>CM057480.1:1905000-3105000 GCA_030035585.1 Dugong dugon
TAACTCAGAACTGAAGCCACTCCCAAAGCCCACCTTTCAGCCAATGATTAGAAAGGCCTATAAAACAAACAGTACACGTGAGGAACGTGCTTCTTAGTTCAGTCAAGTGAACGAGACCAAACGGGCAACACCTGTCCTAAAGCAAAGACGAGAGGGCAGGAAGGGACAGGAAAACTGGACGAATGGACATGGGAATCCAGGGTGGAAAGGGAAAGGGGGAGAGTGCTGACACATTGCAGGGACTGCAACCAATGTCACAAAGTAATTTGTTTAAATTGCTTGAATGAAAAACTAAATTGCACTGTAAAGTTTCACCTAAAACACACACAAAAAAAGTCGTGTTGATTTAGGCCACTAAAAAACGGTAGGAAACTGCACAGATACAAAACCGGTAAAGGCAGAGTCCAGCTCTGACCCCTGGTCACCCCAGTCCAGGCCTCCATCTGAACCCCCTACTGTACCACCTCTGCAGAATGACATCAAAGGCCACCTGGTCCCCTCTCCCACCTCCAGACCGAACAGCCTGCATAAGTCACATTTCTTGAGCCCCTGGTGTGCCAAATGGGAATGCCATCTGATGCCTGGCCACTGTCACCCGCAGGACAGGTATGAAAACCAAACCAGGTAACCAAAATAAGACCAGCTGCCAACTCATGGTGACCCATGTGTTTAGAGCAGAACTATGTCCTACAGGGTTTTCAATGACTGTGATTTTCCAGAAGTAGACTGCCAGGCCTTTCTTCCATGGTGCCTCTGGGTAGATTCAAACCACCAGATTTTTGGTTAGCAGATGAGTTGAGGAAGTCTGAATCTATTCATCAAAGTACAGTATTTAACACACTGACTGTACCATAGCTAATGTTGTAGTTAGCCCACTAGATATACAAGGAGTGGATTCTCTTAAGAGGCGAGAAAAGTATCTGTTTCTCTCTTGCATACATTTGTGGAAGTGAAAACTAAATAAATTATACACTCTCTTTACCTATTTTATTGTAAAATGTTAGAAAGGTATTACAAAACACATTGAGAAATGTATCAAACATAAATATGCAGCTGAATGGATTGGTATAAAACATACAACCACGTAACTAACACCGAAGGCAATAAAAACCTTGCCAGCACCACAAAAGCACTCTGTCTACCCCTTCTGAGCCATAACCTCTGTATTACCTCTCTGTCCCCACTAGCAATAATCACTCTGTTGGCTTTTATGGTATTCATTCCCTTGCTTCTCTTTAGTTTACCATCTAATTTTGCACTGCTGAACAATATAGTATAATTGTGTCTAGTTTATATAAATGGAATCACACAGTATATATATTATTTTGACTGGCTTGTTTTACCCTATATTATGTTTTTATGATTTACTAAGGTAGCTGCATGTAGTTTTAGGTCTATTCATTTTCATTGCTAATAAAAATGAATATTATTAATTTATTATTATTACTCAACTCATTATTATTCAGTACGATTATTCAATTTATATATCCGTTCTACTAATGAAGGGCATTTGGACTGTTTCAAGCTTTTTGGTAATTATGACTATTAGGGCACACGTACGTGTGAGTTTCTCTAGGACACACATCTAGGAATCAGAGTGTTAGGGTGTCATATCTTCAACCTTAATAGATTAAAGTGGTTACACCAGTTTATATTCTCACCATCAGAGAATGAGATTTTTTTCCCTTGCTTTACACCCACACACCAATAATTGGTATTGTCCAACATTTTCTGCCAGGCAAATCAGTATAAAGTGGTATCCCAATGTAATTTTACTTTGAACTGAATGGATTATTAATGAGGTTGGGTACCTTTTATTGTACTTACACTTGGGTATCTTTCATTTGGGAAGTGTCTATGTCAGCTTTCTGTCCTTTATTTGGATTATCTTTTTTAATAATTTTATTTTTTGTTGTTGCTGAGAATATACACAGCAGAACATACACCAATTCAACAATTTCTACATGTACAATTCAGTGACATGGATTACATTCTTCGAGTTCATTCATCCTCCTTTTCTGAGTTGTTCCTCCCCCATTAACATAAACTCACTGTCCCTTAATGTTCCCATCTATTCTTTCGAGTTGCTGTTGTCAATTTGATCCAATATAGATAGACCTTAAAACAGCACAATGCTCAAAGCTGACATTCTTTACCAGATAAGCTAAACTATTGTTTGGTTTTAAGAAGACTTCAGGGTTTTTTTTTTTTTTTTTAGCTTAAGGTTTAAAGATTATCTCAGCCTAATACTTTGGGTGTTCATCCAGCCTCCACAACTCCAGATTATCTGACTCTTTCTCAATGAATGTTTTACATATTCTAAATCTGAGCCCTCTGTCAGTTATTCTTACTGCAAGTATCTTCTCCAATCTGTGGCTTACCCTTTTACTCTATTAATATGATAGACCTTCTGTTCTCTGTTAACAAATAAAAGTTGCTAATATGAGAACAGCCAATTTTATTAATCTTTTCCTCTGTTGGAGCTTTGTGTGGCTTGGGTAAAATATCCCCTTACCTGGAGGACAGAAAGATGTCCACCTAAACTATCTTCTAAAAGCTGAAGAAATAATTCAAGGTTTAGGTAATTATCTTCCTTCTGCTCAGACACCTAACTGTTCTAGCACAGTGGGACCAAGGATTTCTCAGCCACCCAGATGACCTGCTAGCCAGACAACCATCTCTGGAAACAGCCACTCAGGAGCCTCGGCCGGGAAGAGGGGGTGTTTCACTAGGGGGTACACCTCTGACTGACACTGGGCTCCAACTCTGTCCCTCCAGTTCCGTGACTCTGCCAAAGTACACTTCTACCTCCCAGGTACCTCTTCTAACTGGCAAATCCTCCTCCTTACAGGACAGAAGTAGCTCTGATCACCTCTCCATAGCATGTCTGTCCTCAAATTCAATGAGGATTCTTGACGACTTCTCCTCCAAAGGGAAGTACAGACTGCTGTGAAAATCCACAGCAGAAGACCTTAACCAGGGTAAGGAGTAAACAACTGCAAGACAATGAATAATGGTCGGAAAAACTCTAAGATCAGACATGAAGGATGAGCAGCAGACGATATCTTGAGAGTCAGCAGGGATGTGTCAATCAATGTAAGACACTCAAATGAAGCAGAGACAGTCCAAGGAACAGCAAAGAAAACTAAGGAAAACATAGAAAATAAGTAGTGTGGCCAACTACCATTAAATCAGAATAATAATAAAGGGACAGTAAATCGTTACCTGCGATTTGTACTGAGCCATCTTCTCCAAGAAGAATATTTCCAGCTTTCACATCTCTTCAAGGAAAAAAAAAAAGTTACATATCAAAAAATTTCTATTTTTGAAAAAAAAATATTTTTGAAATCACATCTAAGCAATTGTTTACTCAAACAACCCTGGCAATATTTAAATTTTCTATTTTGCAATATATTATGGCCAAAAGTAAAATTTTAAAAATTGAAGTCACTTGTACCAGAACCTAAACATTAAACAGAAAGCTACAAAATAAGACATAGCTTCTTATGGTAATATCTAGAAAACCCAAGGTAACTGAATACTCTTGATTGGGATAATAGTGGCCAAAGAATGTGATCCTCATCTATTTTTACTTTTTGAAATACAGTAATTTTTTTTGCTACACCCCAACATATGATCACTTTGTTTAAATGATCAACATGCAGTTGAAAATAGGGACTCTGTGCCTGCAGCATAAAGAGAGGTAAAAAGTATTCAGACACTGTTTTAATTGCTGACTGTAACAACTCAAGTAATACATGAATACTTTCTTGTTATAAAATCCTAAGCATCACTAAAAAAGTCAGTCTCTTTGATCACCTTTCTCAAGTTTAACATTCTCTCCAGAATTTCAAACTGATCACTCTGATGAAAAGTATGTGCCTATGATACAGCTAAGGCCCCTGGGTGGTACAGATGGTTTGTGACTGGTTGCTAACCTAAAGGCTGGTGGTTTGAACCCACCAGCCTGTAGAAGAAAGGCCTGGCCAACTGCTTCCATGAAGATTATAGTCAAGAAAACCCTACTCGGTAACACACAGGGTTGCCATGAGTTGGAACTGACTCAATGGTAATGGGTTTGGGTTTTTTTTGTTGTTGTTGTTATGACATATGACACCCAGGAGCCCCTGGGTAGTGTAAACAGTTAATGCACTTGGCTGCTAACCGAAAGGCTGGAAGTTCAAGTCCACCCAGAGGCGTCTCGAAAGAAAGGCCTGTCTGAAAAATCAGCCATCAAAAACCCTATGGAGCACAGTTCTACTCTTGACACACGTGGGGTGGTCACGAGTCGGAGTCGAGTCAATAGCAACCAGGTAGTTGGTTAGTAGAACATACATGGAGTTTTTTCTTTCAACATAAATGATACTACTTGCTTTTCTTTCATGCAACGTTTCAGTAGCATCTGGTAAAATTAAAAAAAAAAAAAAAAAAAAAAAAAAAAAAACACCTTAAATCCTATCAGAGCAAACCCACTTCTTGATAAGCTAGAGAAACTCTCACGACATACATACAAGGAATGCACACGGTTCACTGCAGCACTGTCTGAGATAACAAAAATGGTGACAACCCAAATAACCCACACTCACAGAAAGGTTCAATAAATTCGGCTACATCCATGAAATGGAATCAGGTGACGTGAAACGCCTTCCAACACACACTGGTAAGTGAAGAAATCAAATAGGGAGATACCACATTTTGTACAACACGGTTAATGTTACACCTTTCCATACACAAATGGAGAGCAATGGTTACTTCTGTGGAAAGGAGTGAGACTCATGTCATGGACAACGCTGGAATATCTTACGGGAATGTACTCGTGTATTCATTTTTAAATTAAAAATAAAAATAATTAAATCAACAAAAGAAAGGCAGCCCTTGAGGTTGGACGAGAAAGAAAAGCAAGCACAGCTCAGGGAGAAGGGCCTCATCTGTCAGGAAAAGGAGTCACAGAAAAGCACAACACTGCCCTGTCTCTGTCCTCCTTTTCCTCCATCCTTAGACGCACTTCTTGGTAAACAATGAGAACAGTTTGACATCGGTGCACAGCAGCATCACCATACCACAGTACACAACGCAGAAGAAGGAAATCACCTTCAGGGGTATGCTGTACTACTGATAAACCCAAGCAACAAGTACAGGACGTCTTCCCAGAGGCTGACTGAGTAGAGGGGAAGCCAGGCAGCACTGCTCTGATGCTGGATGCCACCAACAGGACGCACTGAGGACATTCTCTTTCCTCAGTGACAAAGACCATCCAACTGTGTCCACCACTAACTGCCAACAACATTTGCTGTGCTCACCTGGAATGACATCTACAACCCAATGAAATCAATAGTGTAGCTGAGTCACTTCCTCCTCTGTGTTTTTTGCAGCAGGCTGTAATACAGTGTTAGCACAGTATGATCATACTTTTGGATCTGTCTCCCCCACTTCACCGAGAGCAAGATCTTGGCCTGTATCTTAATATACTTCTGCATCACTGCACTTACTTACATGGTTAGGGCATAGGAGGTATTTCCCAGATATTCATCAAACAGATTTATGTGACTAAATAAGAGGAAACCTGTTTCATATCCTCTTCTGGAAAGAAGTGAAGAATAAAAAACTAAATAAAAACAGAAAATGCCAACTGAACACTAAAAGGAAACTAGACGGTCGCCATCTCCCCCTCCCCCTTCCCGATCCCCACTCTCCACCTCCCAGTGTTAGGGTTATAAACTAACATGCTGCAGGCTGCAGTCGGAGAGTGAGCACAAACTGACTACCCATCAGCTGGAGACTCATTCAGCTCTGTACATCTACATAACGCCATGAGGCTTACCTAGATGTGCTCATATGGAACAATCTCCAACTACATTCTTGAGGGAAAGAGCAAACAACACAGAGTATGTTGCCATCTGTGCCTTTTTTTTAAGTGGAAGGGAGAGAGACACACACACCACAGTGAGAGCCGTGAGCTGGAACTTGACAGGACTCCCTTCTTTTTCGGGTTTTGCAAGTTTTCCACCTTTGGCAGAGTGTGGCCTCACCACTTTTCTATCTCTTGTTTTAGCAGAAAATACCTGAGTTTTCCTTCTCTGACAGGTTTCCGCCTAACACAGGTTCCGGCTTTTGCAGGTTTTACTGTATATTTATATAAGCATAAAATATCCCCCAGAGGGGTCACAAGAAAATTAGTCTGGTACTTCTGCCTAATTAACTAACCAATAATGTCTACAGTGAATCCAAATGCCCTCGGCTTTTCCCGGTGTCTCTCACTGTTCCGGGACCCTCTTTACATCACCACGTTACGCTTAGTCATCACGCCACCTCAGGCTCCTCTTGGCAGTGACCGTTGATCAGACTCTCCTTGTTTTAGACGACCGTGACCATTTTGTGTACTGGTCAAGAATTTTGTAGGATGCCTGTCTATTGGGGTATGTCTGATGCTTTTCTCATGATTAGATTGACATTATGGGTATTGGGGAAGAAAACCACGGAAGTGAAATGCCATTTTTATCTCCTCACATCAAGGGTACATAGTATCAGCACAGTATATCTCTGCTGATACTGAGAGGACCTTTTACTAGACACTAGTTTGTGCCATTTGAATTCTTTTAAACCATGTATGCGTACTACCTATTCAAATAATTTTTCATAAGTTTTTGTCTTTCATATGTGAAAATAATCAATTTCAGTACAGCCTGCAGTCTGGGTGACTACTTTTCCTCATCAATTCCCTAGATAATCCATGTTTCCCCTTTAAAACCAAAAATGCACTCTGTACACCAGCTTCTGGGAATTAAAGCCAAGGAATATCGCGAAGCCCGACAGTTCACCGGAGAACAAGCCTTCCTCATCTGTCCTCACACAAGATAGGGCAACTGAGCTTGTCAGGGAGAAGATCACTAAGTAAATACCTGGAAATCAACACAGTCCTCGGTTAAAAAATCTTTTCTTCTCTGCCACAAAGATTATTAAGCAGCTCAGCAGCCACAGAGGTCAAATCCTCCATCCACTCAGCACGTAGAAGAATAATGACTTTCTGTCAAGACAGTTCACTGTCATTTCTCACACATCCCTGTTGTCCTAAAGTCAGACATTCCTCTTGAAATTAAGAGGAATGTCACAGCTGTGCTTGACTTTCTCACTAGGACACAACACATCAATAGGCACAGCTTATGGGAAACGTGAAAAAAGACCAAGAAAAGCAATGAATCAAAGCCAAAGCTAGAAAATACACTAACTCAGACATCTTAAACTGACTTAAAATATCCAAAATTTCTGTTACAGTTAACCTCTTTGTAATGGGAGAAAGACCTGAGGAGGTAGATTCAGAGAGAAAAATCCTAAGTCTAATTTAGGGAGCCTTCAATCCTGCCCAAAGCCTCTGAAGTCTAAAAGTTCAAGGGGGAAACAATACAGAGATGGAGGAAAATTATGTGACCTGATCCACCAGGCTAATACGGAAACAGACCTGAATTAACAAGTGGACTTTAAAGATACGAGAAGCTGAAAAACCTATTAAAAAATATTCTTCTCTACTTTCCAATAAAACGTTCTCCTAAACCTGTTAAAGCCTCAGTGTGTCTCAGAATTGGTTGCTGCTAAGGTGTAAGTAGTGGCTCTCAGCTCTGGCTGCATGTTAGAATCACTCAGGGGAGCTCATAGAAGCCCCAGTGCCCAAGGCCTCAGCACAGACCAATTAAATGAATCTCTGGAGGTGGACCTAGGCATCAGTACTTTGTAAAGATTCCCAGGTGATTCCAATGTGCAGCCAAGCTTGAGAGCCTCTGATTTAAAGTGTGAGACAGAGAATCCCCATTCCAGCCACATGGCAAACTGTGCTGACGGAGAACCTTCTCATCACTACCCGGGTCCTTCCCCTAAACCCAGCCTGCCCTTGCTTCAAACATAAAGAAGTGCTGGATTAATTGGCGGAGGTATCACATACCTGAACATCAAGTAAGGAGAGGGAAATCCTCAAGGTTCAGAACTTTAATAAGAGACACAAGAAACAAAGCAGTAAGCCGTGGGGAGATTAAACGGAGATACTGCCATGCATGTCTAGAGAGCTCAGGTTTTAAAATCCACATCTAGACAGAAGACATGGCAATGGGTAGGTTTAAGGGTCGGGGGCTAGAACCGACACTCCTTCATAAAGCCACAGTAGAAGATATATTTACCCAACCGCCGAGCCAACTCCGACTCATAGCGACCCCACAGGACAGAGCAGAAGAGCCCCATAAGGTTTCTAAGGACTGGCTGATGGACTTGAACTGCCGACCTTTGGGTGAGCCAAGATCTTAACCACTGTGCCACCAGGGCTCCATCGCTAGTATAGCTATATTAAAATAAGACCACCAGTGAGACACCTCTATACACCTATTGTTGTTGCTAGGTGCCACTGAGTCACTTCCGAGTCATTCTGACCCTATGTACAACAGAACAAAACACTGCCTGGTCCTGCACCATCCTCACAATCGTTGCTATGCTTGAGCCCACTGTCGCAGCCACTATGTCAGTCCATCTCGTTGAGGGCTTCTTCTTTTTTGCTGACCCTCTACCAAGCATGACGTCCATCTTCAGGGACTGGTCCCTCCTCCTAAGGAGCATCCTGGCTGTACTTCTTCCAAGACAGACTTGTTTGTTCTTCTGGTACTCCATGGTATACTGAATATTCTTTGCCAACATCATAATTCAAAGGAATCAATTCTTCTTCAGTCTTCCTTATTCACTGTCCAGCTTTTGCATGCATATGAGGCAACTGAAAATATATCATGGCTTGGGTCAAGCACACCTTAGTCCTCAAAGTGACATCTTTGCTTTTTAACACTTAAAAGAGGTCTTCTGCAGCACTAAAATCCAAAACACTGACAGTACCAAATGCTGGCAAGGATGTGGAGCAACAGGAATGCTCATTCACTGCTGGTGGGAATGGAAAACAGTACAGCCACCTTGGAAGACAGTCTGGCAGTTTCTTACAAAGCTAACTATAGGCTTACCATACAACCCCGTAGCTGCGCTCCTAGGTATTTACCCAAATGGGATGAAAACGTATGTCTACAAAAAAACCTGCACGCTAATGTTTACAGCAGCTTTATTCATAATTGCCAAAAATTGGAAGAACAGATGAATAGATAGAAACTGAAGGACATCCACACCACATCCATGGAGTAGTATTCATCAATTAAAAAAAAGAGCTCTCGAGCTATGAAAAGGTATGGAGGAGTCTTAACAGCATTTCGTGAAAGAAGCCCGCCTGGAAAAGGTACATTCTGCACGACCGCAACCACATAACATTCTGGAAAAGGTAAAAACACACAGACCATGAAAACATCACTTTTAGGGCAGTGAACCTCTTCTGTGTGGTACTGTAATCGTGGATACATGATATTACGTTTGCCAAAACCCACAGCGCTGTACACCACACAGAGTGAAGTCCGCTGTAAACTATGGGCTTTAATAATAGAGCAATACTGGTTTATTAATTGTAATAAACACACCACAGGAATGCAAGACGTTAGTGATGGAAGAAATGGGGTAGTTATGAGGAGCATTTATGCTGGAGAGCTTCTAAAACATCCTGTTAATTTGGTCTCCCCTCAAAGGATGCTGATTTCCCGGTTAGCTGGCATGAAGGACCACACAGAATGCCCGAGTGCAGCCCGTGCTGACTCTAATACAAGATAAAGGACGCTGATTTCCTGGTTGGTATATACGAAGGATCATGCAGAATGCCTGAGTGCAGCCCGTGCTGACTCTAATACCCAATAAAGGACGCTGATTTCCTGGTTAGCTAACATGAAGGATCACGCAGAATGCCCAAGTACAGCATCTGCTGACTCTAATATCAGATGAGTCCAACAAGGTGCTAGTGCTCTTTTTTGATGGTGGTGGGGGACACAGGTAAGGGTTAAAAATACAACAGTAGACTTCCAGCAAAGTGGCGCTCTAGGCAGAGGCACCACGCCATGCCTCCACAGCAAAGATCCAAGGAACTGGGCCGAACAGAGACGGCAACAATCCTAAAACCCTAAAACATCAAATGAGGAGATGGAGAACTCAGCCAAGCACCAAATGGAGTGAGAAAACTGACAGAGAACGGAGAGTGAGGAGAGATTCATGCAGAGGTCCCCTACCAGCTAACGCAGCACGGATCCGCCATCTTGGACTCCTATCGGAGACCAGCAAACAGGGGGTACAAGAAAGCAGCTTCACAGGGCTTCCAGCGGGAGACAAAACAACTGGTAATTTGTGATGTACGCTTTCCCACTCCCTACCCTTCTTCACCCACACTCGTTCCCCTCTGCTTCACGTGGACACAGTCTCTTGTCCGAGAAACACCGGCTGCTTGGATTCCAGCAGCCTGCACTAGCTGGCTCTCTGAGTGCCATTTGTTGGCTGCTGGTGTTGCTTTTTTTCTGCTTCTTTTGATTTCTTCCTTACCTCTCACGACCTCCCCCTCCTTTCGCTCAAATACCTGGCTCCGTGCGCCATCTTTGCTTCTTCCTGAGGGGCTGTGGAGCTCCGATCCAGTGTAGAGCTGCTTTCCGGTCTTGGCTGCCGCGCTGGTGGGATGCCGAGGCTTTTGTTCGTTCGTTTGTTTTGAATTGTTTGTTTTCTTTTCCTTTTCTTGAGTTGGGAGCCCTTTCTGGCCAGGCGGTGCTGTGTGGCAAGGAGACTACCCCCTCGGCTTGCACAGACGTGCAGAGGGATCCCTGAGGACATTTCTGTTTACGTTGCTTTTTTTTTTTTTTCCTGTTTTTTTGGGGGTTATCTTGTTCTTTTTTTTTTTTGTTAATTTGTTTTCTTTTCTTTTCCCTCTATTTCCCTTTTTGTCTTTCTTCATTGCTCAGTTTTTCGTCTCTCTATATCTTCCTTCTCTTTCTGTTCCCTGAATACCTGGTGTTGTATACCTCTACGCCTTCTAGCCAGGCTGTGCTGCAACACCTGAGAGCGACTTCCGCAGACCTCATAGCTGCACTGGTGGGATCCCTGGGAACTTTGCGGTTCTTTAATCTTTCTGATTCTTATTTATTCTTTCTTTTCTTTTCTTCCTCTTCCCCTGTTTTTCTCCATTACATAGTCACTCATCTCTCCACTCCAACGGCAAGCTCCCCTAGCATTCTTTTTTCTTTGTAGGTTTTTGGCTCCTGTTCCTCTATCCTCTATCCCATATCCATCTTAGCTCCACACATAACAATCTCCATGCTACATCCTGCCTACCTGCACCATGCGCTTAACATCACACCACCAAGCAGCACAGGCACGGCCTACTGGAACCTGCCCTGCACTGATTGCCGACCCACCCTGATGGCTGTAGTAAGTGCCACAAAGAACCCATCCCAGTGATTCCTCTTCAGCTAGACCTGCCCTGCCGTACCATATCTGAGTGACTGACCCTGCCAACTGGAGAAGGATACGAAAAGTATTGTGCCCACAAAAGAGCAAACAACAAAGAACACAAAGACTGCCTGCTCATAGTCAAACTGGGGAAAAAAAAAAAGGGACGAAACAAACAAATTTACAATCAATAAACGAGAAAAATAACTACTGAATGCCCCAAATACAGCAGGCAATATCAAAACATTTACAAAAACAGGACAGGATGGTTCCAGTTGGCATCCAAAATAAAACAGCAGATGACTTTCCAGAGGAAGAAAATGCACTAGAACTACCTGATAGGGAATTCAAATCTCTAATACCCAGAATTCTCCAAGAGCTGAGGCAAAAAGCTGACAAACATGAGAAAAAAATAAGACAAATTCATGGAAAATACAGACAAAAAACTGGAAGAATTCAGGAAAATAATGCAGGAACAAAATGCCAGAATAGATTCACAACTAGAAATTATACAAAGACGGCAATTAGAAATCCAAAAGATAAACAACAAGATTTCAGAAATGGACGGTGTCATAGAAAGGCTGAGAAGCGGATTTGAAATGGTAGAAGACAGGATCAGTGAAATTGAAGACAAACCTTGGATACAACTCTGTTTCAGGAAAACTCAGAAAAAAGAACAAAGGAAAATGAAGAGACCCTGAGAGTTATGTGGGATACAATCAAAAGCAAAAATCTTCGAGTGATTGGAATTCCAGAACGGGGGGAAAACAGAAAACACAGAGAGGATCATTGAAGAACTGCTGACAGAAAACTTCCCCAATATCATGAAAGATGAAAATCTGGCCATCCAAGAAGCTCAACGAACCCCATATAGGAGAGACCCCAAGAGAAAATCACCAAGGCATATCATATTCACACTCAACAAAACCAAAGACAAACAAAGAATCCTGAGAGCAGCTCGTGAAAAACAAGAAGTCACATACAGAGGAGAAACAATGAGACTAAGCTCAGATTATTCGGCAGAAACCATGCAGGCAAGAAGGCAATGGGATGACATACATAAAATTTTGAAAGAAAGAAATTGCCAGCCAAGAACAATATATCCTGCAAAACTCCTGTTCAAATCTGATGGTGAAATTAGGTAATTTCCAAATAAAAAGAAATTGGGAGAATATGTAAAAGTCAAACCAAACTTACAAAAATTATTAAAGGGAGTTCTTCGAACTGAGGACAAACAACTTCAGCTCACAGGCAGAATCTAGGACGCAGGATCATACCAGCAAGATACCAGTCTAGGAAATGAACTCTCGAGGACTATCCAGGACCAAAAGAAATACAACAAGGAAATCAGAGCAGTTAATCGGTAAATGACAACAACAACAAAACAATGAAACAGGGAATAAACGGCACAGGTATAGAGCCTTCTCATGGAGAGGAAGGCAAGGCGATACCAAGTAATGGTAGACTGCTTCAAACTTAGAAAGATACAGGTAAAATTCATGGTAACTACAAAGAAAGTTAACAAACATAAAAAAAAAAGAGGAAAAACATAAAGTCTCAGCAAAAACAAAAGAAATGAAAAAAAAAATCCACAAACAAAAGTAACTCAGCACAAGAGGTAATAAGAACAAAGAAAACTTCAGCACCACAAAATGACACCAACAAATTCACATGTATCAATAATTACACTGAACGTAAACGGACTCAATGCACCCATAAAGAGACGGAGAGTGACAGAATGGATAAGAAAACAGGATCCATCAATATGCTGTCTACAAGAGACACACCTTAGAAACAAAGATGTGAATTTATTAAAAGGCAAAGGTTGGAAAAAAACATATTAAGCTAACAACTACCAAAAAAGAGCAGGAGTGGCAACTCTAATCTCAGATAAAACAGACTTTAAAACAAAATCTACCATAAAAGACAAAGAAGGACACTATATAATGATTAAGGGGATGATCCATCGTGAAGACATAACCGTAATAAACATCTACGGTGCCCAATGACAGGGCTCCAAAACACATAAAACAAACTAACAACACTGAAAAGAGAAACTGACACTTTCACAATAATAGGAGACTTCAACACACCACTCTCAGTAAAGGACAGAACACTAAGAAGAAACTCAGCAAAGATAAAGAAGACCTAAACGGCACAATCAGCCAACTTGACCTCATAGACATATATAGAACACTGCATCCAACCACTGCAAAGTAAACGTTCTTTTCCAATGCACATGGAACGTTCTCCAGAATAGACCACATCTTAGGCCACAGAGCAATCCTCAACAAGATCCAAAATGCTAAGATAATTCAAAGTATCTTCTCTGACCACAATGCCATCAAGGTAGAAATTAACAATAGAAAGAGCAAGGAAAAAAAATCAATTACATGGAAACTGAATAATACTCTGCTTACACATCACTGGGTAATAGAAGAAATCAGAGATGGAATCAGAAAATTCCTAGAATCAAATGAGAATGAAAACACATCATACCCAAACCTTTGGGACACAGCAAAGGCAGTCCTCAGAGGACAATTTATAGCAATAGATGCACATATCAAAAAAGAAGAAAGGGACAAAATCAAAACATTAACTACAGAACTCAAACCAATAGAAACAAAACAGCAAAAAAGCCCACAACCACCGGAAGAAAGGAAATAGTAAAGATCAGAGCAGAAATAAACGAAATAGAGAACAGAAAAACAATAGAAAGAATCAACAAAACCAAAAGTTGGTTCTTTGAAAGAATCAACAAAATTGACAAACCACTGGCCAGACTGACAAAAGAAAAACAGGAGAGGACACAAATAACCCAAATAAGAAATGAAATGGGGGACATTACAACAGACCCAACTGAAATAAAAAGGAGTATAACAGAATATTATGAAAAACTATACTCCAACAAATTTGAAAACCTAGAGGAAATGGATAAATGTCTAGAAACACACGGCCTACCAAACTACAACAAAGTGATGTTGAAAATCTGAACAGACCCGTAACAAGAGAAGAGACTGAAAAGGTAATTAAAACAACCCCAACCAAGAAAAGCCCTTGCCCAGATGGCTTCACTGGAGAATTCTACAAAACACTTACAGAAGAGCTTGTACCAGTACTACTCAAGCTATTTCAGAGCAATGAAGAGGAAGCAACACTTCCAAATTCATTCTGTGAAGCCAGCATAACGCTGATACCAAAACCAGTCAAACACGTCACAAAAAAAGAAAATTACAGACCAATATCTCGCATAAATACAGATGCAAAAATTCTTAACAAAATTCTAGCCAATATAATTCAGCATCATATCAAAAAAATAATACACCACGACCAAGTAGGATTCATACCAGGTATGCAATGATGGTTCAACATTAGAAAATCCATCAACGTAATCCACCACATAAATAGAAGGAAAGAAAAAAATCACATGATCATCTCAATTGACGCAGAAAAGGCATTTGACAAAGTCCAACACCCATTCCTGATAAAAACTCTCAATCAAATAGGTATAGAAGGGAAATTTCTCAACATAATAAAGGGCATCCATGCAAAACCAATGGCCACCATCATTCTTAATGGAGAGAGGCTGAAAACATTCCCCCTGAAAACAGGAACAAGACAAGGATTCCCTTTATCACCACTCCTATTAAAACTGTGCTGGAAGTTCTAGCTAGAGCAATAAGGCAAGAAAAAGAAATAAAGGGCATCCAAACTGGTAATGAAGAAGTTAAACTGTCCCTGTTTGCAGATGATATGATACCATACATAGAAAACCCTAAAGACTCCATGAGAAATCTACTGGAACTAATAGAAAGATTCAGCAGGGTAGCAGGATACAAGATAAACATTCAAAAATCAGCTGGATTCCTATACACCAATAAGGAGAGTGATGAAAAGGAAATCAGGAAAACAATACCATTTATAATAGCTGCTAAAAAGATGAAATACTTGGGAATAAATCTGACCAGGGATGTAAAAGACCTATACAAAGAAAACTGCAAAACACTACTGCATGAAACCCAAAGGGATCTACATAAATGGAAAAACATACCATGCTCATGGATGAGCAGACTCAACATTGTGAAAATGACAATTCTACCCAAAGCAATTTATAAATACAACGCAATCCCGATCCAAATACCAACGACATTCTTCAAAGAGATGGAAAAACTAATCATTAACTTTATATGGAAAGGGAAGAAGCCCCGAATAAGTAAAGCATTACTGAAGAAGAAGAATAAAGTTGGAGGACTCACACTACCTGACTTCAGAACCTACTATACAGCCACAGTAGTCAAAAAAGCCTGGTACTGGTACAACGACAGATACGTTGACCAATGGAACAGAACTGAGAACCCAGATGTAAATCCATCCACCTACGGTCACCTGATCTTCAACAAGGGCCCAAAGTCCATCAAATGGGGAAAAGACAGTCTTTTGAACAAATGGTGCTGGCAAAACTGGATATCCATCTACAAAAAAATGAAACAGGACCCATACCTCAAGCCGTATACAAAAACTACTTCAAAATGGATGAAAGACCTGAATATAAAGCCTAAAACTATAAAGTTCATAGAAGAAAAAATAGGACCAACACTTCAGGCCTTAATACATGGCATTAGCAGGATACAAACCATAACCATCAATGCAGAAACCCCAAAAGATAAGCTAGATAACTGGGATCTTCTAAAAATCAAACACCTATGCTCTTCAAAAGACTTCACCAAAAGAGTAAAAAGAGAACCTACAGACTGGGAAAAAATTTTTGGACAGTACAAGTCATACAAAGGTCTAATCTCCATAATCTACAAGAAAATCCAACACCTCCACAACAAAAAGACAAATAATCCTATTAAAAAATGGGCAAAAGAAATGAACAGACACTTCACCAAAGAAGACATTCAAATGGCCAACAGACACATGAGGAAATGCTCACGATCACTAGCCATTAGAGAACTGCAAAGTAAAACCACAATGAGATACCATCTCACCTTGGCATTACTGGCACGAATCCAAAACACTGGAAAAAACAGATGTTGGAGGGGCTGCGGGGAGATCGGAACTCTTATGCACTGCTGGTGGGAATACAAAATGATACAACCATTTTGGAAAATGATATGGCACTTCCTCAGAAAGCTAGAAATAGACATACCATTCGATCCAGCAATCCCAGTCCTAGGAATATATCCTAGAGAAATAAGAGTCGTCACTCGAATAGACATATGCACACCTATGTTCATGGCAGCATTGTTCACAATAGCAAAACAATGGAAACAACCTAGATGCCCATCAACAGACAAATGGATAAACAAACTATGGTACATACACACAATGGAGTACTATGCAAAGAGAAAGAACAATGATGAATCTGTGAAGCATCTCATAACATGGATGAAACTGGAGGACATTATTCTGAGTGAAATAAGTCAATCACAAAAGGACAAATATTGTATGAGACCTCTATGGTAAAAACCCATGAAAAAGTTCACACACAAAATCTTTGTTGGTTACCAGGGATGGGAGGGGTGGGGGGGAACTACTAAATAGGCAATAGATAAGTGGTATCTTGGGTGAAGGGTGAGACAGTACACAATACAGGAGAAACTAGCACAACTTGTACAAGGAAAGGTCATGGAAGCCCCACAGACACATCCAAACTCCCTGAGGGACTGAATTGCTGGGTGGAGGGCTGTGGGGACCATGGTCTAGGGGAACATCCAGCTCAATTGGCATAACAAAGTTTATAAAGAGAATGTTCTACACATTCTACCTTGGTGAGTAGTGTCTGGGGTCTTAAAAGCCTGTGAGCGTCCATCTAAGATACTCCACTGGTCTCATCCCTTCGGGAGCAAGGGAGAAAGAAGAGAACAGGATACAAGGAAAAGATCAGTCTGAAGGACTAATGGTCCACAGCTACCAAGGCCTCCACAGGACTGAGTCCAGTACAGCTAGATGGTGCCCGGCTACCACCACTCACTGCTCTCACCAGGATCACAACAGAAGGTTCTGGACAGAGCTGGGGAAGGATGTAGAACATAATGCTAACTCACAAAAAAAAAAAAAAAAGACCAGATTTACTGGCCTGAAGGAGACTGGAGAAACCCCAAGAGTATGGCCCCCAGACACCCTTTTAGCTCAGTGGTGAAGTTATCACCGAGGTTCACCGTTCAGCCTGGGAGTGGACAGCCCCGTAATACCAAATGAGACTAACGAGGTACAGCAGTCCAGTGACAAGGGCCAGAAGGCAGAAGGGGACAAGGAAGCTGGTCACAGGGAACCCAAGGCTGAGTAAGGATATTGTTGATGGGTTGTGAGATTGTTAACCATTGTAATAGGGCAACATGTGTAGTAACTGTTAAATGAGAATTATTTTGTTCTGTAAGACTTCATCTTAAGTGAGAATAGCAGCACAATTGGAAGAGCGTAGTCAATGTCACTGAACTGTCCATGTAGAAATTTTTGAAATGGTGTATCTTTGGCTATGAGTATTTTCACCAAGAAAAAAAAAAAGGTTGAGAAGTTAGAGGGTTGACATGTTGTAGGGTTGTTAACCAATGTCATAAAACAATATGTGTACTACTGTTTCATGAGAAACTATTTATTCTGTAAGCCTTCACCTGAAGTACAATCAATCAATCAATCAATAAACCAATTCTCAAAAAAAAAAAAAAAAAAAAACAGGAGTTTTTCCTCAATTGCCAGAGGGACTCAGCATTGTGCATCTGGCCAAACAGTCCCATGAAATGTTACTTGGCAAGCAGGCCGTTGAATCTGTCAGGTCTACCTGCCACCCTTGCAGGGAGACATAAGATAAAACTTCAAATCGGAGCCTTTGACACTGAGGCTTTTGACCTGCTAACCAACAGGACATCTCTGTACTAAAGCTTTAGACACAAGAGAGCAGAAGCACTCTAGAATTTCAGATTAAGACTTAGTCTTAAAAATCACCTACTTAACCTTAATCCTTCAGCAAACAGACAAGTAAACAAAAACCCAGGAAAATAACTAATCAAAGATCTGACAATTACCAAGTTGCAACACTGAGGTTTCAATGAGCAATGAGAATATGGACTAAAAAAGTAAGGGCCCACCCCCCTCAAAAAAACACACAGACAAAAAACCTTGATTAGGTTACTCTTAGAACAAGAGCATTAAAAAAAATCAACATAATACAAGTGAAATAAGTCATCTAAAGATACATTCCACTCTAGGAAAAAATGAGTAATTCTTTCTAGTTGTCTAAATTTCCCACACTGCTTAAGTATTACAAAGGAAAACGAACTCTCTTTTTACGGGGATGAAGGAAGGCAAGTGACTCCAAGAACAATACATAATCTAGGAACTCTGAAGGTATATACTCTGAAGACAGCAAGATATTTCATTTAAAACTGTACCGAATCCACTGTTTTTGTATCCAGTTAAAATAACGTGTTATTTATTACGTATGAGGGATGTGGCCAAAGAGTAAACACTTGGGAGTACATTTCAGCGCTGTCAAGAGGAAAAGCCACCCTGAAAAACAGAGGATCCCCGTCTTCTCCATGGTCATAACCCTAAGGACACATTCCTTGATAACAGTAATTAACATAATCCAATTAACTACCTCAGCCTGAATCCATGTTCATCAGGCAATCTTCTGGGGGGTGTGGGTGAGGAGAACAGCGCTAGAAGACCACTAACTGCTCCTTCTTCTAGAATTAAAGCACACTTGCAGACACACACACACACACACACACACACACACACACACACACACACACACACACACACACACACACAAAAATATTACATTTTAACTGAGCGCATGACCACTCAGAAGAAAGGTAACATTTCACAGCCTTCGAAGCAGGTCAGATACGACCACTGGGATTTACATTCTAACCACTACGTGAACCAAAGTGTGATGTGAACAAAACTACTTCCAAGTTGTTCTCTCAGTACAGGTTTTCTCAACCCTGGCACTACTGACATTTGGGGCTGGATGAGCCTTTGTTGTTGGGTGCTGTCCCGTGCACTGGAGGGTGTGTAGCAGCATCCCTGGCCCCTATCCACTAGATGCCAATAACATCCCGCCCCTCTGTTGTGACAACCAAAAATGTCTCCAGACATTGCCAAATGTCCTCTTGAGAACCACTGCTAATTGGAAGCCGCATAACCTTTATTTCCCGATTCCCTGTTCACTGAAATGTGGATGTGGTGGTACGCCACCTTGGACCATACAGACAAAAGCAAAAACTTACGAGATAGAAGAGCAATACAGCAGAAGACACTTGAGTCCCTGACTTCATGAAGATGCCACATTGAGCTGATGTCACTTACACCCAGACTGTTTTGTGAGTAAGAAAAACAATCTTCCGCAGCCACATACATCAGCCTACAGGCTGAAACACCCAGCTGCCTGTTTTCAGAGAAAACATAGCCATGCACATTCGTTTACTAATTATCTGTGGCTACTTCCCTGTTACAAAGGCAACAGAGAACATCTGGCCTGCAAAACCTAAAATATTGACTGGCTAGTCCTTTGCAGAAGAAGACTGTGATCTCTGGTATAGATAACAACTGGCATTCACTGATACTTATGCGCTAGGCACTGTTCTAAGTGGTGGAGGCCTCTGCTTCCAACTTTAAAAGGGGAAGTGAGAGAATCATCAGCATCAATAGGCCAAGGTTGATTCCTCCACCCTCCAATCTTTTTACCAGTTCTGACACCAGCACTCTCTACTTCTTTGCTGGGTACAATAATTCACTGCAATGGCCACACAGAACTCACAGACCATGCTCGCGATTATGGGGTTTATTAGGGAAAGTAACAGCTTACAATTCAGGATCAGGAAGGACTCAGGATACAGTTCTTCCATCAAGACAGCTTCTTCTCAGCCGTGCCCGGAGGTAGGCCCTTCTCTGGCCAAAGCCTCTCGGCCCCTCAGTCTTGCCTCTGCCCTGCTCGGGCAAGCCTTACAAATCTCTTTAGCTCTACCAATAGGTGCCTGGAGGCACCCCGCTCTGCCAGTAAGCCTCAGCCCGAAGGCACTCAGCTCTCTAGCTCCGTGGGTTGGCAAGCCTAGCTCCACCGACAAGAGCCTGAAGGCACCCCACTCTGCCAGCAAGCCTCCTGCCCAAAGGCACTCAGCATCCCTGCTCCGTGTGTCAGGAAGCCCACTCAGCCATCTCCTGTCCATCTCCGGGTTCTGCTGCTGATTTTCCTCTGCCACTTCTCGCCATCTCTTGCCATCTCTGGAGTTACAGCTCTTTCTCTGTCTTCTAGGTCTAGGAGGTTATCAGAGCAGGGACACTGGGTCCAAAGGATGCACCCCACTCACAGCTCTTTTTTCTTGAGGGTAGTGAGGTCCCTCCCTGTCTGCTTCTGGGACAGTTCATTTTAAATTTCGCAGGATGGCAAAACTGACCAATCCCCTCGTTAGTGTTTTACATGCCTTATTTGCATGGTCCTACCCCCACAAGGGTGCCATGCACCTTATTTTCATTATTAGCAAGCTGTCCAATCCCCTTGGTGGGCCACAAGCACCTTATTTGCATAGCCCCATCCAATCATCTGGTGGGAGTTACAAGACCATGGCAAGAGAGGCCATATAAAAGCAATCCATTGCACCACTATTATATACATTACCTCGTTTAATCTTCACAACTACTTTGAGATAGCTACTATTATCATTCTCATTTCACAGATGAGAAAACCAAGGCAAAGATGGGTTAAGTTACTTGTCAAAGGTCTCCCAGCTAGTTAAGTCACAGAGATAGGATCTGAACCTTTAAAGACAAAATAAAAATCACAGAGGAAGATGTCCATCACAGTGTTGAAAACAACATAAATATATTTGACAACTGTCATATATGTCACATTACAACCTGTAACATTACATACTAATGATCCAAGCTCAGGAACAAAATAGATTTAAATAAAATGGTGGTGCTATTCCAAATCTAGAGACTAGTTCTGGTCCCAAACAAGATGGCATAGGCTCATTTTTCCCTGCTCCTCCCTCTTAAATATAACTAAAATTACCAGAAATAATCCAACTGTCATGATTTGAATTATGTCCCCCCAGAAATGTGTATATCAGTTTGGCTGGGCCATGATCCCTGATACTGTGTGATTTTCCTGTATGTTGTAAATCCTGCCTCTATGATGTTAATGAGGGAGGATGGGTGACAGTTGTGTTAGTAAGGCAGGACTGGATCTACAAGACTGGATTGTGTCCTGAGGCCATCTCTTGAGATATAAAAGACAGAAGTGAGCAGTGAGACAGGGGGACCTCATACCATCAAGAGAGCAGTGCCGGGAGCAGAGCACGTCCTCTGGACCAGGGGCCCTGCGCTGAGAAGCTCCTAGTCCAGGGAAACACTGATGAGAAGGCTGAGAGAGAGAAAGCCTTCCCCTGGAGCTGACGCCCTGAATTTGGACTTAGCCTACTCTACTGTAAGGAAATAAACTTCTCTTTGTTAAAACCATCCACATGTGGTATTTCTGTTATAGCAGCACTAGATGACTAAGACACCAACGATCACAGAAGAACTTAAAAGTAGAAAAAGGAAGACAGAGTAACTCGGAACCTCAAGACAAGATGAATGACCTGGCAGTCAGTTCCCTGGGTTTTCTTTTAATCTCGTATATCCCAGCCTGGGCGCTAGAGGCTCGCAACCCAGAACCATCAACAGGTGTAGACAAAAAAAGCCTGCTCGCTCTAGCCAAAGGACCAGGAAAGGGGTAGCCTAGCAGAGACCTAGCAGGGGCCCCCACCCCCCCAACTCCATACCCGGAGTTGCAGGCAGGCCCCTTATGCCCAAACCAGCAGCACCAATGATGACCGACGTGAAACTCCATCCCTCACCCCACTCTCAGTGCAATAGGTAAGCAAGCCCATGCTGCCCACACCAGCAGCACCAGCAGGCCCAGCCGGTATCTCCCAACTCTTCATCCAGCAGCAAAAGGCGGCCCAGCAAAGCACCTTCCATCTCCACAGGCATTATCAGCAGGGGTTAAGTGGGAGCCCCACTAGCGTCAGGCAGCCCACAGGGTGGGTCTGGGAAAGCGCTCACCATTCCACAGGCCCAGCACCTCTCACCTTCCACACAGCGGCACCAAGACCAGGGGTGTGCAGCCATGCTCACAGGTGGTGGCAGCAGGTATTCAGGGGGAGCCCCAAGCAGCAGGTATTCACGGGGAGCCCCAAGCAGCAGGTATTCAGGGGGGACCCCAAGCAGCAGGTATTCAGGGGGGACCCCAAGCAGCAGGTATTCAGGGGGAGCCCCAAGCAGCACCAAAGGAACCATGTAGAGCAGAACAACAATCACATTTTCACTGGAGCCGTACTCTACAAAAGTAAGGCAACTGTCTGCTGAGTAGATGATTTGAAATAGGATCAACAGTCTCCTAACAAGAAAGGATATTCCACTGAGCCTTCAGAGAGGATACGGCCCTGCCAACACCTTGATTTTGGACTTCTAGCCTTCAGAACTGTGAGACCATAGATTTCTGTTGTTTAAAAAAAAAAAAATTTCTGTTGTTTTAGCCCACCCAAAAGACAAACAAAAGAAGTCTCTTATGATAATACCCAAAATGTCCAGGATATAACTAAAAAAAAAAAAAAAAAAAAAAAATCACTCGTCACAGGAACCAGGAAAAACTTGAATAAGAAAAGACAATTAACTGATGCCAACACCAAGACAATCGAGATGCTGGAATTACAAGAATTTTAAAGCAGCCACCATAAAAATGTTTCAACATGCAATCACAAACTCTCAAAACAAATGGTGTATTAAAAATCTCAGCAAATAAATAAGTTATAAAAACAGAACCAAATGAAATGACAGAACTGAAAAATTACAATAACCAAAATTAAAAAGAAATCACTGGATGGGTTCGATAGCAGAGTGGAAATGAGACAGAATATAATCAGTGAACTTGAGACCACATCAACAGAATTTACTCTATCTGAACAACAGAGAGAAAACAGACTCAAAAAAAAACAAACAAACAAACAAACAAACAAACAGAGCCTCAGGAACTCTGGCACAATAATAGAAGATCTAACATTCATATCATCGAAGGTCCACGAAGTTCCAGGAGGGGAGAGAGTGTGGGGCTGAAAAAGCACTCAAAGAAATAACAGCTGAAAACTTCCCAAATGTGGTGAAAGATAAAAAGAAGCTTAGCAAGTCCCAAATAAGATAAACTCAAATAAATCTACATCAAGACACATCATAATCCAACTTGTGAAAACCAAAGACAAAGAAGAAAGTCTTGAAAGTAACCAGAGAGAAACAACGTATCACCTACAAAGGACACCAATTCAAATGACAGCAGATTCCTCATCCGAGACCAGGGAGACCAGAAGGAAGTAGCACATCTTTCAAGTGCTGAAAGAAAAGAGCTGTCAACCATGAATTCTCTATCCAATGAAAATACCCTTCAGGAATGAAGGGACATAAAAAGACATCTTCAGATGAAGGGAAACACAATCCAGGGGCTAAACATTTGGACAGCACAGAATCCATCCCATCTGGATTCCTGCCATCTGTCCTCAGGGATGAACACATCCGGACAGCCAATAATACCCGAACGATGAAATTCTTACACAGCTCTTAAAATGTTATTTTACAAAGAGCTTTTAACAATTTGGGAAAATGCTCCAGACATAATAGAAAACAAATTTAAAAAGCAGCAGACAAAATTATATACACAGTATTATTTTAAATATTCTTTTTTCAAAGCACATAGAAGGAATTGGAAAGCAATATTCCAAAATGTTTTCAGCGATTGTCTCCTGGTAGGAAATTACGGATTTCTCCTGTTTTTGTATTTTCCAATTTGACTAAAGTACATACTTGCGACTTTTTAAATGCGTAACAGCAGAGTAATAAAACCCTAACCTACCACAATGTACTGAAACTAGGGATACAAACGGGGAGCCGCGATAACACGCGGAGAGCACGGCCTCAATGACATGATGCAGCACACTACCACTGGACCGACCCAAAAGAGAAGAATGTTGACATTTACATACCTGTGAATCTGTCCATTTTTATGCAGGTATTCCAACCCTTCTAGCACTTCTCTGAGTATGGTAGCAATGGTAGGTTCATCGAGGACTCCACTTTTGTGTTCCCCCTTTGCCACGATGTGCTTAATAATATCCAGAACAGATCCTGAAGGCAGAAGACAGTTTGCCATAAATGTTTAACTCATTCAATATAATTCAGAGTCAAGACACATGTAAACTTTTTCATAACTGTGTAGGAAAGGAAAAAATAGCATATAGGAAATGCAAAAGCTCAAAATTAATAATTTATTTCCAACCTCCATCTAAAACAGAAAGCAGTCTGTTAATACCCAAATAAAAGTGCTACATCAGCATCTTCTTTAGACTCCTAATGAGAATTTGGAAGACACAGCAGAGGATTTTTCACTACCTCTGAAGAATCCCTAGGTAAACCATGCCCATCAACAACACTCTAAGATATCACAAACCAAAGTAGGCTTCCAATATCAGATTAGAGAATGCAATGCTGTACTCATAAAGATATAAAAAAATGAAGGCCAAATTAGGGAAGAAATACTTGGAAAGTAAAGATTAACCTGTATATAAGCTAACTTAAGGGCTAAAATTATTTTTTAGGTTAATAAATTATAGAAATAAAATCAGGCAAAGAAAAATATGAAAAGAATAAAAAATGGCAGTTGCATTTAAATCACTGCCCACATATAGTAGTAACTATCTTCACAACTGCTCTATCAACCCCATTCTCCCAGGACAGGAAGCAATGCTCCTGCCGAAGACGGGAAAGTGGGACCTGTAATAATAATTAAAATCACAGCACACTGACTACCAAAACTGATGATTATAATAAAAAATCTTGCTTTGATTTTGATTCATAAGATTTCTGGCAGTACAACAGCCCATAAAGACGACAGATGCAAAACAAAACACAATCTTCAATATTAGAAACTGTGCCAAGAAGTATGGAACAGAGAGCAGAGCAAGACGACAGTGTGAGCAGTCGCGTGCTCCGTCCCACCCAACCCCCCCCCCCCCAAATCTGGAAGAAAACAGGCAAACATTGGTGGAATCAACAGTCTAAACACCAGTCAAAGAACAGGAACACCAATGTGAACACTGAATCAAGAAAACTGGCAACATATTAACAAACGGTAGGAGAGCAGTGGTTCTCCACCTGTCCACACTCAGCCCCTCCCCAGCTCAGCACGACTATCTTGGGGCAGCTGCAGTGACTGGCATCCCCAAGCAGGTAGCCTCTGTGGGAGCAAAACAGCCAGCACCTCCAGGCAGGGAGCCTGGCAGTGAATCACCGATGGCTGGCACCTTCAGGAGAACAGCCTAGTGGTAAAACAGTGATGGCTGGTGCTCCCAGGCATGGACCCTGGTGGTGATCTGCAAAGCTGTTGTCTCCAGGTGGGGAGTCTGGTGCTACAGCTACACAACTGGCACTCCTGAGCAGGGAACCTCATGGTGCATCTACAACAGCTACTGCATCCAGATGGGCACGGCCAGCTGGGCACGGCCAGCACGGTACAGCCAGTGCCCCCAGTCAGGAATCCTAACAGTGAAGCGGCCACACCAGGTGCTCTAAGGCAGAGTTTGGTGCTGAAGCGGCATAGCCAGCACCCCCACTCAGGTAACCTAGGGTTGAAACAGTGACAGCCAGCACCCCCAAATGAGGAGACCAGTGGTGAAGTGGCCACAGCAGATGCACCAAGGCAGGGAGTCTGGTGTTGAAGTGCAGAACTATAGCAGTCAACAATTTAAAATAATGATTAATAAAGAAGAGCAAAACCTAGGAAAGTGGAAGAAGCTGATTTTCATAGTTACTACAGTAAAACAGTTAAATGTCCCAGTTTCAACAAAATATTACAAGGCATGTGAAGAAACATGAGAGAATGGCCCATGCAAAAGACCAAAAAGTGACAGAAACTATCCCTGAGGAAGAACAAATAGTGAAATTACTAGACAAAGACTATAAAACAACACGTGATCATTAAGGTTGTGTGTCAGCTTGGCTGGGCCAAGATTCTCAGTGGTTTGGCAGGTATTATGTAGTTTAGTAGTCGTACAATGATGTAATCATCTCTAGGATGAGATCTGACATAATGTGATCATCTTCATGATTGAATCTGCTGTGAGTAGCCAGGCACTTGAAAAGGAGTTTCCTTGAAGGTATGGCCTGCATTCAATATAGGTGGACTTTCTGGCAAGGGTAGCGGGCTCCAGATCCTACAGCTGGCACCTGTTCATCTGACCTCCAGTTCTTGGGACTTGAGCTAACAGCTTACCTGCAGCTCTTGGAATTTCAACAGCCTCTGCAGCCTGTGAGCAAGAGGACTGCTGTCTGACCTGCCAATCCTGGGTTCACCAGCCCCTGTAGCTACATGAATCAGGAGAAGCCTCCAGCCTGACCCACGGACTCGGACTCTCCAGTCTCTACAACCACATGAGCCATTTCCCTATTTACACACACACACACACACACACACACACACACACACACACACACACAGATGCTTCACTTGTTTTGCTTCTCCAGTGAACCCAGCCTAAGACACAATGGTATTTAAATATGCTCAAAGAGCTCAAGAAAAACATGAACAAAGAACTAAAGGAAATCAGGAAAACAATCCAAGAACAAAACAAGAATTTCAATAAAGAAATAGAAATTATAAAAAGAACCAAACAGAAATGCTGGAGCTGGAAAGTATACTAACCGAAATGAAAAATCATAACGGGGGCTCAACAGCAGATTTGAACTGGCAGGAGAAAGAATTAGCAAACTTGAAGACAGGGCAATTGAGATTACAGGCAGTCCCTGGGTTATAAAAATCTGACTTACATACAGCCCGCAGTTACAAACCAACTCCTATAAAGCCTGTTGTATTAAAAATTCGAGGTACATACGATGGTTCATAACAACAAACAGGCACCACTTTGCAATGCGCATCAAAACATTATTATTACTACTGTACTGTCTGTTAAAGATGTTTTAGTGTATCTGAAGTGTTTCTTTACTGTTTTTAATGCATAAAAAGATACACTATATACTAAGACAAACATCTGACTAACTGACGTTAGATACAAACCGCACCTAACTGTTCTGACTTAAGTACAAATTCGACTTAAAGAAAGATTTAGGAACGGAACTCGTTTGTAATCCAGGGACTGCCTGTATTAAGTCTGATGAGCAAAAAGGACAAGTATGATCCCACTTACATGAAATATCTAGAAAAGGCAAATCCATAGAGACTAAAGTTTATTACTGGTTAGCAGGCGTTAGTGGGGAGAGGGAAAGGAGGACTCATTGCTCAGGGAGCTGAACTTCTGTTAATGGAGCTGAAATAATTTGGAAATGAACAGTTGTAATGGCTACACAACAGGCTGTATGTAATCAATGACAGTGAACTGAACATGTAAAACATGCTGAAATGGCAAATGTTGTTGTGTGTGTTTTTACCACAATAAAAAAGAAGAAGAAAAAGTATGGAACATGACATGATACAGACTGCACTGAAAGAGATTCAGTGCCCATTTCTTGACACACTATCTCAACGATCAAAACTAAAATCAAAACAACTACTTACAGGCTTCTTTTGAAAACTCACCCTGGTAGGTACTTTTATTTCACACACTTAAAAAGAAAAAATATACAGAAAGAAGCCGTCTAACTGGATTCCTCAAAAACATGGAGGATTGAACACACGTTTATTCTGGCTCCCACAAGAAATCCACTAACTTGATAAACTGATAAAAAGCGCACAAACCCTGAAGGAAAAGAAAATAATACACGAGAGAGGTCAACAAGTTTTGGGAAGAAGGAAAGCAGAAAAAGAAAGGTAACTGACTAAGCAGAGAAATTTGAAACTGCAGTGTCTACATAGCAAGCATGCCAATTAGAAAACAGCGGATCCCCACCTAGAGCTCAAGAAAGACTGAGAACTACAGACACCAAGCGCCACATCAGAGGAAGTGAGGTAAGACAGAGACAAAGTCTGGAGACAGGAACCCTAGTTGAAAGTCTACATGAGAACAGGAGTCCCAGATCCCGCCTTCTCTCCTGGTAGCCAGGTCGCTACCACTCCCCAGTTTGAGCAGGAGATAGGCTGTTTACTCTCTGAAGACAATGAACCAGAGAAGGTATAGATTCCAGACAGCTTTTCCTAACACGTGATTACACTGGGTTCTCTTCCCCCTCTCCACTGCTGTGATCCACAAGTGGGGATGCCTAAGGGAGAAGTTTTGTTTTGTTTAATCAATCACACATTAATCCTCAAAGCAAAATGATTAAGCCAACGGGCCACATGTTTCACTCTTCTGAGAAATCCAGGCCACATAAGTACTGCTTAATAAGAAAGCAACATGTGAATACCCACAGATCAAGTTACATGTTTGTAACTTAAAATAAGGAGAAATTCTTACTGGAAATTAAAAATAGGTTTATTCATTCAGCAATTAATCAAACCTTATGATGCACAAGATCTAGGACTGAGTGTCACAGGATGTGTCAAGACACATATGACACAAGTGTTGACTTCAAGGGAACTCCAGTCTGGGAGACCAAAGAAACGGGGCAACAAAGAGCTTGCTGCTGTCAAGTCAATTCTGACTCATGGTGGCCCCATGTGTGTAGAGTAGAACTACTCCACAGGGTTTCCAAGGCCGTGACCTTTCAGAAGCAGACTGCCAGGCCTGTCTTCTAAGGTGCTTCCGGGTGGGTTCGAACCGCCAACCTCTGGGCTAATAGCTGAGCACTTAATCATCTGCGCCATCCAGAGTCTTCCACTAAGATCTTACGGCACAAAAGAATTAACTTTGTATTTCTAAAGTGCTTGAGGAAGTAACTGGTGTCATGAGCTCCTTTCCAAAACCTTAGAGGGTTTTTACTGATTTCCCATCATCCAATGATCAATAAGGAAACTAAAACATTGGACAACCCCAGTCTATATCCAGAACATTCTAAACAAGGCTTATATAAAAGTCTCCTCTTTTCCCGGCATGACGGTTTCTTTTCAATTTCAATCTCCTTCCAACAACATAACTTTTATAAGTGGAGAGATCAGTGTGCCACTAAGGCCTTTGCCCTTAACTGACAAATATTAATCGGAAAGGTCCCCCTTCTTTTCATGTTATTTCCTTAGCATTCTGCAGCATCTAACTCAGCCATGGTATATGCAACCTTTCCTCTTCAAATATCAAAATTACACAGGCTGTTTCACATCAACTAAGGAAAAGCACGGTGGTTAAGAGCTCAGCTGCTAACCAAAAGGTCAGCAGTTTGAATCCAGCAACCACTCCTTGGAAACTCTATGAGGAAGTTCTACTCTGTCCTACAGGGTTGCTACAAGTCAGAACCAACTCAACAACAACGGGTATCTTTGGCTTCAAGGGAAAGGTCAAAGTAAAATATGCTAAGCAAAGGGACACTGTAGATTATCACTGGATGACTCAATACCTAAAGAAAAGTAGAAATACTGAGGGAAGTCTATAACAGTGTGTTATGGATTGAATTGTGTCCCCCAAAAATATCTGTCAACTTGGCTAGACCATGATTCCCAGTATTGTGTGACTGTCCACCATTTTGTGATCTGATGTGATTTTCCTATGAGTTGTACATCCTTCCTCTATGATGTTAATGAGGCAGGATTAGAGGCAGTTACGTTAACTCACTCTACAAGATTAGGTTGTGTCTTAATTAAATCAATCTATTTTGAGATATGAAAGAGAGAAGTGAGCAGAGACAGCGGGACCTCATGCCATCAAGAAAGTAGCGCCAGGAGCACAGCGCATCCTTTGGACCTGGGGTCCCTGAGCTGAGAAGCTCCTAGACCAGGGGAAGATTGATGACAAGGACCTTCCCCCGAGTCAACACAGAGAGAGAGCCTTCCCTGGAGCTGGAGCCCTGAACTCAGACTTGTAGCCTCCTAAACTGAGAGAATAAATTTCTCTTTGTTAAAGCCATCCACTTGTGGTATTTCTGTTACAGTAGCACTAGATAACTAAGACACAGGACATACAGTATTATGTCCTTGGGTACAATCTGGAAGAAATATTCTACAGCAATAATCAGTTCTCAAAATTTTAATATGTGCAGGATTACTTGGCAAGATAGTTATATACGTGGGTTCTCAAATCCTACAGAATGTTATTCAGAAGATCTGAGGTAGGACTCAAGAAACTGCATCTTAAACCCCTCCCCTCTTGCCTGAACATCCAGAGCTGGTCACTATTAATATCAGATATTTTACGTGGGTCTTGCTTATACCAAGAAGTTCCCATACTTTTTATCTCTTAGAAGACAACAAAGTTTAGGACATTCTTTAACAACAAAAGTAATTCACTACGTAAGACAATGAATTTAAATTAGATTTCTGCATTTCTACACTTTATCCTTTTACGTCTTACAGGTACATTTCTTTTCCTCTCATAAACTTTCTTAATTATTTTTATTTTAAAAAATCTTATATTGTACTTTGGCGGTAATAAATGGTGGAAACAGCTCTGTAGATCAAAAATGCTCCTAATTTCTAAAGATTAACTTCCTGTTAGTAATTCTAGTAAATCTCAACATTCAACCTCAGGGTTTTAATTAGCAAAAGAATATTACCACTATAAAGAAGCATTACAAAATGATTATGATATTGACACATTCAGTTAAACTTATTTAAACCATCATGTCCACCTGGTTGATGGGTGTAAGTCGCTCTTCATTTTGGAATTTAATTGGCTTAAACTTGCTAGATCAAACCTATGCTTTTGTTTTAAATATACTGGCGGGAAAAGTTGACGTAGAGGAAGGCACTTCATCTGTATTTCGGTTAACCGGTTATTCGTACGTTGAACCGGTCCAGCGAGCCCCTGCTTCCGGCCGAGGCCCATCGTCCCTTCTCACCGCTCTCTCCTCCAGGTCTGTCTCCTGTCGGTTCCCAAGACGTATCACACTCCTCCATCCTGCCTCCAGACCCTTCTCTGCAGTGTTCCTTCTGTCCGGATCACTCCTTCTATCCTTCCCCTGTACTACCTCTACGCCCATTCACTTGGCTGATTAGGCCTCAGTGAAACGCGGTAAGCCTTTCTTAACCCCACCCCATCCGTTCTCCCTCAGAAGGTTAAGTTCTCCCGTTACCTCCTCCCACAGCACCACATACTTTTTCATAGCACTCTAGAGAGCAATACTTAATTATAACTCTTCCCTACTTGGTATAATATAAGGTCCATGAGAGCAAGGAACCAACAGTCTGATTAGCAACGTACTGGTGATCAATAAGAATCTGATAAATGGCATTTTAGTTGAGCTATAAATCCTGACACAATTTCCTATTACATTAAAACAATTTTAAAGTTGTGCTTAGTTCTAGCTTTTGTTTTCTAAACACTGTTTAATGTAGCTCTTCTATTCACTCCATAACAGGAAAAGGAGGACTTCATCATTCTAAAAAATGATGCAAACGTTTTAATATTTTTAAAACTTTAGATATAATGATTGACTCGTACGATACAAGTAATTACAAAAAGAGTTATGCATGGAACACGTCTAAAAATTATCCTGAGTGCCAGGCTAACTGGACATTGTCCCCAAAAGATCTAAGACCAGGAGGGATGGAGAGTCACATTTAAAAAACATCCCCCCCAGCTACATGTCCTGCTCCTTCTGTGACCACAACGTACGCTCACTGAAGGATAAACAGGGATTCTTAAAAAAAGAAGACATTCTGCTTAGGAATAGCAGAAAGGATGGGCTGGCATATTGGCATGGATGAGAGAATTAAGCAAACAATTTATTCCTATTAATTACAGAACTTTTTTGCAAAACATTAAAACTTTGTTTGGTTATACATTTTTGTAAATTACAAATAAAGAAAATTATGCTATAGGTGATCAATAATGAAAGATACAGTATTACCTAATATTCCCATATCTGTCCATACTGAAAGAACCATGTTTGACCACCATCTTGAAAGGTGGTTGGTGTTAGCAAGGCTTCCAACCATCATATGAACAGGGCCTTTAACAAAGCAATCCAGATTCTCCAGTGTGTCACTAATGGGATTAAAACAAAAAGGTGATTCTGGCTACACTGAAAAGCATCAAATAGCAAGGGATTTATTTAATAATAAGTATTTAATAACAAATAGTTAATATTATTAACGACTAAAATTTCTCGTACACCTGCTACATGTCAGCACAGTGGTAGATGCTTTACATACATGGACATCTCATGTGCTCCTCATAAATACCCTGAAATGCAGAAAGGTATCCTCATTTAATAGACAAGTAAACAGGCTCACAGAGTTGAAACAGTCTGCCTAATGACACACAGCTTCTAAGAAGGAAAGCTAGGGTTTAATTCTAAAGCCTACACTCTTTCCTTTGCAGCCTCTCTGGGGAAGCAGGGTGTTCAATGAGATGCAGTATTAAAATTGCATTAAACAAACATGGATTCTCTTTTCTGGAACCCTACATTCTCAAATGGAAAACAATGTTCTCCCACAAAATACACATGCAAACCCAGACCAAGAAGCTCAGGGATAACCAGGCCATGGGCTCCATCACCATCACTCACTAGTCCTGTCAGCCTTGCCCTATGAGTCCAAACCATGCCTTGGCAAAATGACTGATCTACTACATAGTATGGGCCTTCAGGTAACTAACAAAACGTTCAATCTATACATGCCAAGGTCCTACTGTTTGTAACCAGCAATACTTAATTTTTATTGTAAGGACTAAAGTAGAAATAATTGTATAGTACAGGAAAGCTCAGAAATAATTATGTTAATACTGGGGATCAAGATTTTCTGCATAAGAGAAAAGAGATTAATGTATAACACTGAAGAAGTTTGTTTGTTTTAAAGCCTTAATGTTACATTTGCATTGGAAAGATTAATGTCAAATCAAGATTTCTTAAAATACACTCTTTCCAAGCTCCATCAACTAAGAAAAGCCTAGAAGGATTAACGCCGTAGTAGCAATGCGCACCCCAAGCATTCAAGTTATGCTTTCTAACTAACATTCCCTAGTAAAAACTACCAGAACTCCTCAGAGTACTGGCTGATTCTGGTCTGAGAAAAGGAATATGAAAGTTAGCCTGAGAAATCTTAACCTAAAAAACAACATAGTAATCAAAGATTGATGGGTTCAGGTCAAAAGGACATAAGCAAGAGCTGGAAATGACTCCCAATGACAAAATTTTGGACAACTTAAGCATCAAAAATAGAGTATAATTAACAGAAAGACGTAGAACCTATAAAAATCCTTGAGTCCATAATGATACTCAAAAAGTCCTATCGAGGGTGTGGGGTGGGGGGGGAGCTTTCATTTGCTACACTGGAAGGGACTATTAGGTCAATTCTTTACTCTGAAAATTGGTACTTATTTATCCTGCCTTTTTCAATAAGAACTACAGTACAGATTAATCAAAGAGTCCCAGTTGACAAGGCAAAGTTCCTCTTCACAGAAAAATGTCAGTTTATAAATGTAGAAGAAATTGTGAAATAAGAAAAATCACTGTTTCGCAAACCCTAATGAAACAACTGATTTAAACAAGGATTTTTAATAGATGCCAAAATGATGAGACAAGAGACTGCTGGGGAACTTGATACAGTGCAAACTCTCACCTCACAGAGGACTTGCTAGCTGAAAGAGAAAAAAGAGAACGCTTCCAAGGAGAGGTCTGGCTGCCCAAATCCTAACCAATCAAAATTAACATCACTATTAAAGATACAATCAGACAGCAAACGCTGCCAGATGTCATGGAGTACACTGCATCACCTACAAAGTATTCTGTCCAAAACCTGTTTAACTTGAAGCTAATCAAGATCTAATTTTCAATCTGTAAGAAACAGAGGAAAATAGAACCAAGTTAAATACCACAAAAAGGAAATAACCAGATAAATCCAGAAAGTGAGACATTCTAAAAGATAACTGGACCAGACCCTTCAACAAGTTCATGTCATGGAAGGGGGGAAGGGGAAGAGAGCCATCCTGGATTAAGAGCGATCAGGAGGCATGACAACTGAATGCAATGTGTGGAAGCTGTCTCAGGTCACGTACTAGCATCTTTAGTAACCAGTGGCCATCGAGTCAACCCCAACTCACAATGACCCCATGTGTGTCAGAACTGAAATGTGCTCCACAGGGTTTTTTTATTGGCTGATTTTTTGGAAGTGAACTGCCAGGACTTTCTTCCAAGGCATGTCTGGGTAGACGCGAACCTCCAACCTTTCAGATAGCAGCCGAGCATGTTAAACATCTGTACCACCCAGGGACTCCTACCATCTTTAGCAGATACTGTAGTCTCAGTATCTTCTCAAATGTAAATATCCACGAAGACTAAACCAGGATAAAAAAAAGAAAAGTCTTCATTTGCTTTTCAACTCATGGATGTTAACATTTTATTGTATTCTACTCACCTCCACTTAGCAGCTTCATGACCAGCCAAAGTTCATCTTTTACCACAAAAGACGTGTAGTAAGACACGATATTAGGATGATGGCACTGACTCATGGCTTGAATTTCCTTCTACAAACAAAAGAAGAAAGCATGAGAACTCACTACATGCAAGCCTAAAACAAACATTACAAATCAGCAAATCCAGATTTGAAATCTCAATACTATGTCACAACCTTTCTGGGATCTCCATGGCCTGACCTCCTTAGGAATAGTTCAACAGTCCATTCTGATGGTACTCCTTCACTCACTGCACTAGTAATCCTTGAACCTATAAACATGCACTATTCACCCCTGGCACAGCACCCCAAGAGGCCTCCACTGGGACACTTATTTTTACTTCACAATACTTCTGAAGAGCCATCTTGGGAAATCTGGTTTTACAGGTCAATAAACAGCAGATGCTTTCCAGTTTGTTTGCTCGTTTTTGAAAAATCTATACCTGTAACAAAATATCGGTTCAATGCATTCAGATGAGTAACAATTCTCACTCTAAAGAGAAACATACTGAAATAGAGACTCAGATGATTTGACCAAGATCTTAACCTAAATCCCAAGCAGAAACCTAAGCCAAAAGCCTAGACTACTCTGTCTCAGCTTATGAATTTAGACTAGATTTGGTGTGGTAAAATGTGTGCTGTGATTGGGGCCCTGTTTACCTCACTGGTCTGATTTCTGCCCTCTCAACTGAGCCTACCCCATGATCCAGTCCCATGATCCAGCCGGAGTAAACTTCAAGTGACCCTGGACATTTATCTCTATGGTTCCCACTGCTTCAAATACACCTTCCCCATCATCTTTGCCTAGCTAATCCCTATTCTTCCTTCTGATCTCAGCCTAAGTATCATTTGCTTCCAGCCCCCCAAGGTGAGTTAGATGCCCCTTCTCTTGCCTTCCAGAACATGATATACTGGACAGTATATTGTGTGTTTGTCCGTCTCTCCCCCAAGACTAAGAGCTCGATGAAGACAAGGACTCAACAGTGGACTGATAGTCACTGTAGAACTCATTACACTACACTGCAACCGCCTATTTATCGTCTACAGCCCTGACAAACTGTGATCCCAGTGAGGGCTAAGACTATTCCTGGCAATTATGGTGCACGACACAGTATACTTGCAATAAATATTTCTCGAATGAATGCAATCCTACAGCACTTTATACAGCTTTTTACTTATTCATGTACTTGTCCTATGCCCTCAGAGAGTGTATTTGTTCAACAGATCAATTGTATGAAAGTTTTCCAAAATCCTTGATTCATATGTGCTAAATAAATGCTAATTTTCCTTCCCTCATGTTCTCTAATATAACTTTTTTTATGGCAAGGACTTTGTCATTTGTATCTTTGCAAGCCCCAAAGTCACCAGCATAGTCTTCTGCATGAAAAGCTAAGTAAACATGAAGGAAAAGGAAGCAGGAACTAAAGTGAGCACCTGACACAGCCAGAGGACTTGAAGAGATAAGCTGTGTACATATAAGAAGGAATTTATAGGACAATAAACACATGCCAAACGAAAGTAAAAATATTAAATGTTATAAGAATTCATAAAAAAGAACAGTTAAGGTAGGCAAGTGTGATCAAAGACAACTCTGCAGAGGAGGTAGGAACTAGATTTAGCTTGGCAGAACATAGAGAAATTATAGCAGTTTAAAAGGCTAGAAGTACAAATTCAGGGCACCAGCTCTAGGGAAAGGCCCTCTCTCTGCCTCCCTCTCTGTCCACTCTGGAGGAAGATCCCTATCTCTTTTCAGCTGCTATTCCTAGGTTCCTTGGCAATCACGTGGCATGTATCTTTCCCTTCATCTGTACCTGCTTGTTTGCTTGTTTCATCTGCTCCTTTATATCTCAAAAGAGATTGACTTAAGACCCACCCTACACTAATACTTCCAGCATTGCATCCGTACGTTGAAACATCTCAACTGGTATTCCGTCAATTCCTGGAGCCCTGTTTTTTGCCAATGCCTTCACTGTAGCTTAGACTTCTTCCTTCAATACCATTGGTTCTTGATCATATGCTACCTCCTGAAATGGCTGAACATCAACCAACTCTTTTTAGTAGAGTGATTCTGTATATTCCTTTCATCTTCTTTTGATGCTTCCACATTGCAACTCGAGGCTTCAATTTTTGTCTTCAGTTCTTTCAGCCTGAGAAACGCTGAGCGTGTTCTTCTGTCTTGGTTTTCATACTCGAAGTCTTTGCACATGTCATTATAATACTTTACTTTGTCTTCTCCAGCCACCCTTTGAAATCTCCTGTTCAGCTCTTTTTCTTCATCATTTCTTCCATTTGCTTTAGCTGTTCTCGGTTCAAGAGCAAGTTTCAGGGTATCGTCTGACATCCATTCTCATCTTTTCTTTCCTATCTTTTAATGGAGCTCTGGTGGCGCAGTGGTTAAGAGATTGGCTGTTAACCAAAAGGTCAGCAGTGCAAATCCAGCAGCTGCTCCTTGGAAACCCTATGGGGCAGTTCTAATATTCTGTCTAATAGGGCTGCTATGAGTCGGAATCGACTCGATGGCACGGGTTTTATTTTGTTTTGTATTTTTGCTCTCTTCATGTATGATGTCCTTGATGTCATCCCACAACTCCTCTGGTCTTTGGTCGCTAGTGTTCAATACGTCAAATCTGTTTTTATTCTTCAGATGGTTTCTAAATTCTGGTGGGATATATTCAAGGTCATTCTTTGGCTCTTGTGGACTTGTTTTAATTTTTTTCAGCTTCAACTTGAACCTGCATATGAACAACTGATGGTGTGTTCAGCAGTCAGCCCCTGGCCTTGTTCCGACTAATGATATGAGCTTCTCCGTCATCTCTTTCCACAGATCTGACTCCTGTGTATTCCATCTGGCAGGGGCCACCTGTAGAGTCACCATTTGTCGAAAAAAAGTATTTGCAATGAATAAGTTGTTGGTCTTGCAAAATTCTATCATGTGATCTCCGGCATTGTTTGTATCACCAAGACCGTATTTTCCAACTACCAATCCTTCTTCCCTGTTTCCAACTTTCTCATTCCAATCACCAGTAATTATCAACGCATCTTGACTGCATGCTTGATCAATTTCAGACTGCAGAAATTGGTAAAAATCTTCAATTTCTTCAACTTCATCTTTTGTCTACGCCAATAAAGTTGGAAGAAAGCTACCCGACTGAGTGGAAGAGATCCGTATTTGTGCCCATTCCAAAGGAAGGTGATCTAATAGAATGCGGGTATTATCGAAAAATATCATTAATATCACACATAAGTAAAATTTTGCTGACGATCATTCAAAATGGTTGCAGCAGTACATTGACAGGGAACTGTCAGAAATTCAAGCCAGATTCAGGAGAGGACATGGAACAAGGAATATCACTGCTGATGTCAGATGGATCTTGGCTGAAAGCAGAGAATACCAGAAAGATGTTTACCTGTGTTTTATTGACCATGCAAAGGTATCTGACTGTGCGGATCATAACAAATTATGGATAGCATTGAGAAGAATGGGAATTCCAGAACACTTAACTGTGCTCATGAGGAAGTCTAAGAGGCAGTCGCTCGAAAAGAACAAAGGGATACCACGCGGTATAAAGTCAGGAAAGGTGTGCGTCAGGGTTGTATCCTTTCACCATACTTATTCAATCTGTGTGCTGAGCAAATAATCCAAGAAGCTGGACTGTATGAAGAAGAACGCACATCAGGACTGGAGGAAGACTCATTAACAACCTGCGTTATGCAGGTGACACAACCTTGCTTGCTGAAAGTGAAGAGGACTTGAAGCACTTACTGATGAAGATAGACTGCAGCCTTCAGTATGGATAACACCTCAACACAAAGAAAACAAAAATCCTCACAACTGGACCAATAAGCAACATCATGATAAATGGAGAAAAGACTGAAGTTGTCAAGGACTTTGTTTTACTAGAATCCATGATCAACACTCCCGGAAGCAGCAGTCAAGAAATCAAACGATGCACTGCCTTGGGCAAATCTGCTGCAAAAGACCTCTTTAAAGTGTTAAAAAGCAAAGATGTCACTTTGAGGGCGAACGTACCCAAGCCATGGTATCTTCAATCACCTCATATGTACGTGAAAGCTGGAGACTGAATAAGGAAGACTGAAGAACTGATGCCTTTGAATTGTGGTGCTGGCAAAGAATACTGAATAGACCATGGACTGCCAGAAGAACCAACAAATTAGTCTTGGAAGAAGTACAGCCAGAATGCTCCTTAGAAGCGAGGATGGCCAGACTTTGTCTCATGTACTTTGGACATGACATCAGGAGGGACCAGTCCCTGGAGAAGGACATCATGCTTGGTAAAGTAGAAGGTCAGCGAAAAAGAGGAAGACCCTTGACGAGATGGATTGACACAGTGGTTGCAACAATGGGCTCAAGCACAGCAACTATTGTGAGGATGGCACAGGACTAGGGAGTGTTTCATTCTGTTGTACACTGGGTTGCTATGAGCTGAAACTGACTCGACAGTACCCAACAACAATACACTAACACCGCCTCATTGATGTAACAAAGAAAACTCACCCCAAATGGGATTATACCACAGGTATGTTGTTGTGTGGGAATCAAGCTGTTTCCAACTCAGAGCGACCCTACAGGACAGAGTACAACTGCCACATAGAGCTTTCCAAAGAGCAGCTGGTGGATTCGAATTGCCAACCTTTGGGTTAGAAGCCTGAACTCTTAACCACTGCATCACCAGGGCTCCAGGCACAGGTATAAAAACCCGTTGCCGTCAATTCCAACCTGTGGCAAGCCTATATGACAGAAAGAACTGCCCCAGAGGGCTTCCAAGGAGCGGCTGCTAGATTTGAACTGCCAACCTTCTGGTTAGCAGCTGAACGTTTAACCACTGTGCCACCAGGGCTCTACCACAGGTATAGGAGTAGGAATTTACAACATATTATCTTGGGGAGACACGATTTAATCCATAACAGTTGCAACCACTAATGGGTAATGAATAAATCAGTGTGTCACATTAAAAAAAAAAAAAAAAAGGAAGTGTGATAGAAAATCAGAATACATTCTACATAATATGATTAAGAATTGTTCTATGAAAATGTTGTTTTAGTTACATATGAATATACGTCTGTATATACTGAGCTATAATATACTGTATATTTCTTATTCTGAGTCATCATCAAACAAGTCTTAAAGCCATTGATCTGGACTACAGCAAGGCCTACTAACTAGCCTTTTTGCCTCTCATCTTTTACTCCTGCAATCTGCCCTGCTAATGTTAGGAATTAATCCACCAGAATAGCTATAAAAAAAAATGGACAATAAGAAGTGCCGGCAAGGAAGTGAAGAAATCGGAGCCCTCATACATTACTGGTGGGAATGAAAAATGGTATGACGTAGCCACTTTGGATAACAATTTGGTAGTTTCTCAAAAAGGTAAACACAGAGTTATCGTATTTACCCAGCAATTCCACTCCTAGGTATCTGCTTAAAAATTATTGATCAAAGCCCTGGAATGGGAGACTCAGAAGAGGCACAGTGAGTCCTTTCAGAGCCTAATGTGTGAGACTGGATCACTGACAGGACAATGGAGAGTGACACACATTCAAAACGGCGTGGTCAGCTGCCATCTTTGAGCAAGGCACCACTGTCTCTGACTCTACTCAAAATCCAATGGTGAAGAGATGTGGTTGCTACACTGCCCTTGTTTTCTAAGAAGGAGTTTAGGTTTCCAGCAGGGCTTGGATCCATAATTTCTCCTGTTCCGGTTAACCCAAATTTTAAAAATTCGTGTCTGTTCCAGTTTCACTTCCTCGTCCACGACTGAACCAGGAAGAAACCAGTTCAAAGCCCTGGTTTAAAGTACACTGAAGTGCCTAGTACTGAAAAGATGATTACTGTCACCACCATTATCATGTGAACTTAGCCACATTACTTAACTCTGAGCCTGTTTCTTTAGTCATAAAGTAGAAACCAGTAAGACTCACATTCATCTTTACACTGTCCTCGTGGATTACATAAAATAACTGACAAATGACAGGTATTCACAATGGACTTCTCAAATTCCAGTTTTAATATGTAAAAATTTTTTTCTTTAACAATCAACAAACTTCTTTTATCATCACTGCATTTCAAATGTCCAAATGATGCTCCAAGGTATTGCTAGCATCAGTGAATCCAACATCATCAAATAGGATTTCGTTTTATTTATTTACTTATTTTCTTATACAAAATGTGTTTCTTGGGATGGCTTCCCACTTATCTTGAGTCAGGGTACTTTTAGTGTTGCTTCCGTCTGAAGGATCATCCTTCTGGAAGCCTTGCTTTTCCTCGTGTAGACTGGCAGAGGGCCATGGAGCAGTCAACAAACAAAACTACTGTTTGAGCATGGCTAAAGACCGTGGTGATTTCATAGCACCTTGGGCATTTCACCCCTTGAAGTAGGAATTAGGGCTCTGCACCAGGCACTTCTTCTTGTGTTTCCTCTCCTCTTCTGGAGAGGGATGAAGGCCCTTTGCAAGAGGCATGTTTGCGTGGGGAGGTCGTCATCACCGGAGAAGAGGGATGAAGGGCCTTTGTGAGAGGCATGTTTGCGTGGGGAGGCCGTCACCACCGGAGAAGAGGGATGAAGGGCCTTTGTGAGAGGCATGTTTGCGTGGGGAGGCCGTCAACACCACCAGAAAGGCTACAAATAGTATTTCAATCATTTCCTTCCAAGTACAAGTTCTCTCACCAAGGATGGCTCAAGATCACTCCAAGAAGCCACTTCTTCAGCTTCTACTTATGCATTACCAACTACTAAAGAAATATATTTGTCTCATCTGCCACAAGTTCAAGATACAATTTTATTATCACTTTTTCTTCCATTCGATTATTCTCTAATACTTACTTATTTATTTATTCTCTAATACTAATTATTCCCTAATGCAGAGACGACACCAGAAATGAAATCCAGTCTGGGACAGTGGAGGAGCTTCCGACTGTCAGGTAATCCAAGTGTTAACCTGCCCTTTCTATCAGTAGTTGTATATGATCTTAGAGAAATTCGTTAATAAAATTAAAATATTAGTCCATATTTACATGGCAGTTTATACTTTTCAACTACTGTATCATTCGATCCTCAAGAAAAACCTCATGAGATGGACAAAATAGGAATTATTATCTCCATTTTAAGGCAAGGAACCTGAGGTTTAAAAAGCTAAATGATCTGAAAAACCACCTCATTTCCCTTTCTGAGCACTTACTAGATAAAACTATTCTGGGTGTCCCACTGCATAAAAGAAGTACCAGACAATAACTGTGTGAGCACATTTTAAGGCCAGAGAGCATCTCTTGCAGCTATCGATCCTCGGGGCCTCCCTTTCCTATTTCTTTCTCTAGCTTTTTGAGAAGTTAATACAGCCTGGGGTTACTCTATCTCTCCTCTTGCATCGATGATCAGAATGAAAACTGGTACCATGTTTTTAGGAGGCCAAAAGCCTTTTAAAAGGTTATTTCATTTGACCCAGGAATCACAACTGCATGATATTATCTTAAAGAAACAGAGATGTTAGGCAAAACATGGCTAATAACAGCAAAAAGAAAAGGAAACAAGGTAATCATCCAATATCAGAGAATAGGTTAAATAAAGTGTGGTCTACCTACTCAATGGAACACTACACATTCATTGAAAACAATACTGATCCTATTTACAGACACAGAAAGATTTGTACGATAAACCGTTCAATGAAAAGAGCAAGTATGCTGCTGTTGTCGTTTGCTGGCATCAAGTCAGACCCCAGCTCATAGCAACGCCACGTGTTACAGAGTAGAACTACTCCACAGGGTTTTCTTGGCTAAAATCTTTACAGAAGCAGATTGCCAGGCCTTTCTTTTGCAGAGCTACTGGGTAAGTTCGAACGGTCAAACTTTTGGTTAGCAGCTGACTGCAAACTGCTTGAGGCACCCAGGCTCCTAAGAGCAAGCATATGATTACATTATTGAAAAAATATGAAGATGCTTATATAGCAAATGTTAACCTCAGAATCACAGAATTAGAACTAATTTTCTTCTATCTACTTCTATGGATTTTATAAATTTTACAATAAACATTACTTAATGAAGACACCACAAATCCTTTTTTAAAAAAATAAACAAATCAAAAATGTCAAGTTATTTTCCACTCTAACAGGAATACACAGGAGTGCAGGAGTGTATCTCTCCATACGACAAACAGGAGATGTGCATACCAGGAGTTCATCCATGCTTGTCTGACACTTCTCAAGGTTTATCCGTTTGATTGCCACTTTCTCCTTCTTAGGGATACAATACGCTGCTTGGACCACAGCAGTTGCTCCACTCCCTAAAAATAAACAAATAGGTAGATAAATAAATAAATGGATAAACAGGTATAAATATGGTATTTCTACTTCCCACACAATTAAACATGAGGAATCCTCATCTTGTTCCTATACTGAACAACAGATGCATAGAAACACCCTACAGAGTAGGATGTCAGTAAGAGAAAAAGCCTGGACCATTTCATAGACTTGACAATAAATACCAATGCCAAAAAAAAAAAAAAAAAAAAAATCAAATTGTTAGGGCTCTGGTTCTAGGACAAAATGGCACAGGCTTACATTTCCCTGCTCCTCCCCTCTAAGTACAAGTAAATACCCTAGAAATAATTCCACAGACAATCATAAAGGACTCTGAAAGAATGAAGACTACAGGCTGACTACGATCCTCAGGGCTTGAGGAACAGCACCATGGTGAGGTCACAGGTTTCCTTCTATCTTCCGTATATCCTGGACTGGGCACCCAAAGGACCTGCAACCAGGAACCACCAACAGGCATAGATAAAAACAACAACAAGGGGCATCCCAGCAGAGACCTAATAAGGAGACACATTCTCCAATACCCACCCAGCACAGCGGCAAGCCCAAACCACCACAGCATCGAGCATCAGTGGGACCTCCAGCCCACATCTCAAACAGCAGGCCAGATTCACCACAATGGCACCGAGGTCCCTATCACATGCCTGGGACAATGCTGGGCCAAAAGTCAGCCCAGGTGGCACCTGTGAAGCTCAAGCAGGATCTCCAGCAGTGCCAAAAGACCAACACAGAAGAAAACAGCATTCTGAAAACTAAAGTGTCACAGGAGTGACCACTCATAAAGTAAACAAGCACCTACATATTAAACCTGAATAGGAAACCAGCTGCTGTAAGTCAACCCCGACTCATGGTGACCCCACGTGTGTCAGAGTAGAACTGTGCTCCCTAGAGTTTCCAATGGCTAATTTTTTGGAAGCAGACCACAAAGCCTTTCTTCCAAGACGCCTCTGGGTAGACTTGAACCTCCAGCCTTTTGGTCTGCAGCCAAGGCATTAACTGTTTGCACCATCCGAGGACTTCTGCTAAAACAGAAGATTCAGATAGGATCAAGAGACTCCTTCTAAAACAGGCACGTGTACAGAGACCAAAGTTTATTAGTGGTTATCAGGGGTGGGTGGAAGGGAGGGGGAAAGGAAGACTCAATACTTAGGAGACAGTGGATTTCTGTTAAGGGTGATGGAAAAACTTGGGAACAGATAAGGGTGATGGCGGAACAACATGGTGAACACAGTCACTTAACTGCACTTATGAAGAACTGCTGAAATGGCGAATGTTTCTGTTACATATATGTGACCATAATAAAAGAAAGAAAAAAGGAATCTCCTAATATCCAAAATGTACATGATACAACTGACAATTCACACGTCACACCAAAAAACAGGAGAAACACAACTTAAATGAGAAAAGACAACCTAACAACACCAAGATGACTCAGATGTTAGACTTACCTAACGAGAATTTTAAAGCAGCCATCAGAAAAATGCTTCAACAATTACAAATTCTCTTGAAACAAATAAATAGAAAATACCAACAAAGAAATAAAAATTATTAAAAAAAAGAACCAAATGGAAATTATATAACTGAAACATACAATTACTGAAATAAAAGGAAACCACTGGGCGGCAGAGGCCAGGCAGCCCAGCTTTGCAAAGGTTCTCAGCGCACCGCGGCCTGCAGGCACCCGGCACACGCCCTCCCCGCCGCCAAGATGCCAGAGAGGAAGGCCAGCTCGGCTCAAGGGGCAGTGAAGGAGGAGCCCAAGAGGAGATCGGTGAGGCTGTCAGTTAAACCTGCTCCTGCAAGAGGGGAAAGGAAGCCAAAAAAGGCAGCAAAAAAGCATAAATCTTCAGATAAAAAAGTGCAAACAGAAGGGGAAAAGGGAGCAAAGGGAAAACATGCTGAAGTGGCCCACCAAGAAACTAAAGATTTACCTGCAGGAAATGGAGAAGCTAAAAACAAGGAGGGTCCAGCCTCTGATGAAGCGGGAGACAAAGCCAACTCTGACTCATGTTTGTCTACCACATCTTATCAGTGGTCCCGGTATCTCCCTTCTTGAACAATCCAGAGGAATATTTTTATCAATTATTTTGTAAATGCAAGTTTTTTAATAGCTCTAGAAACATTTTTAAGAAGGAAATCCCACTTTATTCCATTTTTTAAGTGTAAATGCTTTTTTTTTTTTAAGAGGTGAAATCATTTGCTGGTTGTTTATTTTTTGATACAACCAAAAAATAGTGGGATGTTGAATTGGAGGAGGCTTTGACTGTCCTCGGTGTCAATGGAACATTCCATGTGGGAGGTGGCAATTTTTATATCCCGTAATACAAAGCACACTTAATGGCAATTTGGAGTCACAGTAATGCATTTGTATGTCTTGAACATTTTAAATTACTTCTATTTCCATGTTGTTTTTTAGTCGAACTGTTTCCTAAAGAAAACTGCTCCCTGTCATGGCGCTCTTCGTCAGCACCGTGCATTCTGTAAACATCTCTGCTCGTGGTAGTCCAGTTTTCCTAATAACTTTGTTATGTGCTCTGAAAGACTGAACGTTTGAGTGTGTAGTGTGTGTGATATTAAATTGTGAATTAGTGGGACTCATGTTGTAACAGCTCATCAACAACTAAAGATAATTAGTACTTGACAGCCTCTTAAGGAAAATTTGACACCAAATTTAAGGCTGGAATTTAGAAAAGAATCGTTTAACTACACATGGGTTTTTAGATTTTTGGTACGTACATTAAGAACTGTGTACAGATTGTTCATAACGTCTCTGTACTGATCCACAAAGCCACCAATAAATACCAATTACGGGAAAAAAAAAGAAATTGCTGACTATGCTAACCAGTAGAGTAGAGATAACGGGGGACGGAATCGGCGAAGTTGAGGACGGGTCCATCCTTCACTCAGTCTGAACAACAAAGAGAAACAGGCTGAAAAAAATACCAAGGGTCTCAGGAAGCAGTGAGATATGATAAAAGATCTACTATCCACGTGATAGATAAAATAATGGCCCCAGAGATGTCCGTATCCTAATCTCTAAAACCTATGAACATTTTACCTTGTACGGCAACAGGGACTTTGCAGCTACGATTAAACTAAGGGTATTGCGATGGGAAGACTATCCTGGGTTATCTGGGTGGCTCAGTGTAATTACGACAGTCTGAAACACATGCAGTCACTGTGAGTCAGAACAAACGTGACGACAGCTGTTTTTTAACAAGAGGGAGGCAGGGTGGGTCAGAGTCCGAGAAGATGTGACAATGACAGCACAGATTGGAGTGATGCAGCCACGGCCAAGGAGCAGAAACTGATACCTAACACAACACGCTAACAAGAGAAGCTACATACGAAATGTCACACGTTGTACGATTCCATTTATATGAAATGTCCAGAACAGGCAAATCCAGAGAGACAGAAAGTGTATCAGTGGATGCCAAGGGGTTGGAAGAAGGGGGAAATAAGGAGTAACTACTTAATGAGCATGGGATTTCTTTCTGGAGTGACGACAATGTTCTGGAATTAGAGTGGTGATGGCCGCGAAACACTGTGAATATACTAAAAACCATCAAATCGCACACTTCAAAATGGTGGATTTTATGTGACGTCAATTTTATCTCAAATTTTTAAAACAAGGATGAGGAAACACTACAAACAACTTCAGCTCATAATGCAACAATTTAGGGAAAAAAACAGACCAATTCTTCAAAAGTGACAAACCACCAAAACTAACCAAGATGAAACAGATAACAGTCCTACAACCATGAAGACGCTGAGTTTGTAATTTAAAAGCCCCTGAAAAACCTCCAGGCTCAGACGGTGTCACTGGAGAATTTTACCAAACTTTAAAGAAGCATTAACACCCATTTTACACAATATTTTCCAGAAATAAAAAAGAAAAGGACACTTCCCAAATCATGAGGCCAGTATTACCAATAACAAAACCAGAGATATCACAAGAAAACTAAAGACCAATTATTTCTTATGAACTTAGACACAAAAAATCCTTAACAAAATATTAGCAAAGTGAATCCAGCAAAAAACACACCACAACCAAGCAGAATTTATTCCAGGTACGTAAGGCTGGTTCAGTATCCAAAAAAACCAATATAATCGATCATATCAATAAGCTAAAGAAGAAAAATCAAGGGATCATATCAATGGACCCAAAAAAAGAATTTGACAAAATCCAACACCATTCATGATAAAAGCTCTCGGCAAACTAGGAAAAGAAGGGAACTTCTTCAACTGCTTAAAGAGTACCTACAGAAAAAACCTACAGCTAACATCACACTTAATGGTGTAAGACTGAATGCTTTCCATCTGAGACTGGGAACAAGCCTAATACGTCTCTCACCACTTTGTACAACAAGTGGATGAGAGCAATCAGACATCCATAAACAAAAAATTAACCTCAACCTAAACCTCACACCTTACACAAAACAGATCACAAACTTAAATGTGCAGCACAAAACTATAAAACTTTTAGAAAAAAGCATAGAAGAAAATCTTTGGAAGCTAGGACTAGTCAAAGACATGACACTAACTGCAAGACCCATGACAGGAAAAACTGATAAACTGGATCTCATCAAATTAAAAACATTTGCTTTGCAAAAGACCCTGTGAAGAGGATTAACATATGTGACAAAAGACTTGTATCTAGAATATGTAAAAAAAATAAAACTCTCCAAACTCATCATTTTATAAAAACAAATAATCCAACTAGAAAACGGGCAAAACACACAACATTTCACCTAAGAGGACATGAAAAGATGGTCACCAACGTTAATCATTAGAGAAATGCAAATTAAAACTACAATATCACTACATACCTATCAGGATGGATAAAATTTTTTAAAAACTGACAAAACCCAACAATGGCAAGGGATGTGGTGAAACTGGATGATTGATAACCACATACTAGTGGGAACGTAAAACGGTACAGCCACTGGGGAAAACAGTTTTGGCTATTTCTTTTCAATCTAAAAATGGACTTAACCTTAAAACCCAGCAATTGCACTCTTGGGCATTAATTCCAGAGAAATGAAAATTCGTGTTCATACAGAAACTTGTACGTGAATGCTCACAGCAGCTTTATTCCAAGTAGCTAAGAAGTGGAAACGACCCAAATATCCTTTAACAGGTGAATGGTTAAACGAAGTATGGCACACATCTATACCACGGAATACTACCTAGCAACAGAAAGGACTACTAATACGCTCAATAACCTGGATGAACCTCCAAGGCATTTTGCTCAGTGGAAAAAGCCAATCTCAAAGTTACATACTTTATGATTCCCTTGATATAACTCATGAAATAATAAAATTATAGAGATGGAGAAAAGATTAGTAGTTGCCAGGGGTCGGGGTGTGGGGAGCGGGGGTAGCTGTGGCTATAAAGGAGTAGCCCACGGGAGCCTTGCGATGATGGGACAGTTCTGTATCTCAGGTTTGGTGGTAGTTAACGAAGCATCACATTTTGAAACAACACAGAACTACACACACACACAAATGAATGCACGCATAACTGATAAAATCTGAGTGAGGTCTGTGGATTGTTAAAAAAAAAAAAAAAAACTGCCTAGGCCTCAATCCATCCTCTACCATTAATGAAATAATCTTCAAACACCACTCCTCAGCTCACTGAACCACAGCAGCTACTGGATACTGTACTACTTGGGGACAACTGAACAAGTCAACTTATTTCCCAGATGCAATTTACTCTATCCCCACCCTCCACGCCTCTGCGCACACCATTCACCCTACTTTCTATGTACCTTCCCCTCCTTTCAAAGCCCAACTCAAAACTCACCTAATTTCAGGTAGTTCCATGGGAAACAGACTTAGATGTAAACTTCAGCTCCACACTTATCAGACGGTTAAGTTTCTGTTTCCTGACTATGTGCCTGGAACACAGCAGTGCTCAAAAACTGGTCGCGATCAGGAACTGGATGAATGGACACAGGGAACCCGGGGTGGAAAGGGGGAGAGTGCTGTCACATTATGGGGACTGCACCCAATGTCACAAAACATACGTGTATAAATTTTTTGAATGAGAAATTAACTTGAGCCGTAAACTTTCACCTAATGCACGATATTTTTTTTTTAAATGGCCGCTGTTGTTAATTTATTTACCCATCATCTTACTGTTAAACCTTAAACTGTTAAAAGACATCTCCATGTCTCCTCAAGTACTGCGCGTAGGGTAGGGCTTAATCTGATACTAAGCACCTGAATCTCTCCCAAAGTACACTAAAGCAAATTATCCCCCCAGCTCCCACCTCTACTCCCATTACAACTGTAGTTTCTTCAACATGTTAATTATTGGTTATGATGACACATTAAACTTTAGTTCTCCTGTACAAACAGGCAGCCTTGGATAGAGAGGAACTGTAAGCATTAAAAAGGAAAAATGTGCAAATTCTGTCCCCCTTCCTCTTCATTCTCTCATCCTCTTCCCAAATAAAAAGTGATTTCACCAAAATGTTGTTCCAAGAGGGTATGGGGAAAGAAAAAGCGCCGTATGTACTGCCATAGTAATCACAGTAAGAGAAAGCAGCTTTAATCAGAATGCTTCATGTAAAACGTACTGTGCTCTCAATATTCTGGAGGAGATGCTACTCCCCCATAGAGGGCGTTCACATAGGAGAAGGAGATTTTACTTTAGTAAGGTCCTACAGCAGCTGTGAGATGAGCTAATCAGATCATCTAAGAGAGGCACAGTGAAGCCTGTGAGAGCCAGAACTTGCCGGGACTTACTGGTCTGTCCGGGTCTCGCAAGTTCTGCGCCGTCGACAGGGTGCAGCCCTATCACTTTTCTACCGCTCTCCATTAGTGGAAAACATTTGCGTTTTCCTTCTCTGACAGGTTTCGCCCGACACGGGTTCCAGCTTTCACAGGTTTTACTGTTCATGACAGTTTAGCATTGGGGCTTTGAAACTTAAATTTCTAAGTGAAAAAGTGAAGAGCAAAATACTATATAAAAAGATGTGTTTTCTATGTATTAAAGTTTTCTGAAAGGATACACAAGGACTATTAAGAGTGGTTCACAGGGAGGGAAAAGGGAGCATCTTGTCAGCAAGAATCAGATCGTGATGCTGGCTGCACAAGTCTGTGAACACACTGAACTATATACTTTAAAAGGGTGAATTTTAGGATATGTAAATTATATCTAAAAGCTGTTTTAAAAACATTCCTCCAAGTGTGCCACTAAATTTCTAATAATAATGTGCTACCAAAATTAAATATTAAAAAACATTATATTACATACACGTAATTGTATAATTTGGTTTGATCTATTTGAAAATCCTTGGCTAAAGCCACACATACAAAAGCACAGTTAACACCCACCTGGATAAACTCAGATCACAATTGTAACAAACTAAGTCAAAACTCTGCACAAAAACATGGAATGCAAAATTTTAAATAAAATCCCATATTTAAGAACATTTACCACTCAATGACATCATCCAATAGTGCACTTGAACTATTTTGACAATCGTTTAGGAACGCTAATGAATTGCTTTATAAAACTCATCCAACAAGCTACTTTGAAACAGTCTGCAGTCTGTCCGCTTCTTGACTGAGCTCCCTTACACTGCACAGAAGTACGGACGGAGCGGAGTCAGGCCTAATGGTAGTGCTTGTAAGAAGCTCCTCCCTCACATCCTTTCCTCTAATTCCTCCTGCAGGTAAACCCTGAAAAAAACTCAGGGCCTCTGGCCTTCAGTGAAGGGCCACTGCTCCACTCTGGGAAGCACCCAAGCAGACAAGAATCCTGCAGGCCATGTATCTGCCTGGCTAAGACCAGAGGCCTTCTCAGAAGATACAATTTGACCCCTACAGGGTACCTTTGGTTCCAGATACAGACATCTACTGTGTAACGAACGCGTGCTCACTGATTCTCCATAATCTTAATTTTCACAAATGTACTATCCAATGGTATTCTTTTTAACCAGTATTACTTCTCAAACCAGTTATTCCACCCCTGGATAATCCAACACTGATTATTTATCTTATATACACAAAATCTGAAATATCAGCCTTAAATATACCTAATGGCATGTCTACATAAACCAAAACTATCACAGGGTTAAAAAAAAAAGACACTTAAAATTCTGCATTACATGTTTTTGGTGCAAAGTTATGACTTAGTTTACCAAAAAAAATCCAAACCTATTGCCATCAAGTCGATTCCGACTCATAACGACCCTATAGGACAGAGTAGAACTGCTCCATAGGGTTTCCAAGGAGCGGCTGGTAGATTCAAACTGCCCACCTTTTTGGTTAGCAGCCGTAGGTCTTCCTACTGCACCACTTGGGCTCCAAAGTTTAGTTATTATTAATTCCTTACAAAAAAAACTGCAGTTGAGTCAACTCCAACACATGGTGACCCCAAGTGTTTCAGAATAGAACTGTGTTCCACGGGGTCTTCACAGTTGTGACCCTTCAGAAGCAGACAGCCAGGTCTTTTTTCCGGGCGGGTGGATTCAACCACCAACCCTTCAGTTAATAGCCCAGCACTTTAAACTGTCTGCACCACGCAAGGACTCCTTATTAATTCCTAGTCATTATTAAACACAGAACCAAATTTTCAATAATAATAAAACACCAAATCTAGGCTTATCAATGATAACTATTTATACACTAAAGTAACTTTCTTCCACTCAAAGATTCATTCACTTAACAAATCTCCTTAGGAGCAAGATATTAAGTTCTGGTGTGATTTCACAAATGGACAAAAAGACAAGTTGCTAACATTTCCCATACCTGAGACTAAAAAGAGAATGGCAGGCCCCAGTTCTTCCACGCTAACAATTAATTTCATTAATCTTCATATGAACTTCCCAGAACAAATGTCAAAGTATTTTCCAGCAACTGGAAAGTATTTTAAGGTTCCAACATAAAGGTTTATAGTGATATAGAAAAACTCACTACCTTCTGAAAAATGTTGAATTGAAATCGTGGTATATATATTTTTAAAGTAATAAAATATATATAACAATAAATATATACATTATTCTTATGAACAGTGAAATAAAATTATTTGAAATGGCAAAAAAAAAAAAAAATCCTATTTCAACATCACTAATCAGCATAGCCAACGATGCTCTATCTTTCTTTAGAAAAAAATTACTTCACAGAAAATAACAATAAAGTAATTAAGAGGACAGGAATGAATATCTTAAAAATTTATTCAAAATTACTTTAGTCTCTAACATTCTTCAAAAATCTAATAACACAGAAGGGTTAGAGACACAAATGAAAAAATCATCTCTCTTTTAAAGCAGGTTCTTTAATGCTGTGTTTTTCAAACTACAAGTTAATTTACTGAGTTTCAATTATCATTTTTTCTTAAAGTAAATAGAATCAAGTAGAAAACATTAATATGCATTGTGCATAGCAAGGGTAAACATTATTCTGTAAAACTTTAACTTCAGTTTAAATACACCTGCATATGTGTAAAAGGTATCTCTTGGGAATGGTTTAAATTGTGAAAGCTACTTCCTTAATGCCCTCTAGTAAGCATGAGTTGTTGGCCTACCTGAAGAATAATATAATGAAAATTTCAGAACAATTTAGAGCAAAACATCCTAATTTTGACTTTCACTATTTTACACTGTTGAGTGACCTCGACGCACCACTCCTGCATCCCCACTTCTCCTACTCTTCTGTCCTCTTCCAGTTAGCTCCTTACCTGCAACTAAGTGTGTATCACGCACCGGAAGGGAGGAACACAAAAATACCGGTGTGCCTTCTCCTGAAATGCTTCAGACTGGGCAACTCTTTACCTCCTGGGACAAAAAAGGAGCTGCCCAAAGGCACTGGAGGACTAAAAAAAATTTCAGTCTATTAGATCTAGAAATTTAAAAAAGAAAGTAAAAAATAGATATTACTCCTACCTGTGAGGAAAATAAATAAAATGAATCAAATCACTTGAAGAGATTTTTCCCCCCGAAATTTTGCCAGCCATCACTATGCTGTTGTTGTGTGCCCTCAAGACAATTCTGACCCACAGCGACCCTTTATGACAGAGCAGAACTGCCCCGTAGGGCTTACCAGGCTCAAGTCTTTACGGGAGTAGATCACCAGGTCTTTTCTCCTGGAGAGCAGCTGGTGGGATCAAACCGCAGACCATTTGGTTAGCAGCCAAGCGCTTAACCACCGCGCTACCAGGGTTTCTTAGCCATCAGTATTACAGATACATATTCTAAAAACTGTGTTTTTAACTATTCTTTAGTAAGGTTTTACATTTATTAAAGAAAGCAGCTAGCCCAGACTGTTCATTCAGAAAGATGACTAAGGCATTATCACTTGAACCATAGAAAATACAGGAATTTACAATTTTGTGAACTCTTTTCTAAATAAGGTCCCTTGTCAGAGTCATGCTGAACATTAAGGCTCCTAGAATTGGAGAAATAGCTGTAAGAAAAGTCATCATCCTAAAAATCATGCTATTTTCTTCACACAAAGATGAAAATAAAGATGCACTGCCATATGCTTGGAGTAATTATTCAAGCAGCCTGTGGTTCTGCAATGACTCATCCACTCGCTCTCCCATCCTAGCGGATGGTAACTCCATCCTTCCGGATGCTCCAGCTGAAACTCTTGGAATCACACCGACTCTCCTTTCTCTCACGTCTAATCCAGCAGTACGTCCTCTAACTTCACAATATGCTACATCCAGAACATGACCACCCTCATCGCCACCACTACTACCTCTCACCTGGACAGCCTGTCCTTCCACCGTGGCACCCTTACAAACCTATTCTCCACACAGCACGCAAGTTACCCTTTTACAAAACAAGTCAGATCACTCCTCTGCTCAAAACCCTGCAATGATTTCCAGTCTTACTCAAAGCAAAACCAAGTTGCTACAATGACTTACAAAGCTTCACACAATCTGGACCGTATGTCCCTACCACCATCACTTGTCTGACCTCTTCACCTAGTCCTCTTTCGCACCCTGAGCTCGTCACTCTCAAGTCACTCTCAACTCCTACCGTTCCCTACGCACATCAGCATGCTTCTGCCTCAGTGCCTGGAGCAAACTTCCTGCAGATAACCACACCATTCACTTTTGCACGGCCTTCATTCAGGTCTTTCTTCATTTGAAGAAAGCTATCTACAATTGCAACCCTGACTCCATCCCATTAGGCAGGGATATCTGCCTGCCCATCTCTCTGCTGTATCCCCAGCATCAAGTCTATGGCACATAACAGGAGTTCAATGAATATCTGCTGAATGGCTTAATCAGTCACGTAGTGAAATGCATTTTGAAGGAGATAAAATACTCACCTGGGCCAGAAGAAACACAAAAGTGGCTGAGACTCCATGGGCATGACCTCACTATTATAATGATGAGCACTGGTGTTCACTGACAGCACTTACTCTGTGAGCCAAGTATCACGCTGAGCGCTCTCTCCACTTATGTTTGTTTCCACCTATCCTCACAATAATCCCATGAGTTAGGTATTACCATCTCTATCTTACAAACAAGCCCAGGTAAGAATGAGGTCATACAGTTAGTAAGAGGCAGAGTTGGGGCCAGAAACCAGAACGACATGATATTTGAACACCATGCTCTTAATTAGCAGGCAAAATCCCTCATCAGATTAAAGCTAACATTTATTAATTGATCACTATGTGTCAGGTTAATTATTCACCTGAATATCTTATTTAACTTAATTCACCTAAAAAAAAAAAAAAAAAAGCCAGTATCTTTTAGTTGCCTACCAAACATAAAATCTCCACTTCTTTAATAAGAGAGCCCTGATCAATTTTGTTTGAAGTAACAACGTGCTCAGCTACAAAACTTCACTTCTCAGTCTCCTTCACAAATGTCCAAATTACACAGTTCTGGCCAATAAAACAGAAATGGAACTCAGTGAGTAAGGCTTCCAGGAGAGAAGGCCCCTACCTCAGCTGTCACATGCTTTCTGTCCTTCTGCCATATTCTTCCTTTATTCCTGCCTGGAACACACGCATAGGGCTAGGGGGTGGAACAATGATTTTGGGAGAATGAGAGTAACATGCTCAATGTCGCAGAGCGAAAAACGAGGAGCCTAGTCCCTGGGGCATCTAGACTGACACCTCCAGTCTTCTTATCATGTAAGGGGAAAAACTATTTTATTAAGCCCCTATTATTTCTGCTTTTCATTACATGTAGCCAAATGCAATCCCTCTTATACAACCCTATGAGGCTGCTGGCCCACTCCTGGCCTCACTGAAAATGTCTCCCGTTCAGGGGGAAATACACTAACAACTGAGCATCACTCTACTGACAGAACATGAAGTCCTTCCATTTATGAGGGCTAGAGGAACCGCCTACTTCAGACATCAAGATGTGTGGCTCGTGAGCAACTGACAAAAATGAACAAGGAGGGGGGAGCAGAGAGTAAAACTAGTGGGTTGCCTTCACCAAATGTCAAAGCTAGGTGAATCATACCCCGCTAAAAACAAGAATTTTTTTATGGATTTTTTTAATTTTAATTACGTTGTAAGTGAAAGTTTACAACACAAATTAGTTTCTCATTCAAAAATTTATACACAAATTGTTTTGTAGCATTGATTACAATCCCCATGTCAACACTCTCCTCTCCTCCTTCCCACCCCAGGTTTCCCATGTCCATTCGTCCAGTTTTCCTGTCCCTTCCTGCCTTCTCATCTTTGCTTTCGGGCAGGTGTTGCCCGTTTGGTCTTGTATACTTGACTGAACTAAGAAGCACGTTCCTCACGTGTATTAATGTTTGTTTTATAGGCCTGTCTAATCTTTGGCTGAAAGGTGGACTTTGGGAGTGGCTTCAGTTTTGAGTTTGCAGGGTGTCTGGGGCCCATAGTCTTGGGGGCTCCTCCAGTTTCTGTCAGACCAGTAAGTCTGGTCTTTTTTCGTGAATCTGAATTTTGTTCTACATTTTTCTCCAGCTCTGTCCAAAACCCTCTGTTGTGATCCCTTTCAAAGTGGTCAGTGGTTGCAGCCAGGCACCGTCTAGTTCTGCCGGGCTTAAGAACAAATTTTAATGAACAATTTTCTAATCCTAGTCTGAGGTAAACAGTAAGTATTTATCGAGACTTTTCAAGATGAACAATAAAAACCAAATGGCACAGCCCCTGCCAGCCTGGCTTCCCTCCCTACTGTCAAACTATATTGCTGGCAATACCACACACGGAAGGACCCTACACAGCTCTACTTCTATGTTCACCATAAGTCCCTAACTCCATCTAAACTTGAATGAGACCTGGAAGTAAAGAATAAAAAGCTGCAGTGATGTTCCAACACACATTAAAATAGATTCAAAATATTTAAGTTTTATAAGATAATAATCACACAGTATTTCATATTTTGTGGCAACACCAAAAACTGGGACATATACGGACAGGGGAAAAGAGAAAAGGAGAAAGTCAGAGATAATAACAATTACCACTTATGAAGCATTTAAAATAAGCTAAATACTTTCCATAAGCAATTACACTTAATCCACATAACAGCCCCAATTACACAGGTACTATTATCCCCATTTACAGATAAAAAGCTGACACTAAAGCCAGTTATATAACTTGCCCAAGCTCATGAAGCTAGTGAGAGGCAAAGCCAGGTCAGTCTAACCCTTAAGCAGGGGGCTGAACCACTTCAAACCAGTTCTGTTATGGCCAAGGAAGCGAAACCAGAACAGACCAGAATTTTTACAGTTTGTGTGACCCGGAACAATAACCAGAATAGGAAAAATTACGGATGGAAGCTCTGGAATGGGAGACTCGTAAGAGGCGTAGTGAGCCCCTTCAGGGGCCTGATGCATGACAGAGGACTGTGGAGAGCGAGACACATTCAAAGCGGTACAGTCAGCCACCATCTTTGAACGGAGCACCGCTGTTTCAGCTCTGCTCAAAATCCAACAGGCAAGATATCTGGTTGCTATCCGACACATACGCTGCCCTTGTTTCCTAAGAGGGAGATTAGGTCTCTAGCAAGGCTTCAACCCATAATTTTTTCCGTTCTGGTTCATCCAAATTTTAAAAGTTAGGGTCTGTTCCGGTTTTGCTTCCTTGGCCGTGACTGAACCAGCAAGAACCAGTTCAAAGCCCTGCCCCCAAAGCCCATACTCTTAACACAGCTGATTATGGCACAACACCTGGTTAGAAATTCCAATGCAAATAAGAGCTAGGAAGAAACTCAAAAACACTGAGAGATGAATGATTAATGGAGAAAATAATATTAACAGCTTTGACAAATAATTATACTTAATTTCAAATCTTGTCAAAGCATGTTGAAGATATGATTCTTTTAAAGAAAGTCCTCTGAAGTCTCAATCTGTCTACATTTAATATGCTCCTAGGAAGAGATTTTTCTTTCTCCTAGTTTTTTACCAGAAATAGGGAGAACAAAGCAGAATATGAAAAATAACTAACCCCAAAATAATACAGTGCTAAGCAACATTTGTGAAAAAATTAAGAGTTCAAATAAATGTATATAGTTTGATGGTGAAGGAAACACCATTACACTGATTTCCCTAGAATATAACCCTTTAAAAACAGAAAATTTAAATGACCTCCCAAATCCTTTTTTCTGGGCTCCAATAATTTGTTTCCTGGAAAACTGAGTGTACCTGAAGAAATCATAAAGATTTATTCTGAAGACTATAGATTATTATAAAATGCTGTTTTCCAGACATTTTGATATGGAAACAAAGTTACAACACCCTGCTTTATTGAGCCTTGCTACTCGCATTAGGCTGTAGTTCAGAGAATAACTTTCTTCTCCCTAATGAGACCGTAGGGTGAGACAGAGGGTATAAGGAGTAGAGTGGAAGAAGGAGAGGAACTTTTAGAAACTTACTAATGAGGAAAGGAACATTAAAAACTTACAGAATATCACAACGATTGGTCTCTATTCGCCAGGAACAACAGAGGAAGAGAGAGAGTCAAGAACAGAAGGAGGATATGGAATGTATGGCTAATTGTTTCTATGAACAACTGCCTCCTTCACCATGAGACCAGAAAAACCAGATGGTGCCTGACTACCATTACTCAACATTTTGATCAAAGATTCCATAGACGAATCCAGATCAAAAGGGGGAAAATGCAAAACAGAATTTCAAATTCTCATCAACTCCTCACTTCCTGGAGCCATGGAGGCTGGAGGAACCCCTGAAGCTATTGTCCTGAGATAATCTTTAAACCTTAAAACTGAAGTCTTCTTAAAACCAAACAATAGATTAGCTTAACTGGTGAAAAATGTCTGCCTTGAGCATTGTGCTCTTTAAGAACTATATAGGATCAAACTGACAAGAGCAACTTGAAAGATTAGACAGGAACTTTAGGGGGCAGTGAATTTATGTTAATGGGGGAGGAACAACTCAGAAAAGGAGGGTAAGAATAGTTATACAACTCGAAGAATGTAATCAATGTCACTAAACGGTACATGTAGAAACTAATGAATTGGTGTGCGCTTTGCAGTGTATATTCTCAACAACAACAAAATAAATTACATTAAAAAAAATTTTTTTTAAATACAAAATAGGATACTTATAAGAGAACAACTCCTACTACATCCAGAAGGATTATCTAAAAATTTCTGCTCATATCAGATTTTTTCATTGCAAGGGTATGTCCCTTAATCTGTGGGATTATGACCACCCTCTTCCAGTTTATATCCAAAAACCAATCAAATGCAGACGCAAGAGCAAGGATCCTGAATTAGTCAACAGAAGAGCTGGACATCAGTATTTACTCTGACGCTAATTAGCCCTGTAACTTTAGGCAGTCATTTTACCTCTCTCTGTTTCAGAGTCTTCATCTATAAAATAATGTGATTCACTTTCACACCACACACAAAAAATAACTCAAAATACATCAAGAGACCTAAATGTAAGAGCTAAAACTATAACACTTCGATGAAAACAGGAAAAAATCTTCATGATCTTCAGTTAGGTAAAGACTTCTTAAATACAAAACCAAATGCAACAAGTTAAATTTCATCAAAATTCAAACTTTCTGCACTTCAAGATATAATTAAGAAAATGAAAAGACAAGGTACAGAATGACAGAAAATTTTGAAATAATTTATCTGACAAAGAAAAATATATATACATATATCCAAAACAACATATATAATACATAAAATAGATAATATGTATCTATATATGTGTGTGTAGACATATATATACACAACTACATACACAGATAATAAAATTCTTACAACTCAATAAGAAGATAAGCAACCCAACGGGCAACCCAGATGGGCAGAAGATTTGAATAAACATTTCACCAAAGAAGATATATAAAAGGGTAATAAGTACTTGAAAAAATGCTCATCATCATTAGTCATTAGAGAAAAGGCAAATCAAAACCACAATGAGACATCACTTCACACCCACTAAACCAAAACCAAACCCACTGTCAGCAAGTCAGTTCTGACTCACTGAGACCCCGTGTGTTACAGAGGAGAAACACTCCATAAGACTTTCTCTGCTGTATTCTTTACAGAAGCAGATCGCCAAGCCTTTCTCCCACAACACTGCTGGATGGGTTCAAATTGCCGACCTTTTGGTTAGCAGTCGATCCTAAACTGTTTGTACCACCCAGGGACCTTCACATCCACTAGGATTGCTATAAGCAAAAAAATGGACAACAGAGGCAAGAAGAGGAAATAAAAGGTACCCAAATCAAGAAGAAAGAAATAAAATTAGCTCTTTTCCACAGAGGACATGATCCTATATACAGAAAACCCAAAGATTCCACGAGAAAGCTATTAGAGCTAATAAATGAATTCCACAAAGTGGCAGCATACAAAGTCAACACACAAAAATCAGTCAGGTTTCTACACATCAGCAACGAGCGTTCTGAGAAGGAAATTAAGGAAGCAATTCCATTTACAATACAATCCAAAATAATAAAATACCTAGGAATAAATTTAACCAAGGAAGTTAAATACTTGTACACGGAAAGCTAGGTCATTAAAAAGACAGGAAAGAAAGAAAAGACAAAACATAAATGGGACTTCATTAAAATTAAAAACTTTGGTTCATCAAATGACTATATCAACAAAGTGAAGAAACAACCTACAGATTGGGAGAAAATTAAGGGGAACCATATATCTGATAAGAGTTTAGTATCCAGAATATATAAAGAACCCTACAATTGAACAACAAAGACAATCCAACCAAAAAATGGGCAGAGGACTTGAACAGACATTTCACCAAAGAAGAAAGATAAATGGCCAATAAGCACATAAGAGATGCTCAACATCGTTAATCATTAGGGAAACGAAATCAAAACCAAAATGAGATACTACTTCACCCCGACTGAGATGGCCATAATAAGGGAAAGAAAAACAAGTGAAAACAACAGACGCTGGAGAAGATGTGGAGAAGCTGGAGTTCTCACTCATCGCTGGTTGAGACTGTAAAGTGGCACAGCCCCTGTGGAAAACTGTTTGGCAGTTCCTCAAAAAATTAAACACACAATCGCCAAGTTGTTGTTAGTTGCTGTCAAGCTGATTTTGACTTAGGGTGACCCCATGTGTGCAGAGTAGAACTGCTCCGTAAGATTTTCAAGGCCGTGACTTCTCAGAAGCAGATCACCAGGCCTGTCATCTGAGGTTCCTCTGGGTAGGGTCGAACCACCAACTTTTCAGCTGGCATTTGCTCCACCCAAGCACTCCACAGAACCGTCGTATGACCCAGCAATTCCACTGCTAGTTATACACCTAGAAGAAGTGACAACAGGAACACAGATACCTGTACACCCACGATCACTGCAGCACTACTCACAATAGCAAAAAGGTAGAAACAACCCAAACGTCCTCAACAGACGACTAGATAAACAAAATGTGGTGCAGAGATATAACGGAATACTAGTCAGCCATAAAGAGAAATGAAGTCTTAACCCATGCTACAACATGTATGAACCTGGAAAACATGCTGAGTGAAGTCAGTCACAAAAACACAAAAGGGCAGGTATTGTATGATCCATACGAGAAATATCTAGAATAGGCAAATGTAGAGACCAAAGTTTAGTAGTGGCCACCAGGGGTGAGAGAGAGCAGGGAAAGAGGGCGTCACTGCTTAGGCAGCACTTAGCTTCTATTAAGGGTTACAGGAAATTTTGGAAAGATAGTGGTACCGGCTGCATAACACAACAAACGTAATTAACACCACTGAACTGCACATGCAAACTACGATGAAATGGCAAATGTTTTGTTACATATATACTTACCACAAAAACAACAATAACTAATGTTACCAGAAGGTAGAGAAATGAGAACTTTCATACACTGCTAGCGGGAATGCAAAATTATCCAGTCACTTTGGAAATCAGTTCGGCAGTTTCTTAAAAAGCTAAACATAAACATAAATTTACCATACAACTCAACAATTCCACTCTTGGTTATACACCCAAGAAAAACGAAATAATATATTCACACAAACATTTATACATGAATACTTACAGTAGCATTATTCCTAATGGCCAAGAAGCAGAAACAACCCGATGTCCATTAACTGGTGTTGGCAATAAAAAGGAATGAAATATTGATTGTGCTACATGAAGGAACCTCAAAAAACATTACGCTGAAACAAAAGAAGCCAAACACAAAGGACCGTATGTTACACGATTCCACTTATACACAACGTTCAGAAAAGGCCAACTGACAGAGACAGAAAGTAGACCACTACACTGTGAATAGCACAGTAGTTGCCTGGGGTGGAGGGTAAGAAGGGGGAGTGACTACAAATGGACATGAGACATCTTTTTGGAATGATGGAAATGCTCTATAATTGGATTGTGGTCAAGACTGAATAACTCTGTAAATTTAGTAAAAATTATTGAGTACTTCAAACAGGTGGATTAACAGTATGTAAATTACAATGCAATAAAGTGGTTTGAAAAAAATTATGACAAATGAAAAAAGCCAAACATAAAAAACCACATGTTGTTTCATTCCATTTACATGAAATGTCCAGAAAAGTCAAATCTATAGCACAGACAGCAACTTAGTGGCTGACTGGGGCTGGGTGTGGGAACAGGAATTAAGTGTAAACAGGCAAAAGGAATCTCTTTGGAGTGGTAAAATACTCTAAAACTGGATAATCATGATGGGTGCATAACACATAAATATACTAAAATAACTGAATTCTACACTTAAAATGAGTGAATTTGTTTGTATTTAAAACTTCATACTCCATACTTCAATTAAGCATTTTTTTTGTTTTTAAGAAGGTGATCAAATCACACTGGCACTCCTAACCTTTTATGAGCAAGGACCACTCTGAGAATTGATGAAAAGCTAACCCTACCTCAGAGGACTGAGAGACTCCCCTGTGCCCACTCACACACGCTCTGTCAGTTTGAGGACACTAAATTAATAAATCACTAAGCCTCTACAGTCCTTGCAACTCTGAAATTCTACACCGTCTTACCAGCAAAGGTATTAAAAACCACCACAACCAGAAAGACATACCCCTACCAAACAGGGAAACGAAATTCCTCTTCCAAAACAAAGATGGGACCCCCTTTCTCCACTCTAACTTCTTCACTCTTCATTCTGGAATCTCTCACTTAACTCCTTTCTTTAATAGGACCCTCTGACTGAGGGACCCCGAAGCAACCAATCAAGACAGAGACCTAGCTAGCTGTCTTTAGAGCCAAACCAGCATTTGTCAAAAGACCCAGCACGCAGCAAGAACACAGGCCCATGAAGTGGCTTCAGGAAAAGAGAAACAAAAGTCTTTCAGGGAAAACTTAGCCCAGATTTGTTTTAAAATAAGAGGCAAGTAAGGTTAAATAAAAAAAGAAAGAAATTTGATAAAACTTCTCTAAAACAGACACACTGCAATAAACTACTCACAACCCCAGGGCAGCTAGGGAATCTTCTGCCAGTGTTTACTATAAAGCTAATTTTAATTTTCTGCACAAGGTGCAGACCTAGCAAAGCAGACAATTCCTCCAACACGCGGGTCTGCTCACGTCGAGGGACTGCGCCTCTGTTTACCTAAACCCAAGCCCGTTTTGATTTCTAAGTCACTGGGTTATTGCTCTTCAACCCTCCCCTTTTCCCCAGCCCCGAAGCCCCGTCACAGTCCGTGTTTGTGGGCGTGTTGGGCTCTGCCACGGGTATTCCTGCACCCTTCACATACACCGGCCAGATCTATCAGCTCATGTAACGCTCCAGCCTGAAACCCTCCAAAGACACCTGAAATAAGTTTCAAAATCCTCACCAAGACAGAGAGGTCCCTGAGCTCTGGCTCGTCTTCTTTGGGGTCCTAAAGCCCACCGAGCTCGCCCCTCAGTGGGGAAATCCTCCTCAGGCTCTCTCCCTCTCACCTGTCAGCACTCAGTTTAAATATCAGCGCCCCAGAAAACCCATTTTCCCTGAAATCTCCCCAACTAGTCGCCAAGTCACTATCAGCACTCTTTCTTCCCTTCTTTTCAGCACTTCCCAAAAGCTGTAACGCTTTCCTTTGTGCGTTTATTTCACGTCTGCTGCACCGATTAAGGAGCCCTGGTGGCGCAGTGGTTAAGAGCTCAGGCTGCTAACCAAAAGGTCAGCAGCTCGAATCCGCCAACCACTCCTTGGCAATCTATGATGCAGTCCTTCTCTGTTCTATAGGGTCGCTGTGAGTCGGAACGGACTCCACGGCAAGAGGTTTGGGGTTTTGGGGATTTTTTTTGTTGTTTTTGTTGCCCCGACTAAAAAGTAGTTTCCAGGAGTCCGACGTCGCGTCTACGCTGCTCAGAGGGTACCTGGCACTTCGGGTGCACTCGAGAGGTCGCGCGGGGGTGCGAGAATGCCCCGAAATCCCCTCCCACAACTCCAGAAACGGATCGCTGTGGCCACACCCCCGACGCCCCATTTCTCACACGCCCCGAGAAGGCCTGTCCCACACCTGCCGCTTTCTTTCTCCGAGACACATCTGTCACCACCCAAGAGCCCCTCCAGCCCAGCCCACGCCGCCCCACTCGGCGCGCTCACACCTCGTCCCCGCACACACGCGCCCCACGCGCACCCCCGACCCCGTGAGCCCCGCGCCCCTCCAGCCGCGCCTGCTCACCGATCACCTCCTGCAGCTCGTAGTCGTCCCGGTTGATGGACCAGGGCAGGGCGCTCGAGTCCTCGGACATGTCGGCAGCAGCGGCTCCCGGTCTTCCCGCAAACTCGCTGACCTCTTGTCTCCTCGCCGCGCCTCTCCCCGCCCCCAACCGCCGCCGCCGCCGCCGCGCCCCCACCAACCGCCTCGGAAACAGCTACGGCTCACGGAGCCCGCCGCGGGATCCCCGCGCGGCACAGCGGCGGCGGCTCGCGGCTCCGGCCGACCTCGCCTGTTGCTCTTCCGCGGCTGGCACCCCCCCGGCCCGACCCCGGCCCCGACCCCGGCCTCAGCAACAGCAGCCACCGTAGCCTCGTCAGGGCCCAACCCCTCCGTCCCGCCCTCTCCCCGAGCTCCACGCACTGGCCAAACTTTCCCTTCTCCCTCCACCTGCCGGCACGCAGCGCGCTGACGTCACCGCGCCGGGCACGCCCCTCCGCGGCCAGCCTCCAGCCGCCATCTTATGTGTGGCAGGACTCGCAGCGAGCGAGCAAGAACCCCGCCTGAGAAGGTGGAAGTTGACTGAAGAAGGGAAGAAATGCTCAATAAGGAGTTCGTCCAGTACATGAGAGATTCATGAAAGAGCCGAAAATAGCACAGATGTAGTCGCCACATTAAACATGGAGACCAAAGAGGGAGGAAGGAGGTGGAGGGGTAGGAGCCACCTTTAACGGCGGAGGCACGTTGCTGTCTCCATCCTAGTGCTCATTGGTTCGTTTGAGAAGGAATCGGAAAGGCGATGGGTGCATGTGGACGTCAGTCATAAGTTAGTCCCGCCCCCAGGCTGTCTGCGTGCTTCTCGGGTTCTCCGCTCGCCTTACGCCTTCTTCGAGTGACGTCATAGCGTACCATCAGACCCCTCGCGACGTGTAAACGGCTCCGTAGGGTGGGGAGAGGCCCGAGGGAGAAGCTGGGTGGGGTAGGCTTAGGATGTGGGCGATTGCCAACTCGGATAAACGGCCTTGGGCTACGGGGTAGAATGGAACCAGAGGTTTCCCCGTGATAATTTTTTTCAAGGCGGAAGTTCTCTCTGCAGCCCTATCTGGAAGCCTGTTGGGTGGGAAGGGAGTTCTGGCAATTCTCAACTTTGGGTCAGGAACCCGGCTGAGCACCAGATTAGGGTGCCATGAAGGACTTTTTTGTTTAACACAAGTGAGGTTAGGTCCACTCTGGCTTGGGTCGTTTCAAGAGCCGTGACCTTTGTGTGACCTCACTGTGCTTAAATTTTATCAGGTTGACCACCTGGGACCACTGGGGAAATTGCTGAGCTGAAGACTGTGAACTGGGGGAAAGAAAAAAGGGAGAGAGACAGAGTCAAGGCGGATAGGGCTAGGTGAGAAACTGCTCAGTGGAACGTCTTTCAGACAGTAGCAGCCGTTATGGATGAGACTGGAGGGCTGTGCTGAGTTCTGCTGTAGGAGGTCCAAACAAAAACCAAACCCAAACCCACTGCCAGTTGAGCCTATTCCAACTCAGCGACCCTATAGGACAAAGTACAACTGTCCCATAGGGTTTCCAAGGAGCAGCTGGTGGATTCGAACTGCTGACCTTTTGGTTAACAGCCAAGCTCTTCACACCTGAGTCATTGATATTATGCAATATTACATAGCAGCTAGAAAGAATGAAGTAGATCTATATATACATTCTAAAAAAAGAAAAACCAAACCCACAGCCATAGAGTAGATTCCGACTCATAGCAACCCTATAGGACAGAGTGGAAGTGCCCCACAGGGTTTCCAAGGCTATAATCTTTACAGAAGCAGACTGCCACATCTTTCTCCCTTAGAGTGGCTGGTGGGTTTGAACCACCGACCTCTTGGCTAGCAGCCAAGCATTTAATCACTGCGCCACCAGGGCTGCCTTATTTGTACATACTAGAATGGATCTATACATACAGGAATGGGATGATCTATAATTAAAGAAAACAAGTTGTAAAATAAATTAGATTTCTACATGTATGTAAATATAAGGACTAAGGTCTCGGTGGTACGTGGTGAAAAGGGATTTTTGCTTCGTGTGTATTGTTTGAAGACTTTTATAAAGCTGAACTGAGCTTTTCATCTTATAGGAGAAAATATGCCAATACTGTGTAACCCTATGTACTAACACAATGCAATTTAGACAAATTACTTAAACTAATTCATTAATACTGATTTCATAAAAATACCTGGGGGGCCCATAAACATAAATCTCAAGAAGATTAAAATAAAATGAGGCACCATTTCACCCTCACCATATAGGCAAAAAATGAAAAAGAGAATGCTGTTAAAAATAATCAAAACTCACTGAAATTTGAACATAAGGTTTATTCTGAGCAGTTAATTCTGTATGCATATAGGGCGATAATTTTGATTCCAGTAAGAGGAAATGGCTGGAAGGAGCTAGCTATAATGAGACTTATAAAGAGAAGGGAAGGGAGAAGAATAGAAGATTAACCATTGGCTAATCTCAACATGATTGATTGAACCCTTAGATTAATGGATATCTGGTCACTTCTGGCCTTAAAAAAAAAAAAAAAAAAACCCACTGCCAAGGAGTCAGTTCTAACTCATAGTAACCCTACTGCACAGAGCCAAAAGAGCCGCTGACCTTTTGGTTAGCAGCCAAGCTCTTAACCCCTGTGCCACCAGGGCTCCAGTTCTGGCTTGGCTGCCAATAATTTGGCCCTCCACCCACCTGCAGCCATGAGGCTTTTGGAAGTTTAAATTAGGAGGCAATGGTTTGATAACTATCCTTTTCTAGCTGGATAAGACAAACTCGCCTTTGCTGTCGAGCAGTTTGTGGCAGGCTTTTGCAGTTTGCGTCAGACTTTTTATGGTTCATATTTGGTTTCATGGATGAGAAAAACCTTAAAATCAAAGTAAGATGTCTGTTACTAATTTTCCTCTTCAACAATGGGAAGTGTCGTCCAGGAGGTGGAGCGACAGAAACTTTCATCCACTGCTAGCTGGAATGCAACACAAACTCTTGGGAAAGCAATTTCCTTTTACCTGGTAAAGTAGGACCTGTGCTTCCCCGGGGCGGGGTGTGGGGAACAACCCATTGCCATCGAGTCAATTATGATTATAGCGACCCTATAGGACAGAGTAGAACTTCCCCATAGCATTTCAGAGGAGCGGCTGGTGGATTCGAACTGCCGACCTTTTGGTTAGCAGCCGAGCTCTTAACTACTGCGCCACCAGGGTTCCTGTGCTTCCCGTACAACCCAGTAATTTCACTCCTAAATAGGTACCCTAAATACACTTACACATTTATCCCAAGTAACATATACAAAAATATCTACAGCACCGTGTGTTGTAGTAATTAAACAAAGGAAACCACCCAAATGTCCAACTATAGAATGTAAAAATATTCATACATGGATACTATACAGGAGTGGAAATGTGCTACAGCTGCATAAAATGCCTTAGATGAATCTCAAAACAATGCTGACAGACACAAAGTGACAGAAGAATACATGGAGTATGATTGCATTCACATAAAAGGCAAAAGTAGGCATGATTGAATCAGATTTTAGGTATTAAATACTTAAAAACAAGGAAACAAACAAAAAATTCAGTTTAGTGGTTAGCTCTGGGGGTGGGAGGTAGGGGGAGAGGCAGATGAAGCCAGGGCAGGGCAAATGGAGGATTTAAAAGATGCGGGTAACGTTCTGTTTCTTAACCTGTGTACACAAGAGCGCACGAATGCTTATGTGCTCTTTTTAAGCATATTTCATAATTTGAATTAAAAATTTTCCCCACATCTCACACATTTTGAGGGACAGTATAGACGGGGTTGGGGCCTGGGGACCATGGTTTCAGGGGACATCTAGGTCAACTGACATAACAAAGTTTATTAAGAAAATATTCTGCATCCCACTTTGGTGAGTGGCATCTAGGGTCTTAAAAAGCTTGCAAGCAGTCATCTAAGATGTATCAATTGGTTGCAACCCACTTGGAGCAAAGGAGAATGAAGAACACCACAGACACAAGGAAAATATTAGCCCAAGAGACACAGGGCCATATAAACCAGAGACTCCATCAGCCTGAGACCAGAAGAACTAGATGGTGCCTGGCTGCCACCAATGACCGCCCTGACCAGGAGCACAGCAGAGAGTACCTGACGGAGTGGGAGAAAAGTGTGGAGCAGAACTCAAATTCACGTAAAAAGAACAGACTCAATGGCCTGACAACCTGTGATACTTGACTTCCTGAAAGTGAAGAGCACTTGAAGCACTTACTGATGAAGATCAAAGCCCACAGCCTTCAGTGTGGTTTATATCTCAACATAAAGAAAACAAAAATCTTCATAACTGGACCAATAAGCAACATCATGATAAATGGAGAAAAGACTGAAGTTGTCAAGGATTTCATTTTACTTGGATCACAATCAACACCCATGGAAGCAGCAGTCAAGAAATCAAAAGATGCATTGCATTGGACAAATCTCCTACAAAAGGCCTCTTTAGAGTGTTGAAAAGCAAAGGTGTGACCTCGAAGACTAAGGTATGCCTCACCCAAGCCATGGTGTTTTCAGTCACCTCATAGGCATGCAAAAGCTGGACTATGAATAAGGAAGACGGAAGAAGAATTGATGTTTCTGAATTGTGGTGTTGACGAAGAATATTCAGTATACTATGGGCTGCCAAGAGAATGAACAATTCTGTCTCGGAAGGAGTACAACTACAATGTGCCTTAGAAGCAAGGATGGCGAGACTACGTCTCACACACTTTGGACATGTTATCAGAAGGGATCAGTCCCTGGAGAAGGACATCATGCTTGGTAAAGCAGGGGTCAGCAAAAAAGAGAAGACCCTCAACAAGACGGATTGATACAGTGGCTGCAACAGTGGGCTCAAGCATAACAACGATCGTGAGGACCACGCAGGATCTGGCAGTGTTTCGTTCTGCTGTACACGGGGTCAAGATGAGTCAGAGCTGACTCGACGGCATCTAACAATAACAATGGTCTGACTGAGACTGGAGGAGCCCCCGAAGCCATGGCCCCCAGACGCTCTGGTAACCCAGAACCAGAATCATTTCCAAAGGCCACTTTTCAGACAAACATTGGACTCGACTATAAAACATAAAATAATATTCATGAAGAGTGTGCTTCATTAGTTCAATCAGATACATGAGACCAAATGGGCAGCTCCTGTCCGGAGGCAGGATGAGAAGGCAGGAAGGGACAGGAACTGGTTGGATGGACACAAGAAACCTAGGGTGGAGAGTGGGAGTGTGCTGTCACATTGTGGGGATTGCAACTAATGTCACAAAACAATATGTGTATAAATTTTTGCATGAGAGATTAACTGAGCTGTAAACTTTCACCTAAAGCATAATTTTTAAAAAAAGAAAAAAGAACAATCCATTGAAATGACGAGCAAGTTTTCTGAGGCTGGAACAAGAAACCGTGCTTAAAGCTTAAAGCCTGAAATCTCTGAAATTTAGTTTCTTAAAATCTCTCCCTCTGGTAAATACGGGCAGGTACCCCAAAGGAACCAAAGGGGAGACCACAGTCGAAATGTTTGACATGTACAGCAGACTGGTGCTAGAACTGGAATTCAGATTCCGCAAAAAAAAAATTTCCCTCACATCTCAGGCACTACTGATGTCTACAGCACCCCACAATCCAGCCAGCCTTCTCTTTCAAACTGATCTCCCACCTGGGTGCTTCCCGCCCTCTCTGCTCTAACTGGTCTCATTCTGCCCCCATCTGCCACGCCCCCTTCCAGGAATACCACTGTTCTGCTCCACCCATCCAAGTCTTACCTGTTCTGTCAGGTCCAGCTGATGGTTCACCTGCCTCTCCCCCCCACCGCGCCCGTGGTTTTTCTGAGACTCTGCTAGCCCCCGGGGAAGTCATGTGTACTTACCACCTCCCCCAGACTGCTCCTGGGCACTTGGTCTGGGCTGCCAGGGACTGATGGTCTTCTTATGGATGCTATGGATCCCAGACTAGGTTGTGGGTCACCATGAGGAGTAGGTGATACCCTGTCACTAGGAAGAAGTAAAGTATTTGGGCAGGGTCTTTGTTGTTTTGCCCCCCCTTAAGCCCTACCAACACACTGATAGTCTGGAAATAAACGAAGAGCTGCTCTTCTTCCCTTTTTAGGAAAATTTGCAAAACAGTTTACACTAGGGTAATTCTTAACCTCTGAGAAGGAGGTTTAGTTTATAAACATTCAAAATATCCGAAATATAGGTACCCCCACTACCTCCAGCGGCTCCACAAAAGAAAGATGTGGCAGTCTGCTTCCGTAAAAAGTTACAGCCTTGGAAACCACATGGGGTCGTTACGAGTCAGAATCGACTGGACGGCGGTGGCTTTTTCTCACTATCTAAACTCAGAAACTGAATACCTATGTTGTGATAACATGGCACACCCCACTCTCTGAGCTCAGGAACTGAATAGATTCAGACGGTGTGGAATATAATGCCTAGTTTCACAGTATAGAACACAGATAATAAAGCCCAACAAAATCTTCACAGCAACCATCAGATTTAAGTGCTTATTAGGTGCCAGGCCATGTGCTAAGGGTTATAAACACCTCATTCAATCAGTAAAATAACCTGATGAGGTACTGATGCCAGTTTTACAGGTGAGAAAACAATTCAGAAAGGTTATGAAACTTGCCTCTAGAAATTCCTGGAAATGCTTAGCACAGGGCCTGGTCAGTCAGAAATGCTCAGTAAACACACACAAAAAAACCTGTTACCGCACAATTGGAAGAGCGTAGTCAATGTCACTGAGCTGTGCATGTAGAAATTTTTGAAACGGTGTACCTTTGCCTATGTGTATTTTCACCAAAAAAAAAGGTTGAGAAGTTAGAGGGTTGACATGTTGTGGGGTTGTTAACCAATGTCATAAAACAACATGTGTACTACTGTTTCATGAGAAACTATTTGTTCTGTAAGCCTTCACCTGAAGTACAATAAAATATAAAAAAATAAAAATAAAAAAACCTGTTACCGTCAAGTTGATTCCGACTAGTAGAACTGCCCCATAAGGTTTCCAAGGAGCTGCTGGTGGATTTGAACTACTGACCTTTTGGTTAGCAGCCGAGCTCTTACCCGCTGCACCACCAGGGCTCCTCAGTAAGGACACTTGCCATTCATGGTTTGGTGGGATAGAGTAAGAGAGCAGAAAGCAGTGGTGCTGTATGGTTTGATCCAGATCTGCTTACTCAGGAAAAACAGGTTCCAACCACCATCTGCCTGATGTCATCCACGTCGTACCACTGCCCCATCGTTGCTGCCTGTAAAAACCAAACCAAATCCCCTGCTGTTGAGTCAGTTTCAACTCAATGCAACCCTAGGGTCTCTGAGAAGCAGCTGGTGGATTCGAACTGCCAACCTTTTGGTTAGCAGCCGAGTTCTTAACCATTGCGCCACCAGAGCTCCACTGTGGCCCATACCACTGCACTGCCCAATCCCTTACTGCAAACCCTGATCAAGGAAATAAGGACTTTCTCTTTCTTGGTGATTTCTGAAGCCTTTTACACCCAAATGCGGTCTACGAAAATTAGAGGGGCCTCTGCCTGCCTTGGCACTGAGTTGGGAATATTAGGACACCAAGAAATGGGGACTAAACTGTCCTTTCCAAACCCACTGCCGTCGAGTGGATTCCAACTCATAGCAACCCTACAGGACAGAGTAGAACCGCCCCATAGGGTTTCCAAGGCTGTTATCTTTACAGAAGCAGACTGACACGTCTTTCTCCCTCAGAGTGGCTGGTGGGTTTGAACCATCAACCTTTTGGTTAGCAGCCAAGCACTTTAACCACTGTGCCACCAGGGCTCATTTGAAACTGTCCTTTAGTATCAATCAAACGCAGGGCAGAGACATTTATGAACTGTTCTCCATATGTACCACTGTCAGCAGTCTGCCTGAAGAGGAAATCATTTCCCATTGTCCAGGACCTGGGCTCCCAAACTGGTGTTGCCGCCAGGGTGAGTTGCAGCCGACCATGACAGAGGGAGGCTCCCCATGACCACAGAGCGGAGTATAAGCTGTGGACGCCCTGCCCAGCAGACAGGGAAGACCTTAGCCTACCCTTATCAGATTCTTCTGCCTCAGTCAGTTAGGTAAATGCTAATCTGGCAGCCCGCATCTTCCCATACTATCCCTCCCGGAGTGTCTAGTTGGACGTGAGATAAGAAAGCCCCACACTGACCCCTTACACATACAAGAATTACACGAGCATTCTGAAGAATGCCTTGCCTAAGAATTTCACCTGCCCAAATCCTCGAAAGAAAAATAATCTTAAAGATTTGGTAGCTTTGTGGTAACTATTACAGAACAGTTAGTGTCGTAGTGGGTCTTCTTTACACGTGATAAGACTTGGGACACATTCTGAAAGCCATAAAACAGAAGAACCAACTCTGTTTCATTCCAGAAGCACTGAGGCTGCCTTCAGCAAGTCAAGCTGTACAGACTATGCTGCAGTTAGGAAAAATCTTTCTCTTCTCAAGGTGGAGTTGGGTTATCTCACCTCTTAGTGTGTCCTTGGGACTAGACATGTATATTGCATACGGTATGTGTGTTAACATCTCACCTGGCAGGGACACCTGGAGGGGAAGGTAATGTGGAGAGCCACGGGCCTCTTGGGCAGTCCTGGTGAAGCTGTGCGTGCACACAGGCACGTACCAACATGCCGTTCTTCTAGACTGAGTAAGCGGGCTGTCAGAAGGGTGCTGCCAGGGCATGAGTGTGTCCACTTGCTGCCTGGGGGAGGAGAGTGGACCCTAGGGCCACGGCTCCCAGGTGTAGAATGGGTAGGGGAGAAATTTGCCCTGTGAAAACTTGAAGAAGAGAAATGGGCAGATCTGAGGGGAGCAGAGTAGAACCAGCACCAAGGATGTTTTCACAAAGCACCCTAGTAGAGGGTCTCCATTTTGTGACAGGGATAAATTTCACGCAATGGACCATCAATGTAACTGTCCTTAGGGGTTCCTAGTTCACAGCTGTCCTGTAGCCCCATATCAAAAACCACGTCTTACTCAGATTATACAGTTCCTTCCATACTGTGGGGTGAAGCCCCATCCACCTGTAATGCACAGACCTGCGGCTCACTGTGCTGGAGTAAAAGGGTGGGGAAGTGGAAGTAACACTTGCTCTTTCTGTCGACAGGCACATGGCCAGGAAAACAGAGGCGGGAGAGCAGGAGGGCAGGCAGGCCCATGGTCCTCACTTCCCCCGTCCATCCACCCCCCGCCACAACTCGTGGAAATCTTGAGTGGGGGGACTAGAGAAACATCCAGGACAGGCATGGAGAATATGACGAACGCAAGAGCATCCGAGGCTCATGCGCCATTTCCCCAGGCCTGGCTTGGGGAGGCTGCCAGCTGCTAGGAGAAGCCCTGCCCTTGCCTTTGCATCACGTCCACCTCGCTGCATGGCCGACAGTGTAACAATGATGGAGGGCAGAGTCCAGGCCAACGGACGTCAGGATACCACATCTGGCTGCCCACAGTCTATACTTGGTTTGCATGAAATCAAACACTGCCCTGAGCCCCAGTGAAGGGGCCCAAGGAGGCCAGCAGAACCAAGAGTTGAAATGAAGATGCTGCAGAGGTGGGACTTTGTGGCCAGAGGCAAAGAGTTGGGACCATGGTCTTCAACTCAAGGTGCTGGCATCACACTGTGGAGGCCAGACGAAGACCTACCGCACCTCAGCATGTGACGCTCGGGAGCTCAAGACCAGGCCAGGCCAGGCACTCTGTGGTAGAGTCAGATGGCAGTGCAAGACCTGCTCGAGACCCAAAGCAGGCTTTCTTTCCACCATGAGGTCACCCTTTTTCCACATTCCTGGACACCATCTTGGCAAGATGAAGGGGAGGGGAGGAAACCTGGAAAACTACACATTTACCTAAGAGACAGCACGTTACCCCCACAGACACTGTTTGAACCAGAAGAATCTAATCTGACATATTCTTTTTTAATCTTCAATTTGTTCTCAGGTTTGTTTTGTTTTTCTTTTTGTTTCCAAGAATCTGATACGTTCTTAATAACCAAAACCAAAACTCAGTGCCATCAAATCGATTCTGACTCATAGCAACCCTATAGGACACAGCAGAACTGCCCCATGGGGTTTCCAAGGAGCCCCTGGTGGGTTCAAACCTCTGACCTTCTGCTTAGCAGCCAAGCTCTTAACCACTATGCCACCAGGGCTCCGCAGGAAAGATTAGATGTTAGAAAACAAACACCCTATGTTGAATTTTTACTCCTGAGTTGCAGGGTGAGTAAATGTACAGCCCTGCTCTAACTTCATTTGTGTGCTTAAACTACTGGACAGGCGTAATGAAGTACCAGTTATATCCAGCCCTTCGGTGAAGCCTGATAAAGCCGTGTGGCTAGCAGGGGGCCTTTGTGATGGGAGCAGTAGTGAATCAAGGGGGACCGTGGGTCCTGCATCCAACAGCAAAGTGGGCAGGACCCATGTCAGAGCGGGGAAGAGACCATCAGTGGACATGGCAGACCTGTGTTGTTTGGGCACTGCAAGGACACGAGAAAAACCCGCTGTGACCGTTAGGACTCTTGGTTACTAGTGAGAGAAAACCCAGGCTACATCAGGATCTCAATGTTCCTGCTATAACAATAGCCAAAGTAGAAATTTGTTTCTCCCTGACATGAAAGTCTGAGTGTAAGCAGTGCTGGGCTGGTAGTTCAACTCCACAGTCAGGGACCTTGTGTCTGCTCTCCTCAACATGCAGCTTCCAGCTCCCACCACCACACCCACATTCCTGCAGCATGAAGGGAACAGGGGAAGCAGAGGGCACACACCTTCCTTTTAAGGCCGTGAACTAAAAGTTACACATATCACTTCCTCTCATACCCCTTGGCTTATAGCTTAACCACATGGCCACACCTAGAATCCCAGTTAGCTGTTGCCATGAAGGCGCTGAGTAACAAACAACCATAAAATATCAGCAGCCGAGAGCAGCGAGCGTTTACTGCTTTCTCATGCATCTACAGATCCGCTGGTGTTTGGCTGATCCATGCTGCACTCACCTGGGCCTGGCTCCCAGATCCAGGTGTCTTTTGTCCTCCTGCTACCAGCAGGCTACTGATGTCATGGCCACCATGTCCATGGTCATACCTCACACATATGCTTTGGTCAGTCACGTATGTAGAATAGGACCAATGTGAAGAAGGTGGTCTCCGGGTAAGATTGGTGACACACAGGTCTGAGCTCACGATTTTCTGCACTTAACCTATCCAGGGTCAGGATGGCAAGATGGAGGCCTGGGCCCACACGACTAGATGGAGGGAGGTTGGGGGAAGAAGGGGTAAATGTTTTATAAACAATAATCTAATCTACCAACCCTAGCTACAAAGGACTCTGGGAAATATGGTCTTTAGCAAGGCAGACATATGCCCAGCTAACATTCTGGAGTTGTGTTCCTAAAGGAAGGAAGGGAAGCTGGGGACAGTTTCTGCTATAACCTGTATCATTCAGGAGGCAGTTTCTGCTGCCAGTTGAAGGGAACCATGGTTGTCTTCCCCGGCTGAAGCATTCTCCTCCTTGGCACTAGGACCTGCAAACCCACTGAAACCAAAATTGCAGAGATGGTTTATTTGGTGTAACGATGAGAGGAGTAACTCCACCTTCACCCCTCATTTCCCAAACCCATGCACTCTGGTTATGGGGGGAAGGTACCACATACTGGCTTCTGGTTTAAGGCTTATAAACCAGGGCTTTGAACTGGTTCAAACCCTGCTGAGAATTTGCATTTCTACCCCATATATACTGAATCAGAATCTACAGTTTAACCGGACCCCAGGTGATTCTTATCCAGTAAACTGTAGATTCTGATTCAGTATCTCTAGGGGATATAAATGCAAATTCTCAGCAGGGATTCAAACCAAACCGGTTCAGAGACCTGTTATAAACAGAGCCTTAAACAGGCCAATCCTTGATTCTACCAAACCAGCTCTTCCTGGCTGATAAAACCAGCAATTCTAAGAGTGTGAGGCCACTGTCATACCTTCTTTGCCATAAAATGTGTCCCACAGGTGCAAGCAGTATCATGGCAACAGATAAGACATTCTGCTCACAAAATGGTAGTACTGGCAGAAATACCGCAGGCAGAGGAGGCAAACCCATGACTGTGTTGTGTACATTCCTGTGAAGACAAATCGCTGCCCTCAACACATTGGAAGGGGCCTAATAACCAGGTGTCTGACTGGTCCCCCTGGAAATGGTGCCATTCCTGGGCTCGGCACAGCCTCCCCATAAATAAGCCAGGCATGCTACAGCAGTACTTAAAAAAGGTAGCACTACATGCCTGTGTTACAAAAGAATGATCTCAGATCAATGACCTCAGCTTCCACCTTAAGAAATAGAAAAAGAAGAGTAAATTGAACCCAGTGTGAGCAGAAAAAGGCATAATAAAGACCACAGCAGCAATTAATGAAACAGTAAACAAACAATAGAGAAAATCAATTAAAGCAAAAGTTGGTTCTTTGAGAAAATCTGTAAAATCGCTAAGCCTCTAGCCAGACTGACCAGGAAAAAAAAAGACACAAATTGCCAATATCAGGAACAAGAGATGTGACATAAAAGGATAATCCAGGAATATTATGAACAACTTCATGCCAATAAATTTGACAACTTAGATGAAATGGGCAATTCCTCGTGAGACACAAACTATCAAATCAGAATTAAGAAGAAACAGACACCTCGCATGGCCTATATCTATTATTATTTTTGGACAGATACTTACAAACCTTCCCACAAAGAAAGACATAGTAATAGCCAGATAAGCCTGGTGAAGGCACGTCTATCTTGTTGACCCTACATGTACTCTCCTTCCTTGTCGCCATGGCCACTTTGTAATTGAGCCTACGGAGCAATCACTAGAAAGGCTCTGAAAGAAGCCAGTTGCCATGCTCAGTGTCTTAGTTATCTAGAGCTACTATAACAGAAATACCACAAGTGGATGGCTTTAACAAACAGAAATTTATTGTCTCATAGTCTAGGAGGCTAGAAGTCCAAATTCAGGGCACCAGCTCCAGGGGAAAGATTTCTCTCTCTGTCAGCTCTGGGGGAAAGTCCTTGTCATCAGTCTTCCTCTGGTCTAGGAGCTTCTCAGCACAGGGACCCTGTGTCCAAAGGACACGCTCTGCTCCTGACACTACTTTCTTGGTAGTGTGAGGTCCTCCAAAATTCATGTCCTTGCCACATGTAAAACATTCACCCCGTCGTATCATAGCAAAAGTCTTAAATCAACTCCAAGTCCAAAATCCAAAAACTCCTCTTCATCTGTGAAATCTAAAATACAAGTTATCTGTTTTCAAAGTACAATGGTGGAACAGGCACAAGGTAGACATTTTCATTACAAACGGGAGAAACGGGAGGGAAAGAAGGCATAACAGGCACGAGAAAATTCAGCAGAACATGTTACATTAGCTCTCAAGGCTTGAGAAGATATCTGTGACCCGTGTAAATGCTTATCTAAGGGCATCTGCTGTGGATGAGGCTCTCAATAATCAGGACTAGATGCTCCAATCCTTTGTTCTCTGAGATCATTTACACAGTGGCCCTGCCCTCTAGACTCTGGGTGTTGGCCACACTCTCCAGATTCTGGGTGGAGGCCCGTAGGCCCTGGGCTTCAGCTCCACCTTCCAGGCCTGCTGGAACAGCAACTCTCAGGTTGACTCATAGCAGGTCAGAGTAGAACTGCCCCATAGGGTTTCCAAGGAGCAGCTAGTGGATTTGAACTGCTGACCTTTTTGGTTAGCAGCCGAGCTCTTAACCACTGCACCACCAGGGCTCCATGACTTCCTTACATATCTTAAAAAAAAACAAAAAGAAAAAGAAAAAACCAAACCCACTGCCATCGAGTCACTTCCAACTCATAGCGACCCTATAGGACAGAGTAGAACTGCCCCATAGCATATCCAAGGCTGTAACCTTTACGGAAGCAGACTGCCACATCTTTCTCCCGCGGAGCAGCTGGTGGATTCCAACCACCAACTTTTCCGTTAGCAGCCAAGTGCTTTAACCACTGTGCTAACGGGGCTCCTGCTTCTGTATCTAAACAACTCAATTCCTGAATCCTACTTTAAGGCCATTTCTGGTACCAATTACTTTATTAGTCAGTGTCCTGATAGGAAATAAACGGCACATCCAGAATGGATATTTTGAGGACAGCTTAATAAAGGAGCTATTTGTAAAGGTATAAGTAGAGTACAGGGGAATCAAAAAGGATAGTGCAGGACTACAGGAATGGCAGAGCCCTGGTGGCGGAGTGGTTAAGAGCTCGGCTGCTCACCAAAGGGTCGGCAGTTCAAATCCACCAGCTGCTCCTTGGAAACTCTATGGGGCAGTTCTACTCCGTCCTACAGGGTCACTGTGAGTTGGAACTGACTCAACGGCACCACCACCACCACCAAGGATGGTGACCTTAGAGTCATCAGAACCTGAAGGGACAAACGGCTACTGAAATCAGAAAGGCGAGTTGAAGGAGAGGGCTACCTAGCTGTAGCTGTGGCCCATGATAAAAAGGCACAGTCAGCCCTCAGCAACCCCACAAGAAAGGAACCAAGGGAACAAATGCCCTGACTTCATCCTCCGCCCCTGCTGTCTCGTCTCCTGCTGGTGCCTCCCATTGGACAAGCCCAATAGGAAACCCATGGGCAACCGGGGCCTGTTGATGTAGTCCTTGAAGGTCTGTATCTTGAGGCTCAGAGCCTGGGGGAGAACACGGGGAGGAGGGGAGGAGGGAAGATAGATGACATCTAGCACACAGCCAACGCTAGTTTAAGCAAATGGGGAATTTATTGGTTCACCTATCGGAAAATTCCAGCAGTAAGGCTGGCAGCAGGGTCTCAAAGGATGTCCTAGATACATACCTGGTTTTCCACCATTCGCAAGCTTCACGCATAAGCAGGCTCTCCCAGCATGATCCAAGGGGGCTCCAGAACTCCCAGCCTGCTTCATTCAAGCATGGTGGAAACCATCAAAGAAGGCTTTGGTTCGGTCACATGACATGTGTAAACCAATCATCGTGCTCAGAGTAAGGAGAGGCGCGGCTTGGTTGAGGTCTCTCTGCAGCTGGGGCCGAGGGAAATCACTGCTTGGACCTTGAATTAGGGGGAGGGATGCTGATGCTGAGTAGCCAAAACACAGCTTGTCAATCTTCCTGTGCCGATGAATCCCCTGAAGATCTTATTAAAGTGCAGATTCTGATTCATTAGGTCTGGAGTGGGGCTGGAGATTTCTTATTTCTGACAGGTGATGCCAAATCAGCTGGTCCAGGAACCACACGTGGAGTCGCCCGCCTGCCCACTCACCAGCCGCCTGCTCCTGCGGAGTCTATTTAGACTATGGCGACCCCTTGTGTTAAAGGGTAGAACTACTCCATAGGGTTTTCGATGACTGTAATCTTTATGAAAGGAGGTAGCCAGGCCTTTCTTCTGCCGTCCCACAGGGTGGGTTCTAATCCTCCTTTCGGTTAGTAGTCGAGGGCAAACCATTTACACCACCCAGGGGCCACACAAGGAGTAGCGAGGTTTTATAGCTGTGCTGTCCAATATGGTAGCCACCAGCCACATGAGGCTAGGCAGCATTTGGAGCACGTGGCTAGTGAAAATGGACATGCGCTGTAAGTGTATAATACAGCCCGTATTTTGAAGGCTTAATGTAAAAAAGAATGTAAAAGACCTCTTCCATAATTTTTATACTGAGTACATGTTGAAACGATGATATTTTAGATACATTAGGTTAAATAGACTACATTATTAATATTAATTTCACCTGTTTTTTACTTTTTTAATGTGGCTACTAGAAATTTTTAAATTACATACATGGCTCATGTTATAATTCTATTGGGCAGTACTTCTCTAGAAGGAGGTAACCTTTTTTTTTTTTTAAGGAGTTAACTCTTGAAGTGGGTGGGGCTGGTGCTCTTAAAACACATTAATTTTCGCTTGTGGACACTCAACCAGAAGAGCCGAGTTAAAACAGGCCACGTGAGACTTACCTCCGGGTCCTTGGACTTGGTCCCTCCTCAGGAGCTCAAGGTTAGGTAATTGCAGGTTGAAATGATGCTCAAGTACTTAGGAGAGGGGACGCTGATGGGGGTTTGATCTGAGGAAAGAGGAAGTCCCAGGAGCCCAGAGTCCCTTCTCTAAGCCTGCAGTCACTTCATTTCTCCTTTTGGTTCAGGTCATTGCCTGAAGCAGAAATGACCAGTGTGCTTATCAACTTCCCTAATCTATTGCACACACACAGCCACTGAATTAACCTCCTCCGTACTCTGGTGTCAGCTGCCCGAAGGTTTGCACTCATGTTCCAGGGCCCCAGCCTTCCTTCCTGCACTGCCTCCCTACTGAACCCATGGGGTCTTGTCCCACCAGTCTATTCCTCGTCCCTAAATGTGCCTCTTACTTTCCCTAAGTCTGCCTCACTGCCTGACTTTCCTTCTTCTCCTCATCTCTACCTGCCAAGTCCATGACCTTTCAAAGCCCAGCTCAAGGTCACCAGCCTCTGGAGGGCTTTTCAAGCCCTTCTGGCCCCCGGAAGCCTGTCTGAGGACCTGCGGCTCGTCCCGCCTTTGGCACAAGTCAGGACATCTGGTATGGAAGTCTCTTCTGACTAACCGCTAGGTTAGGCAGATTTTACAGCTTTTGTGCCTTTATTCTCGGGCTGGGCTGTAAGTCTCCTGAGGACAGAGCCCTGCCTAATTTACGGTCTGCTTTCAGTCTGGACCAAAATAATAAGTCCTCAAGAAACGTAATGTGGCTCATTTTCTCAACATAAAATGAAATGATGGTTAAAAATACATAAGCTTTTGCATACGTATAACTATATGTTCTCGGTGATCATTTTCATAACGAAAATTATTATTTTTTAAAGCAAAATGGAAAATTAAGCCTCAGTCATTGCATAAATACTCAGGGGCTTTATTTATTTTTTACTTTATTTTTATATTAAACTTTTTATCTTGAAATAATTATAGATTCACAGGAAGTTGCAAGATAGTGCTGAGAGGGTCTATGTTCCCTTCCCACAATTTCTCTCAGTGGTTACATCTTACGTAACTATAGGACGCCATCAAGATGAGGCAATTGACATTGGCACGATGTATCTGTAGTTCTGTGCCATTATGTTAGATTCCTGTAGGCACCACCCAATCAAGATGCAGAAGTATTACGTCACCTGAAAAATCTTCCTCAGCTACCTCCTTCTTGTCACACCCACTCCTCTCCTCCCAACCATCCCTAACCCCTGGTTGTTGTTGGGTGCCCTTGAGTCGATTCTGACTCATAGCGACTCTACAGGACAGAGTAGAACTGCCCCACAGGGTTTCCTAAGCTGGAATATTTATGGGAGCAGACGGCCAGGTCTTTTCTCCCTTGTAGCCTCTGGTGAGTTCGAACCACCGACCTTTCGGTTAATAGCTGAGCACTTAACTGTTGCACTACCAGGAATCCTTCCCTAACCCCTACACACATACACACATACCCCTTGCCTTCGAGTCAATTCTGACTCATAGCAACCCTATAGGACAGAGTAGAACTGCCCCATAGGGTTTCCAAGGATCGGCCGGTGGATTCGAGCTGCAGCTCAGCTCTTAACCACTGCACCACCAGGGCTCCCTAACCCCTAACATTCACTAGTCTGTTCTCCATCTGTATGACTCTGTGATTTAAAATTGAATTTCATTTTAATTAAACTTATATTGGTTTCGAGTGTATCTCTGTGGAGATTTTTTAACAGGCGCTCTGGGTATTACCTTATAGGTAAATAACTTATAACTATTGGTGTCAATTTTACCAGTCTGAGTGAGACATCGAAAACTTTCCTGTCTTTAAGTCCCTTTACTCTCCCCTGTTTATAATATACTTGTCTTAAATATTTCCTTTACACACATTGACAACCACAGCAGGCAATGCGTGAGTGCTTAGGACGGGGGACCCTGCATAGGACCTGGTGGGGTGTTTGAGCAGAGAGGAAAGTCTGGGGACCCCAGGCTCGCTTGTCTTAGCCAATAGTCACTCCATTTTCTCTCTTTCGTTTCTGAAGTTGCCTGAAGAAGAAATTACCCATGGTGCCTATCAAATTCTCTAATCTACTCTGCAGGCAACCACTAAATTAACCTTTTGCTTAAATCATCAGATATAATTTAGAAAATTCAAGAGAATTTTTTTTTTTTTTTTACTCTTTCTTCCTTCTGGATGTTATACGATTCCTTCTTTTATTATTTCCTTCCTGTTTTAAAAACTTCCTTTAGCAATTCTCCTAGTTTTAATTCATTTGAGAATGTCTTGATTTTCCTTTCATTCCTGAAAGATATTTTCACTGGATATAGGATTTTGAGTTGACTGTTCTTTTCATTCAGCACTTAAAAAGTGTTATGCCACTTCCTTCTGATCTCCATGGCTTCAGGGCGAAATCCACTATCATTCAAACTGTCTTTTTCCTTATAGGTAAGGCATCATTTCTCTGGTTGGTTTCAATTTTTTTCTTTATCTTTAGTTTTCAGAAGTTTGACTGTGATGTGTCTTGGCATGGATTTCTTCAGGTTTATTCTGTCTGGGGTTTGCTCAGCTTCTTGAATCTCTAGGTTTATATTGTTTGCCACATTTAGGACATTTTCAGCCATATTTCTTGAAAGCTTTTTTTTAGCTTTTGATTCAGTCCCCTATCTCCTCCCCTCCACTACAGAACCCATCCATCAAGATTTTTTTATTTTAGTTATTGTACTTTTCAGTTCTAAAATTTTGATTTTTTTCTTCTTTATAGCTTCTATTTCTTGGCCAAGACTTTCTATGTTTTCATTTGTTTCAAACGTTTTCGTGATGGTTCATTAAAGCGTTTTTACAACGGCTGCTTTAAAATCTCAGTGAGATAATCCCAACAACTGCGTCATCTCGGTGCTGGCATCTGTTGATTGTGTTTTCTCATTCCAGTTGACATTTTCCTGGTTCTTGGAGTGACAAGTGCTTTCCGTCCTGGATATTTTGGGTGTCATGTTATGAGACTCTGGTCCTTATCTAAATCTGCTCAGCAGGCTCTCTGGCACTGTACCAATGGGGTAAGAGAGGGGGCTGCCTCACTGCTGTCCAATGGGGGTCACACTTCAGGTTTCCCACTCAGCCTCTGTGGACACCCCAGGGGAGCACCTAGGTACCAGCTGGGCCATGTAGGGTTCAGGCTCCCCACTCACTCTTCGCTGATACCACCTGGGTGGGAGGGGGAAGAATGCCTTGTTACTGTCCCCCACATGACCTCCACTGACACGGTGGCCGCACATTACTGCTAGGAGCAGTGAAAATCCTGTCCTTCCACTAGCCCTCCTCTGATGCCATCCTAGCAGGGAGGGGCCGGGGATGGAAATCTAGGCTCCCCACTAGTCTTTGTGTGACAGGGTGAGGGATTCCAGTTTCTTCTACGGTTTGACTGGAGGAGGGTGGTTATTGTCTACAAGTTTTCTATCTCGCTAGGTTGCCCTTTCCTGGTCCTTTAGCTAGAAAGAGCAGGTTTTTCTTCGGGCTCTTTTCTCTCTCTCTCTTTCTGCACCCATTGGTTTCTTTATTTTTTTTTTAAATGCATTTATTTTTAAATATATTTTTCTTATTATATAAGTACCATTGTGGGAAATTTAGGAAAATTTTGAAGAAACAAAGAGCAATTTTTCAAAATCCTACAACCGAGATATAACAAGTGTTCACATTTTTATGAGTTTCTTTACAGTATTCTTCCCATGTATTTTTTGTTAATTACTGTTGGTGCTCCTTTCTTTGGTCAAATTTCAGATCATTTCTGTAGGATACTGCTCCAAAGTTGGCACTCAGATAGATGGCCATTTTAGGCATTTTGAGACACGTTGCCAAGTTGCTCTCCAAAGAGGTTGTACTAATTTACACTCCCTCCAGCAGGTCGTGAGAATATATACCTCACCTCACCTCACCTCTCCCCACCTCACCTCACCCCACCTCATCTCACCTCTCCCCACCTCACCTCACCTCACCTCTCCCCACCTCACCTCACCCCACCTCATCTCACCTCTCCCCACCTCACCGCACCTCACCTCTCCCCACCTCATCTCACCTCACCTCTCCCCACCTCATCTCACCTCTCCCCACCTCACCGCACCTCACCTCACCTCACCTCTCCCCACCTCACCTCACCTCATCTCACCTCTCCCCACCTCACTTCACCTCACCTCACCTCATCTCACCTCTCCCCACCTCACCTCACCTCATCTCACCTCTCCCCACCTCACCGCACCTCACCTCACCTCACCTCATCTCACCTCTCCCCACTTCACCTCACCTCACCTCACCTCACGTGCTGACCAAAATTATTTAGAAAACGTTTCAATCATTTGTTGCCGTCCAGTTGGCTCCAACTTATGGCGACTCCATACACGACAGAACAAAATTCTGCCCAGCCCTGCATCCTCTTCACAATCGTTGGTATGCTCAAATCCACTGTTGTGGCTGCTGTGTATTTGGGCTCCTTCCATCCTAGAGGGCTCATCTTCCAGCACTATATTGTGATCCATAGAGTTTTCTTTTTTATTATTATTTATTGTAGTTTAAATGAAGTTTATATTTCAAGTTAGTCTCCCATACAAAAATTTATACATACATTGTTATGTGACCTTAATTGCTCTACCCATACTGTGACAGCACACTCCTCCTTTCCACCCGATTCCCCATGTCCATTCAACCAGCTCCCAACCCTCTCTGCCTTCTCATCTCACCTCTGGACAGAAGCTTCCCATTTAGTCTCTTGTACCTACTTGAGCTAAGAGGCACACTCCTCATGAGTATCACTTTATGTCCCACAGTCCAGTCCAATCCCTGTCTAAAGAGTTGGCCTTGGAAATTGTTTTAGTTCTGGGCTGATAGAGAATCCAGGGGCCATGCTTTCCAAGGTTCCTCCAGTCTCAGTCAGACCATTAAGTCTGGTCTTTTTACTAGAATTTGAGTTCAGCACCCCACCTTTCTCCTGCTCCATCAGGGACTCTCGCTTGTGTTCCCTGTCAGGGCGGTCATTGGTGGTAGCCGGGTACCATCTACTTCTTCTGGTCTCTGGATGATGAAGTCTCTGCTTTATGTGTCCCTTTCTGTCTCTTGGGCTAATACTTTCCTTGTGTCTTTGGTGTTCTTCATTCTCCTTTACTCCGGGTGGTTGAGACCAATTGATGCATCTTAGATGGCCGCTTGCAAGCTTTTAAGTCCCCAGACATCACTCACCAAAGTAGGATGCAAAACATTTTCTTAATAAGCTTTGTTATGCTAACTGACCTAGATGTCCCCTGAAAGCTTGGTCCCCAGACACCTACCCCTGCTACTCTGTCCCTCAAAGTGTTTGATTGTATTCAGGAAACTTCTTAGCTTTGGTTTAGTTCAGTTGTGCTGACTTCGCCTATAGTGTGTGCTGTCCTTCCCTTCACCTAAGATAATTCTTATCTACTATCTAGTTACTGAATAACCTTCACCCTCCCTTCCCACACTCGTAACCATCAAAGAATGTTTTCTTCTGTGTTTAAACCTTTTCTTCAGTTCTTATAATAATGGTCTTATGTAATATTTGTCATTCCGTGACTAATAAAATTCACTCAGCATAATGATCTCCAGATTCCTCCATGTTATGTTTCACGGCTTCATTGTTGTTCTTTATCGTTGCATAGTATTCCATTGTGTGGATATACCATAATTTGTTTATCCATTCGTCCATTGATGGGCACCTAGGTTGTTTCCATCCTTTTGCTATTGTGAACAGTGCTGCAATGAACATGGGTGTGTACACATCTAATCGTGTAACGGCTCTTATTTCTCTAGGATATATTCCGAGAAGCAGGATAGCTGGATCCTATGATACTCCTATTTCTAGCTTTTTAAGGAAGCACCAAATCGATTTCCAAAGCAGTTGTACCATTTTACATTCCCACCAACAGTGTGTAAGTGTTCCAGTCTCTCCACAACCTCTCCAGCATTTATTATTTTGTTTTTTGGATTAACGCTAGCCTTGTTGGGGTGAGATAATATCTCATTGTAGTTTTGATCTGCATTTCTCTAATGGCTAATGATGGTGAGCATTTCTTCATGTGTCTGTTAGCCACCTGAACATCTTCTTTGGCGAAGTGCCTGTTCATATCCTTTGCCCATTTTTTAATTGGGTTATTTGTCTTTTTGTTGTTGAGGTTTTGCAGTATCTTGTAGATTTTAGAGATTAGATGTTGATTGGATTTGTTGTAGCCAAAATTTTTTTCCCAGTCTGTAGGTTGTCTTTTGATTCTTTTGGTGAAGTCTTTTGATGAGCATAAGCATTTGATTTTTAGGAGCTCCCGCTTATCTAGTCTCTCTTCTGGTGCTTGTGCATTGTTACGTATCGTTCGTATTCTGTTTATGCCATGTATTAGGGCTCCTAGTGTTGTCCTTATTTTTTCTTCCATGATCTTTATCGTTTTCGATTTTATATTTAAGCCTTTGATCCATTTTGAGTTAGTTTTTGTGCATGGTGTGAGGTATAGCCTGCCCCTATTCGTTTCTGAATTGCTTCCTTCTCAAGTACTCAGCCTGAGATATATGAGGTGAAAAGAAAACTCAGTGTCTTAAAAGCTTGCAAGTGACCATCTAAGATACAGTTATTGGTCTCTACTCTTCTTTTCACCATACTTATTCAATCTGTATGCTGAGCAAATAATCCAAGGGGCTGGGCTGTATGAAGAAGAAGGCAGTATCAGGATTGGAGGAAGACTCATTAACAACCTGCAGTATGCAGATGACACAACCTTCCTTGCTGAAAGTGAAGAGGACTTGAAGCACTTACTGATGAGGATCAAGGACTACACCCTTCAGTACGGATAACACCTCAACATAAAGAAAGCAAAAATGCTCACAACTGGACCAATAAGCGACATTATGATAAATGGAGAAAAGATTGAAGTTGTCAAGGATTTCATTTCACTTGGATCCACAATCAATGCCTATGGAATCAGCAGTCAAGAAATCAAACTATGTCTTGCACTGGGCAAATCTGCTGAAAAAGACCTCTTTAAAGTGTTAAAAAGAAAGATGTCATTTTAAGGACTAAGGTGCTCTTGGACCGAGGCATGGTGTTTTCAATCACCTCATATGCATGTGAAAGCTGGCTGATGAATAAGGAAGACTAGAGAAGAACTGATGCCTTAGAATTGTGATGTTGGCAGAGAATATTAAATACACCATGGACTGCCAGAAGAATGAACAATCTGTCTTGAAAGAAGTACAACCAGAATGCTCCTTGGAAGCGAGGATGGTGAGACTTTGTCTCACATACTTTAGACATATTACCAGGAGGGACCAGTTCCTGGAGAAGGACATCATGCTTGGTAAAGTAGAGGGTCAGTGAAAGAGAGGAAGACCCTCAATGAGATGGACTGACACAGTGGCTGCAACAGTGGTCTCAAGCATAACTATTATGAGGATGGCGCACAGGACCGGGCAGTGTTTCATTTTGTTGTACGTAGGGTCACTGTGAGTCAGAACTGACTCAATAGAACCTAACAACAATATCAACTCATCCAGAGCAAAAGAGAAAGAAGGAAACAAAAGACTCAAAGAAAGATCAGGGAGTGGCCTAGTGTCACTCAGAGACCCCTTTCGGTCAGTGAATTACTTAATATGGCCCTTCCAGCCATTCATGGTCCTATGACTCCCACGGAATGATTGGGTGGGACTATGCAAATAAGGTGTTTGTGGCCCAACAAGGAGATTGGACAGCCTGCTAATAATGTAAATAAGGTGCATGGAACCCTTGGGGGTGGGACTGTGCAAACAAGATATATGGGACCCTTGTAGAGGATTGGTCAATTTTGCCATCTTGTTAGGCTTAAAATGAGCCAATCCCAGAAGTGGAGAAAGTGGACCTCACTACTATCAAGAAGGGCCAGGAGTGGAGCATGTCTTTTGGACCTGGGGTCCCTGTGATGAGAACCTCCCAGACCCAGAAGACAGAGAGCTATAACACGAGATGTTATGAGATGGTGAGAAGTGGTGGCAGCAGAACCAGGAGAGTGGTGCAAGGCAGAGCAAGGCAGCTACAGTGGGCATGCCAACCCACAGGGTGAGAGAGCTGAGCGCCTTTGGGCAGGAGGCTTGCTGGCAGAGTAAGGTGCCTCTGAGCACTTATTAGCAGAGATAAAGGGCTTTGTAACACTTGTCTGAGCAGGGCAGACACCAGGCCCAAGTGAGGCCAAGGACTGAGAGTGGAGGCCTGTCCTCAGGGAGCCAAGAGGAGACCTGCAAGGCTGAGAGGAGCTGAGAGAGCTGTCCTGCACTAGAGAAAGGAGACTTTGTCAACAGGCTTTCTGATCCTGATCCCAAGTTGTAGCCTGTTACTTCCCTAATAAACCTCAGAACTGAGTGTGGTCTGTGAGTTCTGCGTGGCCATTACGAGTTATCGAACCCAGCAGAGAAGCAGATTGCTGTGGGAGTGATGGCTGGTGTCAGAATTGGTAAAAAAGGTTCGAAGAGGAGATATGTCTAACCTCTGCTTCGCAGGAATCAGCTTTGGGCTGATGTTGTCCTTGAATCTCCTCCCCACCCCATGAAGTTAGATGAGGAGGTCAGACGCCCCGCACCATTTGTATGCCCCTGCATGACTTGAGTGGGCCCAAGGACTACCTCCCCAGCCATGGGCAGCATTGGGCAGATCCTGGGGGCTCTGCCCTGGCTGCACTGCAGCTCTGCCCCCCCAGGGGTACAGACAGGAAGGTCCTGCAGGGCCAATCTAAGCAGTCAGGCCTCCCCAGGAGTCCAAGGGAAGAGGGGCCAGGCTGGGGGACCTCCAGCATTCAGGTGCCTAACAAGGCAGGACACAGTAACAGAGAAATCATTGAGAAGAATGTGATGGTCACTGATAATGTCTAAACCAAACACGTCAGCTGCCATGGAGTCAGTTCTGACTCGTGGAGTCCTTGGGTGGCACACTGTTAAGCGCTCGACTACTAACCGAAAAGTTGGTGGTTTGAACACACCCAGAGGCACCTCGGAAGAAAGGCCTGGTGATCTGCTTCCTGAAGTTTACTGCCATGAAAACTTTATGGAGTGTAGTCTACTCTGCACACATGGGGTTGCCACAATAATTTCTAGGCCCTCTAAAATGTCCCTAGAGTTTATCTCTGGGGTTACGATTATGGGTGATCTTTTTCTTTATATTTTCCAAATTTTGCATGAGAAGTGAAAAAGTGATATATTTTATTGACAAAATAGATCAATACTCTAGTGTCAGGGATTGAACTGTGTCCCCCAAAATGTCTGTCAACTTAGCTAGGCCATGATTCCCAGTATTGTGTGATTGTCCACCATTTTGTCATCTGATGTGACCTTCTTATGGGTTGTGAATCCTATCTGTATGATGTTAATGAGGCAGGATTAAAGACAGTTACGTTAAGGAGGCAGGACTCAATCTATAAGATTTGGTTGTGTCTTAAGCCAATCTCTTTTGAGATATAAAACAAAGAAGTGAGCAGAGAGACGGGGACTCATACCATCAAGAAAGTAGTGCCAGGAGCAGAGTGCATCCTTTGGACCTGGGGTCCCGGCGCTGAGAAGCTCCTAGACCAGGGGAAGACTGATGACAAGGACCTTCCCTCAGAACCGACAGAGAGAAAGCCTTCCCCTGAAGCTGGCATCCTGAATTCAGACTTGTAGCCTGCTAGACTGTGAGAGGATACATTTCTGTTTGTTAAAGCCACCCACGTGGGGTGTTTCTGTTACAGCAGCACCCGATGACTAAGACACCTAGGATTAAGATAGCCATGCCCAACGAGGACCATCAGTGAAAATAGCTGAGCTCTCAGGAGACCTGTGGACTGGAGTAGGTGGGGCCTCAGACTCTCCTTGGGGTCCAGAAGAGCAGCCCCTCCCACCAGCCAGTCCAGGACCCAGAAGCACAGCCACCCCAAAGCCAACCTCGAGTAAGCTCAGGAAGAGGCCAGCGGTCTTCGTGTCTGGAGCTGAGACTGGGACTCCTGCTGAGGCCTGCGGCCTGCGGGGAGGGGGCCTAGTCTTCAGGAAACCCCCGCCGAACCTGGCAGAACCTACCCAACAGGCCAGCTTCTCTTACCCAGAAGAGCCTTGCCCCCCATTACTGCCCCCAACCTCCTTTCAGACACAAAGGAGACCTGCTGTTCCCAAAGCAGGGAATTCTTTACTGTAAACCTGAAATACAGAAGGAGGAATGACACACACAGGCACTCAGACAGAGGCGGCTGTCTCTGAGAGTCTCACAATGCATACAGAACAAGAGTGGAAGACGCTTCCCTAAAATTGCTGTAAAACCTCCTCTTTATTGGAGGGGGCAGGGATGGCCACTAAGCACTTCCCGGACATCAGGTGTTCCTGAACCCTCCGGGCAGAGATCCTAAGGGGTGCACCCTGCGCCAGCCCCTGGATACAGAGCACAGAAGACAGGCACTTGCTAATGGAGTTAGAGACCCGAGGCCACGCCATTCTCTCCCTGAAGAACTGAAGGGACCTGCAAGTTTCCCCGGGAGAAGGAACACTGTCAGCTGTCTGCGCTAATTTGTATGCCTTTGGGCTGTTCTCCTCTGCTCTGAAGGTGCAAATGCTGGCACATTGGTTCCTTTCCAAAGTCTGGTTTCAAGGAGTAGGGAAAAGAGACGCAGAGGTGACCCCATTCAGAAAGCATAAAGGAGAACAAGAGCAGCCCGTCTTTGTCCAGGGAGATGGTTCGGCCCCCTCGACAGTGGGCCTTTTTCACACAGCCATTCCTAGGAGCTGTACCCAGGAAAACGTGCGTGTACCGGGACCTGTGAGTGTGTGGGAAGGTGTGTACGTTTCTAGGCATCCGTGAGCCCGTGTGCTCTGGGGCAGGAGACGCTTTTGTGGCCACTGTTTGTAAACTGGCCCCAGTAAACAAATCCATAAGGCAACAAAGGTACAGAAAGCTGGTATGAAAGCTTGCTGTGGGTGGGCCAGGAAAGAAGGCTTCCTGCTCACAGCGCCATAGAGACCCAGCCCCAGAATCCATCCTCGATGGACATGCCAGGCAGAGCTGAGAGCCTGATTGCAGGAATCCCAGTAGGTCCCAGTGAGAAGCAGCCCCAGCTGCTCAGGCGGGACTCAAGGACTCGGGGCTGCTGAAGGGCGAACAGAGGCTGGGAGGTTCCATGAGGCAGACGAGAGGCGGGCCCAGGGGGGAAGTCTCCGAGCTCTGGGCTAGTCTGCTTCCCCACCTGCCCCGTGGGTATTCCCACCACCAGGAGAAGAGTGGAGCCCTGGTGGTGCAGTGGTTAAGAGCTCAGCTGCTAACCGAAAGGTCAGCAGTTCGAATCTACCAGCTGCTCCTTAGAAACCCTATGCGACAGTTCTATTCTGTCCTATACAGTCACTATGAGTCGGAATTGACTCAACGGTAGTGGGTTTGGGTTAGGAGAAGCGTGGAAAGCCAAGTGTGCATCAAGGCACTGAAGCATTAGCAGGCACCATTGTGGAAGCAGCCGCCCAGCACCGCTGTGGTCCCAGCACTGCCCAGCAAGAGGCCCAAGCAGCCAGCTCACTCTCAGCAAAGCTGTCTCCCCAGGAGACCCAGAGCATTGTGCTTCACGATTTCCCACAGTGATTCAAACACATATGCTGCCTGCCTACCTGCAGCCCACTTAGTTCTCAGGTAGGGAAACTGAGGCCAAAGATGTCTGCACAGGTCAGAGCTGGCTCCTCTGGGCCTCCTCTTGGTCCCAGCTGGCCCTGCTCTCCACTGTCCTGGCTGATCATCCTGCAGAAGGATGCACTACTCAGCCACTGGCTCCGGGCAGGACACGAGATGTGCTATGAGGTGGTGAGGGCAGCCACTGAGGCTGCAGATGTGTCTGTGGGGTCGGCATGTCCAGGAATCTCGAGGCAAGTGGAGCAGAGATTCTCCTGCAGTCCCAGGAGGAGGCAAGGGCAGCGGTGCACAGTAGACACACGCCTGCACCCCCAGGGTCCCGGGGCAGTGTTCAGGGCAGGGACAGGGCCTTGGCCAGGCGGATCCAGAACCAGGACTTGGTACAGGGATTGGTGTAGTCACAGACAGTGATGAACCGCAGGATGCTGGGGAACTCCTTCTTCATCACCTTGTACTTGATGGGGATCAGCCGCTTCTGATGGGCACCTGCAAGGCACAGGGCACAGGGCTGGCACCAGGCCCTTGCCACATGGCGGAGTGGGGCCTGTCCCTAGCACAGGGGTTAACAGAAGGCGCCAAACACATAAACAGGCATACATGCCTGGGTGTGCAGAGACCCGCAGGCTTCCACGGTGCTGCATCCATAGCCTCAGTGAGCAAAGGCTGGTATCCTGAGGCCCTGCCCATCAGGCCAAGAGAAGGACAGACGGTGTCCCATCTGGTCAGGGCTGGGCTGAACTTACCTGGACAGAGGCTGAGTGCAAATTTGGTCTGGAAGTCACATTCCTTGCTCTGCAGGTAATCATCAGAGACAACCACCACCATTCGGCGACACCTGGGGGGAGTGGGCAGGTTATAGGCATGGTGACAACCTAATTGGGCATAGCCCCGTGTTCCGAGGGACAGCCCCGGGAGGCACCTCCAGTGCCCAGGCTAGAAGCCCGGCATAAGGATCCCTGGTCAGGGGGCTTCACGCACCCACCGGCTTGCCCCTGGCCCACCTCTTCTCGATGAGCTCGCTGGCAATGGACCAGACACAGGTGCCAGGCAGGACGTCGCGGTCAGACACGCACAACTTCAGCCGATAGTTTGTCTGCTCCAGCTGCCGGATCATCTCCTGCACAAACTGGATGTCGCTGGGGCAGTAGCAGATGAAGGCGTCAAAGCGCTCGGGCACTTGTCCTGGTGACAGAGCACAAGGGTGTTGGGCAGGGCTCCACGGGGAGGCTGGGGAGGAGCCCAGACTAGGCCACCCTGGTCCTGCCTCCTACAACCGCCCCAAGATGACATTACTCAGACGCAGTACCCGTCCCGGCAGAGGAAAGCTGAAGCCATGCCCTACACCACCCCCAGCCAAATGCTGGGCTAACCACTCAGCTGACAGACGTCAACCACTCAGCAGACAGACCCTAACCACTCAGCTGACAGACGTCAACCACTCAGCTGACAGACCCTAACCACTCAGCTGACAGACGTCAATCATCCAGCAGACAGACCCTAACCACTCAGCTAACAGATGTCAACCATTCAGCTGACAGACCCTAACCACTCAGAAACAGATGTCAACCACTCAGCTGACAGACATCAACCACTCAGATGACAGACCCTAACCACTAAGAAGACAGACCTTAACCACTGAGCAGACAGACCCTAACCACTTGGCGACAGATGTCAACCACTCAGCTGACAGACCCTAACCACTCAGAAGACAGACCTTAACCACTCAGCAGACAGACCCTAACCACTCAGCAGACAGATGTCAACCACTCAGCTGACAGACCCTAACCACTCAGCTGACAGACGTCAATCATCCAGCAGACAGACCCTAACCACTCAGCTAACAGATGTCAACCACTCAGCTGACAGACCCTAACCACTCAGAAACAGATGTCAACCACTCAGCTGACACACATCAACCACTCAGCTGACAGACCCTAACCACTCAGATGACAGACCTTAACCACTCAGCAGACAGATGTCAACCACTCAGCTGACAGACCCTAACCACTCAGCAGACAGACCTTAACCATTCACCTGACAGATGTCAACCACTCAGCTGACACACATCAACCACTCAGCTGACAGACCCTAACCATTCACCTGACAGATGTCAACCACTCAGCTGACAGACCCTAACCACTAAGAAGACAGACCTTAACCACTGAGCAGACAGACCCTAACCACTCAGCAGACAGATGTCAAGCACTCAGCTGACAGACCCTAACCACTCAGCAGACAGATGTCAACCACTCAGATGACAGACCCTAACCACTCAGAAGACAGACCCTAACCACTCAGCAGACAGACCCTAACCACTCAGCTGACAGATGTCAACCACTCAGCTGACAGACCCTAACCACTCAGCAGACAGACCTTAACCATTCAGCTGACAGACGTCAACCACTCAGCAGACAGATGTCAACCACTCAGCTGACAGACCCTAACCACTCAGCAGACAGACCTTAACCACTGAGCAGACAGACCCTAACCACTTGGCGACAGACATCAACCACTCAGATGACAGACCCTAACCACTCAGCTGACAGACCCTAACCACTCAGCAGACAGATGTCAACCACTCAGCAGACAGACCCTAACCACTCAGCTGACAGACCCTAACCACTCAGCAGACAGATGTCAACCACTCAGCTGACAGACCCTAACCACTCAGCAGACAGATGTCAACCACTCAGATGACAGACCCTAACCACTCAGCTGACAGACCCTAACCACTCAGCAGACAGATGTCAACCACTCAGCTGACAGACCCTAACCACTCAGCAGACAGACCCTAACCACTCAGCTGACAGATGTCAACCACTCAGATGACAGACCCTAACCACTCAGCAGACAGATGTCAACCACTCAGCTGACAGACCTTAACCACTCAGCTGACAGACCCTAACCACTCAGCTGACAGACCTTAACCACTCAGCTGACAGACCCTAACCACTCAGCTGACAGACCCTAACCACTCAGCAGACAGATGTCAACCACTCAGCAGACAGACCTCATCTCCTGAGAATCCCATAGCCACCCAGAGGTAGGACCATTATCATGGCTCTCTCCCAGGACAGGGAACAAGCTCCCAGAGATGAAGTGACTTGTCCAAGGTCCCACAGACCATCGGCTTCCAGCATCCGTGCTCTGAGCACCACACTGTCCTACGGTCCACCTGTCCCACTTGGCCCAGGGGAGCAGTACTGGGTCCTTACCCAGGGGATCATCAAGCGTAGTGATGCCTGCCAGCCCCACCGTCCGTGGGATGCTGCTGTCCACGGCAGGCACCTGTACAGGCTTTTCAGACTCTTCCTGCTGCTGCTTCAGAATGTATTTCTGGCAGTCCTCCTCTGGGGGGCAGAGACAGGGCATGTAGGCTCCCCAGGGCTTCCCCGACCCTCTCCCCACAGGCAGGACACAGCCCCCTCTCACTCCCGGTCCTGCCTCCCCAGCTCACAGGCACCATCCTCGGCTCTGCAGCTCTGAGAGGCTGAGCCCACCCCTGGCTCTGACCTTCCCAACAGGGTGTTTTTAGTGGGAAGACATCCACTGGCTATCTGGAAAACCACCAAGGTCAGGGCCTGGGTCTCTTCTGTCCCCTTGTGTCCAGCTTAGTGAGGGGAGCAAGCCTCCAGAGCTCGGTGTACCTGCCTGTGGGCCCTGCACCCTCACCTAATCAGTGAGTGGCAGGAGGTGGGGGCTGCATTTCTCTGGGACACGAGGCTTCCAAGACAGTCAGCGACCAGTCCCTCACCTGCTCTACTGTCCTACGTTCACCTTCCTAGACCCCTGATTCTGACTCCTGGCCCTATCTAAAGGCCTCTGCCTAAACTACAGCCTTCCTCTCTCCGCCTCTCCTGGCCTTCGCCGCCTCTCTCCAGTCCCCATCGCGTCCGGATATTGAGAAAGGGAACTGGCCCGCACAGTTCCTCTCCGCAGGCTGCCTCCAGCACCCCCAGCCAGGACATGAGGCCTCTCCAGGTGGGGCCCCCTGGGCGCCGAGCCAGGAACGGCGCGACCTCACCGATGCTGGGCCCCAGCTCTTCCAAGGCGTCGTGGCGGCCAAGCTTGGCAAGCAGCTCCAGCAGGCGGCCCACGGAGGCGTCGGGGCGGCCCTCCCAGGCGTCCAGCAGGCGGCCAGTGGGGTTGGGGTACGCCTCCAGGTGCCGGATCTCCAGGTACTCGAAGCCCAGCTCCTCGGCCAGCGTGGTCCAGTCGGCCGCCACCAGCGACTGCACGTTGAGGAACAGCGACAGGCGGCGCCGCACTCGCATGTTGAGCGCAGCCAGGGGCACCCAGGGAGTGGAGGACCCGGAGGGCGCGGAGGGCGCGGAGGGCGCGGAGCCCGCGGAACCCGCGCCAGCTGCTCCCGCATCCATGGCGGGTCTGTCTGCAGCCTCGACGCGGCTGGGTCGGCGGCGGCCACTGCTTCCTCCTTCCTGCCGCCCCACCCCGCCCCGCCCCGCCCCGCCCCGCCCCCGGTGCTGCTTTCCCAGAAGGGCCGCCCGCCCCGCCAGCGGGGGCCCCAAGCAGATGCGCGAAGGTGGGCGCGTCCCAGCTCTGCGCTCGGGGTCTGGGGGTGCAGATGTGGGAGGGGGGAGCCTGCTGCTGGGGATCTGGGAAGGATCTGGAAATTTCGACGGCCCTGCCCTCCAGGCGGAGCCCTGGTGGTGCAGTGATTGAGATCGGCTGCTAGCCCAAAGGTCGGCAGTTTGAATCCCCCAGCCGCTCCTTGGAAACCCTATGGGCAGTTCTACTGTGTCCTATAGGGTCGCTATGAGTCGGAATCGACTCGATGGCAAGAGTGTTTATTTTTATTTTTAGCCCTCGAGGGGCTGGGGGGAACGACCTTCCTTGGGGGTTGGAGCGACAGGGGCCTTGCCCTTGGGATCTGGTGTGGCCACACCCGAAGGGGTTCATACTGGATGGCTGGGAGCACTGGCTCTGCCCCCCCACCCCGAGTCACTGGGGATTCACATTCCTGACTGTGGGAGTAGCGAGAGGGACCCTCTGGGGTCTGAGGCCGGAGAGGCTGTCCTGGAAAGGAGAAGGGTCACGGCCCTACCCTGTGGGGCTGGGGCCACAGAGCCCCCTAGCCTTCGGTGTCTGCGGCGAACCCAGTACTGCTCTCCGGGGTCTCAGGGAAACGCATGGCCCTGCCCTTGGGCGCTGGGGACGCAGCTTGCCTTGTCCTTTAGGGTTAGGGGAGGCATAGTTCTGAGCTGGGAAGCCCTAGTCCTTTCCTTCTTCAACACATGTTTATTGATCACCTACTAAGTGTCAGGCGTGTTGCAGACTTGGGGATACCGGGTCCTGCTCTGGCCTGGTGCAGGTCAGCCTAGCGGGGAAAGCTGGCATTCATCTGGTCATGCCAAGTGCCTGGTACTCCTTCTTCAGTTAGGAATCCCCAATTCCCTCGGTTTTTTCGAAACACTTCCCACGCAAGCCCGACCGACCACTTTGGGGTATGGCTCTGGGGCGGGTCCTCCAACGTGGGTGCTGGGCCCCGGGAACGGGAGAGCGGAGGGGAAAGCTGAAGAGGAATAGAAGTCCCGGGCGGCCCCTCACCACAGCGAGCAGCCGTGGGCTGGCTCTCGGCCGCCGCGCCCCCTGCTTGGCAGCGGCAGACTGTGGACCGGGCTTTCGGGAAATGGGCTTGTTTCAAGACACCAGAAAGGCTTCTTGGGGTACCGCCTCCGGGGTGGCAGTAGGCGGGGCTTCAAGTGGAAAAGCTTCCGGTCTGTCTGTGTGGGCGGAGCTTCAGAGGGGTCCTCCTCCTGATTGGAGCGGTAGGGTACAGTAGGCGGGGCTTTGGGTGGAAAGATCTGGGCTGGGCGTGGGCCCCGCTTTGGATGGCTGGGTCGGAGGTGGAGTCGTCTCCTGGTTGGTTACGACGGAGGTGGGCAGGGCTCTGGGAGAAAGGTCGCGGCCGTGGCCGTATTTAGCGGCGGACCCAAGGCGCAGCTCCGCGCCTGCGCTCCTTGGTTCAGTCGGTTCCAACGTTGTTTACCGCGCGCGGTGCTGCTGTGTGGCGTCGAGCGGCGCGATGCAGAGGCTGGGGGTGGTGCTGGGCCACCTGAAGGGCCGGCCCGATGTGGACTCGGCGCCTGTGCTGCAGGCCGCGCCGTGCCTGAGCGGCGCCCCGCGGGCCTCGGCTGCGGATGTGGTGGTGGTGCACGGGCGGCGCACAGCCATCGGCCGAGGGGGCCGCGGCGGCTTCAAGGTGCGCGCGGGGCCCGGGGCAGCTGTGGAGCTGGCCGGGCGGGACTGGGGAGGGGGCCGGGACCCGTGCCCCGCGCTCCGGGGATCACCGCACCGCGCTTCCGCTGCAGGACACCACCCCGGACGAACTTCTCTCGGCCGTCTTGACCGCGGTTCTCCAGGACGTCAATCTGAGCCCGGCGGAGCTGGGGGATATCTGCGTGGGTGAGTGCACCCCCGGCCATGGGCTCAACCCGCCCCCTTCCCGTTTTCCAAAGCCCCCCAACGCACCACCCCACCCCTGCTCTCACTGCGGGTAGTGTGGGTGGATATGCCTGGTCTAATTTAATGCCCTCGTTAGGGCCACACTCCACCCGCTTCAGGTACATTCTGTCTGTTAATTATGATATAAAGTGGGAATCCTAAGTGACAGACATTCATTTGCCGGGGTTGTGAGGACACCCTAGGAGACAGGAGACCAGGGCCATCTTCCCACCCCGACATACTGTGTGTGCCTGGACAGACAGAGGAAGCGTCAAAAACCATCTGTCGCCCTGAGATACTCTGAAAATCTCACTTTTCAGTCAAATGACAGATTAGCCCATAGAATAAATAATATCACCCATGAGTACTGTGCTGCTCAAAATAGTCATCTAGACGAAACTAAATGGTTAACGTTTATCCTAGACCAAAGATGAGAAGGCTAGGGGGACAGGGAAGCTAGATTAATGGAAACAGAACAACCAAAATGGAAATAAGGAGAATGCTGATAAACTGTGACGTTTGTAACCAACATTACTGAACAATATGTATAGAAATTGTTAAATGAGAACCTAATTCCCTGTGTAAACTTTAACCAGAAACACAATTATTTAAAAAAAAAAAAAAGCAAACCATCTACTCCAATGCCTCTTTTACAGATGGAGAAACTGAGGCCCAGGAAATTTGCAGCAGAGCTAGGATCTGAACCCAGGGCCCTCTGACCTTCAGTCCAACTTTCTGTCCACCTCTGGCCTCAAAATTTAACCATATGTGGCTAGAGTCCCAACAAAGAAGTGCCACCCCTAAGTCGAGATGCGCTGTCACAGGAGTGACAGCAGGGCTTGGGGGTGGTTTTTTCAGAAACTCGTTTCCCTGACAGGGCCAGTTCTGTTATGCTTCAAGCTTTGCATTTTTTTTTTCCTTAAAGTCTTGCATGTAAGCTTTAAAGGCAGGCACCCTGTCTAGTCTGCACTGATCTGGAGAAGCAGGGTGGGTGAGTGTGTGGGTTTGGGACTCTATTCAGGGCCAAGGGCTGGTGTATGACCAGGCAGGAGAAGCTGCTGAATGCCTAGCTCCGCCTGCTCCAGACCCTGAAATTCCAGAGCCCCGAGTGAGCCTTTCGCGGGCCTGTGTTCCCAAAGAAAGAGCTGAATTGTCCCTCCGTGGTATTCACAACAGCGCCTTAGTGCCCAGAACGCCGCCTGGCACTGAACAGAGGTTTGTTGTCCACAGGAAATGTGCTTCAGCCAGGGGCCGGGGCACTCATGGCTCGAATCGCCCAGTTTCTGAGGTAAACTTTACTAGTTCTAGCTCTGGGCTGTTCATTTCGATTCTTGAGTGGGACCAGACTCCAGAGAGCTTAGCTTGTGGGTGGGCAGGATCAGGTTGGACACCAAACCGTGAGGCATCCAGAGTCCTCGGCACCCTCTCTCCTGGACTCAACCTTCCCCCTACTTTGAAGGGATGGTGTGTTACAGGCACTGAGCCAGAGCACCTGGGGGTTTTGGGACTGGAGCGAAAGCTTTCTGTGGCCCCAATTTTTAGCCACAGTAAGCTTGTCGATCTGCCTTTTGTGACTGGACTCTGTTCTCTTGTCACGTAAATAACCAGGATGGCACGGTGAGGAGTGACTTAGAGCTTTTCTGCTAATTGCACAGGCTGGGATGTCTAGGCACATCCCATCAGCAGGGACTGGGGCACAGGGTAGAACCCCCCAGGGAGAGGGCAGCCCAGGAAGGCTCCTGGTGGCCTTGCCCTTTAATAGCAGTGGCCCAGGCAGGGGTGGGGGCTTAAGTTACTTTCATGTGGAGATTTAAGAACCACTTAGCCTTCTACTTCCAGCTTCTGGGGGAGAATGCTGGCTAGTGACGGGACAGAAAAACAAACCAAAAACCCTCGAGAGGCCGTGAGAGAGTTAAGACCGCAGAGACAGGAATTCAAGGCCCTCATGTTCTGGCTCCAGACTCACTTCCTGGCCTCATCCCCCAGCTGCTCACTAGCCCTGACTTCCTCCTTCAGCCAGCCCGTCCACCTGCTGCTCTCCCCGCTCTGATCATTCTGTCCCCCTGGAGCGTCCCCACCTCCTCTCTGCCCTTACTAACCCTGTCCAAACACAGTCTCGCTACCATTTTGGCATGACTTCTCTGAGCCCCCAAGCTTCAGAGGTGAGCCCCTTCCTCCCCAGTAGCTGCCGTGTGCCCCCTTGTGATGGGCTTATCATCTTGCCTTGTTATTCCAGACCTGCTCGTTGACCCATTTTCTGTGTGCTGCTCAGGCCTCCTTCAGGCAGGGACAGTGCTCTCCATATCTTGGCATCCCTGGACGGAGATGTCCAGTGAATGCCTGGGTGAATTGGGTGAAGGGGTGGTAACTAGGTGGTAGGAGTTAGGAGACTTGGGGATGGTTAGACAGGCTGCACAGGCCCAGGATGAGGTCTCTGCAGAGCCTGGCCGGGCCACTAGCTCAAGGGGTCCCAACCTCGACTGCACAACAGAATCACCATGGCGCTTCCACCCTGAGGTTCTGAGTCCAAGGGCCTAGGGAGGGCCCTGAGCATGTAGGTTCCCCCAGAGCTCTCCAGGGCTTTGTAGTACTGGCCAGGGTGGGTTACGTGGGGAGGGGCAGCTCCCAGGGCTGGGACCAGCATGAGAGACTGGGGGAATGCACCAGGGCAAGGGATGTTAAAATACACGGAATCTGTCCACCAGGGTGAGGGATGTTAGAACACATGGAGCCCGTTCACCAGGGTGAGGGATGTTAGAACGCATGGAGCCCGTCCCCCAGGGCGAGGGTTGTTAGAACACATGGAACCCGTGAGCGCTCTTGTGCGGGTGGGAACAGGCTTCCAGGGAGAACTGCAACGTAACCCTTCAGCCACGTGGTTAACAGTAAAGCTGAGGAGTGGAGATGGTTTCTGGTCTCATAGCTTTAGACTCTTCTTTTCTGTCCCAGCAACAGGCCCTTTTCTCTGTACTTCAGGAGGAACAGAAATGCGTGGTTTTTATTCTTGAATCTCTACAAAGAGAGAGAAAAAAGGATCCCTATGGCTCACACAGAGCCCTGGTGGCACAGTGGTTAAGAGCTTGGCTGCTAACCAAAAGGTCGGCAGTTCAAATCCACCAGCCGCTCCTTGGAAACCCTAGGGGGCAGTTCTGCTCCGCCCTATAGGATTGCTATGATAGACTTGAAGCCAACACATTTGGGTTTTTTTTTTTTTTTTTTTCTCTTTTGGTTTATGGCCCAGCCTTTCTTGCCCTTGGGCTATGCATGGCCTTTGAGGGGATCCACAGGATGGAATGGGCTTTAGGCCCTAGGAAGCATGTGCCTGCAGAAGCAGGATCTGCCCCTGGCTGCCCACTTCCCACTCTACGGATCTAGCTCGGAGCAGGGTAGGGCTGCTGGGCTTGTGGGCCCAGTCTGTGCAGCTCCTGGTGGGGGCAGTCGTGTTGACCAGGAGCTCGAGAGCCTGGCAGGGGAGAGGGGGCCAACTCACTCTGCGCTCTCCCCTTCTGTTTTCAGTGACATCCCAGAGACTGTGCCTTTGTCCGCCGTCAACAGGCAGTGTTCGTCTGGCCTGCAGGCAGTGGCCAACATAGCTGGTAAGTTGTGGCCGGTGGGTGTCCACTGCGTGGCCGGCCCTGGTCCTGGCCCCCTGGGTCTAGGTCAGCAGAGTCGTTCTCTGCTGGGGGAGCAGTAGGACTTCTGAGAGGACTCTAACCACAGAAGGAGCACCCGTTGTCACTGCCCCCAACCTTTCCTGGACACTGCGGGGTCTTCCGTCTCTGAGGCCAGGTGGAGAGGAGGCTCCTCTGGTCCCGATCTGATGGACTGTGGCAAAGGATGTTTATGAAATGCTTTTGTTGCAGGTGGCATCAGAAATGGGTCTTATGACATTGGCATGGCCTGTGGGTAAGAATTTCTTTCTGCTGGAGCTTATTAACCAACTTGTGACAATAAGGCTAATTTTCATTTCCTGAGCTCTCAGAGGCTGTGATTTCAGGCTTCTCCCCTCGCCCCTTTAGGCAGATGGCTGGGAGTGAGTGTCCACAGCTGCAGCTTAGAATGGCCCCCAGCTCTTAGAATGGCCCCGAAACTGCTCACAGCTCTCTACAGTGGTGGGGAAGGGAGACGGCTTTGAAGAGCTTCCTTCTTGAAAATCTGTCAGGCTGGAAAATGTGGGCACACACTTCGAGAAACTACACCACTTGGTTTCCTTCTGTGGCCCTTGTTGGTTTGTGATGCTGCAGAGAGAGGCTGCAGTCTGGGTCCCCAAAGCCAGGGGCAGCCACCTGCTGTGTCATCTGTTCATTTTCCTGGGCTGTGGTATGGAGGTGGAAATTTCCAGCTGCCTCCTGGGTTCTGAGGGACGTGGTCGGATCTCTGTTGGCTAGGTTACTGTCACCTCCGCCCAGGCTGCAGTGTGTGAAGCCGCAGGGGTTGTCCTGGGCAGTGCCTCTGGGGCAGGGAGAAATTGGGGCCCAGACTAGAGTGGGCACGCTCTGAGGGGAGGTAAGCGGCCCTGTGCCGAAAGGTTCCTTTTCAGACTGTTGATTGGAGGCGTTGTTGGCCCCTGTCTCAGGGTGGTGCTGGCTGGTACTGGGAGGTGCTGCCCTTATGTCTGCAGTTGAAAATAAAGCCCAGACCACACTGTGGGGACTTTGGCCAGGCAAGGGCCATTGCTCAGTCTGCCCTTTGATTTCTCCCATGTCCCTCAGTCTTACTGGGGGTTGTGGGTAACTTGAGCAAAAAGACTGGAGCCTTCATGAGTTCTTTTCTTAAAGAGAATCTGAGTCCCCAGACGGGTTCTGGACCTGTCACTAGGGTCCTCAGGGTCTGGGCCAGGACACCCACAACACAGGCTGACTGTTCACCACAGACTTGGACGGGGAAGCAGTGTAGCCCAGGGCGTCCTAGTTGGGATGGAGTCTGGGGCCAGACTGCCTACGTTTGGGTACTGGCTGGGTGGACAAGCTACTCAGCGTCTCTGGGTGTCAGCATCTGTCTGTAACACAGGGCCACCTTCCCCAGCCCTGCTGAGGTAGTTAACTCTTTTGGGGCGTGTGTTATGTGATTGATGCTGTTTGAAGCCTCTGCTATGTGAAAAGAGGTATGATAAGCACTCAGTCAAGGTTTTCTGCTGTCCTTTGAGGCCTTGCGGTCCCCGACCTCCTTGAGGCCCTTTCTGACCACACTGAACTGAGGTCTCGTCTTCCTCTCAACCCCTAGGGCCTTCTTGTCTCTGCGGGTCAGGCAGCTCTTTGATCTGTAGCTTTATGCTTGCTCTTTAAATACCTGTCTCTTCCCCACTCCGCACTGGAGGCCTCTGAGGACAGGGCCTGGGCTTTCTGGATTTCTGGCGGACAACACTAGAAGGCTTTCCTGGGGAACGCCTGACGGGCTACAGCAGTGTTTGTCTTAGGAAAGCAGGGCCCTGCCCCCAGGGAGTACCGACGGTACAGTGCCCTGTCCTGGGGTTGGGGGGTAGGTAGAAATGAGGCTTAGCAGCCCTGCACCACCAGCTCTTCTGTGCTGGCCAGCTGCCCTCCCTTGGCTCCCAGGTGGCCCGCTGGATTTCCCGAGGGCATCCTGGCTGTTTGCCAGCACTTGGCAGATATACACAGCTGTCCCTGGGGGGGCCCTGCTGGTACACATCTCCTCCCCACCTCAGGGTGGAGTCCATGTCCCTGGCTGACCGAGGGAACCCTGGAAACATCACTTCGCGCTTGGTGGAGAAAGAGAAAGCCAGAGACTGCCTGATTCCTATGGGGTGAGTGCCCCTCAGCTTCCACCCGGGCAGAGGCTGTCTGATTCCTATGGGGTGAGTGCCCCCTCAGTTCCCACCCGGGCAGAGACTGCCTGATTCCTATGGGGCGAGTGCCCCTCAGCTCCCACCCGGGCAGAGGCTGTTTGATTCCTATGGGGTGAGTGCCCCCTCAGTTCCCGCCTGAGCAAGAGACTGTCTGATTCCTATGGGGTGAGTGCCCCCTCAGTTCCCGCCCGGGCAGAGACTGCCTGATTCCTATGGGGTGACTGCCCCCTCAGTTCCCGCCCGGACAGAGACTGCCTGATTCCTATGGGGTGACTGCCCCTCAGCTCCCACCCGGGCAGAGGCTGTTTGATTCCTATGGGGTGAGTGCCCCTCAGCTCCCACCCGGGCAGAGGCTGTTTGATTCCTATGGGGTGAGTGCCCCCTCAGTTCCCGCCCGGGCAGAGACTGCCTGATTCCTACGGGGTGAGTGCCTCCTCAGCTCCCGCCTCAGCAAGAGACTGCCTGATTCCTATGGGGTGAGTGCCCCCTCAGTTCCCGCCTGAGCAGGGGCTGAGGAACTCCAGCCAGCAGTGCCCAGCCCTGCCTTCCTGCCTTTGGGCTGGGTCTGCTGTGCAGGGGCTGTAGGATGGAACTTGATGGTGCCCTTGACTTCCCTTTCCTGAGGCTGCGGGCCCTCTCTGTGCCTCTGGGTTTCCAAACATGGCCCAGCCTGTCACTCCCATACTGAGGGGCTCAGTCCCAGGAGGGACAATGGCAGCTGCACCCCAAAGCCTCGGAGGCCTAGCGAGTGGAGAAGGAGGTGGTGAGGAAACGGCCCTGTGACGTGGCATCAGGAGTGCTGCATTTGTACAGCACCTTAGCCACTGGGATGGTTCCCAGGTTCTGCGGGAGGAACTCCTAGACTCTGGGTGTCTGAGGAGATGTGAGCTCAGAGAGGGGCACTGGCTTGGCTGCCTCCACCCCCAGGGCCATGGTCTCTGAGGGAGGCCTATGGAGCCAGGAGCCCAGGCTGGCAGGCTAGCGCTGGCGCTGGGTTCCCAGGATGAGGGGAGCAGAGAGCCTTTGCAGAGGGAACTTAAGTTGTCATTGCCCCACATTAAAGCAGTTTTCCACAAGGCGGGGAAGGGGCTGAGAGGAGCCGCCCGGACCCCGCTCACATCCTCCTGTGTCCTCCTTCACTGTGCTGAGGCTGCTCACCCAGGAAGCAAACACCTCCTTTGCACACATCCCGCCCCCACGCAGGCTACTCTCTCTCAGGGTCAGGCCAGCAGTACTGGCTCCCTCTCTGTGCTCCTACACCCACCCTGGGGCACCATCTCCTACCCCCCAGGCATCACCACTGTCCCCACGGCATGGATGAGCCCCCCTGCCTTCCCCTATCTACAGCCCAGGGCCCAGAGTTCAAGCACAGCTCTGCAGCCTGGCCCAGCCCCTGCTGTCCTGCAGACGGCCAGGCCTAGCCCTCACTGTTGGCCGTTTGTGTTCCAGGATAACCTCAGAGAACGTGGCCGAGCGGTTTGGCATTTCCCGGGAGAAGCAGGACGCCTTTGCACTGGCTTCCCAGCAGAAGTGAGTGCTACCGGGACTAGGCACGTGCAGGGCTGGAGAGTGAGGCTTTGAGGCTGACCTGCATGGTCTGAGTGGGGCTCTCCTAGGGCACAGCTGGGCGGTGAGGGCTTCCCAAGCCTTGTGCCTCCTGGGAGGCAGAGTTGGAAAAGGGCCAGGGCCACTGTGGGTTGGTGGCACGTCCAGGTCCTCTGTCTGTTCACCTTGTTCATCTTCTTACTGCCTGGGCCTCAGTTTCCTTGTCTGTTACTGGGGACATAATGGGGGCCAGGATTCTGCCTGGCTGGTGTTTGGTGATTGGACATGGTTGCCACTGGTGTCTCTGGAATGGGGCCAGTAGTACTAGGGGGCCCAGCATCCTCGCCTCTGAACCATGCCTGGGTCTGGGGAGGACATCAGAAGCTCCAGGGGCTCAGGCCTCAGGGTAGGGGCAGGCCAAGGCTGGCAAGGCAGAACCTCAAGAGAAGAGCTGGCAGAGCCAGGTAGAGTATCCCTGAGGCCCCATCCTCAGCTTCAGCACAGAGACACGAGCAGGCCCCTCTGCTCCCTCTCCTCGGTGGTTGGGATTGGGGCTGATGGCGAAGAAGGCCTTGGCCACGCCTCCCACCCTCGGGAGCCTGAGACTCGCTGTCTGTGGCACTGGCAGGGCAGCCAGAGCCCAGAGCAAAGGCTACTTCCAGGCTGAGATCGTGCCCGTGACCACCACCATCCGCAATGACAAGGGCACCGAGAGAAGTATCACTGTGGCCCAGGACGAGGGTATCCGCGCCGATACCACCATGGAGAGCCTGGCCAAACTGAAGCCTGCCTTCAAGGAGGGCGGCTGTACCACAGCCGGTGAGACGGGGCTGGGGCTGGGGTCAGGGAAGGGCAGACCAGGCCTCTGGATGAGGTGGACGTGGGAGGGCCAGACCTCAGCCCTGCCCTGAGGCCTCCTCACCCCTGCGGTTACCCCTAGGAAATTCTAGCCAGGTGAGTGACGGGGCAGCTGCCGTCCTGCTGGCCCGGAGGTCCAAGGCAGAAGAGTTGGGCCTTCCCATCCTTGGGGTCCTGAGGTCCTATGCAGTGGTTGGGGTCCCGCCTGACATCATGGGCATTGGGCCTGCCTATGCCATCCCTGTCGCTTTGCAGAAAGCAGGTAAGGTGGCCCCTTCACACCGTAGATCTGGATCCCACTCCTGTCCTGCTTGCTGCTACTGGGGGTTGGGGGACAGGCCAGCACCCACACCCAAGTCCTTAGTGATCCCACACGTGGTACTGCTTGCCCTTGTGGACAGACACACCAGGTGTCCTGCAGGTCACAGGTGGGGTGAGGCCCAGGGAGAGTCCTGCTAAGGGTCACTGGGTCAACTCAGGCCTTATCCACTTGCCTGCAGGGCTGACAGTGGCTGATGTGGACATCTTTGAGATCAATGAGGCCTTTGCCAGCCAGGTAAACCTTTGTTCCTCAGCACTTCCTGGGCCCTGGCAGCCTGGCTGGAGCCAGTGGGTAAGCCATGCAGGGGTAGGGGGCCTGTAGCTGAAGCTCTGCCTCCTTCCAGGCTGTCTACTGTGTGGAGAAGCTAAGCATCCCCCCTGAGAGGGTGAACCCTTTGGGGGGTGCAGTGGCCTTGGGCCACCCACTGGGCTGCACTGGGACACGACAGGTTGTCACACTGCTCAACGAACTGAAGCGCCGTGGGAAGAGGTGAGGTTGCCCCTCACGGGGGTCTCAATTTCCCAAGCTGGGGCAGCTGGGGGCAGTTATAACTCTGACCTGAGGATGCAGGGAAATGATCCCTGTTTTTCTGGGGGCCACCTTTTGAAAGGGGATCCTGCCTGCAACAGCATCTGCTGCCCTGTCTGTGCGTGGGCAGGCAGGCAGAATACTGCACGCCCGGAGATCTGGTCCTGGAGTCTCCTGTGGCAGGCAGGCAGAATACCGCACGCCCGGAGATCTGGTCCTGGAGTCTCCTGTGGCAGGCAGGCAGAATACCGCACGCCCGGAGATCTGGTCCTGGAGTCTCCTGTGGCAGGCAGGCAGAATACCGCACGCCCGGAGATCTGGTCCGGGAGTCACCTGTGGCAGGCAGGCAGAATACCGCACGCCCGGAGATCTGGTCCGGGAGTCTCCTGTGGCAGGCAGGCAGAATACCGCACGCCCGGAGATCTGGTCCTGGAGTCTCCTGTGGCAGGCAGGCAGAATACCGCACGCCCGGAGATCTGGTCCGGGAGGCTCCTCAGTGCCCAGGAAGGCCTTGGTCTATGCAGCTCAGCCTGGCTTTCTTAGAAGCTTCAGTGAAGTCCCAGCTGGGGATGGCTCAGTGGTTGAGCCTCTGCCCTCTGTGCCTTCACACAGCCAACACGGTTTTGCTTCCACAGGGCATATGGGGTGGTGTCCATGTGCATTGGCACCGGAATGGGAGCTGCTGCTGTCTTTGAGTACCCTGGGAAATGAGTGAGGCCCCAGGCGGCTGGCGGGGTCGGCGTGCTGCCTAGACAGCCCTGCTCTGGCAGCAAGAGGTCAGCACTACAAGTGAAGCCGTGCGGGAAAATTGAGCACTGGTGGTGGTGCTAGGCGAATCGAGGCACTTCAACAAATTTGGGAAACATGGTCCCTGACGACACCGTAGAGCGAGCAGACTGCAGAGCCACCTCTTCTAACTGGGCTGGACCAAGTTGGCCTGGGTCATCCAGACCGCAGGGCCACCACATGATTCCTGGGGTGAGCAGTGAATGGACATAGTAAACATGTTATCTCGGTGGCTGTGTTTTTTTCCTAAGGGTCAGGCCTGCCATGCTGGTCCTCTCCGCTCGATCTTAGTAAGAATGACTGTAATTCTTGACTTAATTTCACGGCCCTGGGAGGGGGTTTCTCTACCCACAGCACTGCTCAAGCCTACAGGGGCCTGAGATACCAGCTCCTCCCAGCCCCCCAGTCTGTCTCCCTGCCAGCAGACCTGCTCCTTGGTTGGGGGGCATGTTTATTTTTAAAGCTGGAGACCTGGGGCGGGGGACGAGGGGAGAGCATCAGAGCTGGCGGAAGGTCACATATTTCTCATCGTAAGAGCCTTGGCCCCGGAGCCGTAGGGTGCAGGCCTTCTCGCCCAGCATGCCTTCCACCACCAGCATGGACTCGTACAGCTCACTGCTCCTGTGGGGAGCGGCGTGAGTGCTGAGGTTAGGAGGAGACCCCTGGCCAGGCGCTCCGGGCCTGTGGGCAGGGCCAGGGAGGCTAAGAGAGGCTGTACCTGGCAGTGAAGATAACCTGCAGGGTGATGGAGGACGGGGGTGCATTGACTGATCGTGCCTCCAGCAGCCCATTGCTTGGGGAGACCTTGAAGGCCGCCGTGCCCTTCGCTGGCTCCTGCTGGCCTGCAAGGAGGGGAGGGGAGGACACATGGCCAGGCAGCTCCACGCACTGCCCCAGGACACCTTCAGCACACCCAGCCTTGCTTTGCCTCCCAGGTGGACACCTCTGTCTTGCCCAGCCCCAAAGGGCAGGAAAACCCTGGGGATTCCCTGGAATGGAAGCTGGCCATCTGTTCAGGAATTCCCGGGGGTCTTGGCCCAGCCCCGCGGGGGAGCAGTGAGTAGCACGGAGGGCAGGACTTACCCATCAGCACTGCCCAGTAGCTCTGGCAGCTGCTCAGGTTCATCAAGTAGACCTCTCGGACCCGCGTCTGGTTCACAAAGCAGGTCCCGAAGTCCACCCAGCTGGTGGAGAGCTGCAGCTCAGGCACGGCCACAGTGGCCCGCAGGGGGACCACCTATGGGGGCGGATTCTTCAGCGTGGAGGGGACCAGGCAACCTGGCCCACTCAGCTGGGCTCTGAGCCAGGACCTTGGACACAGGGACCCCTGCTGACCCCTGAAGCTTGTGAGGAGAGCACCAGGCGGCAGCACGGGGTGTGGAAGGGGCTGGTGCTGGCAGAGCTCTGCACAGGCTCCCTCTGCCCCCTGCCCCCCTCATCCCGACCAAGCCCTTCAGTTTCTGCTCCCCAACGGGCAGCTCTCCTTCCTCACCCCTTCTCCTCCCTCTTCCCCAGGGGGCCCCAAGGCCCAGCCCTCTGCTCCCCTTGGGCTCCAGGCCGTCTTGCTTTTCCCCTTGGCCTCAGCCCCCCACATGCCCTGACCTGCTCTGGGCCCTGGCAGTCTGCCCCCGTTGCCCTCAGCACGGCCATCCCCAGCTTCCTCTCCTCGCACACCTTCAGCTCAGCAGCTGCCCAGGCACCAGCCTTGTGAGACCTCTCCCAGGCCCCCGCGTCTGGCTCTTCCTTCTGGCATCTTGAACCCACTCCCCAGCCACTCCTTCACCCCACTTCACCTGCACCTCCTGGCTAGGCTCTCTGCGAGCCTCCAGCTCAGCCTCCACAGCCTGGGACCTCCAGGCTTATGGTGTGGAATGAGGCCTGTGGTGCTCAGCCTGCTCAAAGCGCCACGCAAGCCTGTGAGTGTCCCTCACAGCTGCCTCTGCTGCTCACTGTCCCCACACATCAGGCCATTCCCTCAGCCTGACTTGCAACGTGGTTTCCCGTTTCTCCTGATGTAATGTGTGTAGTCTTCACATGCCTCCTCCTCCAGGGAGCCTTCCCTGGTTTTCTATCCTATAGGACTCTACCTGCTCCTGGGACGGGTGAGGATGGGACGACCCCTCTATCTGTGTGCAAGGCCCTCTTCCATGGTTCCCGGAGACGGGCCACCACGTGACGGCACTACATCTCACCCTCCCGTGCTGGAGGCAGCTACCGGGGCTCCTCTGACCCCGCCAGATCAGGGGGCAGGCCTGGGACTCGCCTGAGTGGTCCGGTTGGCGTACTCCAGGAGCAGGTTCTGAGTAAACACCATCTCCTTCTGTCCACTTGCGCTCTGCTGAATCCTCACACCAGGCAGCATCTGGTCGGCTGGGAGCTTCTGGTAGGACAGCAGCTCCAAGGACAGCGAGAAGGACACGTTCACCTGAGTAGATGGGAGGCGCGGTCACCTCAGGCTGCTCTTCCCCTCCTGCTGCCCCTGCAGGCCCAGCACGTTCTGGCTCAGCCCCCAGGGCCCAGACCGGCCCCACCTTGCCCGCAAACAGTCACCCAGGGCCCACCTGGTGGTTTCAGAGACACTGCCCAGCACCTCCTCCGTGCCCAGCCTGTTAGTGCTGGGCTCAAGGCTGTCCCTGCCCTCGGGCCAGAGGTTAGCGGGGGGGGGGGGGCAGACAAGTGAGCAAAAGGGCCTTTGCCTCCTCACATGACCAGGACTGTGGTCGGGCTGGATGGCGGAAGGAAGGACTGTCTTCGTCCTGAGGACAGTGAGGGTTTTCGGCAGGGATGTTAGCCCTTCACAAAGGTCACTCTGGAGCGGGCACAGGGAGCACCAGTGGGTGTGAGGACAGCAGTTAGGGGCCGAGGCTGTCGTCAAAGCCAGAGAGGACGGAGCTGGCACTCATGGTTCTCAAACTTAGGTCCCTGGGACTAGCTCATCAGAATCAAGGGAGGTACTTGTTAAAAATACAGACTCTTGGGCCTCAGCCCAGACCTCCACATCTCTGAAGGCAAGGCCTGGGAACTCAGATTTTGACAAGCTTTCTAAGGACCACTGATATGTTGGCAGACTTGGCAACCATTACCCTAGATGAAGGTATGGCTACAGGGATGAAGAGAGAAGTCCTGAGAGAGACTTAGGAGGGGGCACCAACAGGGCTTGGTGGCTGGTCACAGGCGGCAAGGATGAGGTGTGCCCGAGTCTGGCTTGGACACGGAGGTGGTATTTGCTGAGATGAAATGCCACCACTGAAAGAGGGCACAGGTGTGTAACAGGACGGAGTGGGCGGAGATGGGGAATTCAGTTTGGACAGGTTGAGTTTGGGTTTAGAGATCGGGAGAAAATTCTGGACAGGAGCCGTACGCCTGGGCATTGTCGGCACGGAGGGTGAGATGAGGTGCCGTTACATGGTGTCCTTTCTCGGGGAACCCCTGGGCTCCCCCAGAGTGCCCAAGGATTTTAAATACCAGTGACTAAATGCGCAGCGTCATGGGGAGCTCTGGCGGAACAGGCCTCTGGCTGTGCCTTGGGGCTTCCCTCGGTGGAGCAAATGCTGACAGTCAAGAGTGCCCTTCCCCCTGCCTTCCGCAGATCTGTGTCTGTCACCCCTGCTCCACGGTGAGGTGGGGAAGACTCCACATCTTAGCACCTCCGTGGTTCCACTGCCCAGCACAGTGCCTAGCCCACAGCAGGCACCCCCTACCCACACACATGGAAGCATGCATTTTAGAAACGAGGATGTGGCTGCTCACTGAAGCCCCAACGTGGGCAAGATAACCCAGAAGTCTACAGAGGGAGGCGAGGTCCAGCCCAGAGCCCCAGGAGCACCAGCCCAAGGGGAGCTCTTGGAGGAGAGAGACAAAAAGGGGCCTCTGACAAGGAGAGGGGTGAGGAGAGCGAGTAGGGCCTGGCCGCCGGCCACGCACACACTGTGCAGACAGACACTGGCCCGTTCTCCTTTCACATGCCTCAGAAACCCAGGAAGCAAGAGTTAATGGTTCCTACTGAGACTTTGGCATTCCCAGGGTCCCTTCACCCCTGACAATGCAGAATCTTGCTATCGCTGGTGCCCTGTCAGAAGGAAAATCACACCGGGACCTGGAGCGCCTTCTGTTCACGGGAAGATGGCCGTCCGACCATGAGCTCAGCAGAGCCAGAAAAGAATCCTGAGTGCGGCTTGTGAGAAGGGAGTCCGTGTGCAAAGTGGCGCATTCAGGAATGTGTCGGCCTCTGCCAGGACACCGACAGTGCGGATGAAGAGAAGAGGGGGTCTGGGTGTGTTTCTGGGACAAATGTATTATGTGCACACTGGTATGTCCTGTACAAACATGCGTGTGTAAGTCACCTGTGCAGAGGGCCCGTGTTCCCTGTTTTTCTTTTTTCTTTTGATGAGTAGGTTTCTCAGCTTTCTTTGTGGTTACCTTAAAATTTACCTTTATCTTCCTAAGTTTAAAAAAGTCTTTTATTTCTTGATATCGCTTTGACTTCTTCTCCATACAAAAGTTCTATAACTACACCATTTATTCCCCTTTTTTTGTTTTGACATCATCGTCATTTACAGATCGACATCTCTGGTTCCCTGTTTTCAGTCTTTTAGCTTTGTTTTAATTTTGGGAGTTCTTCATTTGGGTTGGTATCTGGCCGATGCTGTCCTGTGTCCTCATCTTAGGCTGTTGTCTGATGTTGTTTCTCTGTCCAAAGGTGTCTTAGTCATCTAGAGCCGCTGTAACAGAAATACCGCAAGTGGATGGGTTTAACAAACAATTTATTCTCTCACAGTTTAAGAGGCTAGAAGTGTGGATTCAGAGTGCCAGCTCTAGGGAAAGGCTTTCTCTATCTCTCTGTTAGCTCTAGGGGAAAGGTCCTTGTCATCAATCTTACCCGGATATATGAGCTTCTCAGTGGAGGGACCCCAGGTCCAAAGGATGCACTCTGCTCCTGGCTCTTCTTGCTTGGTGGCAATGAGGTGTCTTGTCTCTGCTCAATTCTCTCTTTTATATTCCAAGAGAGACTGACTCAAGATACAACCTAATCCTGTAGACTGAGTTCTGCCTCTTTAACATAACTGCCTCTAATCCTGCCTCATTAACATCATGGAGAGTAGGATTTACCACACATAGGATAATCACATCACATCACAAAATGGTGGACAACCACACAATACTGGGAATCACGGCCTAGCCAAGTCGACGCACATTTTGGAGGAATACAATTCAATCCGTAACAGAAGGACTGCCTTTAATATTTCTTGTAAGGTTGGTCTGGTTTTTACAAATTCCCTTCATTTCTGTTTATCTGGAAATGTCTTAATTTCTCCATCATATTTGACAGATAATTTTGCTAGATATGTAATTCTTGGTTGGCAGTTTTTTTCTATCAAGGTTTTATATATGTCATCCCATTGCCTTCTTGCCTGCATGGTTTCTGCTGAGTAATCAGAGCTTAGTCTTATTGGTTCCTCTTTGTAGGTGACTTCATTTTTCCCATGCTGCTCTCAGGATTCTTTGTCTTTGGTTTTGGTAAGTTTGATTATGTCTTTGTGACTTTCTTTTGGGGTCTATCCTGTAAGGGGTTTGCTGAGTTTCTTGGATGGATAGCTTCTCGTCTTTCATGATATAAGGAAGGTTTTCTGTGAGCAAAATCTTTAACAATTCTGTGTTTTCCCTTGCCTCTCCCGTTCTGGAACTCCGATCATGTGCAGATTTTTCCTCTTGATGGTATCCCACACAATTCCTAGGCTTTCTTCTTTTTCTGATTTTTCCTCAAACAAATTGGTGTCACGGGATTTGTCCTCAATTTCGCTAAGTCTGGCTTCCAGTAATTCAATTCTGCTCCTGTATCCTATTATCTATTTCTGAAATTTTATTGTTAGTTTTTCTGATCTGCAGTTGTTGTTTCTGTATGGTTTCTAATAGTCCATTTTGTGGTTTTGTTCTTGTATTGCTCTCCTGAATTCTTCCATTGTTTTGTCTGTAGGTGTTGCCTGTGACAGTGTGTCTAGTGGGAGTGAGCACACAGTGAGTTTCCATGACTGTCCAGGGCATGGCGGAGTCATACTTGCAGTCGTGTCTGGATACAAATTCCCATGTGTTCACATCTGGATGCAAGTGTGTGAAGATGGCATGTGTAGGTGTGTTGTGTGAGTACTGATGTGTGCGTGTGACAAGAAGCTGCCATCTGGCCCAGGTGAGTGTGTGCCCAGACAGCAAGTGCCTGCTGAACCCTCCACTGACCAGCATGTTCTCCTGTGGTTGGAGCACCAGCAGCTTGCCCTCTTCCACTGTCTCCTCCTCATACTCCTGCTCCCAGGCAGGGCTAGAAGCAATGGGGCTGGCCCCATCTTGAGAAACAGAGAAGGGCTTGGAGACCAGGAGCCGGAAGTAGTGCGGGATTTCTGTAGTGTTGGTCAGCTTCAGGTGGTGGGTGGTCACCAGCTCACTCAGCACCTGGGCGGCCACAGACAGGTTAGTCAGCTTTAGGTAGTGGGTGGTTGACCATGGTTGGGGGAAGGCTGGGGATGCATCTCACTTGTCTCCTCAAGCCCATGGCCAGGAGTAGGGGCAGAAAAGTTGGAGGAGACTCAGACTGTCAGGCCTGTGCCCAAGGAGGGCAGAGGGACATTTGAGACACAGGTAAACGGGTAGGGCTGGGGTGGCAACACACTCACTCCAGAGCAGGGCTGTCTGGGGATGAGGTCACTGGCTTGGTGGTGGAATTCCATGCCGCCTCCGTAGTCCAGCTCCACACTTAGCCTGCTCAACAACAGGCACTGCGGGGCCAGCTCAGGCCTCTGGGGCCTCCTGGCCACCCCGACTCTGCTCATCTGGCCCCTGGCCAGCCTTTCCCTAGACTCCCTGCTGGCTTCCCCCTTCCATTCCTACTGCTCTTGTTCCCAGAACCCTAGCTGGTCCTCACAGTGTGAGGGGGATGGAGGGAAGCCGGGCGGCCCAGCGGACTCACTGTGCAGGCCTCACGTAGCCATGCAGGTCCAGTCTCAGGGGTCCCACGTCAAAGTCCTGTAGGCGGCGCCTCCTCCCTGGAATCTCCCTTTCCACCTGCCGAGCCCAAGCCTGTTCACTGGTGGCCCCTGGGCTGAGCAGCCAGGTGCCATCCAGGAGAGAGGTGCAGTGGTGGCCCCCAGCCCAAGCCAGGAGGACTCACCTCACCGTCCAGGCTCATGAAGCCCAGGGCGTAGCCAGTACATTCCACCTTGTTCGGGATGTTGGGGCTGAGGACCATGGGTGTGAAGGAGATGGAGATGGTGCTGCTGCCTCTGGCAGGGACCACCTGGCACAGACAGAGCAGCCTCAGCACTGCCCCATGCCCGGGGATCAGCCAGAGCAGACTGCCAGGCGGCTCCCAGCTCCTGACCGACTCACCACCTGCTCAGGGCTGATGGAGTACAGGTGGCTGGAGGGCACCCCCTCATGCTCCTGCAGGATGACCGAGATGATCTGTGCAGCCCTGTTGCTGCCACCGGGGCTGCTCTCGGCCTGTTGTCAGGAGTCCCCAGGCTCACACGGGTCCAGCTGGCCCACTGCCCGCACCTCAGCAGCCCTCAGAGTGGCCAGCCCACCTCGCCCACCACCCTCTGCTCACAGACTGGTCAGTTTCATGGCTGGACTCGGACATGTTGGAGGGACATGGAGACCAGGAGACGCTGGTCTCAGGGGTCTCGGGGCACACGAGCTCGTTCCCAGCTTGGTCGCGCAGTGGGAAGCGTGGCCCATAGAACACCAGCAGGTCCACCAGCCGCTCCTCCCTGTCTTCTGGAACATACGTCTCCCAGTCCAGGCGGATGTCTGGGGCAGAGACAGGAGCAGGGGCAAGGGACAAGGAAAGGTGAGGATGGACCTCCCTAGGTCTCCTCCTCCCCCAGAGCCCCTCTAACAGAGGTGGCCTGTTCTCCCACGTGCAGGGTGGAAGGGGGCCCCGCTTCCTCACTAATGCCACTTCTAGGCAGTTCTTGTTAAACATGAAACGTCCTTACAGGCTTATGCTGCCTGGCTACATCACCTTTAGCCCTCCTCATCACAGTCACTTCCTGGCCTCCAGGTCAGGAGACCTGGTCGTCACCTCCAAGGCCAAATGCAGGAATCCAGGCACTCTGTGCTCTCCCCAGCCGCCTCTCCTGCTGGCTTCTGCTGACCTTCCTGGGCCTTCTGCTTCTGCACCCCGACTTCTCTCCCTCCCTCCATTAGCTCCGCTGGCTTTCACTTCCTTCCCCAGCCAGGCTAGTCTTCAGGCGCCACCTCCATCCTTCCACCCACCTGGCGAAACCTAACCCTGGATGAACTGAACTTTCCTCTGGATGCCCCCGGAGAAAATCCCCAACTCAGCAGACTGTCACCCCATAAGTCTGTCCCCATCCCTCCGTGTTCCCAGTCAGCTTTCCCTCCCAGCCTGCATGACAACACTGTCCAGCCTTCCCTGTTCCCCACTGACACCTCCGTCTGCCTCCCTGGTGCTCGCCTCATCTCCTAGAAGTCCCAAATCAGGAATTCCCTCAAGTCCTGTCCCATGTGTCTGTGTCTGTGCCATCATCCCTCTCCCTCCTGCCTTCAGTCCTGCCCCCCACCTTCTTGGGGACCAGCCATGTCCAGTATCCCCTCTCCCTTATATCATCAGAATCTCATCTCTCCCAGCCACGTCCCAACAGCACTTCAACCTGTTCAGGTCTCCCCCGTCATGGACAGACCACCCTATGCCAGACGACGCCGTCCAGGGACCACCTTCTTTCCTCCCCTTCACGGTAACCTTCTAGGACAAGCTGTGTGTAATCACCTCCCTGTTCTCCCCTCTCGTCCTCTCCTCGTTTCACTTCAACACCTGCTGCACTGAATACTCGCCAGGCCAGCCCTGGGCCTGGGGACACCACCCCCCGGGCTCCGGACTGTATTTCTTGTACTTATTACACCCACCAAAAGCACTCTCACCAAGGTCACCAATGACCTCCACACCCCGGAGTTCAGTGAACAATCTCACTTTTCAGTAGAGACAGAGAAATGCGCATCTGATTATGAGCTCCAAGAGAGGGCAGGTAACGAGGGGAAGGTAGAAGGGGAATTCCAAACTTAACGAAGAGAAGATAGAATAAATAGTGATTTGATCAAATCAGCACAAAGAAGAAAATAAAAAAGTAACATAGATCACAAGATGAAGAAACACATGAATCGACTTTTTCCCACTTAGACGTGGAGAATGTCAGGCTCTCTGTTCTCTGCTTACAAAATCACACAGCAAAGTCACAGAGGGCGGGTAGCAGGCAAGTCCAATAAGCGGACATCAAGGTAGCAATGTTAAGGCTGAAAGCACTAAGGGGGTCAAAGAGGAACATTATGGGATGATAAAAGGCAATCCAATACTCAAGTGCCTCTAACTACAGAACCCAACCGCTGGAAATGCAGGGGGAGCGTGATGAACATGGGATCACAGCGATAAACTTCAATACACTTTTGAAACCGCACAGATCTAGCAACACGCAGGTCCTTGAGGTCGCAGGGCAGTGGCACTTGTCCCTGACTGTGTTATGATCACCTGAGGGGCTCCAGAAACAACAGTGCCCAGGGCCTGCCCATAGAGACCCTCCATCAGCTGGCCTAGGGTGGGCTCCAGCCTAAGGGTTCCTTCAGTGCTCCCCAGGCTGGCTCCTCAAATGTGCCCACCCCCCTCAGTTCTCTGAGCTGTCCATACGTTCTCCCCGTTGCCCACAACACTCCTCAGCCCCATTTGCTCCCCCAGGCCAAGCTGGCTTACCCTTCCCCCTGGAGTCAACGGAAGCGCTCCCCACCCCCACCCCCCGAAGGCTGGCTTGGGCTCGACCCACTGTCCCAGCACTGTGGCCTCCCCTTGAGTCACATCTACACACTTGGCACTCTGGCAGCCCATGGTTACATCTGCCGGCCATCAGGGCATAAACCCTCAGCAGACACTGCTGTCTTGCTCTCTCTGTACCTCAGGTATCACTGAGGCTGAAGCAATGAAAAACGGTCCCCTGGAAGCCTCTGTTCCTATGAAGTGACCCTGATGAGGGCAGGGCTCCCGTGGCCCCACTGACATTGGGAGGCCCAAGGCTGGGCAAGGGCAAGGCCTGCCCTCAAGGACTCAAGTCGCTCTGACAGCCCTGGGCTGGGGTGGTCACTCCCTCCTGACCTGGACCCTCGGGTGCCTCCCTCGGTGACCACAGGCCACCTGGACTCCAGGGTCCTGTTCGTGGGTCAGCATGTCCCAGCCCCACCTCCCCTCCCAGCCTGGCTACCACAAGGCACAGTCTGTAGCAAGAACTCCGGCTAATCTTGTGGGTGCCTCACCACAGGAACTGGAGTTGTTCAGGCGAAGGACCCGGGTGACTGTGTCTCCTCCAGAGATCTGAGTGCCGAACCTGGGGGTGGGGAGGCCAGGCTCAGCACGGCTACAGCCACGCACGCCCTGTGGGCAGGGTTTTTTTGAGGTGGGGGCTGGGGGTGGGGAGCCTCAGGCAGGGAGGAGGCACCACCGTGGTCTGTCCTCCTTGCCCCTGGGTCACCGAGACCCAGGGCTGAAGGCCTTCCCACACAGTGCCCTGTAAACTGTGACTCAGGGCTGCTCACCACCCACCAACCCCCACACCACACTGTGCTGACCGTACTGATTCCAGCTCCGCTGGCGTGAGGGGCCCCCGGTCTGACACTGACCTTGGGCTGTATGGACTACTCACTACTTCTACAGCTTAAAGGCCCTCAGGGATGTACAGATGGTGGCCATGTCCCCTGAGGTCTGTCTCATCCAGGCCAGCCCTGCCCTGGGATCTTCTTGCTGGGTGGCCCCATGTGGTACTGGCCCAGCCGGAGAGCAACAAGCCTACGTGGGTGGCTCAGGCTGGAGGGCAGAGGGTGCTCAGGCCCAAGGGCTTCAGGGGCCACTGGGGAGCAGAGGATACGCGGGCAGCCCAGGCTGGAGGGCAGAGGGTGCTCAGGCCCAAGGGCTTCAGGGGCCACTGGGGAGCAGACGATACGCGGGCAGCCCAGGCTGGAGGGCAGAGGGCGCTCAGGTCCAAGGGCTTCCGGAGCCATCGGGGAGCAGAGGATGAGGCCATGGTTCAAGCACCTGATGATAGGCTCCTTGTGGGACCGGTCAAGGGTGTAGTAGGTGGTCCTCAGGGAGCTGATAGGGCAGCCCACCACGGCCATGTGCACGGGGATGACTGCTGGAGGCAGTTCTCCCACCTGCAAACACACACCAGCCCTGTCACTCCTGTCCCCGGCTGCCACCACACTCCCCAGCTCCCCACGCCAACCTTCTGGGCAGCCCAGGGTCTCTGTAGCTTGGTCCTAGTCATCTGATGCCTACTCCAGACCCCCAGCCTGGCTTCCCTTCCTTTCCTTCCATCCCTGCTCTCCTCCCCAACCCTGCGGCCTGCACAGGTCCCCCATGATTCTACCAAATTTCTGACTGTTTTCAATGAAAATAATTTTACTGTCTTTCTCTGACAATAGAAAGTAATACATACTGGTTTTTAAAAGATTTACAACACAGAATGTGATCATTATCCTTAGTCCTGCCTTCCCAGCATGACTCACTGTTAACATTCTAGTGCACAATGGTCCAGACTGTCTTTGGCACAATAAAACACATACCTAACCAGGGAGCACACAGGACACGCTTTCTTTCTGATGACCTTATCTTTTCTCATAATACATGTTAAATAATCTTACTAATAAGGATGTACGGCTTCATTTCACAAGCTGTACAGAACTTCACTGTATGGATACATCCCATGTCTTTATTCAATCCTCTACTGAGGGGCAGGGACGCCTAAATTGTTTGTTCCCGCCCCGTCCCTCTTCCTTCTGTCTTGCTTGCTTTCCTTCTATTACAGACAATGTTGAGAAGAGAAGGTAACCAGGCATAAAGTTATTGTGCGCGTATCCGCTTGTTACCTTAGCAAACTATAAACATGAGTGCCCAGCACGCTCCAAAAGCGCCTGCAGAAGGGCGGTACTCACTGACCCCCACAGGTCTGCAGCGCCCCAGGGCGCCCCTTCCCCACGCCTTCACCAACAACTTTTAAAGCTTGCCTATATGACAAAACCAGTATTTCACTGTCATTTTAATTTGCATTTCTTTAATGACCGGTGGTGTTGACATTTTAGATATTTATTGGCTATCTGTATCTGTCCTTCTGAGAACTGCCTGTTCAAACTCTTCGCCCATTTGAGATGCTTCATTCCCCCTTATTGTTATCTAAGCACTCTTCATACATTAGGAGACCTGGTAGCTCAGTGGTTAAGAGTTCACCTGCCAACCAACAGGTCCGAGGTTCAAATCCACCAGTCGCTCCTTGGAAACCCTATAGGGCAGTTTCTGTCCTACAAACTCGATATGAGTCAGAATTGACTCAACGGCAACAGGTCTGTTTGCTTTTTGTATATTAAGGTGATCAACCCTTTGCCACGCCTAACACAAACAATCTAAACCAACTATCTACTATAATTAGCCTGTTCAATTTACTAAATAGTTCATGAAAATCTTGTACACAATGACTACAGAATATGTATATACATCTCTCCCCCATACTAAACTAGAAGCTCCCTGCAGGCATCGCCTCTTATCTTACTCATCCCTGGGTCCTCCCCACTGAACGAATGAGTAAATAAAAGGACAGATGGGTGAGGAATGGCTGCCCAGAGGGGTAGGTGAGGATGTGGCTCTGGGAGGCTGTTACTGTCCCACCACGCCTTGCTCCCCACTCCAGGAATCGGTCATTTCCCTCTGGGCTCCTGGCCCAGCCAGGTGGCCCACCTGACCCCTCTGCCCTGCTCAACTTGGCTCCAGCCCTGCACCTCAGGGGAAAAGGTGTGGAAGGTTTTACTCCTCACGAGTAGCAGCTCTTCTGCCTGACCCTTCTCAGCCTCCGTCTCAGAGGTTCCTGCAGATGTGCATGCCCATCCTGAGCTCGGTAAGATCTGAGAGGCTGAGGGTCAGGTGCTGGAGGGCAGAGAGCTGAAGGTGAGGCCGGGGCCTGTTCCCCCAGCCCCAGGCTGCTGCTCCCAGCATGTCCTTACCACGCAGACGAGGTTGTCCCAGTACTCGCCCCACATGTCTGCACAGCCTGTGAGGCCAATGCTTAGCTGCTGGTGGGCTCCCAGCATGCCTTGGGAAACGTGGGGGAAAAAGGCAGCCCCTTTCCCATGAGACAACATGCTTTCCATAAAGTCTGGGGGAGAAGCGAGAGTGGCGATTCAGGGCCCTGGGGTGGGAGTGAGGTCCAAAGCCTCAGGTGTCAGCAAAGCAGCGTCCCAAACAAGTCACCCTACAGCCTGGCCTTAGTCAGGCTAAACGTGCCCTCATCCCGGGAGCCTGGAGCCCAGGCATTAGTGGGCTCAGGACCTGCTTGCTTAGCTTCTCACCTAAGAGGCCAGGCCCTGTCAGAGCCCTCCCTTATGGGCCTCACCCAACCCAAATCAAATCCCGGCCCTGTGCCCAAGCTCTGCCTAGCGGGGAGGCAGCCTCCCTGGAGAGGGTCTTGTCAGGTGATGGGCCACGGTCATCTTGGTGACCTCGGCTGGGGTCTCTGGTCCTGCCCATATCCTCAGAAGGCCGCGGGAAGCCCAGCTCGGGCCACGCCTGAGCCCAGCAGCACCCGCCTGGTGGCTCTTACCCAGCTGCTCCCGGTTGGCTAAGCGCTCTCGAATCCGGGCTGTCTTTAGCAGAGCAGGGGGCATGTCGGGGCTTTAGAGACAGAGACGTAGAAATAGCATCAAGACATCCAAGCCCTTCCCAGTCCTGAGCCTTGGCCCACGGCAGCCAGCATCCCTCTAGGTGCCCAGCCTGGGAAGGTGGCCTTGCTCACCCCTCCAGGAGAGCTGCTCAGGTCTCCTCCTCACCTCCTTCCCCAGTCTCTGCTTCCCTGGCAGCCCCCGCAAGGGCCTGAAGTGTCCCCAGCTGCAGGCCACTTGCCAGCTCCAGACCCCTAGGAAGGTTCCGGGAGGATCTTCCCCCCGCCCTAGGCTCTGAGCCCTGGTGACCCCTGGATACAAACCCTCCCCATCTCCGGCCCAGTCTTCTGAAACAGCCCCTTCTCCAGTCCTTCCACTGACATCTCCCTGCCTCAGATGCACAGTAACCCTTCCAGAGTGGAAAAGTTTGTGGCTTAGACACTGTTCTTGGCTCCCCCCATCCATGGCAGTGGCTTTTAAAGTTGGCCTCCTCTGCCTTAGGAGATTACGTGGTAAGGCATCATGCAGCAGTGTGCTAGTAAACCGCCTCTCCAGGGGATAGAAAAGCCTTAATTTGCAGTGTTTGCCGATTTCTGTGGTGTAAATACTCTGACAGTGGTTGATTTCCAGCTTTAGCCTTGCAAAATGTTTGAATATTTAGCAACTGGCTCTCCTGAGCCAGGACTAGCTGCTTCCAGCACACACCTGTGTGTGCACACGTACGTGCATGTGTGCGTGCGTCAGCAGTGCTCCGGGTCTTGCCTCTGCATGAACCCTGCCGCTTTGCTGATATGTCTTATGTGTTGGGCATCCACAGTAGATCTCCTCCCCGCCCAGCCCTCCACATGCCAGCCCAGACAGCTCTTCTCTGTTCCCTGAATGCAGGTGGGCTCCCTCGCTGCCTCACCTTTGCCCACATGGCTCCCTCCACCTGAGGAACTCCTGCCTCATCCACAGGCCCAAATTCCTCCAGGTCTGTCAGAGGCCCTTCACCTCAGGAGGCCAGGCTGAGGAGAAATAACACATTGCTGCCTCTCTCACAAACCTGTTCATCGTCTGGGAGGTGGGCAGCAGGAGCCATTTCCCCTCTGTGTCTCCACCGCTGTCTGCAATATCACATCCTCCCACCTCACACACCCACCAGCCTCTGGTCACCTGAGCCACACACAGGTCAATGGGGGTAAGGCCCACCTAGCCACACCCACCCTGGGACCTGCCTCAGAAAGAAAGCCGACTTACAGGCTGGCCTTTTTGCTCAGGCTGCTTTGGGGACTCCCGAAGTACTCAAAATTGAGGCTGAAAGGGGTCTGTATCGGGGAGTGATTGGTCAGGATGAGCTGGCAGTTCACACGGGTCCTCAGTGGCACAGCTGAGCCAAAGTCCAGGTGGAGCTCTCCCAGGTGACCTGGCCACTGCTTTGTGCTGAAGAAGCTGCCCCTGCCCACAGGGACTGTGTTACTTGTCGCCCTTGGCCCAGCCCTGTCACCCTGGGTGGGATGGGAGCTGGCCAGGAACCAGGCCTCATCCTTGGATGCCCTCCTCATTGAACCACTACCCCACAGACCCACCTCTCCTGCCCACCCCCAACGCCAAGAGAGGCCTCAAGCTCTGCACAAGCTCTCCCCACCTAGGGGCAGAATGGCCTGTCTTCCAGCTGCTGGGCCTTGTGTGTAGGGGGGGCATAAAGTACCTACAAGTCCTGTCTCTAGTCATCCCCTACCTGCCTGGTCACCATGTCACCAAGTGTGTGGGGAAAGGCCACACTGAGGGTGGGGATGAGGTAGGGGATGTTCCACACAAAGGGTGGGGATGAGGTAGGGGATGTTTCACACACAGGGTGGGGATGAGGTAGGGCATGTTCCACACAGAGGGTGGGGAGGAGGTGGGGGATGTTCCATACAGAGGATGGGGAGGAGGTGGGAGGATTCCACACAGAGGGTAGGGATGAGGTGGGAGGATTTGTTTCACACAGAAGGTGGGGATGAGGTAGCGGACCTGTTCCACACAGAAGGTGGGGATGAGGTAGGGGTCTGTTCCACACAGAGGGTGGGGATGAGGCAGGAGTCTGTTCCACATAGAAGGCAGAGAAGAAGTGGGGGAATCTGTTCCACATAGAGGACGGGGATGAAGTAGGGGGATCTGTGGCCTTTCCCTGGCTGTAGGAATCAGCCAGGAGTAGACTGGCACCACGGGGTGATGCTGGTCTGTTGTGGGATCACCTCAGGCCTCAGACCCCAGCCCTACCCCAGGCTCACCTGCTGTCAGAGCCCTCCATAGAGATGGCGATGGTCACTTGCAGTCCCTGGGCTTTCCCAGAGATGCCCAGTACCAGTGGCTTATTCATGCCTGACACATGACAAGGGAGGGCCAGATCTGTTAGCTCTTCCTACAAGAAAAGCCCACGCAAGGTCACGTCACTCCAGGGAGACCCAGGGCTGGGGCCTCAAGAAGATGTTCCTGACAGTCTTCCACAGCAGGGGTGGTGGCCATGGGGTGGCTCAACGCAAAGGCCTCAACCTCCTCTCTGCAGGCTCATCTGTCTGGAAGGATTCCCTAGTCTCTCCAGCAAGCACTGTCCACAGGCCTAGTCCGGGAGCTCAGCCCACGCCCCTCCTGCTCTTTCCTCAGGGCTCACTTCTAAGTCTGCCCCAGATATGTGGGCAGGCCGACATGAAGTGAGACTTCTCAAAGTGGACCTCTGGAGAAGCCACACATTTTATTTTGATTTGAATCTCCTTCTGGGAGCTGCCTTCGACAAGGTCAGCACAGAATCCACACCCTCCCTGAGCTCCACGCTAGCTGTGGGCCCATCTGCCCATCACCCCAGAGCTCAGGGCTCAGCTGTGCAGGAAAGCCCACTGTCCCCACGTTTGTCAGTGAGGAACTGGGATGTGGGTCTACAAGTCTCTGTGAGGAAGAAGTTACACCTTCCCACAAGAATGATAAAGGCGGAGCCAGGGCCCAGTACTGAGTGTGTTCTGTCCTGGTGGCCTTCCAATGGGCCACTGTGGGGAGAATGATTGTCCTTCAGGAGGAAGCTGCCCAGCAGTTGGCCTCCCCCAGCAGCACTCTGCACAGGGCCTGCCCTGAGAGGCAGCTCTGCTCTGGATCTCTGGGAAAACTGGGAAGCTGGACCCATCTGTGCCACAAAGAATGGCCAGGTGAGGCTAACGTTGTTGCCAAAGGCTGGGCATGGCCAATGGCCATGGGTTTCAGGGCACATCCCAGCCCCTGCTCTTGTGCCCCAGAACAAGCCAGGCAGGAATTGAGACCCAAATGCAGGACCAGGAGTGGGGCCTAAGGTGGCACCTCCTGCAGGCACAGGTGCAGAGAGGTGGTGGGGTGCCCTCCCTGTCTCTCAGGCCCCTCACTGCCTTACCTGGGTATGAACAGTTAGTGCCACGTTGAGCTGGCGCTCCTCACTGGGACCCAGTGTGCCACGTTTAGGGGAGACTGTCACTGTGCAGAGGGCTGCTTGGTGCCCCAGGAGCTGGCAGACACATGGGCGGGCCGGATGTCACATGCTGGGCTCCCAGTGTCCTGAGAGCGTGCTCAGCCAGACCAACAGGGCTGGGTGCTCACATTGGGAGATAAACCACAGCTCCTCTCCTCCCCTACCCCAGGTGGACTAAGCAAGCTGCCCCGAGAGGCCCAGACTGATGGGGAGCCGAGGGCAGCTGCCTCTGCTGCACGCGGATGAGGCTCCATCTGCCATGGCACTCAGAGCAAGCTCCACAGCCAGCCTGAAGGGAAGTGCCACACCTGGGCTCCCAGCAGTTGCGCATCTCAGGGTACACTGCCTGGGAGGGCATGCTGTGCTCACTAGAGACCCCGTCTCGGGCGGGGGACAGAGATTCTCTGAAGGCAGGACAAGAAAGAGTCGAACCAGATGTGCTGCTCCTTTGAGGAACTAAGCTTTTGGGGGGCATTATGGGGAGAGGGACAGGCTGAGGGGGAGGCTGAGAATCTGTTCCGAGGGGCAGCTGAGGGGAACATCCCCCTCCACATGCACCTTTTTGCTGAGGGCCGCAGGCCTGGGGGCCTGACAGTGTGGGCTCACTTACCTTGCCCCACTGGAACCGGGTGGGCAGGAGCGTGCCATTGATGAGCATGATGGCTGCCTTTGTGGGCACACCCAGGTAGAAGTTGCTGACCTCCACGTGGCTGCTCTGCAGGTACACGTGGGGCTTCTGAACCTCAGCATACACAGGAAGGTAGCTGGAACACAAGAGTGCCCTGTTGTGTGGAGACAGGGCTCGCCAAGGCCACACCGCGAGGCAGGCTGGAACGCCCCATGCCAAGAGCCAAGTGTTGTGTATCTACGGCGAGAGTACAGCGGAAGGTTCTAGTCTCCACAGCACAGGCTGGGAAGGATGCAAAGGGTGCAGAGACTTTGGCAGCTAACACTACTGTACAAGACTATGCCCACTCTGCAGTCCAGAAGCCAGTAGAAACGGCCACAAAGAACTGGGAAATGCTCTGTCTGCGTGCTCTACCCATGGAAGTATGTCTGAATGCTTTGATGGAGGTGTCCATGGAAGGAAGGAAGAAAGGAGGTGTCATGGATTGAATTGTGTCCCCCCAAAATACGTGTCAACCTGGTTAGGCCATGATTCCCAGTATTGTGTGGTTGTCCTCCATTTTGTGATTGTAATTTTATGTTAAAGAGGATTAGGGCAGGATTGTAACACCCTTACTAAGGTCACATCCCTGATCCAATGTAAAGAGAGTTTCCCTAAGGTGTGGCCTGCACCACCTTTTATCTTATAAGAGATAAAAGGAAAGGGAAGCAAGCTGAACGGTGGTGGGGGGACCTATTACCACCAAAAAAGCAACACCGGGAGGAGAGCACGTCCCTTGGACTCGAGGTTCCCGTGCAGAGAAGCTCCCAGACCAAGGGAAGATTGATGACATGGACCTTCCTCCAGAGCCAACAGAAAGGGAAAGCCTTCTCCTGGAGCTGAAACCCTGAATTTGGACTTGTAGCCTACTAGACTGTGAGAAAATAAATTTCTCTTTGTTAAAGCCATCCACTTGTGGTATTTCTGTTACAGCAGCACTAGGTGACTAAGACAGGAGGGAACGAAGGGAGGGAAGAGGGAAAGCTGGTTACCAGAAGCCAACTCCAACTGTTACCTAGTGAGAAGATGCCCTGCTGTTTGGGGATGTGAGGGCCCCAGGAAGCACCTCAGTAGACGGCATTTACTACTCACTACTCCTTCCCCGTAAGAGGACTACGTAGTTTGCACACAGCCAGGGGATCTGCAGTGCCTCCCTGGAGACAGAACGTACTTTTCTCTGCCAGTGTCACGCTTAGCCACCTGATTTGCTTTGGCATATGATAAGACATGACATCCACCCCGCTAAGCAGAAATTTCAGGGATACTGGAAGTTTCTACCAGCCCTCTTGCTCTTGTTCACACCTGGAGTAGAGTTGTAATGCCTTTCATGTACAGTTGGCAAAACACAAGTATGTATTCTGGCAAGACACATGGATTTTGAAGTTGCTTTGTCACACAGCATTAGCTAGTGAAAGCTAACTATTAAAAGGGCAGAGTCAAAAACATATGGAATTGTTGTTAAGTTTACAGTCAGTCAGAAAAATACAATGAATACAAGATATTGTTTTTCTTCTAGAGTGGTCAAAATTAAAAAGATTAATAGGAAATGTTGGCAAAGATGCATATTCATTCTGTTAAGTTTGTAAAGGGAAGGTCTTTGTAGAAAGCAATTTGGCAGTATCTATCAAAATTAAAAACAAATATACAGGTAGGAATAGTCAAGACATTCTGAAGAAGAATAGGATGGGAAGAATTGCTTTATCAAACATTAAGAACGCTTGTTTAAAAAAAGAATACTGGTGTCATGGACTGTATTGTGTCCCCCCAAACAATGTGTGTATCAATTTGGCTGGGCCATGACTCCTGGTATTATGTGACTGTCCACCGTTTTGTTATCTGTTGTGATCCTCCTGTATGTTAAATCCTGCCTCTATGACGTTAGTGAGGGGGGATGGGCAGCAGTTGTGTTTGAACCTACCTTTCCGTGAAGAAATAAATTTCTCTTTGTTAAAGCCATTCACTTGTGGTGTTTCTGTTACAGCAGCACTAGAGAACTAAGACAGCTTGTAAAGCTACTAAGACATCAATGGAGCCGAACGACTGCCCAGAAACAGAACCACATGCAGGGAAAATGAATTTATGAGAGTAGTAGGGTTGTAGATTAGTGGGGAAAGGATGAACTTTTCACTAACCAGTATTAGGACAATCGGTTGTCCACAGGGGGAAAAATTAGGACGTCCACCTCATAAAATACAAAAAAGGAGATAATTCCATGTGAATACATATCTAAATATAAAAGGTTAATACCAACAACTTTCAGAAAACAAAATATAAGAAAATATCTTTATGACCTCAGGGTAGGAAGGATTTTTTAAAGGATAACTCATAAAGGTCAGGCTAGAAAGGAAAAGATTGACACATTTGTTACAGTAAAATTAAGAATTTCTGTTTAATCAAAAGATATCATACAGATATGAAGGCTGAGTCAATATTCTAAAATCAATCACATAATCCACCATATTAACAGGCTAAAGAAGAAAAATCATATGAACACATAATTTGAAGCAGAAAAGGTACTAGACAACATCCAACACTCACTTAAAATCAAAAACTCTCACAGAGAAAGAAAAACTTCCTCAAATTGACAAAGCACCTCTAAAAAAGACCTACAGATTACATCACACTTAATGGTGGATGAATGAATACTTTCTCCCTAATCACGGGAACAAGGCAAAGATGGCTGCTCTCACCACTGTTATTCAACAGTGCTGGAAGTTCCAGCCCATGCTATAAGGCAGGAACAAGAAATAAAAGGCATTGGATTGGAAAGGAAGAAACGAAACTGTCCCTACTTACAGATGATATAATTGTCTACAAAGAAAATGCCAATGAACCTACCCAAAAAAAAAAAAAAAAAAAACAAAAACAAAAAAAAAAACCTCCTAGAACTAATAAGTGAGTTTGTGAGTTTAGAAAGATTGCAGGATACAATTCCAATGCACAAAAATCAACTGCATTTCTATATACTAAGAACAAACACATGGAAGCCAAAATTAAAAACCCAATACTATTTACAATTGCTCCAAAGAAAATGAAGAATTTACAAATCTAGCAAAACACGTACAGGATATGTATGCTAAAAATTACAAAACAGTAATGAAAGAAAGCAAAGAAAATCTAAATAAATGGAGAAGTCCTTGAGTAGTACAAATGGTTAAGCATCCTGCTACTAACCAAAAGGACGGTAGTTTGAATTCACTCAGAGGCACCTTGGAAGAAAGGCCTGGCAATCTACTTCTGGAAAATCACAGTCATTGAAAATCCCATGGAGCACAGTTCTACTCTGACACATGGGGTCTCCATAAGCAGCAATCAACTAGATGGCAACCGGTTTAATCGCACTAAACAAATGGGAAGACATACCATGTTCATGGATTAGAAGATTCAACATAGTCAAGGTGTCAATTCTCCCTAAATTGATTTATAGTTTTAACACAATTTTTATCAAACCCTCAGCAACATTTTTTTTTTGTAGATGTCTTAAGTTATCTAGTGCTGCTACAACAGAAATACCACAAGCAGATGGCTTTAACGAAAAGAAATTTATTTTCTCACAGTGTAGGAGGCTACAAGTCTGAATTCAGGGTGTCAGCTCTAGGGGAAGGCTTTCTCTCTGTTGGCTCTGGAGGAAGGTCTTTGTCATCAATCTTTCCCTGGTCTAAGAGCTTCTCAGTGCACAGACCCCAGGTCCAAAGGATATGCTCTGTTCCTGGCTCTTCTCAGTGGTAGGAGGTCCTCCCTCCTCTCTGCTCTCTTCTCTCTTTTATATCTCAAATAAAGAGACTGACTCAAGATACAACCTAATCCTGTAGACCAAATCCTGCCTTTTATCCTGCCTCATTAACATCATAGAGGTTAGGATTTACAACACGTAGGATAATCACATCAGATCACAAAATGGTGGACAACCACACATCACTGGGAATCATAGCCCAGCCAATTTGACACATATTTTGAGGGGACACAATTCAATCCATAACAGTAGACATGTTGTTGTTTGGTTGTTTGGTGCTGTTGAGTTGGTTCTGACTCACAGCAACCCTATATACAACAGAACAAAACACTGCCCAGTTCTGCGCCATCCTCACAATCACTATGCTTGAGCCTACTGTTGCAGCCACTGAGTCAATCCATCTCATTGAGGGTCTTCCTCTTTTTCGCTGACCCTCTACTTTACCAAGTATAATATCCTTATCCAGGGACTGGTCCCTCCTGATAACATGTCCAAAGCATGTGAGACGTAGCCTCGCCATCCTCGCCATCCTTGCTTCTAAGAAACATTCTGGTTGTACTTCTTCCAAGACAGATTTGTTCATTCTTCTGGCAGTCCATGGTATATTCAGTATTCTTCACCAACACCACAATTCAAAGACATCTCCGGTCTTCCTTATTCATCGTCCAGCTTTCTCATGCATACGAAGCAAATGAAAACACCATGGCTTAGGTCTGGCGCACCTTAGTCCTCAAAGTGATATCTTTGCTCTTTAACACTTTAAAGAAGTCTTTTGCAGCAGGTTTGCCAAATGCAATACATCATTTGATTTCTTGACTGCTGCTTCCATGGGTGTTGACTGTGCATCCAAGTAAAATGAAATCCTTGGCAACTTCAATCTTTTCACCATTTATCATGATGTTGCTTATTGGTCCAGTGTGAGGATTTCTGTCGTCTTTGTGTAGAGGTGAAACCCATACTGAAGGCTGTGGTCTTTGAGCTTCATCAGTAAGTGCTTCAAGTCCTCTTCACTTTCAGCAAGTAAGGTTGTGTCATCTGCATAACGTAGGTTGTTAATGAGCCTTCCTTCAATCCTGATGCCCCATGCTTCTTCATATAGACCAGTTTCTCAGATTATTTGCTCAGCATACAGATTGAACACGTATGGTGAAAGGATACAACCCGGATTTTAAACCATGCAGTATCCCCTTGTTCTGTCTGAATGACTGCCTCTTGTTCTATGTACAGGTTCCTCGTGAGCACAATTAAGTGTTCTGGAATTCCTATTCTTTGCAAAGTTATCCATAATTTGTTATGATCCACACAGTTGAATGCCTTTGTGTAGTCAATAAAACACAGGTAAACATCTTTCTGACATTCTCTGCTTTCAGCCAAAGTCCATCTAACATCAGCAATGATACCCCTCATTCCACGTTCTCTTCTGAATCTGGCTCGAATTTCTGGCAGTTCCTTGTCGGTGTACTTCTGCAATCATTTTTTAATTATCTTCAGCAAAATTTTACTTGTATGTGCTATTAAAGATATTGTTCAATAATTTCTGCTTTCTGTTGGATCACCTTTCTTTAGAATGAGCACAAATATAGATCTCTTCCAGTCAGTTGGCCAGGTAACTGTCTTCCAAATTTCCTGGCACAGACGAGTGAGTGCTTCCAGCATTGTACCTGTTTGTTGAAACATCTCAATTAGTATTCTGTCAATTCCTGGAGCCTTGTTTTTCGCCAATGCCTTCAATGCAGCTTGAACTTCTTCCTTCCATACCATTGGTTCTTGATCATATGCTACCTCCTGAAATGGCTGAACTTCGACCAATTCTTTTTGACACACTCTGTGTATTCCTTCCACCGTCCATATTGGTAATCATGAAAAAGCACGTTCAAATGAGACACCGATGGTGTATTTTTCTTTCATCAGATGGTCAGAGCATAAAAGGTCAGATACATTTATCATTGTGAGAGTGTGGGGAAATGGGTACCGTCATAAACTATAAACCAAAAAAACCAACCAGTTTACTGTCGAGTTGATTCCAAGTCATTCATGGCAACCTCATATGTTGCAGGGTATTAATTATGCTCCATGAGGTTTTCGTGGCTGTGACCTTTCAGAGCAGATCACCAAGCATTTCTTCTGAGGCACCTCTGGGTGAATTCAAATCTCCAGCCTTTCAGTTAGTAGTCACACGCTTAACCTTCTGTGCTACCCAGGGAACCCCTCATACCTTCTAGGTGGAAGTATAAAGTGCACCGTCTTTTAGAGCAGATAATTCAAGAATATTTATAAAGATTTAAAATGCGGGGGGAGGGGCAAGATGGCGCTCTAGGCAGAAACACCACGCCGTCCCTCCACAGCAAAGATCCGAAAAACTAAGCCTAACAGAGAATCAACAATCCTGAAACCCTAGAACACCAAATGAAGAGATAAAGAACTCAGCCAAACACCAAACGGAGTGAGAATACTAAAAGACAGCGGAGAGCGAGGAGAGACTCAGGCAGAGATTCCTTACCAGCTAACGCAGCGCGGATCCACCATCTTGGATTCCTATCGGAGACCAGCAAACAGGAGAGCAGCCTTGCAGAGCATCTGGCCGGAGACAGAACGACCGGTAAACTGCGGTGCGCGCTCTCCCACCACCCACCCCTCTCCGCCTCAGCTGGGGATCCCCTGCTTTCCGTGGCCAGGGTCCCTGGGCTGGGGGGTGCTGGTGCTTGGATTCCGCGCGCCTGGGCTGGCGGCTTTCTGGGAGCCGTTTGCTGGCAGCTAGCGAACCTTTCTCTGCCGCCTCCCCCTCCTTTTGCCTGGGTGCCTGGTTCCGAGTGCCGTCTCTGCTCTCTCCTGCGGGGCTGTAGGGCTGCGTGCGGGCGTGTGGCTGTTTCTAGGTCTGGGCTCCCGCGTGGGTGGGATCCCCAGGCCTTTGTTCATTGGCCCCTCTGCTTTCCGTGGCCGGAGTCCCTGAGCAGGGGGGCGCCGGTGCTTGGATTCCGCGCGCCAGGGCTGGAGGCTTTCTGGGAGCCGTTTGCTGGCACCTAGCAAAACTTTTTCTTCCGCCTCCCCCTCCTTTTGCCTGGGTGCCTGGTTCCGAGTGCTGTCTCTGCTCTCTCCTGCGGGGCTGTAGGGCTGCGTGCGGGCGTGTGGCTGTTTCTAGGTCTGGGCCCCCGCATGGGTGGGATCCCGGGGCCTTTGTTCGTTCGCCCCTCTGCTTTCCGTGGCCGGAGTCCCTGAGCAGGGGGGCGCCGGTGCTTGGATTCCGCGCGCCCGGGCTGGAGGCTTTCTGGGAGCCATTTGCTGGCACCTAGCGAACCTTTTTCTGCCGCCTCCCCCTCCTTTTGCCTGGGTGCCTGGTTCCGAGTGCCGTCTCTGCTCTCTCCTGCGGGGCTGTAGGGCTGCGTGCGGGCGTGTGGCTGTTTCTAGGTCTGGGCTCCCGCGTGGGTGGGATCCCGGGGCCTTTGTTTGTTCGCCCCTCTGCTTTCCGTGGCCGGAGTCCCTGAGCTGGGGGGCGCCGGTGCTTGGATTCCGCGCGCCCGGGCGGGGGGCTTTCTGGGAGCCGTTTGCCGGCCGCTAGCGAGCCTTTTTCTGCCGCCTCCCCCTCCCTTTGCCTGGGTGCCTGGTTCCGAGTGCCGTCTCTGCTCTCTCCTGCGGGGCTGTAGGGCTGCGTTCGGGCGTGTGGCTGTTTCCAGGTCTGGGCTACCGCGCGGGTGGGATCCTGGGGCCTTTGTTCGTTGGCCCCTCTGCTTTCCGTGGCCACGGTCACTTAAGCCCGAGACTACTGGCTTCTTGGAATTCGCGCCCCTGAGTGGGGGCTCTCTGGGTCCCATTTGTAGGCACTGACTGCTGGTGTTGCCCTTTTTTTTTTTTTTTCTCTCAATTTTATTTTTCTTCCTTTTTTGATTAGTTTTGTCATCTTTTACCTCTTTTTCTCTTTTGTCTTTCTTCATTGCTTAATTTCTTGTCTCTCTATCTCTTCCTTCTCTTTCTGATCCCTGAATTCCAGGCGATGTATGCCTCTGTACCTTCTGGCCAGGCTGAGCTGTGAAAATTGAGACCGACTCCCCCAGACCTCATAGCTGCATCGGTGGGATCCCTGGGAAATTTGCAGTTCTTTAACTTTTCTGATTTTTATTTGGTCATTCTTTCCTTTTCTTTCTCTTCCCCCTTCTGGTTTCCTCCATCCCATAGTCTCTCATCTGTACATTCCAACGACAAGCTCCCCTAGCATTCTTTTATGTTTGTACGCTTTTTGCTCCTCCTCCTCTCTCCTTTCTCCCATATCCAGCTTAGCTTCACACATAACCATCTTCCCGCTGCACCCTACCTACCTGCACCGTGCACTAGACATCACATCACCAAGCGGTGCAGGCACGCCCTATTGGAACCTGCCCAGCACTGACTACCGACCGTCCTGGTGGCTGCGGTGAGTGCCACAAGCAACCCATCCCAGTGGCTCCTCCTCAACTAGATCTGCCCAGCTGTACACAAGAACGAAAAAAAAAAAAAAATCTACAATCAATAAACAAGAGAAATATCTACTGAATGCCCCGAAAACAGCAAACAATATCAAAACATTTACAAAAACAAGACAAGATGGCTCCAATAGGCGTCCAAATTAAAACACCAGATAACTCTCCTGTGGAAGAAAATGCGCTAGAAGTACCTGATACGGAACTCAAATCACTAATACTCAGAATTTTCCAAGAACTGAGGCAAAAAGCTGACAAACATGAGGAAAAAATAGACAAATTTATGGAAAATACAGACAAAAAATTGGAAGAATTCAGGAAGATGATGCAAGAACAAAATGCCAAAATAAATTCACAACTCGAAATTATACAAAAACAACAATTAGAAATCCAAAAGATAAACAACAAGATTTCAGAAATGGACGGTGTCATAGAAGGGCTGAGAAGTAGATTTGAAACCATGGAAGACAGGATCAGTGGAACTGAAGACAAACACTTGGATACAACTCTGTTTCAGGAAAACTCAGAAAAAAGAACAAAGAAAAATGAAGAGACCCTGAGAGTTATGTGGGACACAATTAAAAGCAAAAACTTACGAGTGATTGGCATACCAGAACAGGGGGAGAAAACAGAAAACACAGAGAGGATCATTGAGGAACTGCTGACAGAAAACTTTCCCAATATCATGAAAGATGAAAAGCTGGTCATCCAAGAAGCTCAATGAACCCCATATAGAAGAGACCCCAAAAGAAAATCACCAAGACATATCATATTCACACTCGCTAAAACTAAAGACAAACAAAGAATCCTGAGAGCAGCTCGTGAAAAACAAGAAGTCACATACAGAGGAGAAACAATAAGACTAAGCTCAGATTATTCAGCAGAAACCATGCAGGCAAGAAGGCAATGGGATGACATATATAAAATCTTGAAAGAAAAAAATTGTCAGCCAAGAATAATATATCCTGCAAAACTCTCATTCAGATTTGATGGTGAAATTAGGTCATTTCCAGATAAACAGAAACTAAAGGAATATGCAAAAGTCAAACCAAACTTACAAGAATTATTAAAGGGAGTTCTTCGATCTGAGGACAAACAGCTTAAGCCCTCAGGCAGGACCTAGGACCTAGGACGCAGGTTAACATGAACCAGATACCATTCTAGGAACTGAACTACAGACGACTTTCCAAAAACAAAAGATATACAACAGGGAATCAGAGAAATCAATCAAAGGATGACAACAACATCAAAACAATGAAAGAGGGAACAAACGGCATAGGTATAGAACCTTCTAAAGGAGAAGAAGGCAAGGCGATACCAAGTAACGGTAGACTGCTTCAAAATTATAAAGATAAGGGTAAAATTCATGGTAACCACAAAAAAAGTTAACAAACCAACTCATAAAAATAAAGACGAAAAACATAAAGTCTCAACAAAAACAAAACCTACAAAAACAAAAGAAATGAACACAAAATCCACAAACAAAAGGAACTCAGCACAAGAGAGTAAGAAGAACAAAGAAAACTTCAGCACCACAAAAAAAAGCACTACAAAATGACAGCAACAAATTCACATCTATCAATAATTACACTGAACGTAAATGGACTCAATGCACCCATAAAGCGACGGAGAGTGGCAGAATGGATAAGAAAACAGGATCCATCTATTTGCTGTCTACAAGAGACACATCTTAGAAACAAAGATGTGAATTTATTAAAAATCAAAGGTTGGAAAAAAATATATCAAGCTAACAACTATCAAAAAAGAGCAGGAGTGGCAATTCTAATCTCAGATAAAATAGACTTTAAAACAAAATCTACCATAAAAGACAAAGAAGGACACTATATAATGATTAAGGGGATGATCCATCATGAAGACATAACCATAATAAATATCTATGCACCCAATGACAGGGCTCCAAAATACATTAAAAAAACTCTAACAGCACTGAAAAGAGAAATTGACAGTTCCACAATAATAGTAGGAGACTTCAACACACCACTCTCAGTAAAGGACAGAACAACTAAAAAGAAACTCAGCAAAGATACAGAAGACCTAAAGGACACAATCAGCCAACTGGACCTCATAGACATATATAGAACAATCCATCCAACTGCTGCAAAGTACACATTCTTTTCCAATGCACATGGAACGTTCTCCAGAATAGACCACATCTTAGGCCACAGAGCAATCCTCAACAAGATCCAAAATGCTGAGATAATTCACAGTATCTTCTCTGACCACAATGCCATCAAGGTAGAAATTAACACTAGAAAGAGCAAGGAAAAAAAATCAAACACATGGAAACTGAATAATAATCTGCTTACACATCAATGGGTAATAGAAGAAATCAGAGATGGAATTAAAAAATTCCTAGAATCAAATGAAAATGAAAACACATCATACCAAAACCTTTGGGACACAGCAAAGGCAGTCCTCAGAGGACAATTTATAGCAATAGATGCACATATCAAAAAAGAAGAAAGGGACAAAATCAAAACATTAACTACAGAACTCAAACAAATAGAAAGAGAACAACAAAAAAAGCCTACAACCACCGGAAGAAAGGAAATAGTAAAGATCAGAGCAGAAATCAATGAAATAGAGAACAGAAAAACAATAGAAAGAATCAACAAAACCAAAAGTTGGTTCTTTGAAAGAATCAACAAAATCGACAAACCACTGGCCAGACTGACAAAAGAAAAACAGCAGAGGGCACAAATAACCCAAATAAGAAATGAAATGGGGGACATTACAACAGACCCAACCGAAATAAAAAGGATTATAACAGAATATTATGAAAAACTATATTCCAACAAATTTGAAAACCTAGAGGAAATGGATAAATTTCTAGAAACATACGGCCTACCCAAACTACAACAAAGTGATATTGAAAATCTGAACAGACCCATAACAAGAGAAGAGATTGAAAAGGTAATAAAAAAACTCCCAACCAAAAAAAGCCCTGGCCCAGATGGCTTCACTGGAGAATTCTACAAAACATTTACAAAAGAGCTCGTACCAGTTCTACTCAAGTTATTTCAGAGCATAGAAGAGGAAGCAACACTTCCAAATTCATTCTATGAAGCCAGCATAACGCTGATACCAAAACCAGGCAAAGACATCACAAAAAAAGAAAATTACAGACCAATATCTCTCATGAATATAGATGCAAAAATTCTGAACAAAATTCTAGCCAATAGAATTCAGTATCATATCAAAAAAATAATACACCACGACCAAATAGGATTCATACCAGGTATGCAAGGATGGTTTAACATTAGAAAATCCATCAACGTAATCCACCACATAAATAAAAGGAAAGAAAAAAATCACATGATCATCTCAACTGATGCAGAAAAGGCATTTGACAAAGTCCAACACCCATTCCTGATAAAAGCTCTCAATAAAATAGGTATAGAAGGGAAATTTCTCAACATTATAAAGGGCATCTATGCAAAACCAACAGCCAACATCATTCTTAATGGAGAAAGGCTGAAAACATTCCCCCTGAAAACAGGAACAAGACAAGGATGCCCTTTATCACCACTCCTATTTAACATTGTGCTGGAAGTTCTAGCTAGAGCAGTAAGGCAAGAAAAAGAAATAAAGGGCATCCAAATTGGTAATGAAGAAGTTAAACTCTCCCTGTTTGCAGATGATATGATACTATACATAGAAAACCCTAAAGACTCCACGAGAAATTTACTGGAAGTAATAGAAAGATTCAGCAGAGTAGCAGGATACAAGATAAACATTCAAAAATCAGTTGGATTCCTATACACCGGTAAAGAGAACGACGAAAAGGAGATCAGGAAATCAATACCATTTTCAATAGCCCCTAAAAAGATAAAATACTTAGGAATAAATCTGACCAGGAATATAAAAGACCTATACAAAGAAAACTACAAAACACTGCTGCATGAAACCCAAAGGGATCTACATAAATGGAAAAACATACCATGCTCATGGATAGGCAGACTCAACATTGTGAAAATGGCAATTCTACCTAAAGCAATCTACAAATACAATGCAATTCCGATACAAATACCAACGACATTCTTCAAAGAGATGGAAAAACTAATTATTAACTTTATATGGAAAGGGAAGAAACCTCGAATAAGTAAAGCACTACTGAAGAAGAAGAATAAAGTTGGAGGACTCACACTACCTGACTTGAGAACCTACTATACAGCTACAGTACTCAAAACAGCCTGGTACTGGTACAACAACAGAGACATTGACCAATGGAACAGAATTGAGAACTCAGATGTAAATCCATCCACATACGGTCACCTGATTTTTGACAAGGGCCCAAAATACATCAAATGGGGAAAAGACAGTCTTTTTAACAAATGGTGCTGGCAAAACTGGATATCCATTTGTAGAAAAATGAAACAGGACCCATACCTCACACCATATACAAAAACTACTTCAAAATGGATCAAAGACCTGAATATAAAGCCTCAAACTATAAAATTCATAGAAGAAAAAATAGGACCAACACTTCAGACCTTAATACATGGCATTAACAGGATACAAACCATAAACATCAACACAAAAAACCCAACAGATAAACTAGATAATTGGGATCTTCTAAAAATCAAACATCTATGCTCTTCAAAAGATTTCACCAAAAGAGTTAAAAGAGAACCTACAGACTGGGAAAAAATTTTTGGACAGTACAAGTCAGACAAAGGTCTAATCTCCATAATCTACAAGAAAATCCAACACCTCTACAACAAAAAGACAACCAATCCTATCAAAAAATGGGCAAAGGAAATGAACAGACACTTCACCAAGGAAGACATTCAAATGGCCAACAGACACATGAGGAAATGCTCGCGATCACTAGCCATTAGAGAAATGCAAATTAAAACCACAATGAGATACCATCTCACCCCGGCATTACTGGCACGAATCAAAAACACTGGAAATAACAAATGTTGGAGGGGCTGCGGGGAGACGGGAACTCTTATACACTGCTGGTGGGAATGCAAAATGATACAGCCATTTTGGAAAATGATATGGCGTTTCCTCAGAAAGCTAGAAATAGACGTACCATTCGATCCAGCAATCCCACTCCTAGGAATATATCCTAGAGAAATAAGAGTCATCACTCGAATAGACATATGCACACCTATGTTCATGGCAGCATTATTCACAATAGCAAAACGATGGAAACAACCTCGATGTCCATCAACAGACGAATGGATACACAAACTATGGTACATACACACAATGGAGTACTATGCAACGAGAAAGAACAATGAATCGGTGAACCATCTCATAACATGGTTGAAACTGGAGGACATCATGCTGAGTGAAATAAGTCAATCACAAAAGGACAAATATTGTATGAGACCTCTATTGTAAAAACCCATGAAAAAATTCACATGCAAAATGTAACAATCCTTGTTGGTTACCAGGGATGGGAGGGGGGGGGGATACTAAATAGGTAATAGGTAAGTGGTAACTTGGGTGAGAGATGAGATAGTACATAGTACAGCGGAAACTAACACAACCTGCACAAGGAAAGGTCATGGAGGCCCTATAGACACATCCAAACCCCCCGAGGGACTGAGTTGTTGGACGGAGGGCTCTGGGGACCATGATCTCGGGGAACATCTAGCTCAATTGGCATGACACTACTTATAAAGATAATGCTCTACATTCTACCTTGGTGAGTAGTGTCTGGGGTCTTAAAAGCCTATGAGCGGCCATCTAAGATACTCCACTGATCTCATCCCTTTGGGAACAAGGGAGAATGAAGAGAACAGGATACAAGGAAAAGATTAGTCCGAAGGACTAATGGTCCACAGCTACCAAGGCCTCCACGGGACTGAGCCCAGTACAGCTGGATGGTGCCCGGCTACCACCAATGACTCCTCTGACCAGGATCACAACAGAGGGTTCTGGGCAGAGCTGGAGTAGGATGTAGAGCATAATTTTAACTCCCAAAAAAAAAAAAAAAAGAAGACCAGACATACTGGCCTAAAGAATACTAGAGAAACCTCGAGAGTGTGGCCCCCAGACACCCTTTCAGCTCAGAGGGGAAGTTACCTTCAAGGTTCGATGTTAAGCCTGGGAATGGACACCCCAGTAAAACTAAATGGGACTAACGATGTACAGGAGTCCGGTGACAAGGGCCAGAAGGCAGAGGGAGAGTAGGAAACTGATGATAAGGAACACAAATTGAATAAGGGCACTGTCGATGTATTGTGAGATTGTTGACCACTGCTATAGGGCAACATTTGTAGTAACTATTAAATGGGAGGCTGTTTTGTCCTGTAAGCCTTCATCTTGGGCGAGAATGGCAGCACAATTGGAAGAGCATAGTCAATATCACTTAAATGTGTAAGTAAAAAGTTTTGAAATGGTGTTTAAATAAAATAAAAATAAATAAATAAATAAATAAACAAATGAGACTAAAGAGGTACAATAGTCCACTGACAAGGTCCAGAAGACAGAAGGGGACAAGGAAGCCCCCTGGTGATAGGGAACACAAGGTGGAGTAAGGATATTCTTGATGTGCTATGAGATTGTTAACCATTGTCATAGGGCAACATGTGTAGTAACTGTTAAATGAAAAACTATTTTGTTCTGTAAGCCTTCATCTTAAGTGAGAATAACAGCACAGTTGGAAGAGCGTAGTCAATGTCACTGAACTGTGAATGTAGAAAATTTTGAAACGGTGTATCTTTGGCCATCTGTAATTTTCATCAAAAAAAAAGGTTGAGAATTTAGAGGCTTAACACGTTGTGGGGTTGTTAACCAATGTCAAAAAAAACAACGTGTGTACTACTATTTCATGAGAAACTATTTGCTCTGTAAGCTTTCACCTGAAGTACAATAAAATATATATATAAAAAAAAAAAAGATTTAAAATGCACATTTAAATGTTTTATAGTAAAATACAAAGTACATGCAAACATAGAGTATAAAACACATATACAGTTTAAGAAAGACAGAAAGGGAATACTACCAATACTTCAGGAACCTCAGTGCATTCCTTCTAGAATACAGTGGGATTCGCTCGTTGACATGTGCCGTAATGTTTTTTGTATCCATTCTCCTGTTGATGAGCATAACTGTCTCCAGTTTCTCTGCTATTATGAACAGTATCTCCATGACATTCCCACATGCACACAAGTGTCCACACAGTCACCAACACTTGGAATTAATTAGAAGTGTTAAATTCTTGCTCTTGCTGATTCGCTGGGTGTGCGCATTCTTTGATCCAAAAATTTCACTTGGAGCACTCGACCTCACTGAAATGCCTGCACGCTAAGGAACCTACAGAAATGTTCCCCTCAGCTGTGCGTTAGACATAATGTACACATCCATCAACACGGGAGTGGCTAAATAAATTTTGAGACAGCTGTCCTAGGGATGGCAATACAGCCACTGAAAAGAATGAGGTAGACCTGTGTGTTCTGACACGGAAACATCTCCCAGACATACTGTCAAGCCAAAAAATCTAAGAAAGGTAAAGAAAAACATAAAACATGGTCCTATTTGTTTGAAAAAATATGTATGTGCGTTTATGTGCATAGAAAATGGTGGGGAAAGGCCCACACCACTGAGCAGTGGTTGCTCTTGTCAGGGTTGATATGGGGTAGATGGTGGGGAGGCGGGGAGAGTTTCTACTGTATATACTTGTAAATTGTTTATAATAAGCATATCCTACTTTTCATAATTTTTAAACAAAATAAAGCATAAACCAAAAAGAAAGATAAGGAAAGACTGTAATCCTAGATATTAACACATTTAATACTAGTGAAGTACTGGCCCCTGAAACACAAATCCAAGGGAACACTACAAAAGGCCCAGAAACAGACCCAACTTAATATACACACTTACTATAATAGTGGGGGAAGACTGACTGTTCAACAGATGATGCTGGGACCGTTCATAACCACTTAGGGGAAAATTAAGTTAGAGCTCCACCTCAAACCACAGATCAAAGCGAATTACACACGGATGGAAGAATTAACTAAAAAATGAAACTTTAAAAAAATCATAAGAATGTTGACTGGTTTATCTCTATGTAGGTAAGGTCTTCGAAATATAAAACAAGGGGAGAGACTGAGGGAATTGATCATGTAAAAATTTTAAACTTCTTTATAAGAATTTTAAATGAAATTAAAAGGCAAACGACAAACTGGGCAAGGTATCTGTATCTCATATAACAAAAACCCCAAAGAAAAACGGGAGGGGAAAAGAATGGGCGTTTCACAGAAAAATACAAAAAGTTAAACTCGTATGAAAACACTAACAATCAACAAAATGTAAATGAAACTATGCCTCACAATTCACCTATTAAACTGACAGTGCTAGAGATAAATGGGAATATGTAGTTTTGGTTAAGGTTCAGCAAATGGATAATCAGGTATTACTACTGGAAAGAAGTATAAAATGATGTGACTTTTTGGGGGAGGGAATTTGGCGATTTGTATCAAAAACCTCAACGATATGTATGGCCAGGGGCACGGTCTCTTATCCTAGGGAACGTGAAGACTGTGTACAACGTATACAAGAAGGTGTAAGAGAAAGATGGTTATATCAGCATTATTTAGAACAGTGAAAATCCAGAAACAGACTAAATGTATATAACGTGGGTGCAGGTTAAGTAATTTCGGTACATATTATGAAATATCAGGCAATAACGAAGGAGCCCTGGTGGTGCAACAGTTACGCATGCAGTTGCTAACCCAAAGGTCGGCAGTGTGAACCACCCAGGGGCCCTGCAGGAGAAAGACCTGTTGATCTGCGTCTGTAAATGGTAACAGTCTAGAAAATTCCATGGAGCAATTCTACTCTGTCACATGGGTTCACTATGAGTTGGAATCGACTCGATGACACCCAACAACTGTAACATAAAACTATTAAAAGTGATAGTGCTGAAAAATGTAACAATACGATAAAACACACTGTATTACTAAGTGAAAAAAGTAAGTTATCTAATTATACTATTCCCATATTGTAAAACTAACAAAAATGAATACACACTAGAAGGATACACCCTACAATGATCTCTGGGTAATGGCTTACGGGTCATCTTAATTTTCTTTTCTGTAATTTCCAAATCTTACAGAATAGACATGTACTAACACCAGTCCCTGGAGAAGGCCATCACGCTCGGTAAAGTACAGGGTCAGCGAAAAAGAGGAAGACCCTCAGTGAGATGGACTCACACAGTGGCTGCAACAACGGACTCAAACATAGCAACGTTTGTGAGGATGGCGCAGGACTGGGCAGTGTTTCATTCTGTTGCACACGGGGTTGTTATGGGTCAGAAGTGACTAGATGGTACCTAACAGCAACAGCAATACCTTTCAATTTAGAAATGTCTACAGATAAATCCATAATTACACATAATACGCCGCGAATGGGAACAAAGTTGTTGTAATGGTTCTCCGCTCGCCCTCTTACCTCCACGCCCCGTTTTCCACCTCCAGCTCCAGGACAGTCTGCAGGCTCTGGCAGAGCAAGGCCTCAAAGGTGACATTGACTGTGCACTCCCCCAGAGGGTGAAGGTGGCCGCTTGGGGGCTCAATGTTGAAGAGAGACTCCTGGTTGGGAAGTAAACCAGAAGGATGAGGAGGGAGCACTTGGCATTGCAGAAGAAGTAGGGGCTAGTGGTAGCACCCAACCATGGTTACCCCCAAGCTGCCCCCAGTTCTTCAAAGAGCCATCTGGGATCCAGAAGGAGGCAAGCTGGTGGGGGATTCCAGCGCAGCGAGTCTCAGGATTAAGGGAACAAACACTGAGTTTCCAACTTAAAGCAGGAGACCAGCTGGAGGTCTCCATGTACTGAGAGGTGGAAGGTGGGGGGGGGGGGGGGGGCAGAGGGCTGTCTGGAGGAGCGGGGAGGGCTTGGCCAGCAGGTGGAGGTTGGCTGGGGAGAGCGAGTCTGTACACGTCTGTGCGCCATCCTGGGGAGAAGGTGGCCCTCCAAGGGGTCTGCCCAGCTGAGCCAGCATCAGTCAGGACCCTGACGCCTTCAACTCTCTCCTTTCCATCCCCTGGTCTCTTGCTCACTCTTGCCATGTGCCCCCTCAACACAGACTTGCTGGGACTCTTTCACCCCCGGCAGGTCCGGCCCACTCCCCCTCACTAGGCACGCAAAGGGAAAGAGGAAGGGAAAAGGAACGTCTGCCCCTGGGGAGGGCCCTCCACACTCCCTCCTTCCTACCCCTGACTGAGAGAAGGGGCATTCATCTGGCTGAGTGGCCCCAAGTGGGCCACACCAGTAGTGGGGCATCACTGGACACTGGAAGGTCACAGCCAGGAGGCGTGTCTCCCTTTGGTCTCTCCCTTCCCTGAGACCCAGTGAGCACAAGGGCTGTGCCTGTCCACCTCGGTTTCGTTTACCCATGTGGCTGGCACGTGGGCCTGGCCTGCCCTCTCTCATCCCACTCCACCCTGACTGCCTTGGGCCTGTGTTCTTCTGCAGGTTTCACAGCGACACACAGGCTCCCCCCGAGGGGGAGCACCTCTCCGGCCCTGGTAGGAGGGGTGCTGGCCTTCACTGGAGGCTGCTTAGGCCTAACTCGCACGGAAGAGGGTCCCACGCGCTCCAGCCTGGCTCACCAAGGCTCAGGCACGGCGTTTGGGACCCCAGCTCAGCTGGGAGGCAAAAGTCACTTTGCTTTCTTTTGTCTTTGCTGCTCACGTGTGGCTGTGATCCAGGGCAGGGTTTCAGTAGCTCTGGGTCTCCTGACGTAGAGCATCTAATGAACCCCAAATCCCAATGTTATTTTACAAGAGCTCAAAAGAAAAGTGTATGGAGACAGGATTCCTACCAGCCTCAGTTATGACACAATCTTGAAGTACTATAAGATCGACAATTATTTCAGTGATAAAATAGTTAATCGTCACAACGGGAGAAAAACAGACCGGGCATTAGAAAACCAGGATCTGATCTGACGCCACCACCATTAGATGGGTGGCTCTGGGGGAGTCTGTGTGTCCCTGTGGGCCTCTCCTCCGTCAAATGAGATTGGCTGAGGTCCTGAGCTTCCACCTGTGCTCTGGAAAATCCCAGGGGTTCCTCAGAAGTGCCTCAAGCAAGGGATGGCGTGTAGGGAGAGGCAGGATGGGGCAGGGGTGCCTAGCAAAGGAGTCTCTCGGTGGCCAGAGTGGACGTACTTCATTCTACACACTGGGCTTCTGCCGAGCTTTCATTGGACAGAAGGATTCCTGCCTAGAATGATGTGAACACTGAATGTTCTGATATTGCCCCTAGTTAGGCTGGGAAACCCATGAGCCCCGGGGCAGGGGGGATCACTGTTACACGGGACGTTTGGCAATGGCGTCAGTGACTGGATGCAAATGGTCCTACCGTCTAAGTTCCAGAGTGCTGCGAGAGAGAGACAGAGAAAGAGAGAGAGGCAAGGCAGTTGCGTGAAGGAGCAGCGGCTTCTGAGCAGAGAGGGAAGGCCTGGGGAAAGGAAAAGTGGCGGCAGGCATCTCTCCCCGGCTTCTGAGTGGGGAAGAAGTGTGCAAGTGAGCGGCAGGACAAGGGGACCTGATGGGAAGCAGCAAGAGGCAGAGTGTTTTCTCCACGCCACGCTGGCCAGGGTCTCACAGATGTGTGACAGCCGAGGGCAGCCCCCCGTGGGCTCCAGCCATCCAGGGGGGCAGAGCGGGGACAGCAAACTGGAGACTCATGTCTGTCTGTTGCAGCTTTGTCTGTTGCAGACTGTACACTGTGCTTGTATGTGATGCCACCCCAGGTGAGGATAATAACTCAGCCACTTTCAGAAGTTCCTGAGTTTATCGTAAAGAAGCAATAGGAGAGGAGGAAGGAGGAGGAGAAGCTAAGCTCTCTGAAGGAAGTGACTCTAGACTCTTCCTTCTGAGCCTTTTGGTTTGACCCACAAGCCTTGTCGGGATGCCACCTGGTGGCCGGTGTTCAAACAGCAGCCACCATTCCAGACAGGGTCAGTAGCTTTGGGGTGAGCCTAGCAGACATGCCCTTCTCAGAGGCAGGAGACCCAGCCTTGGCAACAGCAGCCTTGGAAGCTTCCTGCCCAACGCAGCTGCCCGTCTTCTTCCTAACTCAGGCTGCTTGGACAGACGGACAAACCCATGTTCTATTTACCCGTCAAACAGTGGAAAAAAGGTCGGGAAAACGCGGGGCACAGCGCAGAAAGGATGCCAACTGCCCCGGGGATGGGTAGGACTCGGGACACAACCAGGCAAAAATCACCAGGCCAGCTCTTCCTCTCCCACCTCAGAGCCCTGAATGCACCAGCAAGGGCTTCCCATCCAACACGCACGAGCAAAGGGGCGCACGGGGCCAGCAGAGCCGACTCACACTCTCACGCCTTTCTTCCAAGCAGACCGCACTCTCCCTCATGTGCCACGTGGCTGGGAGCTGGCTGACATTCTGGATCTGGATGGAGTGTGTGATTTTCTGGCCCAGGCGAAGCAAACCAAACTGCAGGGCTGAGATGCCAAGGACGAGCGCAGGCCCCTGAGACATGCATGGGGCCTGTCACTGGGCCCCATCCCCGCCAGCTTTCTCAGTCCACCCACCCAGCCCCGCCCGCAGCACCTTAAAGGCCGCCTCGATGTGCAGCACCACAGGCGAGGGCGAGTCTTTGACCTCACACAGCAGGTCCTGGCTTGTGGGGCCAGGGACACCCCCGGTAAAGTTCAACTCAAAATCCCCGACCTCGTTGGGCTCTGGGAGCGAGGGGGGAAGTGAGAGTTGGAAAAAGAATCAGGGGCGGTGTCCTTCCGGGGCCCGGCCCAGATGTCCCAACTCTGCTGGCGTTTTGTCCACTACACATTGTGTGCCTCAGCTGCAGCTGGTCACAGGAAACCATGAGCTCTGCACAGGCCCCTTCAACTCCGAAGCAGGGGTGGGGTGACCAGTAAGCATGGCACACGGGGACCCACAGGGAGCACGGGCCCACGGGGAGCACACCAGCTCACTGGGCACTCCGTCCCTGCTCTGAAGCCTCCTCTCTCAGCTAGGCCCAGGCAGGTTCCGCCCCCTCCCACAGCCTGCGGCACCTATGACCCCTGTACAGGGCTCCACTTCAATGATGTGGCAGTCACTAATCTTCTCCCACACGTATGTGATGGGCGACTTGCTGTTGTTCCACATCTGAAAGACACACACGATTCGGATTGCTGAGGCACCGCCTTCCGCCGGCTCTGTTCCTGCTGAGGACGGTGGGGCTGCAGGCTCACCTCGGGCCTACTCCGCCCCTCCCTGTTCACTCCGGACCCCTAAGGCCAGCAGCACGCTCACCCCTCGTGCAGGGTTTGTGGGCAGGGCTCTGCTCTAGAAGCCACATCCTGCCAAAGCCCCGGGAGACAGGCGTGGGCTCCACAGCCCCGTCTCTCAGGAGGTCCTGGGAGCTGACAAAATGCCTAGCCCAGGCGTCTGTGCAAACCAAGTTGAGTCCTGGGGCCCTGGGAGCAGCCTCAGCCTCCTCGCAGGGGCTGCCGCCATCTGCCCCTCCAGCTCCCTCCTCGGGCGGCCCAGGATGGGGAGAGACACGGTCTACCTTAAAATCCTTCTTTACGTTTACGCCAATGTAGTTCTCTCTCGAGATGATGAGCACACAGGGCTCCAAGAGGACCTGAAAAGGTTCTGCCGAGCCTTTCACCTCAACTTCCAGGACAATCACATCATCCGCCCAGCAGGGGGCTTCCTCCAGGCTCTGAATTTCTGAACTGAACACAAGGCCACCCTGAGCCGGCAGCTACCACCACAGGGAGCACGGCCCTGCACGTTCTTTGCCTCTGTCCCGCATCCCTGGTCTCCTTGTGAAAAGAAAATGCTTTCCCACCCACAGGTCCCTAAAATCAGAGGCACTGGCCACCTCCCTGAAAGGGTGATATGAGCTGGAGGCCCAGGACAGGGGCACCCGCCTGCTGCCCCCAGGGACTCCACTGCTTCCCCAGCCTGGGGTCTCTGTGTGAGGCTGACAGAGACCCACCCCGATGGTTTACTTAGGGATGAGCTGGTGGAGACACCCTCACAAGGCAACAACGTCCCTCACCAGTCACTACCACCTGGGGCCAGCAGCCTGGCTGCTGGGTTGCGGGGAGACATGAGCCTGGAGCTCAGCTCCAAGCTTCCTGGATGGCCTGGAGCTCTTGCCGTGTGTCCAGGAGCTCTACCTCCTGCGTGCTGAGCCCCCTCACCAAGGCCTGCTGGTGGTCAGGCTGCTTACTCACCAGCCCTGTGCCTTCCCAAGGCACCCCCTGGGGAGCCAAGCCCAGCTGCCCCCCTTGCCCAGGAGCCAGCCCTCACTCACTCACCTCGTGGGCTCGGGGACTTGTTCTAGTACCATCTGGAGCACACTGTGAAAGACCCTCAGCTGCAAGACAAACAGCCTCCTGGAGATGCAGCACACCCCAGCTGGGGTGTCCTGGGGTAGCTGGAGCCATGGCAGGGGTTCCTTCCCCACTGGGCTACCCCCCAGAAAGGCCCTCAGGAAAACAGTGCTGCTTCCCTCCCAGGTTTCCCCATCCTGCAGAGAGGGGGTGGCTGCCAGGATCAAAGGCTGGGAGCTGCCACAGTCTCAAGGCTGGTGTGCCTACCTCCGCTGGATCTGGGGGACAGGAAGGAAAGTTCCTCCAGACCTCAACATTGCCTGCTTGGTAGGGCCCTCAATGTGTCTGAAGCACCACATTGTCCCAGAACAATGAAGCAGCTGGTGATGGGTTTGAGAGGCAGAGCTGCTCATCCTAGTCCCAAATCCACTAACAAGGGCCCCCAGGCCTCTCACACCCAGCTCTCCTTTCTCTCCTGCCTGTCACACTCAGGGCTTCCACTCTGGGTGGGGAGCTGTGTCAAACTCTCCCTGGGAAACCTGCAGCTCACTCTCTCTAGGGGCTGCTCGTGTCTCTGATATAAACAGAAATATGGAAGACAGCAGAGCTGAGGGGACAAGCCCAGGTCTGCTGCAGAGAGGGTGTCAGTGATCAGGACCAGCAGTTAGCTGTTGCTTCCTGCACACCAGGCATGTCCTCCAGCTCCCTCAGCTAAGTGCCGGCCTCGGCGGGACAGCTTCAATTTCATGAAAGAACATGGATGGAGGGTCAAAGCATCATGACCCATTCATGCATGACTACCAACATGGCCCCAGTTTAACCTCATGAGGAGAAAAGCTCAGGATGAACTCGTGGTCCGTGTGGGGGCTGAGAACCCCGCTTCTGGGCACGATGGAGAAGGCTGTCTCCCTGTCCGGGTGGCACTTGAAGCTGTCCGTGCTGTAGACTTCTCCTGGCATCAGGGGCTGCAGGTTGGGCTTCATGACCTGCCAGTGGAAGGCCAGCTCCACGTGCCTGTGGGGGAACCCTGAGAGTGGGCATGGATCACCGGCCAGGACCAGGGCCTTCCACCCCATGCCTGGCCTGGCCCTGCTCCAAGAAGGACCCAGAGGCAGGAAGTGAACAGAAGCAGGAGAGAGGAGCCTGGGGGAACAGGGGCAAGGATGGCAGGTGGGGCAGGGAGTCAAAGCTGGAGAGCATGTAAGAGTCCCTCGCCCTTCACCCACAATAGCTGGAGGCTAGAGCCATGGCAACTCAGGGGAAAGAGTAAACCAGGGAGACCTTTAACCTGTGGGGGTCTAGGCACCTCTCCAGATGTCAGGGAAAGCCCCTGCAGTGTCTCCTATCACATGAGAATTTCAAAGATTTGCCACATCAACCCCTACCCTTGCCCTCCACCTCTCCAGCTACTGCCTCCCAGGCAGCCTTGCCTAGAAGGCCATGTGCCCGCTGGGTGCCAAGAGAAGCAATGACAATGCCATGGTCGTGGGTCAGGGCAGGGCTCCAGGCATGTTGCCGACGGGCAGCTGTCGGGAGAACCAGATCATGCCAAGTGACAGAATCCTGTGCAACACCTGGGGCCATCGGGCCAGCCCTGGCTCAGAGCTCCCTGAGGTACGTCCTGGTGTACTGTCCTGGTATACTGACGGTGCTCAGAGGATGGTCAGGAAACAAGGGCAGCGGGAAATGAACCTACAGGCCACAGTCCATCTGGCCCTGGGACTTGGATGGGCACAGCAGGACCTCTCTGGAAAACCGTTCTGGCTACGGACGGCCCAGGACGATCTAGATCAGCACTGTCCCGCCTGACTTCCTGCAACAGCGGAAAGGTTAGGGACCTGTGCTGCCTGTAGTAGCCACTAGCCACGGGAGGCTACTGAGAACTGGAAATGTGGCTAGTGCCACTGAGGAACCAAACTGTTAACTGCATTTAATTTTAACTGATTTAAATTTAAATAGCCGTATATGGCTAGTGGCTACCATACTGGGCAGTGAAAATCGGGTTTCTTCCATTCTGTACCCAGACCCCTCCCTGGCCCTTGGAAAGAAGCTCCCTCCTCACTAGGAACTCGGGGTCAGGCGAGGAGGGAGAAGGGGTGTGGTGGGGTGTTGTACAGGGACCACTCACGTAGTATTTCTAACGATCAGCTGTTTCCTAGCAGTAGACTGAAGGTTTTCAGGCTCAAAGCGTATGAAATGCTGGGCTGTTAAGTCTGTGAGCTCTCCAGGCTCTGGTTGACTTTTCTCACCAGAAACATAGATCAGATCCACAGCAACCAGCTGCCCGATTCCTGACAAAGTAAGGGGTGAAGTTCAGGACGAGAGCCCAGGGCTGAAACCACGACTCCGTGGCCAAAGGCTGCCACAGGCCCACATAAGGCCCACATGCCACCATCCACGTGAGGCCAGCCTCGGCCACCATGGAAGCCCACAGTGACTCCCCCAGAGCCATCTCCCACCATGACCCCGGAAGTGCACACAAGAGAGGGTAGGGGCCATTAGCATAACCCCACACAGATTCACATCCCCACATCTTACAGACCCAAAGGAGGTGATTTTAAGAATTCATTCAGCAGGCGCTCAATTAATGTTTGCTGAATGAAACTAGATGGGTGGGTGGGTGGATGGTTGGCTGGCTGGATGGATAAGTGGATGGGTGGATGGGTGGAGGCAAGAAAGGAGCATGGGGATCTTAGAGAAATTCAGCAGGAAGCTCCTAACCCCACAGAGAGCCAGAGGTGCCTCTAGTGGTTTATGTGTAAGTCACCGGCAATTCCCTAAAAAAGATCAAGGGGAGTTTCGAAGGGAAGTTCTGAAAGACCTCACCCAGGTTTCCATGTGTTACTCAGAAGAAATCTCCCTGGGACTGCCCTGGAGGACATACGGGCTTGGAGGTCTCTGAAGTTTAACCTGAACGAGGGGCTCAAAGCTAGACCGACCCAAGGCCTGAGGCTACAGCACCCCCTCAGAGCGCTCCCCGACAGAGTACAGCTGTGCCGCAGCTTCTGGAGCCAGCAGGGTGGGGGCTGGAAGCAGGGTATCCACTCCAGCCCTGCCCCCAGAAGTACACGCAAGCCCACCTACGGTCACCAGCTCCTGGATCTGACAGTTGTCACACACGATGACGAAGGTCTGCTTTGCCTCTTCTAGGCTCGTTGGGAGGAACAGGACCTGGGGAGAGAAGTGTCTCCCTGTTACCTCCCACTATCAGGCTTCCATCTCACCTTCCACCCTCCTCTTCCCAGACACACACCCCCTCCACTCTCTGCTTCGTGCCCCCCTCCCGCCCCATACTCCCCCTCCGCACACCTAAGGCCGTGGGCTTTGGGCCCAGCTCTACCGCAGAGTTACGCAGGGAGTGTGTTGAAAGGATACGAAGAGAAAGTTCACAGAAAAGGAAATAAAAGTAGCCCTTACACAAATGACAACATGGCCAACTTCATTCAGAATAACAGAAACGTAAATAAAAACCACGCATAAAAACCGTTCTTATCATATTGGCAAAGAGCAGAAAGTTAGCTACCATATGCAGTGATATGATGTCTTGGATTTTCTTCAAAATAATCTAGAGGGTCAAGGTGGGGATTGTTTGGAGGGAATGCAAGGGTGAAGATGCAGTAAGACTGGCCCAGAGCCGGTAACTGTTAAAGCTGGGTGATGAGGTCATGGGGGATCTTAACACTGTTCTCGATACTTTTGTGTATGTTTACAAATGTCGTACCAGGTAGCTCTCGAAGACGGCGGCGTAAACAGATCACCATTCCAGCCCTCCCCAACAAATACAACAGGGAGATGGCACTCGGCTTTGGGGAAGAAGAAAGCAGTGGAAAACTCAGACAGGCAAGGATCAAGGATCAGCAAGTCAAATATGGTAGGAAAACTGCTTCTCCCAACGTCCCTGCACGCCCCCCCCCCCCCGCCCCCAGCCACACAGGCTGCCGGCTGCTGTGAACTGGGGAAGTGGCCCTAGAAAAAAGGCTTGTTTCCCTAACTACTACACCCCCTGCTTGTACAAAGAGAAAGGACCCCAAGCTTCTGCTTTAAAATCAACAAGGCAGACCATCCTGGGGTCCATTTGGAGCATCCCAGCACCCTCCACCCAGACACTGTTGGCTGCAAGCCTACTTTGGGAATTGCTACAGAAGGCTATTGCAGTGGAGTCTTCTCTCATAGTCAACACCCTACCTGCCTCCCTGCGCATGCCATAGCTCAGGCCTTGAAACACCAGGACAGACCTTCTGGGGAGTCAGTTTGGGCTGCCTGCTCCCCTTTCCGGTCGGCACTGAGGACTGCTGACTGAGGCTGCTATGGACTAGGAAGCAGGCATCTTGAGTGGAGGCTACACCCAAAGCCAAAATACTATTGGGGTGGCGGGGGGGCTCTGATAGCAATAAGACAGACCTCCCCAGGGGTCTGTTTGGAGCATGACGACCCTTCCCCTACTCGGACACTGTCTTCAATAAATGGTGCTGAGGAAATTGGATCTCCACATGCAGAAAAATGAAGGAGGATCCACGCCTCATACCTTAACAAAAGCAAATGCAAAATGGATTAAGGACCTAAATGTGCAAACTGAAGCCACAAATTCTTAGAAGAACAAGCAGGGGCAACGCTGTCAGGCCTAGCTTTCAACAATGGATTACCTAATGTAATAACAAAAGCACAAACAGCAAAAGACAAAATAAATAAGTGGGACCTCAAAAAAATTAAAAATTTTGTTCATCAAAAAGACTTCACCGAAAAAGTGTAAAGACAAGCTACTGACTGGGAGAATATCTTCGGAAACCATATATCGAACAAGAATCTAATAACCAAAATTACATAAAACTTCGACAACTTAACAAAAAGATAAATAACCCAATCATAAAATGGGCAAAGGACTTGAATAGACATTTCACCAAACAGGACATTCAAACGGCCACCAAACGCATTAAAAGATGTTCAGCGTCATCAGCCATCAGAGAGATGCAAATCAAAACCACAATGAGATACCATTTCACACACTAGGATGGCTAAGACAAAAAAATAATAATAATAACAAATGTTGGTGAGGATGTGGGGAAATTGGAACCCTTATCCATTGCTGGTGGGAATGCAAAATGGTACAGCCTTTGTGGGAAACAGCGTGGCAGTTCCACAAAAAACTAAAACTAGAACTACCATATGACCCAGCAATTCCACTCCAAGTATATACCCAAAAGACTTGAAAGCAGAGATTCAAAAGACACTCCTTACACCAATGTTCACTGCAGCACTATTCACAACAGCCAAAAGGTAGAAATAACTTAAACGCCCATCGACAGACAGATAAACAAATGTGGTCCATACATACAATGGAATACTACTCAGCCAGGAGGAGAAATGAAGCCTTGATACATGCTACAGTACGGATGGAGCTTGAAGACTTTATGGTGAGTGAAATAAGCCAATCACTAAAGGACAAATACTGTATGACTTCACTTATACAAAAAGACAAGAAAAGGCAAATGTACGGAGATCAAAGTTTATTAGCAGAGTCGGGAGGGAGGGGGAAGAGGAGGGTTAATGGCGATGGAAAAATCACCTTGATGAAGGGTACGGTTGCACAGCTGATTATTGTAATTGCTGTCAGTAAGTTGTATACCTGTAAAGAGTTGAATTGGCAAAAGCTGTGTGATAGATAGAGCCACAATAACGACAAAAAAAAAAAAAGAGTAGTAGCTGCTGAGGCTGCTTATGTACAACCAAATAGCTCACGGGATTTGGTTCCTTGGTTTGGAGGTTTAGGGTCATGGTTTCATGGGACATCCTAGTTAATTGGCCTAATATTGTGTTTAGTGCTTCTGTTCTCTCTCTCAGTTCACTGTGTAGTACCTGGGGTCTTAAAAGCTTGCAAGCAGCCATCCAAGGCACTACAATTGGTTTCTATTCACCTGGAGCAACAGAGAAATGACAGTCAGGAATAGGAGGAGGATATGGAATGTGTGGCTAATTGCCTCCATGAACAACTGCCTCCTTTGCCATGAGACCAGAAGAATGGGACAGTGCCCAGCTACCATTACTGAACTTTTTGAACAAAGATTCCATAGAAGAATGCTCATCTAAATGGGGAAAATGCAGACCAGAATTTCAAATTCTCATGGATCCAGGTTTCCCAGAGCCAAGAAGGCTGGATGAACCCCTGAAACTACTGCCCTGAGATAATCTTTATTATCTTAAACCAAAAATATCCCCTGAAGTCTTTCTGGAACTGAACAATAGTTTAGCTAACTAGTAACAAAGGTCCGCCTTGAGCATTATGCTCTTTTGTGAACTATCTATATGGAATCAAATTGACAAGAGGAGCTCCAACAACTGCATGGGAACCCTGGCATGGGAACTCTGGCGGGCAGTAAGTTTATGTCAGTGAGGGTGGTGTGATAGATAGCTTTTGTGTGGCCTTTCTTGCCATGGCCTTGTAACTCCCTCCCAAGTGACTGGGTGGGACTGTGAAAATAGGGTAACTGTGGCCCACCAAGAGGATTGGTCAGGTTTGCCATCCCGCTAGACTTGAAATGAGCCACCCCAGAGGTGGGAAAGAGGATTGCACCACCCCTAGGGAAGAACAGCCTAGAGTACAGCGTGTCCTTGGACCCGGGATCCCTGCACTGAGAAGTTCCTGGAATCAGGAGATGAGAGGAAGAGAGCTGTGACACGGAAGACAGGGAGACCAGGAGGAGACAGCGTGGTATGCTTTCGGCCCAGGGAGTGAGAAAGCTGAGCACCTTTGGGGGCAGGAGGCTTGCTGGCAGATTGGGCTGCCTTCTGGCACTTACCAGCAGAGCTAAAAGAACTTTGCAACACTTGCTTGAGCAGGGCAGAGGCAGAGGGCCAGGCAGAGGCTGAGGGCCAGGGAGAGGCCTGCCTGCGAGAATAGCTGGGAAAAAGCTGTCCGGATGGAAGAACTGTATCCTGAGTGCTCCTGAACCTGAAATGTAACCTGTTGTTTCCCTAATAAACCCCATAATCGTGAGTACTGTCTGTGCCTTGTGTGGTCACTGCAATGAATTATTGAAGCCAGCAGAGAAGTAGAGCGTGCCGTGGGAGGGACGGCTGGTGACAGAATCGGTAAAGATGGCAGAGAGAGGAGGCATGTCTGACCTCTGCCTCATATGGATCAGCCTTGGGCTGTTGCTCTTGATTCTCCTGGTGAAGTCACAGGAGGCCAGACGACTCCCCGACGCCATTTCTACTTTGAGGGAGGAAGGGTCCAGAAAGGAAGGTAAGTATGGCTGTGCAACTCAAAGGACGCAACCAACGTCACGAATTGTTCATGCAGAAAATGCCAAGGCGGATGTTCGCTATGTGTATTCTCAACAGCAACAAAATAAACAAAAGTTAGAAAAAAAGTCCATGTCGGTTTTTTAAAGTTTGATAACACGTTACATTGGCACCCTCACACACTGCTGGTGGGAGTATGAACTGGTAGCATTTCATGGAGAGGATTCTGGCAACATGTATCAAATTCTGAGAGCAAAGGCCTTGGTCCAGCAAATCTTTAAGGCCTGTATCCTACAGGTAGACTCATACTTGGACCGAGGGAGGTATGTACAAGCTATCTGGCGAAAGAGCCAAAGATCAGAAAAACTCTCTGTGCTCCTCAGGAGAGGCCTGCTGAACTAAATCACGGTTCACGTACACAGTGGAATACCACGCAGCTGTGAAAAAGACGGGAATGCTCTCTGAGACATAGCGTTAAGTGCAAACAGAGCACAGAGCGGGAAATGGTTTATGTAAAGGAAAAACGGACGAAAAGAAGAAAAAGCAGGCGTGTAGGTGCTCACTGAGGCCTAGTACACCTTGGAGGTGCACTCACAGACTGCTAAGGTCGTGGCCCTGGGGAGAGGAAGCGAGGTGAAGGGGAGCGATTCCCTGTTGACCTATTTGCGTTTTCTGGATTTTTAATCATGAGAATTTATTTCTGATTTGGAAATATGGAAATATGAAGAATAAATATGTTTAAAACAAATAAACAAAAAACAAAGTAACCAGCCAGCAAAATATATAAGGAATGCAAGGGGGAGAAACCTCCCTGTCTCCCCGACTGCTCCCCAGAGGGTCCTCCTGCCACCCTCTTCCTTTTCCTGGGGCTCATGGGAGGATGAGACAAGATGGGAGTCCTGGCATGGTCAGGGGAGACCAGCCCCCAGTTCCTCAGAGTCAGGACGAGGCTCTGACAAGGTCTGGGCTAGCCCGAGGGGAGACAGAGCCTGGCCTCTGTGTGGACCCTGCAGGCCCAGCCTGGCCCTCAGCGGCAGACGAGGACTGTGAAAGCCCTACTGCACCCCTGAATTAGCCCAGTTTCAACCCTGACAGCCAGGTCCTCCCTGGGGACCAGACCTGCACTGACAGGAACCAGAAAGCCAAGCGCCCGGGCTCTGGAATCAGAACCCACTAGACACTTGGCACTGAAGGGCTGACTACGGACGCCCTGCCTTCCAGCACGGCAAAGAGGCGTATGGCCGTGGTCCACGCACCTGGCCACAGCAGGACCTCCTGGGGAGTTTCCAGAGTCTTACTCACCCCCCTCCCCATTAATTCCACCTCGGCGCTGGGACCCAGGCATCAGCATGTCTCGAAGTTTCTCAGGGGATTCCAGAGTGCAGCCTAGTTTGAGAACCAACGGCTTGTGGATCTCACTACCTGACATCATGGTGCAGGCCAAACACACCCCCAGAAACCCGGCAGCTTTTGTTTCTGGATGTTGGATGCTAAGCAGACTAGTGAGGAAGGCCCAGCCTGTGTAAGGCAGCCCCACATCTGCCACAGTGGCAGCACAGGGTCAGACCCCGGGACCAGGGAGGAGAGGAGCTACAGGGACAGGAAGGCAGTGCTGCACCTCAGGCACTTCTGAGGACCAGCGAGCAGGTGTGACAAGCCCGAGCGAATGCTGGAAGGGGACAGTCAGGAAGGGAGAAGGCCACAGGAGGGGGTCAGAGCCTCTGGAATGGGGCCTAAGGCAGGCAGGCCTCGCGACCACACAAACTGAGGATAGAACAGGAAAGGGAGGAACAAGGCCAGTCTCATCACCCAGGCGCCAGAGACGGTGGTGGCGGCGAGGGGGGCGGGGAGGGGCTAGGAGAGATCTTGGGGGCAGCTGAAGTGTTGATGGAGGTGACTCCCAGGCTGAGGTGTGGGCAAGTGAGGCTCGGAGACCATGGTGGAACACTAGGCTTCTGAAGGCACTCACTTTGTGGGGGAGGCCCAGAGACAGTCAAAGGACACGGCTCTAGAGAATGCAGGCACACGTATTCACCCAGAAAGCTTCTGGGGCTGGGCTACCTTGGGAATGGACACTTGGGTCACAAAAACACAGAGTGAATGAAATCACGTGAGCAGACTAATCACAAGGCATGGAGCCCTGGTGGCACAGCGGTTAAGAGCTCAGCTGCTCACGAAAAGGCTGGCAGCCGCTCCTTGGAAACCTATGGGGCAGTTGCAGTCTGTCCTGTAGGGCTGCTGTGAGTCGGAACCAACTCAATGGCACCTGAGAACGACAACAACAGTCACAAGGAGGAGAAATACACCCCAACGTCTAATTACCTACCTCCACCAATATGGCCTGCCCTGGGGCCAGCTCAAACACTGAAGGCAGGATTCCAAAGGGAAGCTGTTCAACAAAGCCACAGGTGGCCACAGCCTTAAGGAAAAGCAAAAGGTCACACAATGATGTGGAAGAAATGGTGAAATCCAGCGTTCACACTGCAAATTTTCCCCTCAAAACATCCATTTGGAAAGCTGAAGGACCTTAAGGATCATCCAGTCCCATACTGATGGAGAAACTAAGGCTCATTCAGCAAGCATTTACTCAGCCTTCACCATGCGCCAGGCACGGGATACTCTGAAGGCTAAGGACGAGTAAGTCTTAGAGCACCCTCTGTAGGAGGCACAAGGAATACCACTTCCAGGTGCTCAGACATACAACAGAAGGGGAGAGAAAAGGCCTCCCAGAGGAGGTGGGCTGAGGAGTCCCTCTAGGCCCCCAAAGCACACGGTCCTTTGCCCTACTGCGGCCCCCTGTACTGTTACTGCCCACTTACAGCCTGTCCCCACTGTTCACCCAGTCCTGGCTGTGGGCTCCTGAGACCTGAGGGCAGCTGCCATCCTGTTAGCAAGGCTGCATCCCTGGTACCTACACAGGAAGCCACTGGGCATGCAGGGACACAAACCCTGCCTACGGCCCAGGCAGGTAAGATGGGTGCATGAAATATTTCTTGGAACATGTGGCCCTCCGGATCTACCACTTGTTTTCTGGAGACGTGGCTACAGAGAAATCTCTCTCTTATACAAAAAATAATGGTGTGCACGCGATGAGAAACGGCGTAAGCACTGGGACTGTTATGGGGGTGGCAGGGCAGGGCAAACGGGGGCAGTGCATGTGCCCCACCTCCCAGCTCCAGCCAGCAGGGCTGTGGTGGAACCCTGGCCCAGCGCAGCACATCTGCTAATTGTTCAGAGACTGGAAATGCAGGTTTTTATGTGAAATCTCCCTAGTTGTGAATGCTGGCTCAAAAAATGTGTTAGCCACTGTGTCCCGTAACTATGACACAGGATTCGGCCAGCAGGGTTTAGCCAAAGAGCTGCCAGTGGGGGACCTTTGATATACTCCAACATCGGCCCAGCCATGCTGACTGATGGCCAAATGCCACGACACGGAGCCGGACTTGAGGAGTAAGCGAGGCGACAACTGGCCCTACGTCGTGCATGCAGGTACTCGCCACATAACCAGAACAACCACCCTAATCTCCATACATCTTCATTCTCACCTGGACTGCAGCAGCTGGATTGGGAGGTGATGAAACCCTGTTTTCTGGGTGTTTACAATCACAGGCGTATTCTAGCAAGTCCCCCAAGGGGGTTATCTCCTCGGATGGATTGCTCTTTTTCCAGGTAACCATCTGTGATCACTCACCCTGAAACTTGGTGGTGGCCAGCTCTTTTTGGGCATAATGCAGAACTTGCCAACACTGAAGCCCACGTTTTTGCAGACGAATCTGGTCATCTTCACGCCCCCAATGAGACAGTAGCCACAGTCCAACACTCGAGGCACTGCAGCCACCGAGAAAGAGGCGTAAGAGAGGGCCCTGCTGTCACTGCTCTTGCGCCAGAGCTCAGGGCAGCGATGGGAGGGCCTGGGGGCCCCACTCAGCACCCCGAGCAGGAAGGATGAATGGGGACACGTTGTGACCTCTGCATTAACTCGGGCTCAGCCCAGACTGCTGCTGGATCACGCGGTAGCAGCACTGTGGGACTCTACCCACTTCTGACTAGACCCACTGTGGACTCACGCCTCACCGAGGGTCACTCAGCAGGGCTCTAGGGGTTGTGGCAGAAGGAGTCAGTCAGAGTCCCAACTTCCAGCCTGTGCTCATCTGAAAAAGCTCATGACCGAAGGAGCCCAGCCAGAGCCAGCTTTCCAAAGGAAGCCCACCTCTACAGCCACTGAGCCAACACTGGCTGAGGGTCCTCGGGGCCCACAGGCCCCCTTCCTTGCCTCCATGTGGCACAGTCCACTCAGGGGAGGTTCTCAAAGCAGCAAACTCATGTTGGGATCAGCTAGGCTGCTGGCCTCCTCCCCTGCTATGTGCAATTCAAGGTCAACCTCCACTGGGAAAGGCAACAGCAAGGACAATCAGGGCCTGAGGCTGTGGAAGACTGTGTGGAGTTGCCAGCAGGTACCTTCTCAGGACCCAGAAGCCCCTACCCAAGAGGACCAAGCCATGTGCTGTTACAAGGGGACACAGAGCAGCAGGCAGTCCCTGTAGGGACTCTCCAAACCCCAACCGACTCCCGGGGAAGGCAGGGCGCACACTCACACGTCAGCACTGGGGGCGGCCTCCGGGCCTGCAGAGGGATCAGGAGCGTGTGGGCAGACTGGGTCTCCACTAAAATAAAATCATCAAAATCCCCGAGGCAGTCAGGAAAAAACCGGACAATATACTGGCAGGTCATCCCAGGAGCCACCATTCCACCTTTTCCTGGGAACATCCCTGTGCAGAGCAAAAGCAGCAAATGAGGATCTGGATACCAGCCAGCCAGCCACCAGGGCTTGGGCTCAACCACTACAGCCAGCAACCAAGAGGGCAGGGGCAGACCCGCTACAGCTGGGGCCGACTCTGAGTGAATGCCTTCTGGACCAAGGGCATGATGATGGCAGACCCACCAGTGTGCGCCAGGGGAACAGGCTGCCAGGGCAGGGACTCCAGGAGGAAATGGTTAGGTGGGGCCATGTGGCTTAGAACTTATTTTGTGGGCAGCAGACAGTCCTTTGAGATTTCTGAGCAGGGGTGACAGGACCAGAGTTATTCTTGAGAAAACACTGGTGTGGCCTTGAAGCAGGAAGCTGGCGGGAGGCCACTTCATTGACGTCCGTGAGGACTGAGGAGGGTGGACTGAGGGCAGTGAGTGCCAAGGGTGAGGAGAGACCCAAGCAGACGCAGAGCAGACAGAACCGGTGCCTGGACGGAGGTGATGAGGAGAAAGGAGCTGTCAAGACTGAGGCTTGTGGCTCAGTGGCCAAGAAAGGTTACCAGGCCTCACCAGGAGGACAAGCAGGCCGGCTACTGGCTGAGTGCAAAGGAGCCCCCGGTGCTGCCAAGGGAAATGTGGGCATGGGCTCAGGACACAGATGTGGGGGTCCTCTGAGGGTCAGGTGGGCTAGTAGCTGGGAGGGAGCCCAACACATCATTTTGATGCAGTCTAGACGACCACGACCTGAACTCACCCAGTCCTATAGCAAAGTGTGGAGTAGAAGGTGGGAGGACTCGCAGGTAGCGGCTGGTGGCCGTGGTGTTCTGCATGGCAATCACCATCTGTCCAAAGGTAAAGGTAATCTCTTAAACAGAAACACTCACGGATGAAGTGACATGATGGCCAGGAATTGCTTCAAATCATATGAGCAGGAGGCAGGGATAGAGACATAAATGAAACCAGCTTGTCCATGAGCTGGTAATTGTTGAAGCTGGGTGACGGGTACATGGGGATTCATTACGTTACTCTTGTTGTGTCTGAAAGTTTCCATGGTAGAAAGTATAAAATATGTGGTGAAAATAAAGGTGGGAACAGATTTGACCTATTCTTTGTCCTGTCGTTTAAAATAACAGCTACTACTTGTAGAGCACATGCCTCCTCATCCTCACAACAACCCAGAAAGGTGGGAACTGTCTTTTACAGCTGAGGAAACTGAAGTTCAGAGAGGCCCCTTAACTGGTAAGTAACAGTGCTGAGATTCGAGCCTAGAGCATCTGGCTCCAAAGCTATGCCCACCCCACCACTCAGCCTCTTGTACACACCCATCTTTGTCCTCATAAATCCCTTCGGACCATTTATTCCCATAGGCCCAGTCGAGGGGTGTTACCGGGCTTCTCTCTATCACTCAACTCATCCAGCCCCGTTAAGTCCCACCTTCTCTTCTCTCTCCTCCAGACTGGGAGCTCCCTAAGGGCAAGGCCTGGGACTCACACATGGCTCAACTCCCAGCAGCGCCCAGCACAGAAGAGGAGCTCAATGCATATATACATCTTTCATTTTTCTTTACTTATTGGTTTATTGTCTATTCCTCTCTGGGCTGTAAGCTCCGTGAGAGCTGAAGCCACATCTGTTTTGCTCACTATTGCATTTCCAGGACTCGGTATAGGATTTGACACACAGTAGGCACTAAATAAATGCTTGTTGAATGAATAAGTGTATATTGAGCTCTTACTATGAACCAGATACTGTTACGTGTTTGACAAGCATTATCTCATTTAATCCTCCACCCCCATATATGTATCTTTTGCTTTTATCTTGTGGAATATTATACGGGATAAAATATATAAAGTATATTATGACAAAAGCCATGTTTCCATCACCCAGGTTAAGAAACAAAACATTACAAACACAGTTGAAGCCCCATCCCAGCCCCCACCGGATAACTTCTACATAAATTTGAAGTGTGTCTTCATACTTTTATTCATAAGTATGTATTACTAAATCAACATTTAAGTCCATTTTTTGCCCAGCACAACATATTGTACCAACCCAGCTGTGAACCAGGTCCAAATGTGGAGATACTCGTATTATGGTTTCAATGCTCATTCATCTCGTCAATGATGATGAGCATGTTTTCATGTTTACTGACATCTGGGTTTCCTGTTCCGTGAGCTGCCTGTTCATATCCTTTTGCCATTTTTCCACTATGTAGTTTGATTTTTTTCTTATTAATTTGTAGGAGTTCTTTATATATTCTGGATACACACGTTAAACATTATGAACATCTCCAAGTTGATAACCTGTATGGTCTTTTAGTGTACACATTTTTGAAGTTCAATATAATTAAATTTATCAGACTTTTGTGGTTTTTTTTTTTTTTTTTTGTCAGTTTCAAGAAATCTTTCTGTACCCTCTATATTGCCTTCTAAAAGTTTTACTCTCTTACAGCGAGATCTTTACGGCAAAGTGTTTTCGGATATGGAGTGAGGTAGGGATCAAGCTATTTTCCATATGGAAAGGATACTAACCTAAGTTTTGTATCTTCAGCTCTGCACCTGTGCATGGGATGACCCTAGTAACAATTTGTGCTGTTCCCTCAGCCCTGGATCCAGCTGCAGTCACTGCCGTCATTACAGACTGAGGCTTTCGTGGTATGCCCCAAGAAAGCCTTCCTCCTAGGCACGCACAGAAAACCTCTGACCAATGAAAGACAGGCGCCAGCAGTTTACATGACCTCTCAGGGGATGTTCCAACAAGATCAAGCCATCAGTTGCACTTAACGGCAGTCAGCTCCATAATACATCCTCATATTGGCTCTCCTTTTTTCCACCTCCTCTCCCTCACTCTTCCCTGTGACTGAACTCCCCCCCAAAAAGGACAACACATAATCTCACCATTTTAGACTCTGCTTTCGGAGGAGCCAAGGCTGGAACAGTTGGTATCAGGGGGGCCCTAAACTAACAGACCCTTAGGATGGCATTCTAGAGTTGGTGTACTCACCAGTCTGGAAGCAAGAACTCTAGCTGGTGAGAAGTAGGGCATGACAACCCTTGGTGTGTAGGCATCACAACTACTAAGACTCTCACTCATGGTTAACTAACTGGAATGAGGTGTATATGTAGGGTTAGGCACTGGGACACATGATAGCTGTGGTACTTCAACGGCCTGAGGCAGTGATAAGTATCAGGATTGTGGCATGGGCTCGCTTTCTTTAATAGCACCAGAAACCTAGAAGGAAAAAATGACAAGCTCAGGGCTGCCAACTGCCAGCTCAAGGCCCATTGTAAAGACATTTGTTGCATTCCTGGGTTACACACAATTTGTTCCTGGTGTGTGTGTGTGTGTGTGTGTGTGTGTGTGTGTGTGTGTGTGTGTGTGTGTGTGTGTGTGTGTGTGTGTGTGTGTGTTTCTTCTTGCTTGATTTGCTTTGCTGTATTTTACTTCATATTTTTGTAACTATGTCCTTAAGCAAGACTGCCTCATATTCTTATTTCATAGTGTCCTGGGCTGGCTTTGGTATCAAAGGAACATTAGGCTCATTAGCTAATAATGAGGGCACATTCCCTCTCTTTCTAGTCTCTGAAACAGTTTATATAAGACAGGGATTTGCCTGAATATTTGGTGATGCACATCTGTAAAATCATCTGGGCCTAGTGTTTCCATGGAAAGTTTTTTTTTTTTTTTTTTTACGCTTTTATTTTCATCAAAGTTAGACAGCCACAAGAGTCAAAGAATTCTACAATGTTAGTTAAAAAAATGAAAATAGAAATTCTGCCCTCCTCAACCATCACCATTTCCCACTCCCCAAAGGCAAGCACATTTTACTCCTTTAGCCTGTTATTTTTATAAGTATTAACTTCCATGTCTTCAAACAGCATGCAAATCACCCCCACCGACTTTTAGGTGTTAATGATGGACGGATGATACAGATAGTCTCTTTTTTCTCTCCCCATACCCAACTCCCACAGATGACATGTCCTTTCCATCCGCCATCATCCCAATAAAACTGTTAGACTAGTAGGTAATGTTTATATTGCTGTTACCACGTAAATGCTATTCACAGCTGCACATGAAGTAACTGATGATTCTTTTTCCTTGTATAACTTTTTCCTGAAGTCAACAATCAACTAATCCTTTCATTTGCTATGTACCTATCAATAATCCAATTCTAAACTCTCCACTACCCTACAAATCCTTTTCCACAATGTCCAGACATTGTGGACATGCTTATCAATTTAACTTTTCTCGTAAATAAACCCCTCCTAGAAACTCTGACCTCCTATAGGGCCAGGATGCCCCTATACCTACGGCCAAGCTGTCATCCAGGAAATCATCTGCAGCAGTTTTAAAGCACGTCCACGAGTTGACACTCCTTCCATTGAGAGGTGGGGTCTATGTCCTTCCCCTGGAATCTGGCCCAGTCTTAGTGACTTGCTTGTAACCTATAGCGTTCAGAGGAATTAGTGCTGGGTAATTTCCTAAGTGGAGCCCTGGTGGCCCAGCGGTTAAGAGCTTGGCCACTAACCAAAAGGTCGACAGTTTGAATCCACCGGCTGCTCCTTCAAAACCCTGTGGGGAAGTTCTACTCTGTCCTGTAGGGTCACTATGAGTCAGAATCAACTCGATGGCAATGAGTTTGGTTTTGGGTTTTGGAATTTTCAGAGTAGATCATTAAAGGCAATGCAACCTCCATCTTGCTGGCTAGGATACTCACTTTGAAGCTCTGAGCTGCCATCTAGAAATCTGATTACCCAGTGAGTGCCATGCTGTGAGGAAACCCCAGCCACACTGAGAAGCAAGGTGTAGGTATTCCAGTACACACCCTCCGTTAAGGTCCCAGCCCATAGCCTGCATCAACTGCCATGTCAGTAAAAATGCCTCAGATAATTCCAGCTTCCAGCTGTCAAGTCACCTCTAGGCACTGACTCTTCCCAGCTGAGGCTTCAAACATTGTGGAGCTAGCCATCTACTGACCCAAGTAATCTGTAAGCATGATAAAATGGTTGTTTTAAGATGCTAAGTTTTGGGAAATTTGCTTTGTAGCAAGAGTAACTGAAAACCCTTTTACCATTAGTCTGGGGATTTCCTTTACCTCTTTTGTATGTTGGGTCTCTTCCTCTTTCTTGGTTAACTCACTTCTGTTGAAGAAGCTGCTCCCCAGTAGCTTCCCAAGAAAGGTGTGTGGGACATAAATTTTAAAATATTTTGCAAATTTAAAAATGTCTTTACCCTTACATTTTATAGTTTAGCTGAGTAAATATTAAATACACAGTCATATGCTTAAAGGATGCAAGCTGCATTTCCAAAAGAGACATCAGCAGATACTATTAAATCTAAATAGCTAAATAACTGTGGCAGACTGTATTTTCCAAAAATGGTCCACAGCAATATTTCTGATCCCACGTTCCTCTAGAACCTTGTCACATTCCATGAAGAAGCAGTGTCTAGGATACCTTTCAAGATGGCGGAGTAGGAAGCTCCACACTCTCATCCCCCACAGGAAAAAAAAAAAAAAAAAAAACAGAACATGAGAGTACTAGCCTGGTCGTAACTCTGGCAAACAGCTGGGGGATCTTGGCAGCTGGGTGAAGGCTTGGCAGAATGGTAGGACAACTCTAAAAACGTTTTTTTGATACTGGCTTTAGCACAATTCCTGGCCCCAACTCAGTACTCGGCCAGAAGGAACAACTGCATTTCCAGCTTGGGATCTTGGCCCCTGGTCTGGAGTGAGCAGAAGGTACTTTAGGAACAAAATGTGGTGTTTGCCTGTTCAAATCAGTTGAAAGACTACCTGAAAGACTAAAGGAAAGCACTTAACTCTGTTGCATCCATCTTGGAGGCTGCTCCCAGCAGGGCCTGAGGCACTGTGAGGTGAACGGAGAGGCCTGTGGTGACCTGGAGCAAATGAGGGCAAAGTGCCAGGCAGAAAATTTCCATGGAAATTGGGGCATTTAAAGGCACCCAAGCATACAGGGTCACTATGAGTCGGAGTCGACTCTACAGTAACAGGTTTTGGTTTCTCAAGTGTAACTTGGAAAAGCACTCATGTGCCCAGGGCAAGATGTGCACCCAAAAAGACCTAAGGTAATTCTAAACTTTCTCCTTGGATGAGTCTCTCAGCTCAGTAAAAGCTTGGTTAAGGATTACCCCACCATAAAACAATTCTGCAAAGACTTCAAGAGTATTTTTCCCGCCTAGCAGTCTTCCTTCTGTTTGTTTCTGCTAAAATGGTTTGGAGAAATCACTAAGATAATGCATTATCACAACCTTCACCAGGAGAAAAAGAGAGGAAAGGAGAAAGAAAAAGAAGGAAGGAAGAAAAAGAAAGAAAGAAAGAAACCTAGCAAACCCTCAAGAAGGGGAGAACCTGAGTTCTAGAACTACCACATTATTCAAATATCCTATTTCAACAACAACAACAAAATCACAAGACATACAAAGAAACAGTGAAGAATGGCCCACTCAAAGCAACAAAATAAATGAACAGAAGCCATCCTTGAGGAAGACCAGACACTGGATTTACTAAGTACAGATTTTAAAACACCCGTTTTAGATATGCTTCAAGGACTAAGGAAAACACAAACAAAAAAACTAAAGGGAGGGGGGACCTATGTATAAATACAATGAGAATATTGACCAAGAAATAGAAATTATAAAAAGAAACCAAACAGAAACTCTGGAGCTGAAAAGTACAATGACAGAAATAAAAAAAAAAAAAATTCCCCAGAGGAGTTTGGCAGCATATTTGAACTGGCAGAAGATTCAGAGAACTTGAAGATAGGACAACTGAACTGGACCAGTCTGAGAAACAGAAAGGAAAGTGAACAGAGCATTAGAGAGCTGTGAGATACCATTCAGCAGACCAATATGCACATCATGGGAGTCCCAGGAGTAGAGGAGAAAGAGAAAGGAGTAGAAAGAATATTTGAAGAAACAATGGCCAAAAACTTTCCAAATTTGATGAAAGATATGAATCTGCACATACATGAAGTTCAACAAACTCCAAGTAGGATAAATCCAAGGAGATCCACTCCAAGACACACTATAATCAAACTGTTGAAAACCAAAGACAGAGAACTTTGAAAGCAGCAAGAGAAAAGTAAACAATCACGCACAAAGGAGTCTCAGTAAGACAAACCGTGGATTTCTGCTCAGAAACCATGGAGACCAACAGGCAGTCGGATGATATATTCAAAGTGTTGAAAGTAAAAACTACCATCCAAGAATCCCGTGCCTGGCAAACTGTCTCAAAAACAAGGGCAAAATCAAGACATTCCAAGACAAACAAAAGCTGAGGGAACTCGTTACTGCCACACCTGACCTGAAAGAAATGTTAAGGGGAGTCCTCTAATTTGAAAGGTGAGGATACGAGATAATAACTCGAAGCTGTATGAAGAAATAAAGACTTTTGCTAATGGTAATTTCAAGGACAAATATAAAGGCAAGTTTTGCTATATTTTTGGTTTGTAAATGTATTTGTTATGTTCTACAGGATATCAAAAACAAAAGTATAAATAAGTACAAATATATGATACTGGGTACAAAATTTATAAAGATGTAATTTGTGATAACAACATAAAGGAGGAAAGAGGAGCAGTATAGAAACAGAGTTTTTGTACGTTACTGAAGTTAGTCTCAATGTAAACTAGGTAATTATAAATTTAGGACGCTAAACAGAATCCTGTGGTAACCACAAATAAAACTGCTTTTAAAGGGTACACAAAAAGATATTCCATGGGAATTGTCTTAGTCATCTAGTGCTGCTATAACAGAAATAGCACAAGTGGACAGCTTTAACAAACAGAAGTTCATTCTCTCACAGTCTAGTAGGCTGGAAGTCCAAATTCAAGGCGTCAGCTCCAGGGGAAGGCTTTCTCTGTTGGCTCTGGAGGAAGGTCCTTCTCATCAATCTTCCCCGGGACTAGGAGCTTCTCCTCACAGGAACCCCCGGTCCAAAGGATGTGCTCTGCTCCCGGAGCTGCTCTCTTGGTGGTATGAAGTCCCCCTGTCTCTCTGCTCACTTCTCTCTTTTATATCTCAAAAGAGACTGGCTCAAGACACAATCCAATCTTGTAGATTGAGTCCTGCCTCATTAACATAACTGCCACCTATCCTACCTCGTTTACATCACAGAGGTAGGATTTACAACACATAGGAAACTCACATCTGATGACAAAATGGTGGACAATCACACAATACTGGGAATCATGGCCTAGCCAAACTGATACACATATTTTTTGGGGGGCACAATTCAATCCATGACAGGAATCAAAATAACTCACCACAAAAATTCAACTAAACACACAAAAAAGGTGAAGTACTTGAAATATAGATGATAGAGACAGAGATAGCTTCTGCCTGGCTTTCTCCTTCTGGGAGGCTTGCTCTGGGGAAACCAGCCACCATTCTGTGAGGAAGCCAAACTAGCCGATGTGGAGAGACCACAGGGAGAGGCCCACTGGGAGGGGAACTGAGAGCCTGAGCTGACAGCCAGTATCAACCCCAGGTGTGTGAGTGAATAAGCCTTCAGATAATTCTAGCCCCTGGTCTTTGAGTCTTTTGGCTGAGGCCCCAGCTATCACAGAGCAGAGACAAGCTGTCCTCAGTGTGCCATATCTAATCTGAAAGCAAAGTAAATCGGCCACTAAGTCTTGGGGCAATTTATTACATGGTCATACCAACTGGAATACTGAATATATTAAGAGACACACCAGTGAAACCACATCCAAAAGGACTATATCAAGCATCCTTTGTTGTTGTTGTCGTTGTTTTTCAATTCAAGTACTTTTACCACAAGTATTGTTCTTTAGCGCCAGATCACATATCGGGGGATGCATACTTCCCAATGTATAAACGCTTAGAATCCCTCAACCTGAACTCCAGCTGCCCTGGAAATCTGACCCTGAGGCTCACTAAAAAGTCACCAGAAGCAGAACTTCTAGAAGTAGAGTTTTTATTTCAAGACCTTTCAGATGACTGAAGAAGTGAGCTACAAGCATGGAATACAGTAAGGCACTGTGGATTTGGATTGTAATTAGAGGTATCAGTATGAAGTCATGATTTGACATATATATGTATATGTGCCTGTATGCATGTGTGCATACACATATATGTATACATACATACATATACCCCGATAGCCCCAGTGGCAATGAGCAGAACTAGTGCTCAGATCTTGATTTCTAAATACCATTCCCCACTAAAAGGAACCTGGGCTTTTTGGAGACTGATTCCAGAACTGAGACAAAGAAAGTAAAAGATAAGCCTGGAACCCCTTGTAATATCAGAATGTAAGGAAGTGCTCTAAAACAAAAGATAGAGCATATAAAAAGAACACAGCTTACAACTTATAAGGTTCCCACTGAACAAATCTGGGTTAATTTCAGAAGCAAGATGAACACTGACATTAACAAATGAAACAACTAATTTTAGGCTATACTAACATATCAATTCAATGTCATTAACAATTCAACGTCATTATCTAGCATACATCCACTCCTCACTTATCCACATGGTTAGGTTCCAAAGACTAGGTAGTTATGTGAAAATTGGCATTATGTGAAAATGGAGGATAACCATATCAGATCACAAAATGGAGGATGACTACATCATTACATAACTGCCAAATTACCTCATTACGTAACTGCCAAATGACTGAGAATCATGGCACAGCCAAGTTGACACATAACACTAACCATCAAAGCTACGTTACTCTCAACTCACACCTCGGCCTTCATTACTGCCAGATGTACATTGTTAATGTGCAAAATAGTCAGATATATTTTTTACTATTGTTGTAAATGTGAAATGTCAGATAATGAGATAGTCGATAAGTAAGGAACAGCTGTAATTCTAAGTAGCAGATGTACTCTCGAATATTGATCAACAAGATGAAGTCTATACAATAGCTAATACATTTTACAGTACCTGGGTATATATTTTGAAAAAATGAAACAATCAATTATTCAAGGGGAAAAAAAATCAGTTAACTAAAATTGATCAAACTGATCCTTAAGACTTATTGCCCTGATTAGACCTAAACTGATCAAAACATTGAATACAAAACAGGTTCCAAATGTTTCTTATAATACTATAATTATCCTCATATATTTTGCTCTCCTCTAGTTTGACAACCAGGTTTTAAATGTTGCTATACAGCCCAAAGAATTTTGCAAGACCAATGACTTCTTCATTGCAAACACATTTTTTCAATAACATAAACAGCAACTATACATGTGGACCTCACCAGATGAAATACACAGGAATTAAATCGACTACATCTGTGGAAAGAGATGATGGAAAAGCTCAATATCATCCGTCAGAACAAGGCCAGGGGCTGACTATGGACTAGACCATCAATTGCTCGATTAAGTTGAAGCTGAAGAAAATTTAAACAAGTCCATGAGAGACAAAATATCACCTCAAGTATATCCCACCTGAATTTAGAGACCACCTCAAGAACAGACTTGGCACACTGAACATTAATGACCAAAGACCAGATGAGTGGTGGGATGACATCAAGGTCATCACACATGAAGAAAGCAAAAGGTCATTAAAAGGACAGGAAAGAAAGAAAAGACCAAAATGAATGTCAGAAGAGACTCTGAAAGTTGCTCTTGAACCTAGAGTAGCTAAAGCAAATGGAAGAAATGAAGAGCTAAACGGGAAGATTTCAAATGGCAGCTCGAAAAGACAAAGTGAAGTATTATAATGAAATGTGCAAAGACCTGGAGATAGAAAACCAAAGGGGAAGAACACACTCGGCATTTCTCAAGCTGAAAGAACTGAAGAAAAATTTCAAGCATCGAGTTGCAATACTGAAGGATTCTACAGGGAAAATACTGAACGATGCAGGAAGCATCAAGTGAAGATGGAAGGAACACACACAGTCATTATACTAAAAAGAATTAGTTGACGTTCAACCACTTCAGGAGGTAGCATATGGTCAAGCACTGATGATACTGAAGGAAGAAGTCCAAGCTGCACTGAAGGTACCGGAGAAGAACAAGGCTCCAGGAATTGACGGAACACCAATTGAGATGTTTCAACAAATGGATGCAGTGCTGGAGGTGGTCACTCGTCTGTGCCAAGAAATCTGGAAGACAGCTACCTGGCCAACTGACTGGAAGAGACCCATATATGTGCCCATTCCAAAGAAAGGTGATCCAACAGAATGCGGAAATTATCAAGCAACATCATTAAGATCACACGCAAGTAAAATTCTGCTGAAGATCATTCAAAAACAACCGTAGCAGTACACTGACAGGAAACTGCCAGAAATTCAAGCAGGATTCAGAAGAGAAGGTGGAATGAGAGTTATCATTGCTGATGTTAGACAGATCTTGGCTGAAAGCAGAGAATACCAGAAAGATGTTTATCTGTGTTTTATTGACTGTGCAAAGGCATTTGACTGTGTGGATCGTAACAAATTATGGATAACATTGCCAAGAATGGGAATTCCAGAACACTTAATTGTGCTCATGAGGAACCCGTACATAGTCCAGGAGGCAGCTGTTTGGACAGAACAAGGGGATACTGAGTGGTTTAAAATCAGAAGAAGTGTGTGTCAGGGTTGTATACTTTCACCATACTTACTCAATCTGTATGACAAGCAAATAATTCGAGAAACTGGACTGTATGAAGAAGAACGTGGCTTCAGGATTAGAGGAAGACTCATTAACAACCTGTGATATGCAGATGACACAACATTGCTTGCTGAAAGCCAAGAGGACTTGAAGCATTTACTGATGAAGATTAAAGACTACAGCCTTCAGTATGGATTACACCTCAACATAAAGAAAACAAAAATCCTTATGACTGGACTAATACGCAACATCATGATAAATGGAGAAAATATTGAAGTTGTCAAGGATTTCATTTTACTTGGATCCACAATCAACATCCTTGGAAGCAGCAGTTAAGAAATCAAAAGGCACATTGCATTGGACACATTGCAGCAGACACACTGCAGGGAACCTCTTTAGAGTGCTGAAAAGCAAAGACGTCACCTTGAAGACTAAGGTGCACCTGACCCAAGCCATGGTATTTTCAATCGCACCATATGCATGCAAAAGCTGGACAATGAATGGGGAAGACCGTAGAAGAATCTGTGCCTTTGAATTATGGTGTTGGCAAAGAATATTGACTATACCATGGACTGCCAGAAGAGCAAACAAATCTGTCTTAGAAGTACAGCCAGAATGCTCCTTAGAAGCAAGGAATGCGAGACTTCATCTCATGTACTTGACATGTTATCAGGAGGGAGCCAGTCCCTAGAGAAGGGCATAATGCTTGATAAAGCAGAGAGTAAGTGAAAGTGAAGAAGACTCTCAATGAGATGGACACGGTGGCTGTCAACAATGGACTCAAGCATAACAACGATTGGGAGGATGGCTCAGGACCGGGCAGTGTTCCATTCTGTTGTACATAGCTTCGCTATGAGTCAGAACCGCCTCAATGGCACCTAACAACAACAGCAAGCCTGATCTTGACTTGATTCTCCAAGATGGTGGCATAAGAAGGAAGACGGGGAAAAGAATGAGGAAAATCCCTACATACCGCTCTGAAGGGATTGCTGGGTATGCCTTTAGGGGAGAACACAAGCGCACCGGACAGGAAGAACGAGAGGGTGTTCAAGTATATATACGCACTCGCTTATGATTCCAAGAAACAATGGAAGAGCCCAAACTAATAGAAATAGTTACCTACAGGAGCAAAGAGAGCACAAGGAAGAGGGAATAAGAGTAGAGCTAGTTATTTTAATAGAAAATCATAGCTAATAAATGCAGAAGGAATAACAGAATTAGAAATCACCATTTTGTAACCCTTAATGAAAGAAAGAGATCTAGGCAACAATCATCTAAGGTTGCTAAAACTATTATGTGAAAGGTTGATAAGAACTTTATAAAGGATGAATCAGGCTCTGTAAAAATGGCATGGCAGAGGTGTCTGACCTCCTCTAACTTCACAATGGGGAAGGAGAATCAAGATCAACAGCCTAAAGCTGATTCCTGTGAGGCAGAGGTCAGATATGCCTCCTCCCTTGGCCATCTTCACCAGTCCTGACACCAACTGTCCTTTCCACAGCACAGTCTACTTCTCTGCTGGGTTTGATAATTCATTGCAGTGGCCACACAGAACTCACAGACAATACTCACAATTATGGGGGTTTATTAGGGAAATAACAGGTTACAATTCAGGTTCAGAAACGCTCAGGATACAGTTCTTCCATCAGGACAGCTTCTTCTCAGCTGTGCCCACAGGCAGGCCTCTCTCTAGCTCCTCAACCTCTGCCCTGCTTGGGCAAGTGTTACAAAGCTCTTTTAACTCTGCTGATAAGTGCCCCGAGGCACCCTACTCCACCAGTAAGCCTCAGCCTGAAGGTGTTCAGCTCTAGCTCCGTGGTCAGCAACCTAGCTCCACCAAGTGTCCAGAGGCACCCTGCTCTGCCAGCAAGCCTCCTGCCCAAAAGGGCTCAGCTTTCTCGCTCCGTGGGCCGGTCTTTTGTCTCCTGCTCATCTTCTGGTTCTGCTACCACTGTTTCTCGGCTGTTGCTTCTTGCGGTCTTCAGTGTTACAACTCTCTGTCTCTCTCTCAGTCTCTTGGTTCCAGGAGCTTCTCAGCACAGGGATCCCAGGTCCAAAGGACGCACCCCACTCCTGGCACTTCTTTCTTGGCAGTGGTGAGATCCTCTTCTTTCCACCTCCGGGATGGCTCATTTTAAGCCTAACGGGATGGCAAAACTAACCAATTCCTTTGTTAGGGTTCCACAGACCTTATTTGCATGGTCCCACCCCCCCACATGGGTACCATGAACTTTATTTGCATTATTAGCAAGCTATCCAATCCCCTTTGTGGGCCACAATTACCTTATTTGTACAGTCCCACCAATCACTTGGGGGGGTACTTACAAGTCCATGGGGAGAAAGGTCATATAAAAACGATCCATTGCACCACAGGCTCCCAACACTTGAAGCCACTCAACAGTATTACCATCACTGAAAATGGGAAAACCAGATATAATGCTCCTCTTGATAGAATGCAGTAAGAAATGCACAGGACCACCAAGGAAATATTCTTGCCACACAAAAAGGAAAAAAGAAAAAAACTGAACCTGAATCTAATCAAACGTCTATATCAAACTCTAAGTTTACAGGAAACACAGGGGACAGAGGAATATATTTAATGTCACCACACAGGCAATTGGCCAAATCCAGGACGTCAGAAACTGCGGTTTCTTCAATAAATAAAGGGCATTTTAAAAAAGCAGGGTGGGGAAGGAATTACTGTCAACTTAAGGAGACTTAAGAGATATTTTAATCAAATGCAATATGTAGACTTTGTTTGGATTCTGAATCAAAGAAACCAACCGTAAATTGACTTTTTTTTAAACAAACGGGGGAAATCGGACAGGAACCGGGTATTGGTTCATAGTGTTAATACTGCTGAGTGTGATAATGATATATTTTTTTAAGGCCTTATCTGTCAGAGATATCTACTGAAATATTAACTGAAGAATGATATGATTTCTAGGATTTCCGTTCATACGCTCGTCTTTTTATGCCAGACATTCTTAACAAATGCAGGAAATCAGACACGGTCTGGGTCTTAGCTGACATTAAGGAATCACAGTCACTATCACTGGGTGTGATAATGGTGTTACGGTTTCGTTCTGTTGTTTTTGTCATGGTTAGTCCTTATCTGTCAGAGATACTCACTGAAGTATTAACTAAAGAGTAAGATGTCTCGGGTTTTCCTTAAAATATCCCAGTATACACATGTGCACACAGACACACTGCAGAGAAGTTACCGGGGATGCGCAGCAGATGAAACAAGATCTGCGGAAAGCAGACACCTGCTGAAGCCTAGAGCCGGGCAGGTAAGAGTTCATTACAGACTTTCCCCTAGATTTGCATATGCTTAATACATTCCATGAGAAATACTTAGAAAAAAATGAAAAAACAAGATATGTACCTCATAAACTGGTCCAATTTCATAATCTGTGAAAAACGCAATTGATGGCTTAGCTAGAAACACTGGTGTATCGGCACAACTGCGGGAGGAAGGAGGAGAAAAAAGGCTGTCAGTTTTATCCATACGATGAAACACCACACAGTGGCTGAATGATGTAAAAATAGCCACATCCAAGTCTTCAAAGATATTCACAATGTGCTGATTTTTTTTAATCAGGTTATAAAATAATATGGCAGCACAATCCAGTCTTTCTGCAGACATATGTAGTTACACATTTCATTTTCAATATGCATGGGGAAAACTCTGGAAGTTTAAACACCAACATGTTAACTGGGTTTTTAATACAGAGTCATCGTTTTTTTTGGACATCAGTGTTTTCTAACTTTTCTTAATAAACATGTATGATTAGTCTAATAAAGAAATGTTCATAGTCTTAAATCCATTAAAATTACGAATCCATGAAACAACTCATTCCCTTCATTAAGACAATTACTAAAACATAGCCAAAGGCACTGTATTAAACAAAAAACTCACAGTATATACTAGTTATTTTTCATTAATCAAATTGTAAACATTTTTATTATCCAAGACACATGAGTGCAATGGAAGCAGCACGTGGCTACAGAGAGTCCTCCCACCTGAACAGACTACGTGGCCATAAGCAAAGGGTCAATACCAACCACTACTTTCTGAGGCCCTGGCAGGTCAGAAAAGCACAAACTCAGGACAGCGAACGTGGGGGTGTCCAAAGGCATCTGTAGGTGGCCCTGCTCCATTCTTTTTATTTATTTTTTGTTGTACTTCAGGTGAAGGCTTACAGAACAAATTGCTCCTCATGAAACAGAAGTACACGTTGTTTTATAACATCGGTTAACAACCCCGCAACATATCAACCCTCTAACTTCTCAACCTCTTTTTTTTTTTTTTGGTGAAAATACACATAGCCAAAGATACACCATTTCAAAAATTTCTACAGGCACAGTTCAGTGACATTGACTACGCTCTTCCAATTGTGCTGTTATTCTCGGTTAAGATGAAGGCTTACAGAACAAAATAGTTTCTCATTTAACAGTTACTACAAATGTTGCCCTATGACAATGGTTAACAATCTCACATCAACAATATCGTTACTCAACCTTGGGTTCCCTATCACCAGCTTCCTTGTCCCCTTCTGCTTTCTGGCCCTTGTCACTGGACTGCTGTACCCCGTTAGTCTCATTTGGTTTTACGGGCCCCACTCCATTCTGACCATGCACCCTGCCCTCAACAGTCTGGGGAACTCCGTGAGTCACCCTAAAGGGCCAGGTTTTCTGAGCACGCGAGTCAGGGAAACACACACCTCTGTTCTGACACCACCCCCTGGAGCACTCCGATCCGTCTCGGCTTCTTTGGAGGAAAAAGAAGAGACCTGCCTCCGTGTGGCGTGTTAGGAGGGAAAAACCGAGGGTTTTTTAGGAAGCGGTTCCGACTCTCCATTCGGGCAAGCAGGAGTCTCTCCGTTTCTCTCTGCGGCACACTTAAGTGGTTCATCCAGTTTTTGTTCTTCGGTAGACTCGCTTTCTTTGAAACACATAGAAGTATGGAGTCAACGGGCTGTGTGTGGACATCCTGACCAAGCACATGACCCACAGATGGCCGGGGCAAAAGCTACTCCGTTAGCTGTGGATACACCCGAGCTTCTTGTGCCATTCTGCACTCCTCCCCGCTCCCTACTCCATCCCCACTGCTCATACACATTGCCTCGCACAGACCTCAAACTAACCTTGACAGGTTTTTTGGTCCTGTGTTCGGCCTCGACAGATGAGGCCCCTGTCAAACTGTCCAAACTGGGCCTGAACTCCTCAGCATCAGCCAGCTTCTTTCTGCACAAAACTTCAAGCCTCTCGGTCGGCTCTTTCTTTGCGACCGCACGCTTCTCACAGCTCCATGTCAGTTTCTGACATCCAGGGACAGACCTACCTGTGGCACCGAGGAAACAAACCAAGTTACGTATCAAGGTGAACAAGTGGCTGGATGTTTCTAAGATGACGAACAAAACCACTAAAGCCACAGTCAGCTCGACAGTTTCTCCAGAAGTTTCACATTTACCACATCGTATGTCGCTGCTCTTCAGCATATGAACTGCTGGAACTTATCCTCTGTGTCCAAGACTTAGGACTATGGGACCAAAACGTCTGTTCAGTTTTCAACACAGTCAAAGAGCATGGAAGACCCTTATCACACACACTTGTGCTACACACACCCCGTCTGAAGATGCTTTTTAAAAAACTCAGACATGAGGAATCAAAATCCGTGTCAGCTTTGTACACCTGTAAGATCACCCCCGAAAGGTTAAGTGAGAATATCTACCGCTAACAAGAAGGCAATGGAACAGTCACCACCATACTTACCTTACGCTTTACACAAAGCCTGGCAAATGCTCAGTAAACACTGGCTCCATCCTTATTTACCTGCATAATAGAGTGAGTTTCCAGCTAACTGTAAGATAGTAAGGGGCTTCATACCCCATGACAGTGGGTTTTCCCACCTCTTAGAGCTCAGTCTCAGTAGAATTCTTTTCTCATCAGCCCCTTCAATTCTCGAGATCCCAACCTTCCCATCCCAAACTCTTTCTCAGCCACAAAGCCCCCGAGATCTCCAAACAGTCCCAGGGATTGGGGCTACTGGGTTGCCTGTCCTCTATGCATGGCACTACTAGGCAGCTCGGATGTTTAGCCACAGTTGGTTCATTCTCCCCATCTACAGTGACTCTCCCCAAAACTCATCTCTCTGTGTAAGCCTGCCACACTGCCCCCCACTCCTCTGGTTCTCAGAAGACCCTGGCTCCCACATCACAGGAAACTGGACCAGCACCGTACACACGTTCACACTCCTGTTGGCCTCCCCACACCCCCTTCCCTCCATTCTCGCTCTTTCCCACACGGGCACATCCCTGAACCCGTGCTCTGCCTCCACCTCCTCCTTCTTCCCTAAGGAATTGGCTCCCTTGCCTATCTATACCTTCGGCTTCCCCCTGTCTTGGTTCTTTCAACTACATCTTAAATATTTCCACGTCTCCTTGTGCTGGGCAGGGGGCAAGAGCCATCAGGTTGAGAATCAGGACTCTGATCTTGCAGGCGTTGGAGGGCGAGTGAGGAGGTGGCATGCTCAGATTTGACTTTCCTAGGCATCACTATCAAAATTAAAGAAAAAGGAGAAAAATACCCGTGAAACAGGAAACAGCAGCAAAGATGATCAATGTGGTCCTGCTACTAAAGCCTTTTCCTGGAATAACATCAGAGCTCAAGGAGGGCACAGGCACAGTACCTTTGGGTGCAGAGCAAAACGGTATCGCATTGCTGTAGTAATCTTCCGGGCAGATCAAATGGTGTTTCCGTAGCAGCTCACTGTCCACACACCATCTGAAGACAGACTTGACTATGTAGAAGGGAAAGAGGATAAAGGTGTTTCAGACCAGTCTGAGGCTGAAGAATCTGCACCCAAACGTTCTTCATCCTCTGAGCCTAAACCATCTGACAAAATTTTTCTCAGGAACCTGTGGTAACGCTGACATTTAAGAAACTGATCAGCGAATATTTATCGGCCACTTCAAAGAGGCCAATCACTAGGCAAGGCTGTGTGGCAGTATTATTTGAGTTAAAATATTGTTACAGAAACAAGCAAATCTATCTTGAAAGAAGTACAGCCAGAATGCTCCTTAGAAGCAAAGATAGCAAGACTCCATCTCACATACTTCGGACACGTTATCAGGAGGGACCAGTCCCTAGAGAAGGGTATCATGCTTGGTAAAGTAGCAAGTCAGCAAAAAAGAGGAAGACCCTTGATGGGATGCACTGACACGGTGGCTGCACAATGGGTGAAGCACAGCAACAACTGTGGGGATAGCACAGGACCGGGCTGGGCTTCCTTCTGTTGTGCATAGGGCCACTGTGAATCAGAACCGACTTGCTGGCAGCTAACATCAACACTGTTACAGAAAGGTCTGTAAAAGAACAGAATTAAGAGAAGTGTGGTAGATTGAATAACTAGCCCCAATTCTTCCACCTTCCCTATATCCACACTCTCTGCCATGTGACTTTGCAGTCCCTGCTGCTATAAGCGGAGTGCATTTCTTCACCCATGACTTCAGGACTGGCCATGTGCTGTCCTTTGGCCAATAAGAAGTTAGCTGGGGTTTGACCTGTGCTTTTGCAGTTGTATAGCTGGGATTTCCCTCTTGTACATTTACCTCCACCATGAGAAGAGCTCCCGAACCCGAACCCTTCATCTTGGACCTCAGTATAAACCGACAAGGAGACAACTTGAGCTCAACGTGTAGCAAGGAGCCAAGCTCAGCTGAACCCACAGCTTGAAGACAGCCAAGCCCAGCTAGCTCAGCCCACCCCCAACTGACCCACAGACACATGAGAGAGAAGATCTCATTTAATAAAGTGGGAAGTCAATAATTAATGTCTATGGATCATAAACCAAGAAGCAGTAGGTAAGATACATTATTCAGAGGTACCAGACGAATTAAAACTAGAAAGGATCACCTTTGGCAAGTGGACTGAGGTTGGGAGAGTTGGAAGCTTATATATTTTATTATAAGCTCTTCTAAACTGGTTTTTAAAAATCATGTATATTACTTTGATTAAAAAAAAATAGGAATAGAGGAAGATTTGGAAGTTTTAAAACTGTTGCTTGCTCCATTAACCAATGTTACCTTAAGACATGGTGCCTTTCAATGGCCCTTCCCTTTGGAGGCTCCCTGTAGCCAAGGGTATAGGGGAGACAAGCAAATCACACATTTTCCCATCATATGTGCTAATTTATGAATTCTGAGGTTTGGGCTAGTCACTATAATAGGCAGGGATCACTTAGGAAAAATCAAAATATTAAAACCTCCACCCAAGGGCAAAGGCCACCATCTCCTTCCGATACCATCCCCTCCACAGACAGACAGGTGGATGGGTGGATGGATGGATGGCGGGGGGGAAGAAGGGAGGAAGGGAAGAAGGGAGGAAGGGAGGAAGAGAGGGAGGGAGGGAGGGAGGGAGGGAGGGAGGGAGGGAGGGAGGGATGGATGGATAAGAAGAGAAAGCTCTCCCTGAGAATAGAAAGCCATCTGATAAAAACAGAAGAAATTATTACAATCATTATAGAATTGGTTGATTCAAGAAAGAGTGGTCAGTGAAGCTTTGGTGAGAAATAGATTACTGGTGTAATCTGAGAACAGCCCTCCACGAAATACTACTCAATTATAGAGGAAAAATGGTGAATTTACTGTGGAGAACCATGGCAGACCCCACCATGACCAGGTGGTCAATGTTAACAGCACCTGTGCCTCCTGATGTGACATGGTGCTCCTGCCAAGAATGCACGGCCGGAGTCTTGTCATGAGAAAGGACACCAGACAGAACCATCTTACAGAATGAAAGGCCTGTCAAGAACTGTCAAGAACGTAGAAGAGAGGAAAATTCAAGGAATTATTCCAGACGAAGGAGTCTAAAAAAGAGATGTGACAACTAAATGCAACATGATTCTTGGATAGGATCCTGGACCAGAAAGAAAAAAGAGACTGTTGTGACAGGAAGTGGAATCTGAATGGGACACGAGGCATACTAGTGCTGATTTCCTGATCTGGAAGGTTATACATGACGGGGTGGAATCCAAATGGGACGCATGGTGTAACAGTGCTGATTTCCTGATCTGGAAGGTTATACATGACAGGGGGTGGAATCCGAATGGGACGCATGGTGTAACAGTGCTGATTTCCTGATTTGGAAGGTTATATGTGACAGGAAGTGGAATCTGAATGGATGTGTGGCGTAGCAGTGTTGATTTCCTGATTTGGGGGGTTGTATGTGCGTGACAGGAAGTGGAATCTGAATGGGACGCAGAGTTGTATGCTGATTCTGTAGGACAGTACCCCTGTTTGAAGACATGCACACTGGAGCGTTTTGTGGTGATGAGACATCATGGCTACAACTTGCTCTAAAAGTGTTCAGAAAAATACCAGACAGCAGGCAATGGAGCAAATATAGTAAAATATTAACAGCTGGGGAGTTGGTAGTTCTGTATACACACCTGGAGACAATTTGATGACGCTGAAGGCCTCGAGGGTCTGTGCTTCTGCCTGGTGCGTGGCCCGCTCTTCCTCCGCCATTGCCCGAGCGCGGGCCTGAATGATGTGCCTTTCCACCATTTCAACCTCAGCCAGTCGCTGCTTGTAGAGTTCTCGAATCTGGCAGATGGATAACCAGACACGGAGAAATACGGTGAGTCCGCACCCCAGCACCAGAGCTTCCCACGGGGCATGGAAGACCGGTCAGGGATTAGTGAGAAACCATCACAGAGTTATAGAGACCAACTGACAACCTAACAGATGTGAAAACTGAGACCCACAGAGGGATAATGACTTAAGGTTTCACAGTAAGGTCGCAACAGATCCAAGCCTGGAACCCTGTCTCCTGACTCTGGTTCTACAGTAAAGAAGCTGCTATCCAAACTCTGAAATACCACATGCGAGCTATCACACCACCTGCGGCACACAAGGGGCTGTGTCACCCCGGTCCCCCTTCAAGGAAGGACTTCCTGCCCAGCTGCAGAGCGTGCAGCCAGCCCTCAGCTGTAAACCCCTTCCGAGTCGACCTGAGCTGTAGGAAAGGGCTCGACTGAGACCATGTCCTTCCAGGGACACCCCCGCATCACCAGACCGAGGCATGGGTATAAACGCCTGGCCAGTGTGACCCCGAGAGAAACTGTGACAGGCAACACTGTCTCCACGGCAACCCACCAGGTTGGCTGAGGGTTGGGGGGGTCTGTGTCGTGTAGACTTCCTCCACTGCCCGATTCTGCCTCCCCTCCGGCTCTTCACAGGGGTTGACGTCTAATAAACAGTTGCACCCCAAACCCTGTCAGTGTCTGCTTCGGACAGCTCAACCTGGATGCCCAACACACGCCTTCACACTGATTACAGACTGACCAGCCAGCCACGCAGCTGATCCGTATTTTGAGTTCAGACTTCTGGAAGCAAGAGGCAGAGGGCTCACTGGGTGAGGTAATGTTAGACAGTTCTGTAGGGGAACAATGTTCCTTATTATACTCCTAGAGCTGGTAGGATCTCAAAAATGTTGTTGGCATTCTTTTAATAAAGATCTACACTAGGGGAGAGGAATTAATCAGCTACGACCTCTGCTCTCAAGGCGTTTACATTTCAGCAGGAAGCGCCAGGGAAGGATACAAGTAAGTGGAACAGAGTTGTAAAAGTGCTATGCTAGCAACATGAATGGGGAAATGAGGAAGGCTGTCTCGCAGGGTCAAGAAAGGCCCTCCTCAGGGGACAGTGGCCAAGGACAGTCCCTAAAACACAAAGAACCTTGCTTTGTGTTATGCGTCTTCTTATTTGGGTCTGGCACTTGTCCCTGATGTCAATTCTTGAATGCAAGGATTAGCATCTTATCCAAATAAAGGTAACAGTAACAACACCAGGGAGCACTTAATGAGTGCTTGCTAGATGCCAGGTGCTCAGTGTTATAAATGCTTTCCTGTGTTAACTCATTTAACCCTCAAAACAACCTACGGGCAAATATTATCTCTAATTTTGATGAGGAAAGTGAGGCATACAGAAATAAGGACTGCCCAAGATTACAGAGGTAGTATTTGGAGGAGCCAGGATTCGAACCCAGAGGGTATGGTTCCGGAACATTTGCTCTTAATCATGAGACCTATTTCCATAGGCTGACACAAGGAAGTCCAGCAGCAAGGGACTGCCTGGGGACAAGTCAGATTAAGAGAGAAACTCCATATTGAAAGGTGGCTACCACTTCTCTCAGGGAGAAGGAATTCCAGAGCTGCAGAGGCAATCCTATACAGCCCCTTGAGAGTCCACCTCATCCAGAGATAGATGAGAAGCAGAAAGGCACAGAAAAGGAGAGAGAGCAGCATCAGTGTGAGAAGAGCAGCTCCACAGAGGTGGGAATAAGGGACGCCTGCCCTTTGCAAAGTTTCTTGTGTTTTTGTAATTACAGAATTCATGTGCACTGCAAAAGTTCAGACAACCAAGAAGTATGCAAAGGAAATTTTTCAGATTTTTTCTTGTGCATATATTATTATAAAAAGGAAATTACCTTAACATTGTTCTACAACTTTTTTTGCTAAATTAATAAACGGCAGGTCGACTGTCTATGCCTATAATAAAGGTGTAATTCATTCTTTTTAACAGCTGCAGAGTATTCCATAATGTAGATATACCATATTTATAAAGTCAACATATCTTTGCATAGTTCTATTATTTCTGTAGGACCACTCTTTAAGCTTTTACAGAATCGGAAATTTTTGCAATGAATATCGTTGTTCTTTTATTTTAAAAAAGTTCAAAGCTTTTTCTTTCTTATTTTTAAAGAAGGATCACTCTTTGCCAGTTCAGACCCTGATGCAGTGGCTAGTACTGGGGGAGATATTAAGGAGATAAAAATTAATAAACTGGGTGATTGGTCATGAGGGTTACAATGCTCTGCCCATTTTGACTCATGTGAATGGCAGCGATGTGAGTCAGAAGTTCAAGGGCAAGGTCTGGCCTGACTTGGCTGAAGTCTTAGCACAGTGAAGATGGTGAAGAAGGAAGAACACAGCACGGGGTCTGATCCAGGGGTCATGACTAGATTTCAGGGAGCCTATAACCATGGGGAGCCCTGGTGGCACAGTGGTTCAGAGCTCAGCTGCTAACCAAAAGGTAAGCAGTTGGGATCCACCAGCTGCTCCTTGGAAACCCTATGGGGCAGTTCTCCTCTGTCCTACAGGGTCGCTATGAGTTGGTATCAACTTGACAGCAATGGGTAGTAGTAGTAATAACCCTCAGAGGAGGTGAGGCTTGCCACACGACTATTTTGCATACAATATAGATAGTGATTCTGTTAATGTCTGTCTACCCTACCTAGACTGAAAGGTACAGAGGACAGTTTTCGTTGGTTTGTTTTTGTGCATTGTTCACTTCTGAATCCCCACTGCCCAGAACAGAGCATGGCACATAGTAGACAGTCAATAAAATACATTACATGAATGAATGGATGGCTGAAGCTGGGGAGGAAGCACATGTCAGTTACGGGGCAGGTACAGGGACAAAAGAGAACACAGGGGTAGGTCTGAGAGGCAGGAGGAACACCAGGGCAAAGAGGAAGGAGTGGTGCGTCTATCAGCAGAGTCAGAGCCAGCAGAGAGGCCAGTCAACCGCTTTTCTTCTTGCATAAATGAGGAAGGCTGCTCTTTCAGACACTGAGCATGCTTCCTAAAATCTGGGCATCAATGCCTCGCTCAAATTTGTGACTTGTGATACAAAGGTAGTCCAAAAGGGGGCGACTTTTGGCTTTATCAGCTTAAGGGAACAACAGCTATTCAGCACTGTGACCAGTCATTGTATTTACATATAGGCAATATTGCAATAGATCAGGTGTGTGTGTATGGAGAAATAGCTAGATGCTACAGATATGAGCCATATGTGTGTCGTATGTATTTGTATACGTGTGTGTATAGATGCTACAGGTACATGCCATATGTGTGTAGTATGTATTTGTACACACGTGTGTACAGATGCTATATATGCCATATGTATTTGCATACGTGTGAACAGACGCTATAGATATATGCCATATGTGTGTTGTACATGTATTTGCACACGTGTGTAGAATGTATTTGTGTACGCGTGTGTACAGATGCTCTAGATATATGCCATATGTATTTGTATCCGTGTATAGATGCAACAGATATATGCCATATGTGTGTATTTGCATACGTGTGTGTATAGACAGAATGTGCTCCCACTAGAACGTCGGCTCTGTGGCACATGGCTTTGGTTGGCTCTTTGCCACAGTGCCTGGCAGGGACGCATTACCCAATAAGCAAGGCGCGCACGGGCTTAATTGTGCTTACTTACTAATTTGTAGTGCACAACGTCACCTGTTTCTCTTTGATGTGGTGAAAACCATGTGAAACTGTGCATCATAGATCTGTAAGTAAACACAATTAAGCCCGTGCGTACCTTGCTTACTGCAAGCGGTGTGTACGGTGTTTATGGTTAACCCTTCCCTGCAGTGGCACCCGGCAGGTGCAGACAAGAGTGGGACCGCCGAGTCCGGCCGGCGCCCGCCTTCCTGCAGGTGCACCCGGCCCCCCGCACGGTCCGCAGACCCGACGCCATCGCGTCCCGGAGGGCGCGGGCAGGAGCCGGGGCCTCGCGTTACCTGCTGCAGCGAGTCCACGAACTGCTCGTGGCGCTCATCCTGGCTGCCGCGAGCCTTGATGAGGCTGGTGCCCACGTCCTCGCCGATCACCTCGGCCGAGTACAGGTTGCGGAAAACGCCGGTGAGCAGGTACGAGATGTCTTGGGTGCGCAGCGAGGTGGGGCGCAGACGCAGCAGCTGCGGCTCGGCTCCGCGAGTGACCTCGAGCGGCGGGACGCGGCGGGGCCGGCCGCGGGTGCTGCGCTGGAAGCCCTCGGTGTAGGCAAAGGAGGATAGCAACGAGGACCTGCAGATGGACTGGGTGGGGCTGCAGGACCGGGTCAGGTTCGTGGTGGGCCCCCATGTTGCCCTCCGGGACAGGGAAGACTCGGACTCTGAAGCTCGCCGCTCTCTGGAGCTCTCGGTCTCCATGGCAACGGAGCCGCTACTATCTCTGGGCCGCACTTCCGCTTCCTGTCCCGCCCCTTCCGCCTCACCGCCCTCTTCGAGAGCGTCGTCGGTGTTGTGAACGTCATCGACTTTGGCCTCATCAGCCCCGCCCTCTTTAGGGTGAACTTAAGCGGTATGGCGCACCAAGGGGAAAACGGTGCATGGCACAGCGGAGCCAGTCTAAGAGTAAAACCTTGCTCCTAACCACCTACTTCCACCCATCCGTCCATTCTTTAACCTGTTCCGCAATTATTCACTCAATCACTTAATATTGATTGTAAAAAGATTGTTTCAGGTCCGCTGGGAGCTGGAGGTAATCAAGGGAGGTAAGATGCTGCTTCTGCCCTTGCGGAGCTCACAGTCGTGTGTGTGTGTGTGTGTGTGTGTGTGTGTGTGTGTGTGTGTGTGTGTGTGTGTGTGTGTGTGTGTGTGTGAGAGGGAGAGAGACTGGAGTGTGTAAGAGATCAGGGTTGTGGTCGGGGAGGGGGCAGTAACAGGGAGGGGACAATAAAACAAGGGAGGGGACAGTAAAACAAGGGGTTAAGTCTAAGATGAAGATAAGTGTTGGACATTATGGATCTAAAAGGACAGGAACTCAGTCTGTTGGGTGAGAGGAGACTTCTTGGGAAAATATGTAGAAGTGAAATTGCTGCCTGCACAGTGGACACTGCTGACAGCTCAGTGGACACTGTCCAGGCCAAGGTCTACAGCAACTCTCCAGTCCTAAAGAATAGCCGCCCCTTAGTCCTCCTATTCCTCAACCTCTCAGCAGGATCAGCTGCTGCTGCCCATTCCTTCCTACTGGCACACTGTCTTCCCTTGCTTTCTCTGTTCTCTGTACACATCCAGCAATCCCACGCCTAGGTATTTCCCAAGTGAAATGATCAGTGGTTGCCAGGAGCTGGGGATGGGGGATAGAGTTGGCCACAAAGGGCATGAGAAAATTTCTTGGGATGATGGAACTGCCCTACATCTTGGTTGTGGTGGTGGTTAAATGACTGTATAAAGGGTCAATTTTACTGTATGTAAAGTATACCTTTTTTTTTTTTAAATTAAAAAAAAGAGGTGGAGGAGTACAAGTAAGCTTGGAGAGGAGGAAAAAGGGTACTCCATGCAGAGGGACCTGGGTATACAAAAGCTGTGAGACAGCACTGCGTATGGGAGGAATTGGGAGAAATTCAGGATGGGCTTGAGGGGGAGGAAATGAGACTGGTAGGCAAGAGCTAGACTATAAATGGCTTTGCAGGCCATATTAGGGAACTTGAACTTTATTCTGAGGAAGGTAGGAGGACCATCAAAGATCTTAAGCTGAGGAGTGCCATGGGCAAATCTACTAAGATCGCTTTGGTTGCAGTGAGAGAATAGACTGGAGGGAGACGAGGGGCATCAGGGAGATCAATTGTAGTAGTTAGGAAAGAGATGAAGGTTGCTTTGATTAGGGTGAGAGAAATGGCTTAGAGAAAGATGTGAAAGGCAGAATTGGCAAGACTTGCTGGTGGATGATGGGAGGTGAGAAAAAAGACGGACCACAGATGACTCCCACATATCGGGTGTGTGCAACCAGGTTTACAGAGATGGGGAAGAGGACCACGTATCTAGGGCAGCAGCTTCTTGACATCACATCAACTGTCATCATTAGCACACCATGGCTTCTGCTCACATGTGACACAACTAGTTACTTGCTACTCCAAAGTGAGTTTCCTTTCCTTACAGCCTAAAACCCACTTCTTGAGATGAGCTCCAGATGCTTGCCCACAGACCTGGGCCACTTCCACTTCTCTTGGTTAGGCCTAGCCCCCTCATCTATCCTTTCCACTACCTTTCCAGCCCTTAGAGCTTGGAGGCCAGTGCCCCTGCCCTGGACTGTGTACTTAGAGGGCCCTGCTCTCACCCTCCTCCAGCTGCATCCTTCCCCACAGTTAGGAGGCCACAGGACCAAGGTGATGTGCCCACAGCTTCTGTCCAGGTATCTGGGACTCTAAGATTACTTGCCCAAACATTCTGAGCCCATTTCCAGGGCCTATGCAGGCATCTTCCCTCCCCAGTCCCTGCTGCCAGGGCTGACTGATGTGCACAGCAAGGGGTGGCTTTGGTGGGGCTATGTGGAGGAAGCTTGGACACATGGGCTGGTTTGTCCAGTTGTCTACACGTATGTGAGGCCCCTGGTGGTGCAGGAAGGAGCTGTGGGTGGGAAGAGAAGTGAGGCCATCTGGGGGCCTCCATTGCTTTGGGCCCTGTGAATATTAGGGGGGGGGGGCTGGCAAATTGATTACCTTATCAGGAGTAATTCCACCTGTGGAGGCTCCCTACCCGCCTTTCTACCCCGGGGAAGGACAGAACAATGGATTCTTGCCCAGCCCTTTTGTGGAATTGACAGTTTCTTTGTTCCACTTAATCTTCTGTGCAGTCGTTGTTCTTTACGTATTTTCTTTTCATTGTTGTTGATGTGTATTTGCTGAGTCTTTATGTTTTTCTTGTTTTTTATTTTGATGTGTAGGATTGTTAGTTTCCTTTGTGGTTACCTTAATATGTACTCTGATTTTTCTAAGTTTAAACCACTCTTATTTCTTTACGTCGCCTTACTTCCTCTCCTTATGAAAGATCGATGACTGCATTATTTCGTCTTGCCTGGCGCTTCTGGCATCTCCATTCTGCCTCCAAACAGACTCAGGGAAAGGCGTGCAGAGTCTGACCCGGCCTGGGAGAGGGCTCCCCTCTTTCCACGATTCCTCCCTTCCCCTGGCTTCAGTCCCCGCTCAAGGGATATTGTGCCGGCCAGGGTTTCCAGCGGCACTCCTTAGTCCTGGTATTCTCGGGCGCTGCTGCCTGTCCCTGCCTGCTGACACCCTCTCTTCCCCTTTCCTCTCTGCTTCCCCCACCTCCACCCTTATTTGCCTCTTCTGCTGCTGGAAACTCTCTGCCTGATGAACGGACTGGCTTCATCCCTGCTCCTGCCCTGCCCTGCAGTCAGTTTGTGTGTTTCCAGTGTGAATAAATGAAGGAATGACTCAAATGCTGCACCAGCAACAAAGGGTTCAGGTCCCCTATGGGGCCCCCTGCAGCCCCCTTCCGCAGGGATTTCCTCGGCCCACAGAGAATTTCTTGAGCTGACTATTTTGTAACCTGTTCTGCGGGTCAGAAGTTTGTTTGTTTGTCTCTGGTTCCCACACACATTTTTTATCCTTTTTTTTTTTTCAAACTTAAAAAGTTATACATCACCAAGATACAAAAAAAAAAATCAAATAGTACACAAAGAGTAGAAGGTTAGTGCCATCCTCCCTGTCCTTTCCCCTAGATTATTTCTGTATTTTGCCAGCTATTTTTTTCTGCCTGTACAAACACAGACATCTAAAGTCCTTTACAGACACACACACACACACACACACACACACACACACACACACACACACACACACACACACACACGTGCACACACGCGCACGCGCGCGCGCGCCATACATGACATCATCGTGTTATACATACTGCCCTGCCATTTGCTGTTTATTTTTGTAGTTTAAGTGAAGTTTACATTTCAAGTTAGTCTCCCATACAAAAATTGATACATACATTGTTCTGTGACCCTAACTGCTGTCCCCATACTGTGACAGCATACTCCTCCTTTCCACCCGATTCCCCATGGACCATTCAACCGGCTCCTAACCCTCTCTGCCTTCCCATGCCATTTACTTTTCTATTTTTATTTTTTCACTTAAGTTTTGGAGTTGTTTTTACAAGAACTGACAGGAAGACTGCTGTAAAAATGGCTCGGTGTGGAGTCTGCCCTCCTCTGACTTCACAACGGGGAAGGAGACTCAAGGTCAACAACGCAAGGCTGATTCCTTTGAGGCAGGGGTCCGACAAGCCTCTTCCCTCTGACATCTTACCAATCCTGACACCAACGGTCCCTCACACAGCACTCCCTGCTTCTCTGCTGGGTTCAATAATTCATTGCAATGGCCACACAACTCACAGACCATACTCACGATTATGGGGTTTACTAGGGAAGTAACAGTTACAGTTCAGGCTCAGGAGCACTCGGGGTACAGCTCTTCCATCAGGCCCCTGGCCTCTCCCCAGAGTCACTCAGTTCTCTCTCTGTCTCAGTCTCCTGCTTCCAGGAGCTTCTCAGAGCAAGGATCCCAGGTCCAAAGGACGCATTCTCTGCTCCTGGCTATTCTTCCTTGGTGATGGCAGGATCCTCCTCTCTGCTCTGCAATTGGCTCTCTGTTCAGGCACAACTGACAGTCCCCTTGGTGGGCCACAATTACCCTATCACACAGTCCCACCCAGTCACCTGGGTGGGAGTTACAAGGCCATGCTTAGAGAGGCTACGCACAAAAATAATCACCCGCACCACAACTGCTTACTTTATTTATTTTTTTAAAAAATCCGCTTACTTAACTGTTGCCATCAAATTGATTCCGACTCATAGCCACCCTACGGGACACAGTTGAACTGCCCCATAGGGTTTCCCAGGAGCAGCTGGTAGATTAGAACTGCTGACCTTTTGGTTAGCAGCCAAGCTCTTAATCACTGTGCCACCAGGGCTCCAGCTGCATGGGAGCCCTTAGTATGGAAGCATCATTATTGATTTAACCAGATCCCTGCCAGTGAACTTCACCTTGGTTTTTTTCTTTGTTTTGCTATTACAAATAGTGATTTAATGAGACACTTTGTCCGTATTTGTGCATACTTTGCATAGCAACAGTTTCTGTAGAATGTCATAGAATTGCCTGGCCAAAGGGTATGTACATTTTAATATTTGAGATTTTGCCAAATTGACCTCCAGAAAGAGTATACCAAAGTAGACTCCTACCAGTATTACGTGAGAGCTTATGGGTATTTTAAACGTGTTTTGAACCATATGCCAAATTTCACCTCCAGCCCACATCTGTCTCCTAAACTTCAGACTTGTCCATCCCTCTGGTACTTCATCTCCCCTGGGATGTTTGAAGGAACCTCAGACTTCATCTCCCCAAACAGAGCACCTGCGCCTCCTTCAGCCTTCCCCGTTTCAGTTAATGGGAACTCCATCCTTCCAGTTGTTCAGGCCAAAAACTTGGAGTCCTCCTCAATGCCTCTATTTCTCTCACAGCCCCCACTAGTAAATCCTTCAGCATTTGTCCAAAACCCTGTCACTTTTCATGACCTCCACTGCCACCACCAAGGGCTGAGCCACCGTTGATTCTCACCACCTCACTGGGCTCCCTGCTGCAGCCCTTGGCCCTCAATGGTGGCTTCCCCTCCCAGTGGGCAGAGTGACCCTTTTACAACAGGAGCAGATCATTTTCCTCCTTTGCTTGAAGCCTCCCGACGGTTCCCCATTTCTCCCAGAGTAAGAGCAGAGGCCCCTACAAGGCCCTCCAGGAGCTGGCCCCCATTACCTCCCTGTCCTGCTCCCCCTGCTCCAGCCACACTGGCCTTGCCGGTCCTCCCGCGCCCCGGCCCCGCTGGCCTCCTTGCCCGTCCTCCCGCGCCCCGGCCCCGCTGGCCTCCATGCCCGGTCTCCTGCGCTCCGGCCAAGCTCCAGCCTCCCCCCCTGGCACAGGCTCTTCCTTCTGCCTGGCCTCTTCTCCCCCAGGTTCCTCCGAATGGTACACGCCTTCACCTCTTCAGGTCCTTGCTCAAATGTCACCTTCTGCATAAGGTCCAGCCTGACCCTCCTATTTGAAATTTACCTTTCCCCCATCCCCGAGCTCCCTCACCTGGCTTTCCTTCGTTGTCCTTGTCACCTTCTGATACACCACACAGTTCACTTAGCTTTATGACCCAGTGTCTTTTCTCCCCATTGGAATGTAAGGTCCACGAGGGCAGGGAGTTTGAGTCTGTTTTACTCACTGATAATTCCAAGCCTGGAGGACAGAACCTGGCAAACAGTAGGTGCTCAATAAATACGTGTTGAATAAATGAGATAGAACAGTTTTAAAATGGGTTTTAGTGTCTTTTTCAGTTCATGTACTCCTTAAGGGTTGGGCTGTGCCTCCTCCCTCAGATGGGGGTCTGGGGCTGTGTCTCCTGAGTCCTCCCCTACACCTAGCACTAGACTCTGGCTGTAGGGTAGGTGGAGTCAGAGAGAGGGTGAGGACTTAGTCCACGGTGAAATAAACATCACATCACATCTATATTTACAAATGAATTAAGAAAAAATGCATTGCCTTCGAGTAGATTCTGATTCATAGCTACCCTATAGGACAGGAATAGAACCACCCCATAGGGCTTCCAAGGCTGTAAATCTTTACGGAAGCAGACTGCCACATCTTTCTCTGGCAGAGCAGCTGGTGGGTTTGAGCCACTGACCTTTCAGTTAGCAGCCAAGTGCTGAACCACTGAGCCACCAGGGCTCAACCGCAAATGAATAGACACATAAAATCCCACAAATGCAACTGTGGAAAAGTAACCCCAAGTCATTCCCTATTGCCCTGGGATTACCAATGGGCCCAGCAACCCTGTGGTTCAGCTTGGCACCTTGGAGCCCTGCACGGCCAGCAATGGCTTCCTGGCATCTCTGACGACTCTCACTTTGCCATAGCTGCTCCCGTGGGAGAGGCAGCTTTCACCTTCCCTCCCAGTGCATCTGGGCTTGGGCCCAGGACCCTCTGGAGGGAGACTAGATGGGCTTTTACAGCCCTAGAATGTATTTTGCAAGCAACAGGGACATACCGTTAGGTGGAGAGCCTCAGGCTGGGCCCTGTGGCCACCAGGACCTATAGAGGAGGCCAGGTAGGGAACAGCTCATGTCCCTCCGAACCAAAAAACCAAAATCGTTGCCGTCAAGTCGATTCCGACTCATAGCGACCCCGCAGGACAGAGTAGGATTGCCCCGTAGGGTTTCTAAGGAGCGGCTGGTGGGTTCAGACTGCTGACCTTATGGTTGGCAGCTGAGTGCTTCACCACTGCGCCACCATGTCCCTCCAGCAGCACTTATCTGTGCCGGTTCCTTGACTTGCGTTGTCTCACATGGGTCTGAGGATGACTGTAGCTACTGACTAGAGCGCAGAGTGACTTGTTCACTTGTTGTAAGTCTTGTTCTAAGTCTCGCAGCCAAGAAACTGCAGAGCCAGGATTTAAACAGCTCCCTGGCCCCCATGCCCAGACACAGGAGATCTCAAGATAGGAAGAGGGGCCAGAGCAAACCTTGTCCACCTCGCCTGCCCAGGCTTGTGCTTGCTTTCACAGGGGACGAAGTGGCAGCGTGCCTAGAGCCTGACCATCCTGAAGGTTGGCATTCTTGAGTTGATCCTCCCCCTCCCCCAGGCAGTCGGAGACAGTGATGGTAGAGGGGCCGAGGGCATTGGCCCTAACCCTCGGTCTCCAGCCTTCCCAGAAGCCCCCACCCCAACACACAGCCTCACTCACACACTGAAGACGGGATGGTCCAGCTGGGAGTGGTGAAATGCCACGTGAGAGAGCGAGGCCTTGGGCATGTGTGGCCCGGTGCACCCAAACTAAGCCTGCTGCAAAGCCCTGAGTCATGGGATTTTGGGCATCTCTCGGCGGTAACTGAGAGCGGAGTTTCGAGGAGGGTAATTTGGGCACCTAGCCAGGGCTGGGCCCACTGAGGGCTCTGGGAATTGAGGGTTGAGGGAGCAGAATCCAACAACTTCGTGGTTCAGGCCAAAGCTGCTCACTTTGCACCCCTCTCTGCACTCAGATGGAGCCATATCCAGCCACAGAGGCTTACAACCAGCAGAAACAAGCAGTGCCTCTGGGCGCGGGAGAGAGGGCAGGGGAACTGGGGTGAGGTCAGAGCAGCAGCCTGTTTCTCTGAGCAGGGTGTGTCCCACCCTTATTTCTGGCAGAACCTGGTGGAATGTGCCAGCTATGAGTCAGCCATGCCTATCCTGCCCAACAACCCCCAACCAGGGAGGAGACTCCAGCTCCTACGTCTGGGCCATCGGCCAGAAGAGGCTTGTGGGAGGTGGGTTTAGGATGTGCAGCTTGGCTGCAGCCCCCACCACGGACATCTGGAGCAGAGGGAGAGATGCTGGTCTCAGACAGGGCCCCGGTTTGGGGCCTGGAGTTCAGGGTTAGGGCTTGACCCAGATAAACGGGAATGATGATTAAGAGGAAGCTTCCGTAACTACCTACTGTTCTTCTTAGGTGCCAGTGAGTCATTTCCAACTCATAGCGACCCTATAGGACAGAGCAGAACTACCCTACAGGGTTTCCAAGGAGCAGCTGGTGGATTTAAACTGCTGACCTTTTAGTTAGCAGCCAAGCTCTTAACCACTATGGTGTCAGAATTTCATTGTGTCTCTGCCTGGGAAGTGGGTTGGGCTTGAGGAGGTGTGATTTGATGAATGGAGGGGCCTCTGTTCCAGGTCCAGGTGGTAAGCTCTGAGGCCAGAAAACCTCCCCCGAGGGCAGGCCTGGAGGTGTGGGTCCTGGCCTAGGAGAGGTTGGAGAGAGAAGGGAGGGCAGAGACGGGAAGCCCCAGATGCTCTGCCCCTCCAGGCTGGGGATTCAAAGTAAGGCCTGCCATAGTGGGCTTGCTCATCCTCCAGCCAACACCCAGTGTGGCCCTGGCATGGAAGGGAAACCAAGGAGGGGTTGCTCCTGCTGGTGGACAGGACTGAGGCAAGCGGCAGATAAGGGCTAGCTCCCTCTGGTTAGCAGGGGAGGGCCATGCAGAGCTGGGGGATCTCTCCAAAGCCGGCAAGTCCTGACCCACTCTCAGAACTGGGAAGACCTGCCCCCCAGATTGCTCAAATCCCTTCCTGAGGTACTCAAGGCCACCTAGGCCTAGCTGTGCTGGGAACAGCGGGTGGAGGGGGTGGGCCAGGCCTCCTCCTCCAGGAAAGTTCATCTGGCTTCAGCCACACACTCACACTGGCTTTATAGGCCCAGGGGACCTCCCGGGGTTCACTGGGGGGCTCAGCACCCCTTCTTCTGGCCAGGCTCTGGGCTCGCCCACACACAGAGCTGGGCTCTCCTGAGGGGTGGAATCTGTGGACCTTCCCTGGGGGTCTCTGGGTATCCTCTAAAGAGGGTGTCTGGGTCACCAGAGTTGAGGGTGGGAGGTCTACCTAGGGGCCCCTTGCTCAGACAGCCCCCTTGGGAGGCCACCCAAATAAGGGACCCTGGGGGTGTCACTTCACACCAGGCCCCATATCTGCTCCCCAGCCTCTCCCACAGACCGCTGGGGGTGCCAGGGGCTCGGGGCCTGAGAGGCTCCGAGTGCGGCTCCCTGCACCCATCTGCTGGAAACTTTCCAAGCCCCAGGCCTCCCCAGGTGCTCCTGGAGTTAGAAACTTCCCAGCTAGGGATGAGGAAACCCTCCCTGGATAAAGTTCCAGGTATTGCCTTCCGAGGGCCTTCTAATCTACGCCAGTGCTCCCAGCGCAGGAGGGAAAGCAGATTCGGGGAGCTTCCTGGACGCCGGCTTCCTGACCCCGCGGCCCCGCTGAACGTCAAGGAGTACGCGATCCCTTCCCGGGGATGGCGCCGGATTCTCCGCGGCATCACCCCGAGCCGGGAGAGGCGCCCGCAGGCAGGGCGTGGGGCCGGGCCGCTCGCGGTAATGACAGGGCCCGCGGCCCGTGGGTGGCGGCGGCGGGATCTGGCTATTTCTGGCCGGGGCGGGTCCCCCGGCCGTGGCCAAGGCTGGCCTGACTGCCCGGCCCCCACCTCCGCCCTCCCTCCGGGCTCCGGGCAGGGGGCGGGGCGGCGTCCCGGGCCCACTCCCGCCGCCTCCCTCTGCAGTCCGGTCGGGTCGCTGCGCTGCGCTCGGCTCGGGCTCCAGGCCGTCCGCAGTGTCGCCGCGCACGTGCGCCCGCGCTGCCCCTCCGGCCACGCTGCCCGTCGGGCATGGACCCTGGGCGGGACTTCCTGAGCCTGCACGGTGAGTGCCTCGCCCGCGCGCAGGGGCCTGCACGGGCCCCGGGCTGGGGGTGCCCAGCTTCCCCGCTGCGGCCCGCCGGCGCCGCCCCGGATCGGGGGAATCTCGGCTCGCAGCTCCCGGGGCCGGGGCTGCCGGGCATTTCCAGGCTTGTCCCCCAGATCTGGCCTGGGGTCGGGGTCTCGGGTCCGTTCCTCCAGGCCCCCAGCCTCGGGGGCTCCCCCTTGCCCCAATCACGGGGTCCTGGGCCGCACGGCGCCGCGCACACAGAGGGGCTGAGAGGGAAGGAACCGGCATCCACGAGTGGCCGTCCCCGCCCCGCCCGGGCCAGGCCGCTCCGGTAGGCTCCCCAGAGCCCGGACGTGCCTGGACCGCTTCAGGCAAGGCGAGTGTGGCGGGGTGTGGGGCAGGAGGGCAGGAGGTGTGCAAGGGTGGCCGAGGTTGCGCCGCCCTAACTGCTCAGCGGAGAACTCACAGTCAGGATGCCCAAGCTGGGAGGAGCGGCCAGATCCCCCCTCTGCAGCCCCTCCAGGCTGGACGGCGCAGGATGGCAGCCCTAGCTAGCCGCCTTTCCTCCTTTTGTCTTGCCGAGGTCTATCTCCTCCGACCTGGACCGGCTGGGCCAGCTCGCTGCCATATCCCTCTCACTCCAGGAGAGGGGCAGCTGCGGGATCCTGGCTGCAAGGCCTTCTGGGCCAGCGGGACCACCCAAGCTGGACATGGGATCTCTTTGCTGTGGCCTGGGAACTCACTCACTCTTAGGAGGGGCCTTGCCCTCCTGTCCCCCAGATCATCTGGCAGCTCAGCAAACCCTGCCCCCTCACACTAGTCACTGCTCAGCCTCACCTCCCTCTCTAGTTCACTTGGAGTTAGAGACCTCAGTGCCCACCACCAACCCAAACCAAACCCACTGCCATCGAGTGGATTCTGACTCATAGTGACCCTATAGGACAGAGTAGAACTGCCCCATAGGGCTTCCAAGGAGCAGCTGGTGGATTTGAACTGCTGACCTTGTGATGAGCAGCTGAGCTCTTAACCCCACCCACCCATCTAAACCATTTGCAGAGGTGATGGATGGAAGAGAGACAGGCAGAGCCCTCCAATCCTCCACTGGAGACCCCCCGACTGCAGGCCCCCCACCCCAGTTCAGTGGGACTCAGAGATGTTCCATCAGCCAAGTCCCCAGGCCGTCTCCCGTCTCTCACATAGCCTGTCTTAGTCATCTAGAGCTGCTGTAACAGAAGTACCACAAATGGATGGCTTTAACAAACAGAAACTTATTTGCTCAGTTTAGGAGGCTAGATGTCTGAATTCAGGGCACCAGCTCTAAGGGAAGGCTTTCTCTCTGTGTCAGCTCTGGGGAAAGGTCCTTGACTCTTCAGCTTCTATTTCTAGGTTTCCTGGAGGTCTCCATGTGGCTTGGCATCAATCTTCCCCCATTTCTGCTTGCCTGATCTGCTTCTTTAATCTGTTGTGAGAGATTGACTCAAGACACACCCTACACTAATCCTGCTTCATTACCATAGCAGAAAACTCCTTCCCATTTGGGATTATAGAGGTTATACTGGCATTGTGCCTTCAAGTCGATTCTGACTCATAGTGACCCTATAGGACAGAGTTAAACTGCCCCATAGGATTTCCAAGGAGTGGCTGCTGGATTCAAACTGCTGACCTTTTGGTTAGCAGCCAGCGCTCTTAACTACTTTGCCACCAGGGCTTCTGATACAGGGTTAGAGGTTAGGATTGACAACACATACTTTAGGGGACACAATTCAATCCATAACAGCCTGGAGCTGGTCCCTGTGGCCCAGGGAGACCTTGCTCAGTGCCTAGAGCTCTTGTCCTCACACCATTAGCCACAGAGCTCCTCAAACCACCTCATCCTGCTGGGTCATGGGATGCCTGCCCCTTCCAGTCCTCCTTCTTCCCCCTCCTAAGGCCAGAGGTGTCCTTAGCACTCCTGCCAGATTGGCGTGAGGGAGACTGGGCAGCTTAGAGGACCACACTGGAGACCTCTGTTTTGTCCCTCACCATCCATTAGCTGGTGCTGTCCACCCTGTAACCTGCCACCCCTTCCCTGCCTACCTTACATGGAGCCCTCGGGTCGCCTCTGGCGTGGCTGAAGCCTCCGCTCCTGTTGGAATGGGCTCTGTCCCCACTGAGATTCAGCCAGAGCCTCCCAGTCCTGTGGCATGGGCTTGGCCTCCAGGGTTTTGAGCCCTGGCCCATCCTGTTTGAGGCCTGCCTGCAGAATGCCTGACTCTGTCCAGCCCTTCCTTCAAGGCTGGCATGAACACTGCAACCCCAAGCTGTTTTCCCAGAAGGCCTTGCTACTTCTAGCTCATTGCCCAAAATTAGCTCCTTGAACTGCTTTCTGTCCTCCCTATAAGACCAGATGGGGAGGAAAGAACCTGTCAAGGAGAAGTAGTGGTGAGAGGCAGTGGTCACTGTGCCCTGTCCTGTTCCCCATTGTCCACAGTTGCATTGGAAGTCTGCACCCCCACCCCTTTCACAGGTGTGCCCCAAGGCACTGGACATGTGCTGCAGGACCTCAATCTCTGGCTTGGGCAGTTGGCAGAAGGCACTCTGGTTTCCCTCCATCAGCCTAATGGGCTGCAGGGCCCAACTAGATATGAGATGTCCCTTTTGTCCCCACCCCAGACGCGTACAGGCAGGTAGCATATAAGCATGGATTCTGGAGGCAGACTCCCTGAGTTCAAATCTTTTCCATCTCAGGCAAATCCTTTGACTTCTGTGCCCCGGGTTCCTCATTTTACAAATTAGGCACCACCACCACCAACCTCACAGAGTTGCTGTAAGGACTGACTGTAAGTGCTGTGTTCTTGCAGGAGGCCTGCCTCCCTAGTTCCCACGCCCTGTGAGTTACTGTCTACACCTTCCAGTTCTCTGGGAGGTGAGAGGGCACCAGGAAAAATGTGACGGAAAGGGCCCCCTAGTGGTGGTGCCTCTGAAGCCAGCTCCTCAGCCTTCTCCTCCGACTGTGTTCCTTTGCTCTCTTTCCATTATGGCCAGGCCTAGATGGCTTCTCCAGCAGATCCCCAGATGTGCTCAAAAGGACACCCCCTCCCAGTGCTCTCTCCTCACGGAACACACCCACCTCCCCTAACTTCTTACACCCCACTCCTCCTGCCCCACTGCAAGAACTGTAAGACAGGGTGTAAGAGGCACCTCACCTGGCTCTGGGTGAGGCTCCTGCGCCTCCGCTTACTTCATGACCCTGAGCAAGTCCCTTTGCCTCTCTGGGCCTGTCACATCATCCATTGGGTAGCAATGACACTTCACAGAGGATGCTGCAAAAATACTGAAGTAGTTAGGCACTAATGGGTACAGGAGTACTGTCAACCCAACCAACCTGCCCCACAAGTCGATTCCAACTCACAGCGACCCTATAGGACAGAGTAGAACTGCCCCATAGGGTTTCCAAGGAGCGGCTGGTGGATTTGAACTGCCCACCTTTTGGTGAGCAGCCATAGCTCTTAATCACTGAGCCACAAGGGCTCCAGGTTGGCTCAAAAGTCAGGACCTCCAAGAGATGATGGTTTCAGACCCATCATACTAAGTTGGTGTGGCCAGCGCCCCCTGCTGACCTCACTTATGTTTCAAAGCTGTCGGTGCCTGGGGTGCCAGGCCCACATCACACAGGCAGACACTGATCTCAGAGTACCGAACTCTTTTGTGCCGTAGACCACTATGACAGTCTGGGAAAGCCTCTGGATCCCTTCTCAGGATCAGCTTTTTAAACGCATAAAATAAAACACGTAAGAATGAAAAAGAAACAGATTCTATTGAGATGTGATTTTATCCGCGGGTCCCCGTGTGGTTTCCCTAGAAAAGGCTCCCCTTACACTCTACCTCCCTCCCGCCCCACCAACCAAAGAACAGTTTTTCTGTGCCCATATTTCAGCTCATCGACACTAACACGTTGCTCATGATTTATTCCCTGTGGTGTGACCTTAAACAAGTCGCTGTGTGTTTTAGTTTTTTGTTATTATTGCTTCGCTTGTCTATACTAATAACCAGCTTTCCCAGTGACTCACTCCCCAAGCTGGACTCTGGAGTCGCAGTGAGGATAATGGAGGAGTTATTACCAGGCTGAGAGGCGGAGGGGAGACACCAGGCCCCTGGGTGGCGTCCTGACTTGGCCCCATAAATGCCAAGTGAATGAAAGCGAAGCTGTCATGTGCCTGAAAGGACCCACTGTTCTAAGCAGGCTGGCAGTAGAGTTTTGTGTAAAGTTGTAGCCGTCCCTGCCTATTCATCCAAGCAAGCCTTTTCACGGGCTCATTTTAAGATCAGCGTTTTTTCAAGAATTCCATTCTCTCCCGGAACCTTGGAGGTTGCCCCACTCAGGTGGGAAAACTGAGGGAAGGAAACAGGCTTGCCTGAAGCCCACGCGTGATGAAACAGCAAGCTGAGTCATAATGATTTCGTTGAGTAATTGAGGCAAATTATTTGACAGGCTCTGTCGTGGGATCTAGCCCCTTCCCGCCCCGCTCTCCCTAGGCTCCGCGCCCCGGCCGCGTCCACGGCGACTAGGGGTCACTCGCCCGGCCGCCCTCCCGGTCTCTGCCAGACTAGGAGTTAAGGTGGCGGCTCGTGCGCCCCCTGGCCGGACTCCGCCGTCACCTGCCTCCAGGGCCCCGGCTCCTCTCTCCCAGCCGGTCACCGCTTGTCCAGTGCGGGGGCCTCCTGGTCTCTGGTTCAGCTCCGGGTCTGCACCCTGGTTATCACTCCGCTTCCACGTCGCCTCCCGGGCGATGGCTCCGCACAGGGCCACACTCCTTCCCGGCGCCACACCTCGGCTCCGCCCCGCTCAGTTTTCCGGCTTCGTGGTTTGTGGATCTGTCCCGCCCCGCCTCCGGGGTCCGGCTCCGCCTCCGCCCGCCTCCAGCGTTCTGGCTCCACCCCTCCCTGCCTCGACTCCGCCCTCTCCCCGCCTCCGGGACCAGGCCGCGCCTCTCCGGGACTGGCTCCGCCTCTCAGGGACCGGCTCCGCCCCATGAGCACGGATTTCTCCCTTGCCCCGCCCCTAGGGCCGCGTCCCAGTCTCTCTGGGCCTGGCCCCGCCTCCTGGTCCTAGCTTCCCCCTCAGCCTGGACTCCGCCCCCTCGGCCGGAGTAGGCTTCCAGAGGCTGCACCGTCCCTGGCCAGGCTCGGCGGGCGGCCGGGACGCGGAGGGGCAGCCATGCAGTGCTTTGGCTTCCAGAGGCAGAGCCACTCCAGGGGGCTCTACCTGCCGGAGCAGAGCGTCAAGGTGGCAGCACTCAATGAGCAGCGGCTGGGTAAGGGGCGCAGGAGCCACTGCGATCTGTGGGGAGTGGGCAGGTGGCTGGGGCAGGACGCAGACCACGTGTTGGGGAGCACTTGCGCTAGTCTTTGATTGGGCCTGACTAGTATTTCTGAGTGTGTGATACCGTGAGCAGTGTCACAGTGGTGGCACGTGAGGGTGAGTACTGGGGGCATTGTTAGCCCATCTTAGGCTCCCCCTCAGCCTCTCCAAAGCCCCCCTCCTTGCCACCCTTGACCCTTCCTGTTTTAAACTTCGGAGGCACCACTGGATATGTGGCCTGGTGTGTAACTGGTATGACTGTAACCCAGTGGGGTGATCCTGTGTGTGCCCACATGTGACAAGGGTGACAGTGGGTGACCCATGGAGACTGATTCTTTCACCGTGTGATACTGTCAGACGGTGTGCAACAATGGTGGTGTGTAAGGCTGTGTAACCCAGTGGGGGACCCACCATGGGTGTCTGCGTAACCCAGCGTGACAGCGCGTGTTCTCGTGGGATGGTGTCTGACAGACGTGACAGGGTGACTGAGTCGTGCTGTTCTTCTGTGTTGTGTTTGTGTTACGTGGGTTGTCTGGCGGTGTTACTCTCCGTGGCCCTGCTTTTGAGTCCCGACTCCACCATGTAACTTCCTTGAGCCTCCATTTACTCATCTGTAAAATGGGAATAATGATGGTGCCTTCCTTGTAGGGTTGCTGGTTGTTGTGGGGGATTAAATACATGGGCTAAGAGCGTTATCTTATACAAATATTAATTGTTATTGAGGTGGCTGCTATTATTACGGTGATGCTCTGGCACTGGACGTGGTTATGTGTGGCTGTGTGACTACATGTGGTGTGATAGTGTGACTGTGTATCTGAGTGACCAGATCACTGTGTAGCTGGATATTGCAGTGGGTCCCAGGCCCCGGTGGGTCTCCATTACACATCACCCTAGGTATACAGCAGGACCCCTGGCACCCACTGAGTTTTCCATTGTTGCTCTTAGGTGCCGTCAAGTCGGTTCCGGCTCATAGCAACCCTGTGTACAACAGAACAAAACAGTGCCTGGCCCTGCACCATCCTCATGATCATTGTTATGCTTGAGCCCATTGTGGCAGCCACTAAGCTGTCCTCTTAACCTTCCGTTAGCACCCACAGAACCCTGTGCACGCCCCCACAAGGCTCCTCACTGTGCAGCTAGCCTGGGCAGCTTGGTGAGTTTGCACCATCAGCTAAGGGGCCTCCGAGCTCAGAGGCTTCTCACTACCACCCACCACAGAAGGAGAAGATATTATGGCTGAGTGAGTGGGACTGGGTGAGGGGTGTCCACAGACGTTCTGGGTGCTAAGGGAGCCCTGGTGGTGCAGTGGTTAAGAGCTCGGCTGCTAACCAGAAGGTTGGCAGTTTGAATCCACCAGCTGCTCCTCGGAAATCCTGTGGGGCAGTTCTACTCTGTCCTATAGGGTCGCTATGAGCTGGAATCGACTCGATGGCAATGATGTTTTTGGGTAAGGGAACAAGGGTGGGGGGGCAGGTAGCCTCAAAACAAAAGGGCCCCAACTGAGACTCAGAGGTGGAGGTGGCCACCCAGGTCCCCCTGTGACCCAGAGGACAATAGCTGTTACCTCTCTGGAATTATCAAGGCCCACCCTGGGGTTGGGGTTCGTGGTCCGGAAGCCATGTTGGCAGCCGGGGGGCTTATCTGTGCCTGACCACAGACAGAGCCGCAGTCTGGCTCCAGGACAGGATGGACGTGTCGTCTCCGCACGGTGTTTTCCAGGACTGAGGGTGGGGCTCCCTTCCTACTTCCCTACCCCTCCATTCCCATCTGCTCTGTTTGTAGTGGCTTGCTCTGTGTGCTCAGCTTGGGAGTGAGGTACCGGCGGAGACACCCCGCCCAGTTGTACTTCAGCCTCAGGCAGGACAGTGGACTTCCCTGGCAGTGGCTGGAGGTGGCCCTCTCCTATGGCAGCCAGAGCCCCCAGGCCCCTTCCTCCATCTTGGGCCCCACAAACACAGCCGGCAGTTGAGGCTGTCCTGTAGGAAGCCCCTTGGATTGAATGGGGCTGCTCTCACTAAGGCAGAAGGATCTTCTGGGAGGGGGTGGGGGCCTGAGACAAAGGTGGAGGAAGGTTGCATCAGACTGTCTCCCATGGGAGACCTTGAGACTTCTCCAAGACTGCTGTCACCCTGCTGGTGGGGACACAGAGGCACAGAGAGGGAAAGGAGTTGGCTAAAACCATAGGGAGCTGAGTGTCAGTGCTGGGCTTTTGTCCCCACGGGAAGCGGGAGACTGGGGAGGGTTGGGGAGGGTGTGGATGGCTGAGCCCTGGGTAATCGGTCCAGAAGGTTCTGTACGCCTCGTGGGTATGTGGGGCAGGCTGGTGGGGGCACGGATAAAGTGGGAGAGGCTGTCAGGGATTGGGGATTGGGCTCAGAAAAGCAAAGCTTATGGCTTTCTGAGTGTTTTCTGCAAAGGCCTAGACACAGGGTCCCTGATGCCACCTCTTGCTCTACTGGAGCAGCAGGACATTGCTGAAGGGCCACATAGTTTTGGGGACAGAAGTGCGGTGGCCATCGGCTCTGAGCAGACTGGTGCAGGACCACACGTGGCTAGGGCAATGTGTATACATCTCTGTCCTTATCTACCTCTGTATTATAAAAACGGGGCCCTGGGGGTGCAGTGGTTAAGAGCTAGGCTGCTAACCGAAAGGTCGACAGTTCAAATCTACCAGCTCCTCCTTGGAAACCCTATGGGGCAGTTCAGCTCTGTCCTACAGGGTTGCTATGAGTCAGAACCGACTTGACGGCACCTAACAACGTATTATATAAACGGGTCATTAAGGGGTCGGGTCTCTCCTTTATCAAGCCTGTTGAACCACACTTGGTACAGGGTCTGCCTGGGGGTGCGGGCTCCTGGGGAGCCAGGCTGGTGCCCCTACGGCCCCTCCAGTTCGGGCCTCGTAGGACAAAGGGCGTCATATCTTTTGGGAGCCCATGCCTCAGACCAGCAGGGGTCCCTGAGAGCAGCAAGAGAGCTGGGGAGAGGGGGGCAGGCAAGCAACCAGGGTTCTGGTCCTCCCTGGGGGGCTGTGTCCAGGCTCTGCCTCAGCTTCTGAAAGGGCTGCACTGTGCTTTAGAGGTGCTATGCCCTGAGGGGTCCCAGACCAGGATGCTCAGGACATGGGTGGGGCAGGGAAGGGCAGGGGTGCCCCACCAGGCCAGACTCAGGCTGCAGTGTGCAAGGAGCGGAAGCCCATGCAGGCAGGCTCAAGGCAGGGGTGGGGGCAGCAGGAGTGGCAGCAGCGGGGGTGGGAGCAGCGGGGGTGGGGGTAGTGGGAGTGGGGTGGCAGGGATGTGCCCAAGGGTCCCACAGCAACCGCAGTATTGACACCAAGAACTACAGCCGCCATTACTGAGTGCCCAGGACCCTTGCCGATACATGCAGCACTTAACTTCAGAACTTCCCTGTTACTACCCCCATTTCATAGACAGGAAAGCAGAGGCCCAGCAACATGAAGTCACTTGCCCAGGCCACACAGCTGGTCAGGAAGGGACTTGTGAGTTGGGAAGTTGTTGGGTTCCATGATGTGCCAGGATCCAGTTCTATGCTGGGTCTGCCTGTTTCTCACCTGCTCTGCCTGACCATTTGATCCTAACTTCTGTCAGTTCACTCTGACCCTTGAGTGTGACCTTGAGGGGTTCACCTCATCTTTCAGAGCCAGGCCATGCCCTAGGGTGCAGGTCCCCTAGGAGCCAGCTGCCCTTGGATCAGCTGCTCTTCCTTTGTCCATTCAGCTGTGGGCGGCAGGTCAGAGTGTAAAGTGTGATCTTGGGTGGACAGGTGTTCTGAGATTTAACACAGCCACCTCAGCTGGCAATCAGGGATGGCTTCCTGGAGGAGGCAGGCCCCAGCAGCAGGTCAGAGCATGGGTGAAGGAAGGAGAAGTGAACCGAGGGTCTGGAGGTGGGTGTGTAGCCAGCATGGGGCCTGGGGCAGCAGGGATGCTGATGGAGGAAGTGGCATTCTGCCCGCTCTGCCCTGCTAGGTCTGCAGAATGACGAGGACCTGCAGGCACTGCTGAGGGGCAGCCAGCTCCTGAAGGTGAAGTCCAGCTCATGGCGGAGAGAGCGCTTCTACAAGCTGCAAGAAGACTGCAAGACCGTCTGGCAGGAGTCCCGCAAGGTCATGCGGACCCCGGAGTCCCAGCTGTGTGAGTGCCTGGTGGCTGCGGGGAGGGGGCAGCGTGTGGAACCTGTGCCTTGGATGGGGAAAATGAGGCTGGCCGGGATGGAGTGGGGGTGATGCTCCATCGTGAAACAGGGCTACAGACAGGCAAACTGAGGCCTAGCCTGGTGGGGGACAGATCAGCCACGCAGCCAGGACTAGAGATGGGGAAACCGCTGGCTGGGGTCGGGGAGATGGGCCAGTTAGACCAGCATGGGGGAGCTGAGGCCTGGGGGTCTGAGCTGGAGAGGGCAGTGTTGGAACAAGAACACAGGTGGAGATGCTAAAGCCTTGTGGGGCAGGGGGTACAGAACTATGCCCACAGATGGGGAAAGCAAGGTCCAGAAGTAGGGAAGGAGCTGGGAGTGTTGCCTGAACTCACAGGTATCCGCCGGGGCAGCTGTGGGAAGGCGGGAAGCTGGGTGGACTAGGATTTCAGGTGTGGTGAGGCCAGAAGTCAGGTACAAAGTCTGGGGGCTGACAAGGGACTTCTGGATATCCTTAGCCAGGGCGTGAGCTGGTGCTGCCTCCCTGGGACTGCGGCCAAAGGAAGGGTATTGGGGTGGAGTAGGGCTGGGATACACAGAAAGAGGCCACAGCTCTGGAGCTTCCTTGAGGGTGTGAGTCTGAGGGCTTTCTGGAAGCTTCTGAAGCTTGGGGCCTACAAATGGAGACCGCCCCCTGCAAGGCCTGAGGGAGAAAGGTCTGTTGACTTCTGCCCTTTAAGTCAAGAATTCCCTAAAGATCCTGTAAAATGAGGTATTCCCCTGCCATAACTCTGCACCTTACTTACGGGGAACATTTTAGACTAATGCTGTCCGAGAGAACTTTCTGTGATGACAGAAAGTTCTTCATCTGTACTGTCCAACATGGTAGCCAATGGAGCCCTGGTGGTTCAGTGGTTAAAGCGCTCGGCTGCTAACCAAAAGGTCGGCAGCTCGAATCTACCAGCCGCTCCTTGGAAACCCTATGGGGCAGTTCTACTCTATCCTATAGAATCACTATGAGTTGGAATCGACTTGATGGCAACAGGTTAGTCACCTGTGGTCACTGAGTACTTGGAACGTGGCTAGTGTGACTGAAGAAATGAATTTCTAATTTTATTTAATTTTAACTAACTTATGTTTAAAAGGAGTCTGGGTGGCGCAAGCAGTTCGTGATCAGCTGCTAACCTAAAGGCTGGTGGTTTGAACCCACCCAGTGGCTCTGCGAAAGAAAAGGCCTGGTGATCTGTTTTCATAAAGATTACAGCCAAGAAAACCCCATGGAGCAGTTATGCTCTGTTCTACCCCATGCGTATCGGAACAGAACCGTACTCCACAGGGTTTTCACAGCTGGGACCTTTCAGAAGTAGATCGCCAGGGCTTTGCTCCGAGGCACCTCTAGGTGGGCCCGAACCACCAACCTTTTGGTTAGCAGCCAAGTGTTTAACCATTTGCGCATCCCAAGGATTCCCAGTGAAGCCCAGACCCCGGGAAATCCTTTATCCATTCATCCCACCCTTAGCTGGGGAGGGGCAGGGTCAGTCCATAGCAGGTTTACTGGGGGTGGGGTAGGGTTATGAGAATGGACTTCTGTGACACACTCCAGGCGGGAGGGGATCATAGAGAAGGGGAAGGTTAGCTGACTGAGGGCACCTCACATGGGTGCCTTAAAGGCGACACTTTACCCAGGAAGCATCTGCCAGGCCTCAGGATGCCGTGGACAAAGACCTGAGCAGATAGACCTGGCCTGCCTGTGGCCTGTGGAGGGGCGGAGGTGAGGTGGGCTAGGAGCAGGGTCAGGTGGGGCTGTGGCCGTGGATGGTTTCTGAGCAGAGCAGGGTCTGAGGGGATGAGGACCTGAAGCACTCTCAGAAAACCACCTGAGCCTGGGTCTGCTCCAGCCAGCCCACTGCCACACAGCACGGAGTAAGTGTGCCAGACCTGGGCTCAATGTGGCGCCAGTGGGGCTCCTTCAGAGGGTTCCTGTCCTGATAGGGGGTTTTCTGTTAGATGGTGGTGGGCCAGCCCTGATGCTGGTGGGTGGGGGCAGGGTGGGAAAGGGGATTCCCTGGATGCCACCCACCAGCCAGTGTATGCACGGTGAGGGGTGAGCGTAGGGGCAGAGAGAGGCATGCCTGCAGGAACCCCCATCTGGGCTGGCAAGATAAGAACCTCATACCAGGAGAGCTGTGAGCAAGAGAGACAGGAAGAACATTCCAGGCAGGACACCCAGTGTGAACAAAGGTGTAGACGTGGGACTGAGGAAGGGGCCGGGGTGGCAGGCTGAGGGGCCTGCACCTGAGAGGATGGGCTGCAGGGGTGACAAGTCCAGGTGTGGGGAGCTAGATGTGCTCAGGTGAGGGGCGTGGAGCCTGCCCAGCATGGCCCGAAGGGGATTTTGCCCTGGGAGGGCCTGAGATAGGCCTGTGCTGAGCGTGACTGGTGGCCACTCCCTGTCTCTGGGGGGGCAGGCTTCAGTGGTCCTCAACTGAGTTTTACCTTCAGGGAAACTGAGGCCTGGAGAGGAAAGGCGGGGTGGGGTGACGGAGAGTGGAGCAGCTCCAGATCCCCCTGTCAGCCCTGCCTCCCGCTTCCTAAGTCTCCTCCAGTCACACCACAGCCACAGCCCCCTGTCAGCTCTGCCTCCTGCTCCGAGTCTCCCCCAGTTACACCACGGCCCCCACCCCGTCAGCTCTGCCTCCTGCTCCCTAAGTCTCCCCCAGTCACACCACAGCCCCCACCCCCCATCAGCCCTGCCTCCTGCTCCCTAAGTCCCCCCTAGTCACACCACGGCCCCCGCCCCCTCTGTCAGCCCTGGCTCCCAGAGGCAGACAAGGTATTATCAGCAGTGAAGGCATCTGGGCTTTCTCTCTGGTTCGGGCAGGGGTGCTGGCCCCGGGGGCGCTGCACGGCTCAGGCTTCCTGTTTCCACCCCCAACCCGGGTCTGCTGCAGCTGGCTGGCGCGAGGCACAGTGCAGCCCAGGAGGCTGCAGGCAGGGGGATTAAGCGAGATATCCCTGCACAGCCCAGGGCTCACGTGTCCCGCTCCTTAGTGCCTGCTGTCCAGGCTGGGCAAGCGCCACACGCGTGGGGCCTGCAGGTGGCCAGGAGGCCCCTGGGCACTCAGGGTAGGGGTGGGCAGAGGGAGGGACAGGCTGGCTTCCAGCCAGAGCTGGCCGAGGACCCAGGACAGATGAAGAGAGTGGCTCAGGATGGAGGTGGGGCAGAGCCTGGGTCCTGCTGCTGGACCTGGAGGCGGGACTGGCTTGTGCAAGGGAGGGCACACCGGGGCTACGGGTATGGGTGCAGGCAGGCCCTCGCCTCTCACTGAAGCTTCGAAGGCTGGGCTGTGACAGGAGGGCCCTCCCCCAGGTTCCCAAGGGCAGAATGATGTAATCTCTCAGACCTCCAAGGGGCACCTGCAGTTGGGACCCTGAAGGGCAGAGCCTTCCTCCACCCTCCCTGCCAAGGGGCTCCGGACACACCAGCACTTTTCCCTCTGATTTTGACCCTCAGCCCCAGATTCCAGGACCAGGGCTGACCAAGGGTGGCCCCAGTCTCCTGAACGGGGAGGACGGGGGCCTGGAGGCTCTTCTGGCTAGCTGTGTGCAGGCAGGTGGGCTGCCCAAAGTCAAGGATGATCAGGAAGGCTGGTGGCGCCCTCTCAGGCACAGCCCCCAAGCTCCAGAACGGCCTCTCTCTATCCCCAAGACCTCTACCCTACCTCAGTCCTCTCCCGGGACCTCTGGCTCCCCACGTCACCAGGACAGCAGGGTCGCAGCCGCCAGTCTCTGTCTTTCCCTGGGGTTTCCACTCTGCCCACTCCAGCTGTCTTGCTGTCTTCCTCCTTTATGTCCCACCTCGTCTGTCCTGTCCTTTCTGTCTGTCAGGACCCCGGGATTCCAGGCCTGAGCTCGGCCCTGGCTCTGTGTCTCTAAGCTGTGCCCTCCCTCCAGTGTGGTGATGGTCATGTCAGAGGCAGGGGTTGGCCTCACAGCTCTCTCTGCCCCCTCATTCCCCGCTCACAGTCTCCGTGGAGGACATTCAGGAGGTACGGCAGGGGCACCGCACTGAGGGCCTGGAGAAGTATGCCCGTGATGTGCCCGCAGACCGCTGCTTCTCCATCATCTTCAAGGACCAGCGCAACCCACTGGACCTCATCGCCCCGTCGCCAGCTGACGCCCAGCACTGGGTGCGGGGTCTGTGTAAGATCATCCACCACTCGGGGTCCATGGACCAGAGGCAGAAGCTGCAGCAGTATCCTTGTGGTGGTGGCCGTGGGCCAGGTCCAGCCTGCAGATGCTGCTGTGGTTTGTCCCCAGGGCAGCTTGGGTACGGAAGGGAGGCCCTTGGGTCTGCTCGACCAAGGACCCAAGGGTCAGAGAGCTACGCAGCCCGATGCTCTCTCCTCCCCCCTCTGCAGCCAGCAGGGAGCTGGGACACTGGGGACCTAGTCGTGGCCATTTTAATCACATTTCCTAGAGTTACTACACTTTCCCTGTGGGAATTTTGGGGGGTTCGAAGGCCATTCAAAGCCATTCTTATGGGAGTGATCAAGTTCCCTCTGGGCTGGTATGCAGGCCAGCCTGTGGGCATAAAACAAACTTGGCACAATCCAGGTGCCCGGTAACACACTAGTCTATGGGTCAAAGTGATCGGGCTTCTGGTACACACAGAATAGGGCAGAACCTGCTTCAGCTCCTTTCTTACCACAGCTTTATCGAGATACGATTCACACACAGCACAAGTCACCCATTTGAAGTATACACCCCAGTGGTTTTTAGTATATTCACAGAGTTGTGCAACCATCACCAAAATTAGCTTTAGAACATTTTCACCACCCCAAAAAGCAATGCTGTACCCTTTAGCAGTCACTCCCCACTTTCCCCCAACTTCCCCAGCCCTAACTAACTAACCAGTTGCTGTGGAGTTAATTCTGACTCATGGCAACCCCATGTGTGTCAGAGTAGAGCTGTGCTCCATAATGGCTGATTTTTTCAGAAGTAGATTGCCAGGCATTTCTTCCAAGGCACCTCTGGGTGGACTCAAACATCCAGCCTTTGGGTTAACCATTTGTACTGCCCAGGAACTTCTCCCCGGCCTTCAAAAAACCAAACCAAACCTGTTGCCGTGGAGTGGATTCTGACTCCCCAGCCCTTAGGTAACCACCCATCTGCTTTCTGTCTTTTACACAGTTGCCTCTTCTGGGCAAATTCATATAAATGGAATCGACAATCACAGTCTTCTGTGACTTAGCAGTTTTCAAGCTTCAGCCAAGCTGCAGCATTGGCAATTCTTTCCTTTCCGTTGATGAATAATATTCCACTGCATGCATAGGCCACGCTTGGTCATTCATTCATTGAGGGCATCTGGGTTGTTTCCACTTTGGCTTTGTGTGGACGTATGTTTTTATTCACGTAGGCATATACCTAGGAGTGGAATTGCTGGGTCATATGATAACCCTATGTTTAACCTTTTGAGGAACGGCCAGACTATTCTCCAAAGTGGCTGTATCATTTTACATTTTCACCAGCAGTTCCAATTTTTCACATCCTTGCTGATACTTGTTATTTTCTTTTGTTTTGATTATAGCCATCCTAGTGGGTGTGAAGTGGTATCTCACTGTGGCTTTGATTTGTATCTCCCTGATGGCTAATGATGTTGACCATCTTTTCATGTGTTTGTTGGCCATTTGTGTGTTTTCTTTGGAGAAATATCTATTCAGATTCTTTGCCCATTTTTTAATTGAGTTGTTTGTCTTTTTATTATTGAGTTGTAAGAGTTTTTTATATATTCTAGATACAAGTCCCTTATCAGAGATATGATTTGCAAATATTTTCTCCCAGTCTGTGGGTTGTCTCTTCACTTTCTTTCTTTGAAGACAAGAGTTTTTAGTTTTGATGAAGTCCAATTATCTACATTTTCTTTGGTTACTTGTGCTGTTGGTGTCATAGCTAAGAAACTGTGCCTAACCCAAGGTCATGAAAACCTACTCTTATATCTTCTTCTAAGAGGTTATAGTTTTAGCTCTTACATTTAAGACTCGGATCCATTTTGAGCTAATTTTGTGTATGGTGTGAGGTAGGGATCCAGCTTAACTCTTTTGCGTGTAGATACCCAGTTGTCCCAGCACCATTTCTTTAGACTATTCAGTGGGTAACACTGAATGGTCTTGGTACCCTTGTCAAAAATCAATTCATCATAAATGTGAGGGTTTATTCTATTCCATTTATCTGCATGCCTGTCCTTATGCCACTACCACACTGTTTTGATTAATGCAGCTTCACAGTATGTTTTGATATCGGGAAGGGTGAGCCCTCCAAATTTGCTCTTCTTTTTCAAGATTGTTTTGGCTATTCTGGGTCCCCTGAATTTCAACATAAATTTTAGGATCAGCTTGTCAATTTCTACAAATGGCCAGCTGAGATTTTGATAGAGATTGTGTTGAATCTGTAGGTCAATTTGGAGCATTACCATTTTAATACACTGAATGGAAGAACCATAAATTAGTGATTTAATCCTTTAGTGTTGAGCATTTAAGTTGTTTTTCATCTGTCAATAGTGAAATAACAAATAACATTGCAAAGAACATCTCTGTGCATAACACCTACACCTTTTTGGTCTTTAGGAGTATATCCTTATCAATAGACTCCTAGAAGTGGAATTCCTGAGTCCATTGATATAAACAGTTAAGCTTTAGCTACCCCTAGATCACTTTCCTAAAGGTTGTACTAATTTACCACCCCTAAGTGTCTTGGTTATCTAGTGCTACTATAACAGAAATACCTCAAGTGGATGGCTTCACCAAACAAATTTATTCTCTCACAGTTTTGGAGGCTAGAAGTCCAAATTCAGGGTGTCAGTTCCAGGGCAAGGCTTTCTCTCTCTGTTGGCTCTAGGGGGAGGTCCTTGTCATCAATCTTCCCCTGGTCTAGGAGCTTCTCAGCACAGGGACCCCAGGTCTAAATGACATGCTCCACTCCTGACACTTCTTCTTGGTGGTATGAGGTTCCCTCCTCTCTGCTTGCTGCTCTTTTATTTCTCAAAGGAGACTGACTCAAGATACAACCTAATCCTGTAGATTGTGTCCTGCCTTATTAACATAACTGTCTTTAATCATGCCTCTTTAACATCACAGAGTTTAGGATTTACAGCACGTTGGATAATTATATCAGATCACAAAATGGTGGACAGCCACACAGTCCTGGAAATCATGGGCCTAGCCAAGTAGACACACATTTTAGGGGGACACAATTCACTCCATAATACCAAGTAATGGACGAGAGTGTCCATTTCACCTCACCATCACTTGCACTGGGTATTATACTTTTAAACTGCTAACTTTCTAGTTTAAGAAGTTGCATCTCATTTTCAAGTTTTTAACATATTTGATTACGAGCAATGTTTGCAAAGGGCAAGTTTATATCCTTTGCTCATTTAATTATTAGAGCTGTCATACTGTTTTATTTTTAATTAATTAAATCTTCTAAGCCTTTGCTGCAAATGTTTCCCCCAGTCCATCAAATGAATGACTTTCTTTATTCGATCCTCAGGATTAAAAAAAAAAAAGTTTTTATAGCATTGATTACGTTGATTCCTTGTAGAAGCTTACCGTCATTTTTGCTTGCTCCTGTCTTTGTTCTGTAGTTAGTTCTCTAATGTCTGCGGAGGCCTGCACCCTCCAGAGACCTCCTCTGGCTCCTCAAGGTCAAGCCTGAGAGAAAGAAGCTGGAGGTGACGGAGAAATGGAGGCTGCAATGTCCCAATCACGAGAGCTTGATCCAGGCTTTGCTTTTTTATGCGATGTCCTCAGTGGCTTGGCATTTGCTGTTCTCCGTAAAATAAGCCTAGGTAGTTCAACTGTTAACTGCTGGGCTGCTAACCAAAACGTCAGCGATTTGATCCCACCCAGCAATTCAATCCCACCCAGCAGCTCTGCAGGAGAAAGACCTGGTGATCCCGTAAAGATTACAGCCTAGGAAACCCATGGGGCAGCTCTCCTCTGTCACATGGTTGCTATGAGTTGAAATCGACGTGAGGGCACCTAACAACAGCAAAGTACTTTAGTCAAGTTGGCTAAAAATTATATATTGCAAACCAGAAGACCAGCAAATACAAAACGACCCCTTCATAGGGTGTAACATGTTCCCCCAAGGAGGCCACCAGCTCTCATTGCTGAAACGTATGTGTGCAATAAGCTAGGCCTGCAGGGAGCTGTGTCTACAGGTGGCCTTAGCCCAGGCAGGGCTGGGCCCGGGCGTTGAGGGGGCTTGAACTATGGCTCAGTCTGGGACATCAGGAGGGTACCAGGGCTCCTGGGTTCTTTCCTTACCTTGCCCAGCTGGATTCATTCTTGCCTGCGAAAAGCTGACAAAAACAAGGACAACAAGATGAGCTTCAAGGAGCTGCAGAACTTCCTGAAGGAGCTCAACATCCAGGTGGATGACAGCTATGCCCGGAAGATCTTCAGGGTGAGGCAGGGAGTGAGGGCCGGGGTCAGGTGGCAATGAGGTCCTTGGCCACAGCCTGCTCTGAGCCCTGCCTGCTTGGCTGCCCTGGCTTTGCAGGAATGTGATCGCTCTCAGACAGACTCCCTGGAGGACGAGGAGATTGAGGTCTTCTACAAGATGCTGACCCAGCGGGGAGAGATCGACCACATCTTTGCTGAGGCCGCGGGCTCCGGGGAGACCCTGTCGGTGGATCAGCTGGTGAAGTTCCTGCAGCACCAGCAGCGGGAGGCGGCTGCAGAGCCCGCAATGGCCGTCTCCCTCATTGAGCGCTATGAGCCCAGCGAAACCGGTGAGAGCCTGGCCAGGGCCTCAGGTCTGCACTCTAGCGGGCCCTGAGGGGCCCTGGGAAAGCAGTGAGAGCCTGGCCAGGGCCTCGGGTCTGCACTCTAGGGGGCCCTGGGGGACCCTGGGAAGACTGCTGCCGGAGAGAAGGTGGTGGAGGGAAGGGGGTGCCTCACCCAGCCCCAGGGGTCCTTATCTGCCTGGGCAGTATTTGCCTGCCCCCTTAAAGCAGACAGACAGGGGACAGGGCTCCAGCATCACTACCCCTCAGTGGGCCTCAGTTTCCCTCTTGGTTCCTCCTCCACGGATTTCAGGCCTGCCTCTCCCCCCCCCCCCCCCCCCCACGGAAATATATATGGAGAGGTGGCTGGAAAAGCAGACATTTTTCTGCTTCCTTCTTTGTGCCCAGTCTGGGCCCATCTTTGGGAGGTGACAGTGCAGGGGACATGGGGCCTTGCCCTGCGGGAGAGAAGTTTCCACTCTGGGGGCGCAGAGACAGAGGAGGTGAGGGTCTGCCCCCAAAGACCTCACAGTGTGGGGACAGAGGAGGAGGAGGCAGGACCCCACCCTGGGGTAATCACAGTCTGATTGGACACTCATATTCACCCCACTTCCATGGATGTCGCCGACCAGCTCAGGGCAGGGAGCCAGCGGGAGGCAAGGGACAGGGCAGCTCTTCCTAGAGGCGGGCCAAGCTCAGACGCCCGGCGGCCTCCCTCCCAGCCAAGGCGCAGCGGCAGATGACCAAGGACGGCTTCCTCCTGTACCTGCTGTCCGCGGACGGCAGCGCCTTCAGCCTGGCGCACCGACGGGTCTACCAGGACATGAGCCAGCCGCTCAGCCACTACCTGGTGTCCTCCTCGCACAACACCTACCTGCTGGAGGACCAGCTAACCGGGCCCAGCAGCACGGAAGCCTACATCCGGTGGGGGCCGAGCCGGGGCGGGGCGGGACCTGGGGCGGGGCGAGGGTGCTGCCTGGGGGCGGGGCCTGGGAGCTGGGGCGGGGCCTGGGAGCTGGGGTGGGGCCGGGACCGGACCAGGTAGGACCTCCGGCGGGCCGAGGGGTCCTAGCCGCCTTCCCTGCCCGCAGGGCGCTGTGCAAAGGCTGCCGCTGCCTGGAGCTCGACTGCTGGGACGGGCCCAACCAGGAGCCGATCATCTACCACGGCTACACCTTCACTTCCAAGATCCTCTTCTGCGACGCGCTCAGGGCCATCCGGGACTATGCCTTCAAGGTGGGTGCACCCCTGGGGGGGAGGAAGAGAATCCTGGGGGTGTCCACCCTCTCCTAACGTGCCCTCGGGCCTCCAGGTGTCCCCTTACCCCGTCATTCTGTCTCTGGAGAACCACTGCAACCTGGAGCAGCAGCGGGTGATGGCACGGCACCTGCGGAGCATCCTGGGCTCCATGCTGTTGGACCAGCAGCTGGACGGGGTCACCACCAGCCTGCCCTCCCCCGAGGTACGCGGTGGGGATATTGGTGCCCAGAGGAGAGGGCACGGGACTGGCTGGGAGACCAGGTGGGTCTTGATTAGCTGCCCCTTCATCCTTAGCAACTGAAGGGGAAGATCCTGCTGAAAGGGAAGAAGCTTGGGGGGCTCCTGCCCCGCGAAGGGGAAGGCGGCCCTGAGGCCAGTGTGGTGTCAGATGAGGACGAGGCTGCCGAGATGGAGGACGAGGCAGTGAGGAGCCGCGTGCAGCACAAACCCAAGGTCCCAGGGGGAGCTTTTGGGGCGGGCAGCCCTGGGTCCCTTCCCACCATCATCCCACTGTCACCCTTGGGATGTCTGCCTCGTTTCAGTTCTCTGTACTGCCACTCAGACCCTCTGCCCCCTCTCCGCCTCTGGGTTTCTGGCACTCTCAGAACCCGCCCTGTTCCAACCTCCGAATCTAACCTGGGCCTCCCCACGGCCCCCAGGAGGACAAGCTCAGGCTAGCGAGGGAACTCTCTGACATGGTCATTTACTGCAAGAGCGTCCACTTTGAGGGCTTCCCCAGGCCTGGCACCCCCGGGCAGGCCTTCTACGAGATGGCGTCCTTCTCCGAGAACCGTGCCCTCCGACTGCTCCAGGAAGCGGGTGAGCCCCTGCTCTGCGACCCGAGGTTGCCAGCCATCTGTCTGGCCATCTGGGATGGCCAGGGCCAAGCTGGCTCCCCACCCCACAGGACGTCGCCCAGAGTTGGCACTCCCTGCTCTGTTATCAGAAAGAACTGGTGAGGAGGGGCTCAGCCCTCACCAGGAGGCCTGGGCTTCTGACAAGCCCCACCCCCCTCAGGAAACAGCTTTGTCCTCCACAATGTGGGGCACCTGAGCAGGATCTACCCCGCTGGCCGGAGAACAGACTCCTCCAACTACAGCCCCGTGGAGATGTGGAATGCAGGCTGCCAGATCGGTAGGGGCTGGCTGGGGCTGTGGGGCAGACTACCAGGGGCCTGCAGCCTTAGAGGCCATGCAGTGGGAGGTCCCAAGCAAGGCCGGATGCGGGGGCTTGTGGGCTCAGGAGCTGATAATCTGGGCACCTCAGTTTGGAAGTGTCTCCCCACCAGCAAGTCACAGTGTCCGAATCCCACCATCAGCACAGCGGTCCTTTGGATTCTGATGTCAAAGATTGAACGTGTGATCCGTGCAGTGGCTCAGTTAGGGTGGCAGGTGGGCGGTGAGATTGGAGAGGACCCTGCTTCTGACTCCCATGTGACCCTAGACCTCAGGGTACCCTGGGTGAGCTGGGCTCAAGGGCCCCCCCGGCCCTGCTACAGCATGTGGCTGTCCTTCCTGCTTGTAGTGGCCCTGAACTTCCAGACACCTGGCCTGGAGATGGATTTGTACCAGGGCTGCTTCCAGGACAACGGGGCCTGTGGGTATGTGCTGAAGCCTGCCTTCCTGCGAGACCCCAACTCCACCTTCAACCCACGTGTGCTGACTCAGGGGCCCTGGTGGACTCAGAAGCAGCTCAATGTCAGAGTATGAAGGGACACAGGAGGGGCAGGTGCCCGTGGGCTTCTCTTCCTGCTCACCTCGCTACCATTCCTGAGCACTTAACCATCCCCTGCCTTTCCTCAGGTCATCTCAGGCCAACAGCTTCCGAAAGTCAACAAGAACAAGAATTCCATCGTGGACCCCAGGGTGACAGTGGAGATCCACGGTGTGGCCCGGGATGTGGCCAGCCGCCAGACTGCTGTCATCACTAATAACGGTACGTGCCAGGCCTGGGTTGGGCTCAGCCACTGGAGCTGGCGTCCATGCTGCTGATACCATGCCGCACCCCTAGGTTTCAACCCGTGGTGGGACACAGAGTTTGATTTTGAGGTGGCGGTGCCTGAGCTTGCCCTGGTCCGCTTTGTGGTGGAGGATTATGATGCCTCCTCCAAGAACGACTTCATTGGCCAGAGCACCATCCCCCTGAACAGCCTCAAGCAGGGTGAGTGTTTGTCGAGGGGAGGGGGCGGCAGGGCTGGGGGAGGCAGGGCTGGCATCTCCTGGGCTGCGGCCAGCTGTCTTTGGCACACCCTCCTGAGTGACCAGAACGCTCTCTCTGTGCTCCTTGCTGTTTCCACCTTCCTGCCCTTCCGCCTGCCAGGATACCGCCACGTCCACCTCTTGTCCAAGAATGGAGACCTGCATCCATCAGCCACGCTCTTTGTGAAGGTCTCCCTCCAGGACTAGGCTTGAGGATTCTGGTGGGGTTGGCCGAGTGGGCCAGGCCCTCTCTCTGCCCCGGGGGCAGGGGTGGTGTGGCTGCTTCCAACCTCGCTCGGAGCTAGAGGCCCCCATACTGCCTTCAGCTGCTGCCTCTCTGCGGTTCCAGGAGCTGGTCCAGTCCCTGGAGCTGCCCTCAATTCCGTTAGACCACACTGCAGCCCTCTCTGTCCTCCGGCCAGCCCTGGGTCGAGGATTTTTATAAAAATCATAGGACTAAGCCCTGTGGTTTCTTTACCTGTTTGTTGTGAGTTACCATTGAGTCGGCTCCAGCTCATAGTGACCTTATGTGTAACCCGTAAGGCGCATGCGTGTGCACGCGTGTGTCCCAGAGCCCTGCACCCCAGCGCCTCACTCCTCACCTTCCTCACACTCAGACTGGAGTTAAGGGATGTCTGTCCCTCTGGATGGAGGGACAGGAGGCAGCCATCCGTGAAGGAGGGCACAGACCCTTGCTCCCAGCCCCAGAGGCCTCTGCTCTGGAGAGGTGGACCTCCTGAGTGCCCCAGGCTTGAGACCACACCCCACACCTCGTGTGAACCACAAGTTTTTATTGACAAAGTCAGGGGAGGACCCAGGAGCCTCTGAGTGGGGCCTGGGGGGTTGTGAGCAGGGTCTGCCCAAGGTTCAGGCCTGCCTTGGGGAGGCCACGCCCAGGGGTCTTGGGCGTGTGGGGGCACTGGCCAGGGAGGGGCCTGGGTTCAGAAGAAGCCATGCTGCTTTTTCTCCTGCTGCTGCTTCCACTTGGCCATGCTGTAGAATTCTTCCTTGGACTTCCCGAAGATATCTTGGAAGTCAGAGTCTGACAGATAGAACTGGGGGGCAGGTTCAGCAGGAGGGGTGTCACCTGAGCCTGTCACCCCAGGGCTCAAGGCTCTTCCACACCTGCCTGCCCTCCACCCCATCCAGAACATACGCCTGCCCAGGCAGCCTCCCTGTGCCTGAAGCTCCTCCACTGGTGGGCCTCACCTGCCTGCCCTCCACCCCATCCAGAACGTACGTCTGCCCAGGCAGCCTGCCTGTGCCTGAAGCCCCTCCATCGGTGGGCCTCGCCTGGGCTCCCCCAGCTCAGTGTTAGAGGCGTCACTGCTGGGGTCTGTGTGGCAGAGGCTCTCAGCACCCACCTCCTTGCGGGCCGGGTCTACGCCCTCCGGCAGGTCCTCGGCGGCCTGGTACATGAGCCGCTCACGGGGCAGGGCCCCGCTGATAATGGAGCTGTTGCTGCTGGAGTAGCTGCTGGCGCTGCCTGCCTTGGAGCCCAGCTCATTCTCTGCGCTGTCCCGGGGGCCCTTGAGGGCCGGTAGGGTCACAGGCCCTGCCGTGCCATTCCCCCGCGGGTTAGATAGCCGGAAGTTGTTGACTTCCTGCCCAGAGAGGAGGCTCAGGCTGGGGAAGGTGGGGATGGTCGGGCCCCAGGGCAGCCACACAGCCCACCTGCCCTCTTGCCCCCAACTGGAACCCTCCTACCTCCCAGGGCCTGGCCCCCTCCCTGTGCATTCTGGACTGTGCCTTGGACCCCAGGAGCAGTCACCACTGTGGGGGACTCCCGGGAGGCCCCAGCACTCACCGCTGTTACCTTGGAGATGTCAGCTACTGCTCCTAGGCCACCCTCCACCACCTCCTCATAGGACTGGCTGTTCTGGGGGCAAGAGTCAGGGCTGGGGCAGGCGAGGGGCACCTGTGGGACCCAGGAGGGGGGCCCCCACCCACCCTGAAGGTCTCCGGGCAGGGCAGTGCCTCCTCCCTCAGCCTGCCATGGGCAGGCCCCCTGCCTAGGATTAGGGTGGGGCTGGGGGTTTCAGGCCTCACGGTCCACTTGTAGGGGTCCCAGGCGGGGAACCATCCAATGAAGGTAGGAGGCTCAAGGCCCTGCTTGACCAACACAATGGGCGTGGCTGGGCTCCTCCCTGCTGGATGGGTCTTCAGGTACTCCTGGCCCCAGCCCACCGCCTCCTTCCAGCTACATGCCGCTTCCCCGAGCCACAAGAAAATCTGGGCCACAGAGAAGGCCTGGCATTGGGGCTAGTGGATGGACTGCCCGGAGCTGACCACCTCCTCTCTGCCCCATCCATCAGATGGTCTCAGAACCCCACACACATCCCCTGCCAACCAGTCATGGCAGGCGCCATCCCCACACCCCATAAACTCACACCAGGTCACTGGCATGCATGCATTCATCCAATTCACAGACATTAATTGAGCACCTAGTGTGTGCCAGGCCCTGTTCTAGAACATTGGGAATTTAGCAATGGAAAAAAAGTGAAAAATCCCACCTTCATAGTGCTTTCATTTTATTGGGGGAGTCAGAAAGACAAGCAAATAAGTAGAACATATAGTATATCAGATGGAAAAATTAGGCAGGGAAAGAAGAAAAGAAGCGTGGCAGTGGGGACCTTGCAATTTTAAATCAGGGTCACAGAGGGCCTGACTGAGAAGATGACGTTTGAGCAAAGATCTGAAGGGGCAAGTCGTGTTGTGTGTCTGAGGGGAAAGGGTTCTGACAGCCAGTGCAAAGGCCCTGTGGTGGGAGCGTGCTGCCATGTTCAGGGAACACAGGGAGGCCATTGTGGTCGAGCAGAGCGAGTGACATGGAGCGGGGGGCCAGGTCACACAGGGCCGTGTCAGCTTAGTCATGATGCTGGCTTTTACTCCGAGGGAGGTGGGGTGCCCAGTCTTATCACCACATTCACACAGAATCAAAGGCAGCCCCACATATGCACAATGACACACAGACACACATTATCATGGCTACACAGACACACAATCATCACCACACAGCCAGTCAGCAGGTCACACGGTCACAGACAGATGTACCTACACCAACCCACACTCAGCTACCTGGGCGTGCACACCCAGCCAGTTACACACAGGCTGAAAAACCATTGTGTACAGCCACACTGAAACACAATTACATTGTCACACAAATACAGTCGCTCAGAGCCACTCATACCCACAGCCAGCCAGTCACATAGTCACACACACACCGTCTTACAATACTGCCAGTGCCAGCCAGTTACGTGACTACAGTCAGAGGTACTGTCAGCCTCACACACACAGCCATGCACACAAAGGCAAATACAGCCAGACAGTGACACCCACGCCCCCCCCACCCCATATGTGGCCAGTCGTTCAATCATACAGTCACTCACTCAGCTGTGACTCATGTTGCCTGGAGTCACACACACCATTGTAAGACACACAGAGTTGCACACAACCACACAATGGGCACAGATCACAGGAGTCCCAAGTATGGTCATGGTCTCCTGCAGCCTCACATGTTAGCACACAGTGACAGACTCGCCCGTGGCCTCACAACCACAGTCACACAACCAGAGTCACATGGCTAGACACACAGTCACGCCCACCATACCTGGGTACCCCGCCACACAAACACACCCCCCGACTCATGCCCCAGCCGGGCAGAGGTGGCTGCCTTACCTCCTCCCAGGTGTCCAATAACATGATGTCATACTTGTCCAGGTCCTCTTGGCTGAAGAACACCACCTCGGTGAGGACCAGGCAGCCCGACCGGCTGGAGCACTCAAACAGTCGTGGCTGGAAGCTGCAGGCCTCCTCAGGAAGCCTGGCCAGTGGGGGCAGCAAGGCAGTGAGGCTGCAGCCAGTGCCTGTACCTCACGCCAGGCCGGCCCAGCCCCGGTGCCCCCACTCCAGTGGCTAGGAAGCAGCTTCTGGGGACAGGAGCCATGAGCTCCTCCCAGCCCCACCCACCCCACAATCCCCACCAGGTGCACCCTGTCCCTCTCGGGCCTCGGAGTCTCCTTTCTGGCCAGGCAGAAAGCAGATTAGGAGATCTCCCTAGCCCAAGCCAGCTGTGACCCAAGCTGCCCCATGAAATTCCCCAGGAGTGGGCACTGGGGAAGGAGACAACTGGCTTAGCAGGAGGGTCTGAGTGCAGCCCCGCCCTCCTGGGATGGGAGAGCCCCACCCCTGCAGGAAGCCTTGGGTGCAGGGGGAGGAAGGACGGGGACAGTAGCACTAAGCTTAGGAGACTGGGGTGGGGGGTGGGTGCTGTGCATAAGGAGCAGCCTGGGACTTGGCTCCCTCCTCCCTTTAAGACTTTCTTCTGCCCCACGTGCCTGCACACACCCTTTTCACTTACATACCACACACACACACACACCCTACACCTGTTCTTGCACACCACACACATGCTGTATACCCACATACCATATTACCCCCTATAAACACACACTAGGCACCACGACCCCTGGGCACTGTGTGATTGGGAACAGCCAGGTGCCCACTTGAGGTCCAGGATGGGTACAATGCAGGAAGCAGATCTGGCCAGCAGAGGGTGCCAGTGCCCCCACTCACCCTGCCATCTTCCTGATTTACCGAGGGCTGGGGAGTGAGGGTGGGCTGTGGTCCTGGGAGCCCCTGGGGATGGGCAGCCAGGAGTCCTGGGTTCTAGTCTTGACTCTCCAGCTCTCTGCGTGACCCTTAATAAGTCACCCACCCACTCTGAACCTCAGTTTCCTCCTCAGTGTTAAGGGGAACTCCCCCTCCTCCCAATAGTTACCTCTTATTGCTGGGGTAGGGAGCCGGGCCCCCCAGGGCCCCCCAGAAGTGGGGAGGCTCCTGACCCTCCAGCACTATTTCCTTGTTCTTCCTGGAGATGAGAGTGACCACCACCCGCGCCATCTCTCGCTGGTCACCGCTGCAGCCCTGGCAAGCAAAGAGCTCGATGAGGCCCTACAGAGGGAGGGTCTTCACCTCCAGTCCCATCCCCACCCACTGGGGCCGCTGGGGAGATAGGCCTGAGTCACAGGAGGCCTATGCTGATACACACATGAGCAGTGGATCTCCCTTCCTGCCCCTCTAGGCCCCAGTCTCCCCATCTAAGCAGTCCCAGATCCACAGCACAGGATGAAGGACCCTCGGCTGGGGCCAGGTCATTCATGGTCTAGGCTGAGGATCAGAGAAAACTCTAGCAGACTGGACTGGGCCTCCCTCTTCCCCAAGAGACATGAGAAGGGACATGCCTCTTATTGAAGGCAGGCAGGAGGTGGGGGCAGAGGCTTCCTGGGCCTTCCCAGGCCCACCTGTCACTTTGGAACTTTCCCAGGTTCCAGAGGGGACACTGTGGCCCCTGCCCCATTCCCACCCTCCACGCCCAGCTGCGTCCTCCAGGAAGTAGGCCATCCCTGCCTTACACCACTGCCCCCAGGCATGGGTCACGTGATGGGGGCTGGGGCTACCTTTCCAAACCAGAGGTAGCAGATGTCAGCAGTGAGCAGCAGGAAGACGTCGCTGGAGCTGAGGGATGAGGCGCGAGCTGGCACCTCTGTGGTCTTGGTGTTGTGGCTGTCCGTGCCTCGCACGTGGAAGAGCCGTGTGGTAGGTGCTGGTTGTCCCGTCCCATTGCACCCAGTGCCCCCCTACAAGAGGGCTGGGCCTCAGGCTGAAGTGAGGGGGCCGCAGGGTGGGACAAACTGCCTTGGGGCTTAGTGGACCCTGGTTTTAAGCCACCTCTGTCTTCTGGACCCTCTCAGTGGGGAGTGTGGGGATTCTGTCAGTCTAGTGCCCTTTCTAAATGGACCTCTCATCCCAACTCTGAGGGCTCAGGGCCAGTTCTCCAGGCCTTAAATGGGGAAAGTGGGGACTGGTTTTGTCTGTGTGTGACCCCAGTCCATGGCCCCCTCACCCGCGTCTCCGCTTTGTGCCTGGCTCGGGGACGGGAGAAAAATCTCAGGCAGGGGTCATCCTTGGCGCTCCTGGGCCTCAGACAAGCACCAGGAGACCAGAGGGTGGTAGGCTGGGCCCCTGGCCTCAAGAGAGAGGGCTTAGCATGTGTGTGTAAAGGCCACAGGCTCACGGAGGAGGTGGCAAGGGTGCTGCCACAGCGGCAGAGTGGGCCATACCTGGAAGACCACCAACTGGCCCTGGAAGATGGCGAGGAAGTGGGGGGGCTCGCTGCCCATGCTCACGTGCTCCTGCACCAGGGCTCCGTGGTACATGAGGTCCAGCTCCTCGGCGTTGTAGCTCAGGGCCTTGACCTTGTCGGGGGTGGCCTGGTGGCCCTGTGATAGTACACCCTCAGCTCCTTAGCTCGGTCTTTATGTGCCCGCCACTCCCCCACCCCCACCCAGGCTGCCGTACCTGCCACAGGTACAGGATGTACTGGATGCGGCCCAGCTTCTGGTAGGTGTAGAGGACAAGGTAGCAGTTGCCTGAGTACAGCTGTCCATGATACTTGGGGTCCATGGGTTGTCTGCATAAGTCCTGGATGCACCACACCTGGGGGGCAGGAGACCCACGGGCATGGCAGCTCCTTCACCTGGACCAGCCAGCCCACCTGTGCCCAGCCCGGAGGTTGTAGTCTCTGAGGCATTCCTCGAGTGCCAGGAATGGGCTCACCCCCAGCTCCGGGCCCACTGTGCTTGTGCAAAGGACCTGCAGGCAACCCTCTTCCCCTTGGGCCCTTGGCGCCGGCCTGCTCTCACCCAGGCCTCTGAGTTTGGGTGTGGTGCCCGGGATAAACTAGTGGTGAGAACCCCAGAGGCTGTGGAGGTGGGCCCAGCCCCTGCCACACACCCACGGCCAGCCCCGGCCCCACCAGTGACAGCCCAATTAGGGGCAGACAGACCCTGCACAGCTGCTCCATGCTCCGGCCAGGGCAGCCGAAGCCAGGCCGGAAGCGGAAGCGGGGCCCCAGGGGTCTTGGAAAAACTCTCTTTTTTTCAAGTGTCACTTAAAAAAAACAAAGCCTGCTCAAGGCTGAAAGGAACATGTCCTCACACTTGGCACTGAGATTTGTTGTTCCTGTGGGTGGCAGAGTGTGGTCTGGAGCCAGCAGACCGGGTCAAATCCCAGCTCTGCCCCACGTCGGCGGGGAGGCCTTTCTGAGCGTCAGTTTTTCCCACCTGTGAAACCGGGACAACACCCCCCTCACTGTGCCTCGACATGGCAGAAACGATGACACGGCTCACACGGAGCCTGGCCGCTGCCTCTGGGGAAAGTCTCCCCCAGACCAGAACATCCAGGATCCTGCCTTTTGCAGAAGGGGCAGGCACCGCCCACAGGCAGCCCAGGCTCCTGGCTGGGGCCCTTTCTCTGCCTGCTGGACACCTGGGGGCACGGAGCGCTCCTCCTTCCTCACTGGCCCAACTTTCCACCTTTCTGTATCTCCTGCTGTATGGGCCCATCTGCCCGTCTCCCCACTCCCTCATTTCCCACTCTCCCCCCTCCCGCATTTCCCACTCTCCCCCCTCCCGCATTTCCCTCTCTCCCCCCTCCCACATATCCCACTCTCCCCCCTCCCACATATCCCACTCTCTCCCCTGCCACATATCCCACTCTCCCCCCTCCCGCATTTCCCACTCTCCCCCCTCCCGCATTTCCCACTCTCCCCCCTCCCGCATTTCCCACTCTCCCTGGCCCGGTCTCTCTGCTCCTCCCCTCCCCCCGTTGTCTTCTCTCTGTCTCCTCCCACTTGTCTGGGATTTCACAGTCGCCTCTTCTCCCTGTCTTCTCCCTGTCTCTCCCTGTCTTCTCCCTGTCTCTCCCTGTCTCTCCCTGTCTCTCCCTGTCTTCTCCCTGTCTCTCCCTGTCTCTCCCTGTCTTCTCCCTGTCTCTCCCTGTCTCTCCCTGTCTTCTCCCTGTCTCTCCCTGTCCTCTCCCTGTCTCTCCCTGTCTTCTCCCTGTCTCTCCCTGTCTCTCCCTGTCTTCTCCCTGTCTCTCCCTGTCTCTCCCTGTCTTCTCCCTGTCTCTCCCTGTCTTCTCCCTGTCTTCTCCCTGTCTCTCCCTGTCTCTCCCTGTCTTCTCCCTGTCTCTCCCTGTCTCTCCCTGTCTTCTCCCTGTCTCTCCCTGTCTTCTCCCTGTCTCTCCCTGTCTCTCCCTGTCTTCTCCCTGTCTCCCCGCCATGCGCCTCTTCTCACCCATCTCCTCCCCCCCCTCTCACTCACCGTCTCCATCTGGCCACCTTAGGACAGATGAGAAGAAAACCTTGGGGAAACACTGTTCCCTCTGATCCCTTCCTACCTCAAGAACTGGGCCCCCTCACATCAGCCCACCAGTCCTGTCCCATAATCTCACAGCGTCCCGCCCCCACACCAGCCTTGGGGCCAGACAGGGCCCCGGCTCCTGCCCCATCTTATAGAGGGAAAAATCGGAGTCCGGAGGGACCCAAGGGCCCTACTCAGTGGTCAGCCCACAAATAAAGATGCAACTCTGCCTTGTACACAGCCTGGAAGCAGCCTCCAAGCCCGGAGCCTCCCAGAACACCGGGCGGAGACCAGCAGCAGAGCGGGTGGTTCACAGTGTATGGCTGTGCGTTGGTGGCTGTGTTGTGTGTCCCTGTAGGTTGACGGTTGCGTGACTTTGATCGTGTGTCATGTAGTTTGTGCAAATTACATGCTTGCAGCTGTGTACTTAGTTACGACTGTGCAGTGTCAAGGTGTGAGTATGTGTGTATTATCATATTAATGACTATCACACTCATGACACCGAAAAAGCCAAACGCAGTGCTGTCGGTTCTGACTCAGAGCGACCCTATAGGACAGAGTAGAACTGCTCCATAGGGTTTCCAAGGAGCGGCTGGTGGACTCAAACTGCTGACCTTTCTGGTGAGCAGCGGAGCTCTTAACCACTGTGCCACCAGGGCTCCATACATATGATAACAAGGCACGATTCAGTGTCTTGAGTGTGACTGTGTACCGTGTTGTGCCTGTGGTGCTATGTAAGCGGGTGACCGTGGCTGTGCATGATTAGGCTGTGTGTATAAGCCGGCTGTCGGGAGAGTGTGCGTATGTGCACACGTGTCCCTAACTGTGTGTGGGTGATGCACCTGGGTGTCCCTGGGTCACTTTAGACAGCAGCCATGCCATTCACCTGTAGGTGAAGCCAACCGTGCGTGCTCATCTTCCCCCGGCTGAGCCAGCGCCCCTCTCACCTCCACCTTCCCAGAGCCATCGTCCACCATCCTGAGCTGCGCCGCTAGCTCAGGCCGGCTGTGCAGCTTGCCCACATCCAGCTTTACTTGCATCGGTTTACCTGGGGATGGGGCGGAGGGCGTCAGGGGCGCCTCTGACCTGTCCCCGCCCCCCAGACCCCGCCCACTCACCTCTGCCCCCCTCCCCGAGGTTCTGGATCCTGCCCTTCCAGCCAGGCCCCGCCCCACAGATCAGGGCCCGCCCATCTGACTAGGCCCCACCCGGCCCCTGCAGCCAGGCCCCGCCCCCTCCGGCCCCTCCCGCCCGCTCACCAGTCCCTCCGAGTTTCTTGTTCTTGCCCTGCTCCTTACGCCACGTGCGGAAGAGCTGCTTGAAAGCGGCCGACTCGGCGCCGCCGTTCAGCACTTCCACGTTGGTGTAGATCGGGTAGCCCTTGGCCTGGATGAAGCCCTGGGGCGGGGGCTCCGTCAGGCCTGGGGCCCCTGCTCCGCTCCGCCCCGGAGACCTCCCGCCCAGGCTGCAGGAGCCCCGAGCAGTTCATTACAGAGCCCTGAGCAGGCTTGCAGCAGTTAATTACCGGAGTTCATGACCCATTTAACGGCTGACTCCCACTACAGACTTCTCCCAGGCCCTCGAGGAAGGGCGGGGTCCCCTTAGTCCCGGCCTGGGTAAGGGCCGGCCCTGACTCCCCCTCAGACTCTTGGCAGCGCCCTGTCAACCCCCTTGGAAAGGAGGGGGCGCCCAGCACAGACTGTATCCTCCTCAGATCTGCAGGCCAGGGCCACGACCCACTTTAACACACGGCTTCTTGGGTGCGGTTTGGTCTGTCCCCCAGTGACGGCTCCCAGGGCGGGCACACATCCGAGAGGGGCCCCGTCTTCCCCAGTCTCCTGGGCAGAGCTGTGTCTGCTCCCTCAGATAGGGCGGTGCTGTCCCCCACCTTAGCCCCCAGGGCAGGGTCATGTCCTGGTCATCGGACAGGGCCCCCAGGGCAGGGTGTATCCACCTTCACAGCCAGCACAAGACTACCTCCCCCTTCAGCCCCCAGGACAGAGATGTCTCCCAGTGCAGGCACCAGGGCAGACCCCCCTACCAGAATCTAGGGCAAGGCTGCCTCCCCACTCAGAGTCCAGGGCCCCAAGGCCTCACCACTGCCCGGCTGAAGGCAGCCTTTTTCTCCTGGAGGCTGCACCTGCATCCCTGCCACACGTAGACCTTGAAGCCCCCCTGGTCCAGGATGTAGCAGTTCTGGGAGAAAGCATGGGGCTGGTGAACAGTGGTCCCGACTGGGCTGGAGTTGGGGGGTGGGGGTGGCTGGGGGTGGCTAGAGCCCAGCCTGCCTCACCTCCTCCTGCAGTAGGTCCTGGGTCAGTGGGCAGGTTGCCAGCTCCTGGACCACCAGGTCTTTGCCCTTCTCGTAGACACTGGGAACAAGCATCCAGGTGTGGACAGCCCAGCCTTTCCCTGGCCAGGCTCCACCCCGCCCCCTCCAGCCTCCTAGAGGCAGAGGGAATGGAGGCTGGGGTCCTCAGTGTTCTGACTTCATGGCAGTCTTGCTGTGGAGCCTCAGACAGCTCCCTCTCTGGGCCTCAGTCTACCCGTCTGTACAATGGATCTCTCGGCAAGGTAGTCTCACATCATGCAAGGGTGTAGGCGGGCCCAAGGTCCCACATGGCCTGTCCCAGAAACCCAAGGGCATTTTCTGGAGGGCTTTCTAGAGACATTGTTACCACAGTCACGATGGTCATGCCCCGCCCACCCCACCCTCCCCCCAGGTCTGCTCACTGGTAGAGGCGGACATTGGCCTTCTGCAGCAGGTCAATACTCTTGTTGGGCACGGCAGCGTGCAGGCTGCCTGCTCTGCGGCCCAGCACAGCCTCCATGATCTGCACGAGGTTGGGGGCCTCAGCCTCACTGTCCACCACACCAATCTGTGCACGACCACCACGCTCCTTGTCCCGGAGGCTGTAGGTCAGGGCCAGCCCCTAAGAGAGAGCACCTAGCAGTCAGGGCTCCCCAGAGAGCCCCCTCACACCTCGGACAGTCCAACCCAGATCCACCCCCAAGGCTGGGATCAGGGGTGAAGCGGTGTCCCTTCATCCTGGCATCCAGGGGCACCAATCACCAGTGCGGGATCTGGACTCAGCCGGCACCCGACAGGTGCTTCTCAGGTTGTACAGGTGAACCAAGTGGACCCCTCGGGGTGGCTGGAGGATGCACACCTGGAGGACCACCCTCCTCCCCAAGCCCTGCACCCTCTAATTCCCAGGCAGACACTGACCCGTGCCTTCTCAGAGATGCTGGACTTGGGCCCGTTCCACTGGATCATCACCTTGCCTAGGTCCAGCAGGAAGACGTCGTCTTTATTGAAGCTGTTCCAGGAAAGCTCCACCTACCAGAGCCAGGAGGTTAGGGAAGGAGAGGGGTGTCAGACCGCCAGACCCAGCTCCAGGGGTACCTCAGCCTGCCTCTGCCTGCATGACTGTAGCTGGGGCATGTCACTATGTGTGCAACCAGGTGTACACGGGACCAGGACAGCACCTGTCAGGGGTGCAGACACGCATTTGTGTAGCCATGCCTGACTCTGAGGGTCACTCTGTGGCTGTAGGTGATGCTGAATGTCACAGGCCGTGCATGGCTGAGCATGGCCCTTCTCTGTGTGCCTGTAACTGTACCTGTGTGCACAAGTGGGTGCACGCCATCACACATGCACATAGGTGAGGGCATGTAAAATGTGACTTAAGTGTGTGCACTCATGGGAGACAGTGTACGTGTGCCTGTGTGGGGGACAGCGTGTATTTACGAATAGGGATAGTTACCGTTCATGCTGAGATGCGTGTGACAGTAAAAGGGGGTGCTCTAAATACTTATGCCAGGATAACAGGTAAAACCTGGGGCTGCATGGCACCCCTGCAGGACCAGGGATGTATGGTCACCAGATCTGCAGGTGACAGCGTGTGGGCGGACATGCGTATTCATGTGCGTGTCCATCTGTAGGTGCACAGCGCAAGCGTTACCTCTCACATGGCACATACCGTACACCTGAACGCTCATGACACCCAATTCCTGCCTTGTGCTACCACACTGAGCGTCTGGTGATAATTTCCTGACAAGTGGAAGTAAGGGGCACCTTTTCTAATCTGCACAAAGGTGCTACATGAACTTGAGTGGCCCTGGGAGAAACAGTGGGAAGACAGTGTGTCTGCTGCTGGGTGACAATGAATGTGTGACCATCCAGGCTGACATCTTGCCCATGTCGCCTCCCCAGGTTATCATACGCCCACGAGATAGTGAGGAAACCAGAGACGGTCAGGCAAACAGTGACACAGGTGAGTCTAGCAGCCTGGCTCTGCCTTCTCTCTCCTCACTCAAGACAGGCATCTGGGAATGCTGACCACCTGCTGCCCTGGAGCGCCCACCTCCACCTGCCAACCTCCACACTTCCCTATACTCCGCATACACTCCGTCCACGCTCAGTCCCGAGGTCCAAGGTCAGGTGGCATCCTTGGTGGCCCTCACCTCTGTGGCCGACACGTGTTTCCCGCCTTTGATATGCAGCAGTCTCCGGATGCTGTAAATGTTGGTCTCCACGTGCTTAAGGCCAGAGCCAAGGCCTCCCTTCCTGTAGCTGAGGAAGGAATCGGGTCTTGTGTAAAAGCGCACACTGCCATGTGCAGGAGTGAGTGCAGGTGTCAGCACACGCATGTACATGTGTTGGGGGAAGCACACGCCTGTTTAATCAATGTGCGTGAATAGATGGGACCACCTGCATGCACATGTTCACGGGTACACAAGCAGGGGTATAAATGTACATTTGTTCATCCATTTGTGCATGCACGTGGGGTGTACTGTGTATCTGTTTATCCGTGTGAGTGTAGGTATGAGTGCACGGAATACAGGCACCAGGATATTTGCGTGGGGGTGGACATGTATATTCACATATCTGTCGGTGGGCACACACAGGGGGCGGCAAGTTCCTGCACGTTGGTGTCCACATGCGCGCATCTGTTTGCGTATACAGTATATGCACGTATTAGGCTTGATGTACGAAACTGAAATGGGAGAATATTGGCCATTTCCCCATGGTTCAGCCTGAATACACTGCAATTATTAATTTAAAAAAAAATTTGAATCAATTTACAGCAAAAGACATATTTTTACTGGGCAGGATAACATAAAAGCAACTCAAGACCATATTGGCATCCAATCTTAGGTATATACCCCAAGAGAAATCAAACACGTGCATCCACACAGAAACTTGTACATACGTGTTTATACAGCGTTGTTCATAATTAGCTAAAAGTGGAAGCAACTCAAATGTCCATTAACTGATAAGTGGATAAATAAAATGTGCTATTCCCATGTAACGTCAAAAAACCAAACCCACTGCTAGACAGTCGATACCAACTCATAGCACCCCTACAGGACAGAGTAGTACTGCCCCATAGGGTTTCCAAGGCTGTAAACCATTACGGAAGCAGACTGCCACATCTTTCTCTCATGGAGAGGCTAGTGGGTTTGAACCATTGACCTTTTGGTTAGCAGCCAAGAGCTTTAACCACTGCACCACCATTCAGCAGTAAAAAAGAACGAAGTACTTATACGTGGTATGACTTGGATGAACCTTGAAGACACGTGTAGTGAAGACACCATACATAAAAGACCACGTATTGTAGGATTCCATTTACATGAATTGTCCAGAACAGGCAAATCTATAGACAGAAAGTAGATTGGTGGTTGCCTAGGGCTGCGGGGGAGGAAGGAGGCAATGGAAGGAAATAGGGAGTGAGTGCTAAGTAGTACGGAGTACCTTTACCTGGCGATGAAAGTGTTCCAAAATTGGTCGTGGTAATGGCTGCCCAAGACTGTGAACATACTAAAAACCACTGAATTTTGCACTTTAAATGGAATTGTATGGTATGTGAACTGCATCTCAACAAAGGTGTTACAAAAAAGAAAAAACCACGCACATTACCGGATCGGGGCGATGGTCACCCCAAAGCTGCCCCAGCTCAAGCAGCGACACCACTGCCCTGCCCCCTTCCCCTGTCCCCAGGCTCACATGACTCCTGGGCGGAAGTAGCTGAGGAAACAGTGGGACTCATGGCCCTGCGCCTCGCGGTGCTGCACTGTCCTGTCGCCCAGCGCCTCGTGCAGACGCTGCACCAGGGTAGCCGCTGCGTCCTGCGCCTCCGCGCTCGCCGCCTCACCCACCCAATAGTGCAGGTCGCTGGACTCCCCCTGGGTGGCCTTCGGGCTCTGAGGGGGAGCGAGGTATGTGTTTGTGGGGGCGTGGGAAACACTGGGCAGCTGCTTCCACCCACTCAGGAGATCATAAAGGGGGAGGGACGGGTGAAGGGCTGCCCCCCAAGGCAGTAGCCCCCTTGGGTGATGTGATTCTGGATCTCTCAGCCTGCCTCTTCCCAGGGTGGAACTCATGTCTGGGCTGTCAGACTCCCGGGCCATGTCACCCCCTCAGACAGACTCCCCAAACAACTCACGTGGAGGACGATGTAGCAGTGTGCCTCGAAGAAGTGACCGTAAGCCCTCTCAGGTACCGTCATCATTTTCAGGTTCTGAGAGAGGAGGGTCCACAGTGACAACGTGGGAGACACCCCCCCCAAGACACCAGCTGGGGTGGGTGGGGAGAGAAGCCTCATCTTGAAGCCCCCACGCTTTCTGTGCCACCATCTCTGCTGTGCATCAGGCCGCTCACCTCAATGATCCATATTTGGAGGGCCCTATGGCACTCGATGGCCGGAAGACCCTTGCCGATGTCCATCCTAGGTCAGGCGGGAGGAGGGAGAAAACAAGGAACAAGAGCCAGAGTTCTCAGGCTGGAGGCCATCTGCACTCGGGCTCCAGGCAAGAACTCTCTTCACCTACAGCTCTCCAAAGCACTTTCGTCACAGAACGTGACTTCCATTTGGAGGGCTCTGCAAACAGACACATGTCAGCAAACCAGGACAGGCATTGCAGAGAGGCCTGCAGAGGCTTTGCAAACAGGGATTTGGTTTTTGTGTGTGGTTGGGCTAAGCTCTGTGGCAGGGGTAGGAGTTGCACACAGGGACAACCTCTGCATGCAGTCACAGGACCTGCAGCTAGGGACAGTCTCTGTAGACAGTGATGGGTTATGCATATGGATGCAGTCTCCAGAGCCAGAGAACCTCTCTACAGACAGGCAAAACCTCTGCTAATAGAAACAGATTCTGCAGGCAGGGACAGACTGCAAACAGGGCTCAAACCTGCTGTTGAGTTGCATACGACTCACAGTGACCCTATAGGACAGAGAGTAGAACCAGCGGTGTCACTAGGGGGGTGCAGGGGGTGCAGACCACACCCGGTGACCCTGTCAGAGGGGATGACACCAGAATGACTGTCTATAAAATTTCTGTGCAGTGTTTCCACAGAAATTTATTATTTTTTATAAAAATATCCCTGTAGTTAGTTGTAACAACTAAAACATTTCTCGTAAGCGCAGCTTACACATATCAATATACCTACAAGGCTAAAACTCTATACTAATTTATTTTTTGAACTTCTAATGCACTCTGTTCAGAGCTGTCATTATTACCCAATTACAATGATGCTTCAAATCACATGGCTTCGTCTGCACACTCTACAGGTACACGCTGTTGTTTTCATTGCTGCCGGCGTTTTATAGTCACTGACTTTGTCACATTTTCTGGTGTCTTAGCTATACCATATTGTAGTAATTAGTATTTGTGTACCTGTATCAATAACTTTTTGAGAATGAAGTAGTAATTAAAGGAAAAGAAGGAGAAAAAGGCTTCTGCTCAGTTACTAATTCTGTTGTAATTCAATGTCAAAATATTTTACAAAACAGTTTTGTTGTTAGTATTATTATAATCTAAGAAATATTACATTTAAGCAATTTACAACTATGTTTATCACATATTCTATGATTAAAATTGATGATAAACATTACTAAGGAGTCTGTATGGTCTGGTATGGGAGGAGGTCCATGGGGGGTGACACCCTGAGTTACTGCAGTGGGAAACACCAACCCTAGTGACACCACTGAGTAGAACTGCCCCGACTGTTTCCAGACTGCATATCTTTACAAAAGCAGACTGCCACATCTTTCTCCCACACAGCAGCTGCTGGGTTCGAACTGCTGACCACTCTGCCACCAGTGTTCCTGGCAAACAGGGACAGGCTCTTGAAACACGAATGAATCCTGTAACAAAGATAAGCTGTGCACGTAAGGACAGAACTGCAAATTGACCCGAGTCTTCCAGACAGAGTTAGAAACAGGCTGTGTGGATAGAAAAAGGCAATGCAAACAGAGATAGGCTCTGTCAACAGGCAGAGGCCCTGCAAACAAGGACAGGCTCTTGAAATAAGGCTGACTCCTGTAACAAAGATAGGCTGTGCACATAAGGACAGAACTGCAAATAGACCAGGGTCTTCCGACAGAGTTAGGAACCGGCTATGCAGATAGAAAAAGGCAATGCAAACAAAGATAGGCTCTGTCAACAGGCACAGGCTCTGCAAACAGGGACAGAGTGAAAAATGGGAAGGGGAGTGGAGAAAGTCTACATGGAAAGGCATGCACTCTAGATACTAGGACAGGCTCTGCAAACAAGCACAGACTCAAGACAGGGAAGGCTGAGACAGGTAAAAGCTTTACTAGTGAGGACAAATTCTACAAAAAGGATGGACTCCAAAGATGGGCATATATGCTCCAATAGACGCAGGTTCTCCAGACAGAGATGAGTTCTGTAGGCAGGGACCAGCTATGTGCACAAGGAGAGCCTGTGCAAAGAGACACACGCTCTACCTAGGGAAATTTAGACAGGATGGGAAAACAAGCAAAGGTTCTGAATGCTGCAAAAGGTTCTACAAGCAGTCACAGGTTCTACAGGCATGGAGGAGCTTTGCTGACTGGAAATGGCTCTGCAAATGTGGATGGAGGGCAGACCCTTAAGAAAGAGATTGTTTGCATAAGGGGTAGGCTCTGCAGATACAGTTTTGTAGACAGGCAAGGCTCTGCAAACAAGGACAGCATCTTCAGGCAGAGAGATGCTTCCCAGACAGAGGCAGGCTGCTGAAACAGGCAAAAGCTTTCTACACATGGTCAGGACTCCGCATATAGGGCAGCCTCTGCAAAGAGACTCAAATCCTGCATTTAAGGAGATGGGAACAGACTGGGCAAACAAACATGAACTCCACAAAGAGATTCAGGTCTGAAAAAAGACACAGGCTCTGCATACAAAGGCTCTACAGACAGAAGGTTTGCAGATAGGGAGGTTTTAAAAGTGTACACAGGCTCTGCAGATAGACAGGCTCTGTAATAGTAACACCTTCTCCAGAGAGGGACAGGATCTGCTGGCAGGGAAAACAGTTGTGTGTTCAAGCACAGATGCTCCAGACATGGGAAAGATCTTGAAACAGGGCTGAGTTCTGTAGACAGTCCCATGTTCTGAAAACAGACATAGACTTAGTAGGAAAGGATGAGCTCTGGAAACAGATCAAGGCTCTGTCAGTAGGGGAAGTCTCTACTAACAGGAGCACACAGAAACAGGAATAGAGTGTGCAGGCAGGCGTAAGCTCGGCAGACAGGGATGTGCTCTGCAGAAAGACACAGGTGCTCCCAGACAGACACAGCTTACCCCTGACAGCAATAAACTCCTCATAAGAACAAACGCTGCAAGAGACACAGTTTCTACCCGGGAAAATGCAGGTAGGCTGTGCAAACAGGCAAAGGTCCTGAAAAATGTCATATGCTCTACAAATAGAGCTCAAGTTCTGCAGACAGAATCCGGCTCTCAAACAGGAAAAGGTTCTGCAAACAAAGACATATTCTGGAGACAGAGACACTTATTGCAAAGGAAACAGATTCTGAGGTACTGTAAACAGAGAAAGCTTTGAGACAGCATCTTTTGGCAGAAAGAGGTGTTGCACACAAGTGCACTAGATAAGCTCTTGGACAGGGATGAGTGCTGCATGCAGAGCAGTCTGCAATTAAAGCAGATCTTACACACAGGGAGATAGGGACAGACTGTTCTAGGAGACCCAGGTTCTAAAAAAGACAGACTCTGGAAATAGTCACACTCAGGACAGACACAGGCTCTGCAGACAAGAAAAAGGTTCTGCAAACAGGGACAGGTTCTGCAAACCCAGGACAGAATCTGCATACGAGAACTGATTCTGAAGACTGTGACAGCTTCAGGCTCAGCTGTCATGAGCAAGTTGAGCAAATCAGGCATAGGCACTCTAGACAAGTTCTTGAAACAGGGCTGAACTCTGTTAATACATACAGACTCTGCAAACAACCACAGGCTCTGCAAACAGGGACTCAGCTCACCCGGGGTTGTGCTCTGTGGTTCTGAGTGTGTAGAGGAGGGAGAGAAGCATGGAGTGAGAGGTATCTGGGGATGAAGGGGATTTTCGATTTTGTTACATCTGAGCAGGTCAGAATTTGCTCTTTTCTTCACTCCCCACTACCTGAGGCTTCCCTGCAAGCAAACAGACAAACTCTGTGTGGAGTTTGATCATTGCTTCATCCATGGAAGTTCTTTGCACATCTAACCTAAATCCTGCCAGCTGCAACTTTCTCTTCTTGCTGTTGCTTTGCTCAATAGACCCAGAAGTCACCTCTTTCTGAACTTCCCATTCCTGGTAGCCATGGTATGATGATAACTCCCCTCTCCCCGACTCCAGCCGTGTCTTATCAGCAGCCAGAACGCCCTTGGCTCTGCTGACCTTCGTGACTAGCGCAGACAGGGTGAGAGGAGAGATACAGAGTTACAGAATCAGAGACAAGTGGGGCAGGGTGGCACAGAATCGCATTCCTTACACCTTTGTGCAGGGCCCCTGAGGGCCGGGCCCTAATGAGCTTACAGTACGCTGTGGGAAACACCCAGCTGTCTCAGAGAGCCAAGGCAGCTACGGAAGTAGGGGGACGCCGTGGGGGATGCTGCCCCGAGCTGAGTCATGCTGGCTGGCCAGGGAGGCTGTGGACAGGGCAGGCAGAGAGGGCAGCCTGCCAGGAGTGTGAGCTGGATTCACCACAGCAGGCAGCCCCTCTGTCATGGATTTAATTGTGTCCCCCAAAGATGTGTGTCAACTTGGCTAGGCCATGATTCCCTGTATTGTGTGGCTGTCCGCCATTTTGTGATCTGATGTAATTATCCTATGTGTTGCAAATCCTAACCTCTATGATGTTAATGAGGCAGGATTAGAGGCAGTTATGCTAAAGAGGCAAGACTCAATCTACAGGATTAGGTTGTATCTTGAGTCAATTTCTTTTGAGATATAAAAGTGAAAATTGAGCAGAGAGGAGACGGACCTCTATCCTCCTCCCGCCAAGAAAGAATAGCCAGGGCAGAGCGCATCCTTTGGACCTGGGGTCCTTGTGCTGAGAAGCTCCTAGACCAAGGGAAGATTGATGACAAGGACCTTCCCCCAGAGCCGACAGAGAGAGAAAGCCTTCCCCTGGAGCTGGCACACTGAATTCGGACTTCTAGCCTCCTACACTGTGAGAGAATAAACTTCTCTTTGTTAAAGCCATCCACTTGTGGTATTTCTGCCAGATCCCAGCTGCTGGGCACCTAGTCGGTGCTCAGTAAATATTAGTTGTTGTTTTTTTTTAATAATATTTTATTGTGTTTTGGGGGAACGTTTACACAGCACATAAGGTTCCCATTTAATGATTTTCTACACAAACTGTCCAGTGACATGGGTTACTTTTTCCGGTTTGTCAACATTTCAGTAAATGTTTGCTGAATGAATGAAGTGTGTGGCCCAGGATGGCATTGAGTGAGAATGAATGGGGGAGGGCGTGGTGTGTGTGTGCACCTGGAGCAGCTGCTACAGGCAATGCCCTGCTGGTGTCACAGAGACATGAGTGACAGGGAGACATGGGGGTCATGTGATGGTGATCCTGAGTGACATGCACTGTGACTGTGATGGTGGCCCAAAAGGAGAAGCAGACCCCACACAGTCACACTGAGGGACAGGCACTGCACCCACGTGAGGGTGACCTGTGACAGCGATGTGACCACGTGACGGTGACCTCAAGCAACAGAAAACGTGGGATGGCACTGAGAGGCAGACATAGTGACACGTGAGGCAGGACAGACAGAAGCAGTTACAGCAGTGGGGACACAGGCAGTCATAGTGACTAGGGCCTCACACAGACAGGAACAATGAGATACAGAGCACGTAAAAGTGTAAATCAGTGACACAGTGACAGGTCTCAGGGCGCCCTGTGGCAGGAAAGTCAAGGACAGTCAGGAAGCTGGGACTTGGCTGGTTTCAAAGGGAGGGGGCAGCATTGGCTCCCCCGCCCCCATATCCAGCCCCAGCCTGGGGAGCAAAACTCTCAGCCCCCACCAGGCACCCAGGGTCTGAGGCACCCCATCCCCATGCACCCTGTGTGCACCATCTCCCACCTTGGGTCTGGGGAGAGTTGTGGGGAAGGGATGCTCAAAGGGTGGAGTCCCGCTACCTACTGCCTCCTTCTTTCCCTCAGGGGACCTCATCCTCCCCCTCCCTTACCAGAGTGCTCCCTCTATCCTCCACAGCCCCTCCTTCCCCAGATGTCCCCTCTCTCCCCTGGAGAACTCCCTCCCACTCCCTACCATGACCTCACCCCGGTGTTGTCCCCTTCCTCCTGGAAGCCCCCTTCTCTCCCTGATACCCTCTTTTTCCCCTGGGGTACCCCTTCTCTCCCCAGGGTGCCCCCTTACTCCTGAAGACACACCCTCCCTCCCCTGGGAACCCCCCTTTCCTCCCTGTGCCCCCCTACTCCTGAAGACACACCCTCCCTCCCCTGGACACCCCCTCTTTGCTCCCTGGGCCCATGGCTCCCCCAGACGCACCCTCCCTCCCCTGGGCACCTCCTCTTTCCTCCCTGTGCCCACTGCTCCCCTAGGTGCACCCTCCCTTCCCCCTGCCCCTTCTCTCCACCGGCACCCCCTCCCTCCCAGGTGCCCCTCGTCCCCCTCTTTCTCCTCTTCCCCCTCAGGTGTGCCCTTCCTCCTCCTCAGGTACCTGCAAAGGGGCGGGTCCTGAGTTACTTTGTCCAACTTCCTGGAAAGAGGGAGGAGGGGCGCTATCTGCTCAGGTGGGAGTAAGGGGGCCTCGGGCCCCAGGCGCACGGACTCTGTAGGTGGACAAGATCCCCACCACGTCCACTTTGGTCCCCACGGGCCGGGCGTCAGGGCACAGCCTCCCTCCCCCATCAGCCCTCTCAATATGGGGCCGCCAGCGCCTCTCCAATTCTGCCCGCCCCTCTGCGCCCCCAAACCCTGCACCCCTGACTCGGAAGCCCCTTCTGGAGTCCGCAGCCCCTCCCTGCCCAGCTGTGCCCGCGCCCCCTTTGCCAGACCTACCTGCCGGCAAGCAAAGCGCTCGGTGCCTCTGGCAGCCCGCGGCGGCGCTGGGCCGGGCACTGCCCTCCCCCAGCCCAGCGGTAACTCAATGCCGGCTGGGCTCCCGCTCGCCCGCCCGCCCGAGGACACACCCCACGGCCCAGCGGCTGGGTTCTCCATCGGTTAGTCAGTCAACAAATACTGACCTAGCTGCCTGCGGTCAGCGCCCTCCCCACGCCTTGGCGGAGTGTCAGGCCTCCCTCGGCGACCAGAAGAGCCAGGGATGGAGGTCTGGGCTGGGCCACCCCGTGATTTCCCTTCTCTGGGAGCCTAGGGGGGCCCCTGACCCCTGGCCCCTGGATAGAGGCCTGGCTGGGCTCAGAAGGCCAGGCCACCCCAGCAAACTGGAGGAAGAACTGGGACCAAGGCTGGGGTGGGGACAGCTCCATGAGACCCGGTCACTGACAGAGGTGGAGGAAGGTGGCCAGGGCTCCCTCCAGGCATTTCTGCTGTCAAAGCCCCCTCCTCACCCCCTGCCTGGGCTCGTTGCCTGGCACAGCCTCCCCAGGGAGTCCTGATACCCATTGTGGGAGAGGCTAGTCAGCACTGGCAGGAAAGACACCACTCCCATATCTTGGGGTGGGGAGGGTGCTGGCAATAGAGCCTTCCAGAGACTCCAGAATCAAAGGAGGAGACTACAGGCCTCCTTCCAGACACCGTGGGCTGCCCTTCAGCGACATACTGCCAAAGCCTGCCCGCTGGCCTCCAAGACCCTCACCCCACAACACTCCCTGTCCCAGGGTCAGGGGACTCCAGGGAATCTGGGTCATAGTCTATGCTCATTAGGCCAACAGCCAGGGTGTGACTGTGGTTAGCAGACCAAGGGAATGGATCGCTGTGCCTGAAGTGACGCTTGGGTTAGCCCTGCGTACACCACTTGTCTGCTGACGTGTGTGAGGGGACGCCTGTGTCACAGCACACGGTTAGCCCTGCGTACACCACTTGTCTGCTGACGTGTGTGAGGGGACGCCTGTGTCACAGCACACGGTTAGCCCTGCGTACACCAGGCGTCTGCTGACGTGTGTGAGGGGACGCCTGTGTCACAGCACACGGTTAGCCCTGCGTACACCACTTGTCTGCTGACGTGTGTGTGGGGACGCCTGTGTCACAGCACACGGTTAGCCCTGCGTACACCACTTGTCTGCTGACGTGTGTGAGGGGACGCCTGTGTCACAGCACACGGTTAGCCCTGCGTACACCACTTGTCTGCTGACGTGTGTGAGGGGACGCCTGTGTCACAGCACACGGTTAGCCCTGCGTACACCAGGCGTCTGCTGACGTGTGTGAGGGGACGCCTGTGTCACAGCACACGGTTAGCCCTGCGTACACCAGGCGTCTGCTGACGTGTGTGAGGGGACGCCTGTGTCACAGCACACGGTTAGCCCTGCGTACACCAGGCGTCTGCTGACGTGTGTGAGGGGACGCCTGTGTCACAGCACACGGTTAGCCCTGCGTACACCAGGCGTCTGCTGACGTGTGTGTGGGGACGCCTGTGTCACAGCACACGGTTAGCCCTGCGTACACCAGGCGTCTGCTGACGTGTATGTGAGGGGACGCCTGTGTCACACTGCTCTGGTGTCCTCTCTGCCTCTGAAATGACAGTGTGTTCGGCTCTGACTGTGCATACCCGTTTCCCAGTCCCCTCTTGTCCCTTCCTGTGTCCGGCACATTCTGTGAACTCTGCTCTCCCACTCCCTCATGTCAGCTTCTCTCCTTGGCCTACTCCAGCTGGTCTTTGCTCCCACCACTTCTAGAAAGGGCTCTTTCCGAGGTCAGCAATGCCCCTTTCTCGCCAAAGCTGTTGGTTTGTCCCACCCTCCCTCTCAGCAGCTGGGGACCCTGCAGACTCTTCCTTCCTCTTGAATCGCATTCTTTTCTAGGTTCCAGGACACCCCACACCCGAGTTTCTCCCCACCTCACCAGCCACTCCTCTGTCCACCTTGGGGCCTCTGCGTGTCACTGGACACTGGGCTCAGGCCTCAGCTCCTACCTTTTCTATTATCCCTCGAAGCTCCAGCCCCAAGGCTGTAAATACCATTGAAATGCTAGGTCTCTACCAGCCTGGACTCCCCTCACCCCCATCTCCCTGATCTAACTGTCCAGTCACAGCTCTCCGGCATCACTAACCTCACACCAGCATCCACGTCAGGCTCCGAATGTCTGCCCTCAGAGCCACCTCCTCCGAGCCTCAGGAAATGGCGCCGATAGCCAGCTGGTTGCTCGGGCCCCCAACCTGGGAGTTGACCTGGGCTCCTCTCTGTCCCTCACACCCCACGGTCAAGCCATCAGCCATGGGCTGTCCTGAACCTCGCCAGGCATCTCTGGAGTCTTGCTGTGGTCTACAAACCAGCCTCTCTCCCCTTCAGCAGCACCAGCACGAGCCTCCCTGTGTGTGCGCCAGCTTCCCCGGCTCCCTTTGTCCACCCTCCCACAGTACCAGAGGGCTCTTATAACCGCAGTTCAGATCACTCCACTCCCTAACTCCAAACCTTCTAGTGGTTTCCTGTTAAAGCCAGAATAAAGCCCCAAAGTGCCTCTCCGTCTGGCTGTGTCTCCTGTCACTCTGCTCCTTGCTCACCATGCTCTAGCTACAACTTTCTCTTTGTCCCTTGAAGACGCCAAGCTCATTCTAGTCTCCAGCCGTTTGCACACTGTGTCCTCTTCCTGGGAGCCTTGCCCTGCGTCCCCCATAACCAGCAAAAACTGGCTGCTGTCTAGTCAGTTCCGCTCACAGCAACCCCATGTGTCAGAGAAAACTCTGTGCTCCACAGAGTTTTTTTGTTTTCCTTTACCAGTTTATTCCATAGAATTTTTAATGGCCTATTTTTTGGCAGTAGATTGCCAGGGCTTTCTTCCGAGGTGCCTCTGGGTGGACTTGAACCACCAATCTTTAGGTTGGCTGCAGACCTCTTAACCATTGGCAGCACCCACAGCTTCTCCTTTTCCATATTCAGGCTTCAACCAAAATGGCACCTCCCCCAAGAGGCCTTCCCCGGTCACTTTAGCTAAAGCAGTCCCCCTCCGCAGGGCTTGCCACTAGACATGGCTCCTTGTTTCCTGTCTGTATCCCCAGCAGGAAGCTGAGCCTCCATGGGCAGGGCCTTGCTCACGGGTGTATCTCCGTGGATAGAAGGGTGCCTGGTTCACAGTGACTGCTTCATAAACGTGCTGACATGCGCCTCTGGCCTGTGCATGACCCACTGTGGGGGTCTGTGCTGTCCCCAGGCTCTGTCCTGAGCCAGGGCTGGAGTGGATTACAGCAGTGACCTGAGTCAGGTTCCCACCCCAACTCCACTCTCACTGGCTGTGTAACTTTGGGGACACCTCTCAGGCTCTCTGAGCTGGCGTTTCCTTCTCTGAAAGGTGGGGGTTGACCCCGCTCACCTCAGCAGCTTTGTGAGGGGCACAAGGATCTAAGAACCCTTCCCTCAGAATTCTCCGGGTCCCTGGGGCCCAGAGGACCTGCGGGGGGAGGGGGGGAGGGGGCAGACCTGCCCCACCCTGTGGTCCTGTGATCCCATGGCCAGGAGAGATAGCAGGCGGGGCCCTAGGGCCTGGCTTGGGGCCAATGTAAGCAGCACTGCTTTGTGTCCGAGACAATGTCCAGCTCATGGCTATCAAGTCCATTTCACAGAGAGGGGAAACTGAAGCCCGGCTATCACGTCTGTTTCACAGAGAGGGGAAACTGAGGCCCAAGGCAGCAATTGCAGGCAGCCAGGAAGCGGGTTTCTGCTCTCCCACCTTCACCTGCCGGAGGATCTAGAGACCCCCTGTTTGAGGAGGGCTGCGGAGGTCAGTCGGCCCGAGCCTTATGGGCCTCGGCTAGCGCCACCCCGGCCGCGGCTCCCTTTTTTCACTGACCTCCTCCTTCCCCGGCCCGCAGTCCACCCCACAACCCCACCCCGCGGCTTCCCAGGCCTCTCCGCTGTTACACTGTTCCTTCCTTCCGGGCTTATCTGGACAGGATGGCCGGCCTGCTCCGTGTCAATATTGACAAAGGAGGCAGTGTGGTCCGGCGGTGGGTGGGACGGGCCCGGGAAGTCGACCCCGCCTACCCAGGCCCCGCCACTCAAACCACACCCCCAGAACCCGCCCCATCCAGCCTCGCCCCCCACCCCACCCTCGGCCCCTCCCATTAAGCCACGCCCTCCCCAGACCCCCACCAAGGCCCCGCCTCTCCAGCCCCGCTCCAGACCCCCGTCTTTCAGCCCCGCCCCACCCCCATCCAGGCCCCGCCCCTCAGACACGCCCTCCCCCCGGGCCACGCCCCAGGCACCTCTCCCCGGACCCCGGCTCCCTTGGCTTCTGTTCCGACGTTGGCGTCCAGGGTCCCTCCAGGCAGGTGCAGAACATGCCTCTTGTGGAGTCCGGATCCTGCAGGAAGGTGCGGGCCCCCAGGAGCTTGGGGGAGCAAGTGGGACCTGCCTGGCGGGGGCCTGGATCCCACTGCCTGACACCACCCTGGCCCGATGCCCCTGCGGAGAGCAGCCTCGAGTCCGCGTGGCCCAGATCCGGTCCTGCCCTGGCTGCAGGCAGCAGGAAGTGACAAGGTCACCTGGGCACCCACAACCCGGGAGCGACTCCCAGGGGGGCACAGCCCAGGGAACCGCTGACCAGGAACTCGCCCTTCTATGCTGGCGTCCACGGGCCCCCACCTGATGGGCTGTGTTCGGGGTAGGGGTCCCAGGACTGGCCAAGGAAGAGTCCTTGCACCCTGCAAACCAGGTGTCCCTGCCTGGTGCACCTGCTGCTGGGTGTATGGCCCTGGCCAGCAACCCACCCACCCCAGCTTGGTCCAGGATGACCTCAGTGCTCCTGGGCCAGCCTGGCTCATTCATTCATTTCTGAGGGTGCAAGGCTCCCTTTGCTCCCAGTGGGCAGTGTGACCCAGTGCTCCAGTGTGAAATGGGGTATCCACTCTGCTCCCCACTCCAGTGGTCAGCTTGACAGCAGGGTACAGTTAATTAGGCAGGCTCTCTCAGGCCCCCTCCTCACTCCTGCCTCAGGAAAGGCTCCTCTAGGCCCTGGATCCCAGTGTCCACATGGGGTTTTCTCCATACTTACTGGGTTCTCTGAATTTTCAGCAAAGAACACTGTCGTGGATTGAATTGTGTCCTCCAAAAATATCTGTCAACTTGGATGGGTCATAATTCCAAGTATTGTATGACTGTCTACCATTTTATCATCTGATGTGATTTTCCTATGTGTTGCAAATTTCTATCACTATGATTAATAAAACGGATTAGCAGCAGTTATACTGATGAGATCTACAACATTAGTGTCTTAAACCAATCTCTTTTGAGATATAAAAGAGAAGCAAGCAGAGACACAGGGACCTCATACCACCAAGAAAGCAATGCTGGGAGCGGAGTACGTCCTTTGGACCTGAGGTTCCTGCGCTGAGATGCTCTGAGACCAAGGAAGACTGATGACAAGGACCTTCCTCCAGAGCTGACAGAGAGAGAAAGCCTTCCCCTGGAGCTGGTGCCCTGAATTCGGACTTCTAGCCTACTGGGTGGTGAGAGAATCAACTTCTCTCTGTTAGAAAGCCATCCACGTGTGATATTTCTGTTAGAGCAGCACTAGATGACTAAGACAGATGTACGACTGATCTTTCAGGTAAAGCAACACCTCATTTCCCCAAAGCCCTCCCCACAGCTTTGCTGTACCTGGAGTTGGCCGGCCACACTTTCAGGAGACGTGCCTGTCCTCCATAGCTAGTCAGAACAAGCGTTCTCAGCCCTGGCTCGCCTTAGAGTTATCTGGGGCAGTTAGACTGCAGGTCTCCTCCTTCAGGGATTTGGATGTGCGTGGTTTGGCACAGAACCCAGGGAGCTGGAATTTTGAGTCCCCAGGTGATTCTAACCTGCAGCTAGAACAGAGAACCAGGGAACCAGCTGATGGGCCTGCAACGGAGGTCTGGGGTGCTACACTCCGGGCCTGCACGCCCCCACCCTGAGGGACTCAGGGTCCAGTCTGTCTCCCTGGGGGTCAGGCTGGTGGCCATGCCAGGCCTTGAGCAGCCTGTTAATTCACAGCCAGCCCCAGCATGGGGCGGGGTGGATTTGCCATGTAAGCACCCCAGGTTACTCAGGGGACTCTGCCACAGGCCCCCAGTGCACCCCTCACCCAACCAACATGTCATTCCCAGGCTGGCTGTTCCCAGCTGCTCCCTTCCCATCTCAGCTTCCTGCCAGTTCCTGGAATACAGACAGATGACAGAAACATGGGGAGAGAAATCCTGGTACTCTCAGGTCCCAGCTAAGAAACCATTTAATAACATGCACCATCTACCATCTACCATCTGCACCTCCTTCCCACCTGCTCAGCATCTGTGGATACTCACTGGGACACTGAAGCTTCAGGGGCAGCTGCAGTTCTCAACCATTTGTCTGTTTGCTTGTACGCAAAGGTGTGAAGTAGTCGTGGGCACTGGGGCAATGCCAGTGAGGTTAAGAGGGGGGAAGGAGAGGGCAAGGGGGTAAAGAGGAGACAGACACAGCCCAGGAGCCCAGGCCGGGGGCAAGCCAGAGCTGCTGTCAGTGGCTGTACCTAGGGAATGGCACAGGCTGGCTGTGGGGTGCTTGGGGTTTTGTCCGGGTGTAAAGATTAGGTCTCCTGGGCTGATGCACACACTCTCCTGTATTGTTCTGGATGAATCTATATGCCCGACAGAAGCCCGTGACCCCTTGATAAGACAGGGTAGAGATCACAGAGCTTTATCTTGCTGGCCTGTTTTCTCATCCACAAAACGGGGATAAGACCCATCTGCTGGCAGCACTGACACTGGTGTTCGCTAGTGAATTACGCATGATTATGGAGACTCAGACGCAGCAGTTAAGAGCACGGCTGCTCACCAAAAGGTCGGCAGTTTGAATCCACCAGCTGCTCCCTGGAAACCCTATGGGGCAGTTCTACCTGTCTATGGGGTTGTTATGAGTCAGAACCGGCTGGATGGCAATGGGTTTTTCGGTTTATGAAGAATCCGAGTCCTGAGAGGGTGGGGCCTGCCCAGGGCCCTTCCAGGAGTCCCCAGCACGGGGGGACCTGCTGCTGCTGTCTGTGGAGAGGGAGCCCGGCTGTCCCAAGCCCTTTTAGGTGGCCAACAACTTGGGTAGACTGGTTTTCCAGCTTCCCTCTTGGGTCAAGGCCTGAGGCTCCTGCAGCCCTGTTCCCAGAAGCTGGGGTGCCAGGAGACCCCAGGCCGTGCAGGGGAGAGAATGGGTGGGGAGAGGTGCTCCCACCCCAGAAGCAGTCGATCCACAGGCGAGCGCAGTTTCAAATGTTTATTTTTGGCAGAAAGGAAATCACCGCAAACCTCGGGTGACAATACTCGCCCCCGGAAACGTGCACATTCCATACTTGGGATTCCCACGTAACACTGCACTGTTTACCACATTTAGATGTCCAGCTGAAACCCGTGACTACCCAGACACCAGCAGCCCCACTGCCTGGGGGGGGCGTCTGTCTGCAGAGAAGCTCCCGGGAGAATGGAACAGGACAGACTCCACGAAAGTTACAGAGAAACAGGAACAGAGGCAGCCAGCCCATTTTGCACAGGGAACTGCAAGCACTTCAGACCACTCCACTCTTCACGAACCCTGGCGTGCCAAGTGTCCCTCACAGCGCCTTTAAAAGCAGAGGCACAAACAATATGAGTGTTTGACCAGAGGGCTGTGTGGTTCTGGATTTTATTAGAAAGCCATCTCTTCAGTACAGGGCTGGAAAACGTCCTCAGGTTAGACGGACTTACAGACTTCTTTTTTACACGTGTTCAACTGCTGCAACCATGACAAATCGGTGTCATCAGGGCATCTGCGTGTCCTCAAAACGAGCTCATCAAAACTGCACCACGTCAAAGGAGCTTCCCACCAACCTGCAATAGGTAGTCTTCCCTTTTAGTGTACAAATGCGTCGTTTACAAACAGCGAATGGGTGAGACCGCAGACGGACATGTAGGATTCCAGAGCAAGGGAAGACAGAGGCCTCTGGAGGGCCTGGGCGCCTCCACTGAGGCCAGAAACTTCCAGCACATCATAGTGGGCCAGGCTCCAGAAGTCCAAGCTCTCCTGTCCCAGATCTTAATGTAAAACATACTCATCCAGGAGATGTATTTTAACCTGGTACAGAAAGGCCCGTGGAAACTCAGTAGGTTAGACTTTCCTTTTGGCTAAAGAGTTGGGGGTTGTTTCGGTAACATGGGGAATATATGGCACAGAGAAAGAGCTAACAGGTTTCATTAAGTTTTAAAGCCCACAATTTAATAAAAGGTAATAATTAAAAACAATACCCGTATTTACCTTAAAAAAAACATAAACCCCAAACATTCATCTCATTTCTTGGCCATATGTTAGGATTCTATTGCTTCATTTATATGTAGATGATTAAAAATATATATATATATATAGAGACAGATATAGATACTTTGATTATGTACATAAAGCAAAACTAAGGGTTAAAATAAGAATGGAATTTTGGGGTGTGGTCAAATAAGGTACACAGATTCAAGAACCCTCGGAGGGTTTGCTGGGCCCCCCCCAAGAAATTCCATCTGTGGTGGCAGGAACCGGGCTCTGTCCCCAGCAGCTCTGCGCTGGGTTAGGGCAATGGTACTCTCGGGTTCAGGGCAGCCGGGTGAAGGGTCTGGCTCGAGCTCGCCAAGTGTCTTTGCTCCACCTGTCAGAAACGGAGCACAATTCCTAGGTTGCATTCCCCTGAAATATTCTAGAACTTCAGGCCTCTCTGCCCCCTATTCCCAACTAAGACCCTGTGATGCCAACGGAGAAGGGGGCACGGGAGAGGGTCTAGGCTCTCAACCAGGGCCCGTTTTTGTGTGGATTTTAACACATGACCGACACTTGACTGCAACATTCAAGACATGTAAGGCAGTGGGTTCACTGAACGACAGACCTTCCTAATAAAGTTTTATGGCGTGTGCAGATCTGCCACCGAACCGTCATCTGTGGAAGTGCCCAGCCAGGGGCTGTTTCCATTTTCACCGGCGTGTGGATTACTGGGTTTGGAAAACTAGAACATCGGGGTACCTGGTGACCCCTGAATACTTCTGCTCTGAATGCCCAGCGGCCCACAGATCAGAGTTCTATCAGGAAGACATGGTTGGCAGCTGGCTTGGTTATTCTGTGAACGAAAGCGAAAAAGAAACTTTACTTTGACCCCAAATTCCCAGTCTTGTTGGTGACAGCCTCTCCCACCATCGCCGGCCGAGGACCAGCCCACAGAGAATGAAGGCGGTGGTGCTTACACAAAAGGGTTCTTTTGAATTATTAAAAAAAATACGTTACAGACTGTCTTGTCGTCCAACAAGGATCATGGCACTGCTTAAACACTTCACTGCGAAAGGCTGCAAAGGGGCCGGAGCACGGGGAGGTGAGTCTCACACCTGGCCGGGCCTGCTCAACCCTCGGCTTAGAAACAGGCTGTGTTTCAAAGGAGAAGACCAAGAGACAAGACGTGGGCCACATCAGCTTCTCAAGAGACAATGGTTGGCTGATGTCGGCTGCCCTGTAAAATGAACGCCAGCCCGCGTGGCACTCTCGGCCCTTTGTCTTTCTGCCTTTCTGAATTCCCGCTGGCCGGGACCAGGAAGGAGCAACACGGCTGGTGCGGTCTGCAGTGGGACGCACACCTCTGTTCTGACCCTGTCCGAGTTTGCAGCTGAGCAGTGAGCATGTTCTGAGCATAGGCACAGTGGCAAAGAACAGTGTAACAGCCGCTGGTCAATTCCATTTGGTGGCAGCTCGGTAGCAGCAAAGAAAATTCCCAAACAGCTCCATGTGTATCCGGCTTTTGGAAAGGAAAGGTTTAACAATCAACGAACAGGTTTTTTGTATTTTCTATCTAAGGATTTTAGGATTTCTTGCGACTGCTCTACCAAAAAACAGTAACGACCACAACATAAAAACAAAAAACACACAAGCATGGCAGTAGTGGGAAAGCAGAAGTGGCATGATGTCACTTTTCCAGGGGAAAAGGTGACCTCAAAACAAATTCGTCACTGTCAGAAATAATAATAATAATATAAAATATCTATTCTTTCCTAGAGTGTTGAGCCACATGGTTGCAGATACATTCCAGACTGGGTCGGAAATCAATGGAGACAATGACATAGTCACAGAAAAAACTCCTCATCAGGAGCCCAACCCTGCAGCATGCCACAGGTCATCAGAGCAAAGCCACACCTGCTGGGGGACAGGCTTCTACAGCTCCCTCCCCTCCCTCGGCAACCCCCCTCCCCAATATCAGGTTCTAGAAAATTGTTATGTTTATCTTCTTTGTGCATCTAAGATAATAAAAGACTAAAAGATGTCTGGAAATATGTTGTGTAGAAAAATTAACTCTCAGCTTAAAATAACATTCAGAAAGGCACTTCATCCTGTAGGAAAGAGATTCTGAGTTGGGTCAGCAGCTCCGAGCTGGGATAGAAGGGGACAGGTGTCTGCTCGGAGGGATGATAGTTCAGAGGAAGTCTGATAGATATCAAGCTTTTTTTTTTTTTTTCCATTTTCTTCTTTTTGGTATGTTGTAAGAAAAGCAAATCCAGTAAAATGCATGTCCCTTTATGAAATTCATTAAAAGAGTTCTTTTTTAAAATAGTTGTTTCTGTTCTTTAAAAAAAAACAAAAGAAAAACCAACAGGTAGGCGTGGCCACGTTCAGCTCGTGGCCTGGAGCAGAGTGCCCTCCTTCTGCTCCGAGGAGCTGGGCCAGGCAGGTCCCCCGAGGGCACAGTTTGGGGGCGTGGAGGCCGGGGCTACCTATTGCAGAGTCTGTGGAGCATGCTGTACACGTCGTCCTCACGGCTCAGGCCCTCAAAGAAGGGGATGAGGTCCAGCAGCTCCGTGTCCGTCATGTCATCGAACCAGGACTGCACAGGTACCTGGAAGACAGTGAATGGGGAAGCTGGATCCAGGGCTGAGGGCTGTTGCTAGGCTGCCTGGGCTCTGCACTTCTCACATTTTCTTTGGTAAGGAGGACTGGTAGCTAAAAACCATCATCATCACCATCACTATTTTGTCTGTTCCTCCTGTCCCAACCAAGGTCAACCCAAAGCCGCCGGGTTGGGGAGATGGCTCAGGAAAGGCAAAGTCAAGTGTATCCAGTTTGAACGCATTTGCCCAGGTGCAGAATGTGTGAGGTCTGCCCCGGCTACTGGCCAGTTTCTCAAAGCTCTTTCCATTGTATCAAACCCGCACCTTGCCCCTTGGGGCACTCAGAGGCTAGTGGGCCAACCACAGACACCAGGGAGCCCCGGGGCTCAGGAGGAACTCTGCCTGGGGCTACTGTGCCAGGCTTCATGGCTCGGAGAAGGGAAGAACTCCCCCCCCCCAGGCTTAGGAGTGAGCAGTGAAGAGCGCAAGTATAAAACTTCAGGGCGTTCTGAAGCCAGGGGCAGAGAGAGGCATTCTCCTTGGTTTTAGGCAGAGGGGTGGGGATGGGTGGCAGAGGGTGGTAGCCAGAGTGCAAGGAAGAGATGTAAAAAGAAATTTGGGGAAACAAAAAAAAATCGTTAAAGTAATATTTTTGGCCCTTTTTTTACAAATCTAAAGACAGCTTAAAAAAAAAAAACCCGTTGCCGTCGAGTTGATTCCGACTCATAGCGACCCTATAGGACAGGGTAGAACTGCCCCATAGGGTTTCCAAGGAGTGGCTGGTGGATTTGAACTGCTGACCTCCTGGTTAGCAGCCAAGCTCTTAACCACTGAGCCACCAGGGCTCCAAGGACAGTTTAGGAACATAAAAATTCCTTACGCAGTTTAATTGCACTATGTAAGGATTAATAAAATGTGAACACTCCCTCCATTGCAAAAGGACAAATATTCTGCAATCTCACTCATGTGAAATACCTAGGACAGGCAAATAGCCAGAGACCAAAGTTTACCAGCAGTTCCCAGGGGCAGATGGGGGTCACTGCTGGGAAGTGCTGAGTTTCTGTCTATGGTGATGAGAAATTCAGCAAAGGATGCTGGTGACGGCTGCCCAACATGATTAACATAATGACCGCCATTAAATTGTACATGTGACAAATCTTGAACTGACCAATGTTGTGTTAAAACAATTTTAAAAAATTAAAAAAAAAAAAAAAAAAGATTACTCTGAGGGTAATGGAGGGGACTCGGGAGAGGGCAGTAACGGGTAGACAGACTTTTCTAAATTCATCTTTGTCGATCGTTTTGATGTTGGAACCATGCAAATGTGTTACGGAATTAAAAATAAAATCATTAAGAGAAAAGCGTAAGAAAATGAATCTCAGTGTACATAAAGTTGGTGACATGATCACAGAATTACTTCAAGTGATTTTAAAATATGATGTTCTAATTGTACAGAGCTAAAACAAAACGGAAACAACCAAAAAACCCTACAATGCAATTAATTGTCTTATTATTAATAATAATATTAGTACTGCTATTTTGAACCTATTAAACATGTACTATACAATAAACCAAGGAGCCCTGGTGGCGCAGTAGTTAAGAGCCCGGCTGCTCACCAAAACGTCAGCAGTTCGAATCCACCAGCTGCTCCTTGGAAATCCTATGGGGCAGTTCTACTCTGTCCTCTAGGGTTGCTATGAGTCGGAATCAACTTGATGGCCATGGGTTTACAATAAACCAAATATGTAATTATGTTAATATTCTCAGGAACCAAGAGTTTCAGCTTAAGAGAGATACAAATACAAAAACACAGAAGTAAAAACTGTTATCTTAAGTTGAATTGGAAAAAACAATATTAATTTATGAGCTAGTTTTCTTTCTAAAAATATGTATTGTTTAGCTCTCTCCAGTGAAAAGATCTAGAAGCAAAAGATATCACAGAAGCAATGAGAACTCCTAGCACCTAGGTTGTGGTTTCCAAATACTATTTCCACTAATGGGAACCAGGGCTCCATAGAAAAACGGCCAATTCCAGGGCTGAAGCAAGAAATGTATAAAATAAGCCCGGAACATCTTGTGCCAGAAAACAAGAAAACTATCAAAGACTATTGCTATTTGAAGGAGTTCCCGCTGCCAATGGGAAAATCTGGGAATCAAACAGCATAATAAATGCACTGGATTGGAACAATCAAATACACAAAAATCCCTGAGTTCATAATGATACTAAAAAAAAAAAAAAATCACCGGTTACTTTTGGAGGTTGCTAGAGCATTAACTCATTAGTTTGAAAATGCAAGAATTGAAGAAAAAGGACTAAGCCTTTACAGTTCCTTCCTTATTCAAACACTCAAACTGTACTTTACAGTAATCAGCAGTTGACGGGGGCAAATTCTATTTTTTTTTTTTTAATAGAAGAATTCTAGCCAATAAATGCAGAAGGAATGACAGAATTTAGAAACCACCACTTCGCAATTCCTAAAGAAATAGTGGATGCAGGCAGTGATCATCAGTGACTGCTAAAATCAGCAGGTGAGAGGTTGACGGGAACTTTGCAGTGCGTAGATCAGGCTGACAACACCTGGACTCAATGATCCGTTTTACGTCATTAAAAGGGGGACAATCTGACCTTATGTACCTCTTGATGGATGCCAGGTAAATTATAACACTTATGACTTATGCTGTACTCTTGCAAAAAACAAACAAACAAACAAACAAACCACAGAGCTGGGATAGAGAAACATATTAACCACCACCAGGAGGCTACAAGTAGATAAATTCAGAATTTAGGAAATTTCTACTAGACACATAATCGGTTTCTTCAAGAAATAAATGGCATGGAGGAAAAAGGGGACAGGGAGAAAGAAGTGTTAAGATGACAAAAGAATTAAGAGACATATTAACCAACGCAATGCGTGGACCTTGTTTGGGTCCTGAGTCAAACATTTCAAATGTAAGAAAACATTTTGAGATGATAGGGGAAATACAAACAGTTTGGATATAAAATAAAATTAAGGAATTATTAATTTTGTCTGGTGTGATAATGGAAATGTGATTATATTAAAAAGTAGCCCTTAGCTGTTAGGGAACCCTGGTGGCACAGTGGTTAAGAGCTCAGCTGCTAATAACCAAAAGGTTGGCAGTTTGAATACATCAGCCACTCCCTGGAAATCCTATGGGGCAGTTCTACTCTGTCCTATAGAGTCACTATGAGTCGGAATTGACTCGACGGGAACAGGTTTGGGTTTTTTTTGGTTAACTGAATCTAGTTTGGAATATTTTCATTTTTTTGTTATAAGTGGAGCTAGAGAATTCCAGATTCAAGGAAAGGACTTTCTGTAGGATATTGTGAGTCTGAGAAGCCTGGGTTTGGGAGGACGCATTCTCTCCTGGTAAACCAGCTGAGGGCCCAGCGTGGTGGCTACTGCTGAGGGTCAGCAGTCACCAGAAGGCTGGATGACTCCTGTTCCCCTGGAAATGTTGGCAGGGGGCTGGAAGGCACCTCTCTGTTCTGAGTGCTGTGCTGTACCCAGTGGGCAGGCGCCCAGAGGCTGCCCTGCTCCAGGGAGTTTTACGTAGAAAATGCTCCCATTGTATCATCATGAGGCTGTAAAACTCGAGGGCCCTATCTGAAAACCTGACTGAGGTGTTTTATTCCTTCTTTTTTTTTAAAAAAAAAAAATCTGTTGTAGAGGTCAACCAGGCCTTCTGAGTCCACAGGGGTCACGAAGTCCAGGGCAGCAGCCAGCTCCATGAGGTGACTGACAGACCCTTTTCAATAACAATACTGTTATGGATTGAACTGTGTCTCCAAAAATGTGTGTCAGCTTGGCTAGGCCATGAGTCCCAGTATTGTGTGGTTGTCCTCCATTTTGTGATCTGATATAATTATCCTATGTTGTAAATCCTAACCTCTATGATAATAATGAGGCAGGACTCAATCTACAGGATTAGGTTGTATTTTGAGTCAGTCTGTTTTGAGATACAAAAGAGAGAAGTGATCAGGGAGGAGGGGACCTCCTGCCATCAATAAAGAAGTGCAGGGAGCAGAGTGTGTCTTTTGGATTCAGGGTCCCTGTGCTGAGAAGATCCTAGACCAGGGGAAGACAACAACCTTCCCCCAGAGCTGACAGACAGAAAGCCTTCCCCTGGAGCTGGCACCCTGAATCTGGACTTCCAGCCTCCTACACTGTGAGAATAAATTTCTGTTTCTTAAAGCCGTCCACTTGTGGTATTTCGGTTACAGTGGCCCTAGATGACTAAGACAGATACCAAACACACTAATGAGAAGACAGAGGAGTACTGAGTACTTCCCTCATCCCAAGCGCTTTCACGCACGGCCTCACTGAATCCCCCAAGAACCCTATGAGTTAGGCACCCCTATGTCCCCACTTGACAGATGAGGTAACGGAAGCCCATGAGGTTCAATAACTTGGTCCATGATATGAACTGCTAAGGATTTCACTAGGAAAAAGGCCAGGAGAGCTTCTGTAGATGCTACAAAAGTGCTGCTTGCCTGAAATTAAGCAATCATTAAAAAAAAAAAAAAAGAATTGCTGCGTTTAAACAACTTTAAGAAGTTATGACTGACAGAACAGAAAAGTAAATAAAATATATTTTGCAAAAAAAAAAAAAAGCGGTGCTTGCCCGACAGTCAGAAAGCTTAGATGGACCCCTGAGTTGGCTGTCGACAGGTTTACTCACTGCGTTCTCAGGATGGAAGATATAGGAGGCAGGCGAGTTGTCCACGATGATCACTTTGCTCAGCTCCCGCCCAAGGCGACTGAGGTCCTTTACGTAGTTCCCGCGATGGAATACGCATGATTCCCTGAACAGGCGGGCCCGGAACACACCCCAGCGGTCCAGCAGGTCAGCCACAGGGTCTGCATACTGGACAAGAGACGTCGCAATGAAGGTTGGGCGCCTGAAAGGGCCTGGAGCCCCTGACCCACTGCTGCGAGATCCACATTCCTTTTTACAAAGGGGATTCAAAAAACTGACTGTTGGAGAATCCTGGTTGTTTTCCTCATGTGCGTGTAAGACAGCACTAGATGCTTCCATTTCTCTCGCTTCTCATGTCTCCTCCATCAGAAACTCTCGTCTGTTCCATCTCCAAGAACATCTCCACTCCACCTGCATTGCTCTGAACTGTCAGCCTGCTCCCGGCCTCTAACCTCAGAAGGCTGCGGGAGCCTCCTGAAGTCTCCCTCCTCCAGGCCCTCCTTTCCCGCCCATCCACCTTGCAGCTGCCACAGTGGCCACGGGAAACACAAGTCAGATGGTGTCGCTCCCCTGCTTCAAATCCTCCACTGTCCACACACCGCACTTGGAGTAAAACCCCAGTGCCTTCCCGTGTATCCACACCGTCTCAGCTGCAGGAGCTCTGCCTCCCTCTCAGCTTCACCTCAAGCCCGGCCAGAGCCTTGGCACCGGTGTCCTCTCCACGTGGAACATTCTCCCCCAGCTCTCTGCGTGGCCATCTCTCTGATGAGATCTTGGATGCCCTTAGCGCCTACTGAGAGCCCACACTCCAGCTTCCCTTCTGGGTACTCTATCACCTCACAATCACTGCCTTCAAGGAGTTTATCGCCACCTGGGGTGATTTTCTCTTCATTCATCAGGGCGCAGACCTTGCCTGTCGTGTTCACTGCCGTATCTCCAGCACCTCATGGGTGCCTTGCCCATAGCAGGAGCTCAGTAATGATTAGTTTCATCAGGGAACAAGCCTACTTTGCATCTGGCTTGTGTGGCATGAGGCCTTGCTGCCCCTTAGAGATCCTCTGGGCAACTGAGCCAGATGAGCTCCTGGCTGTAACAGGGTGGAGCCCAGGAATTTTATGGGAGGGGGCTCGAGCCCAGCTCATCCTGCTTGACCCTCTCTCGTGGCCTGGGCGAGAGGAAGAAGGGGAAGGGTCTTCCTCAAAGCAGGCTGAACTGGATAAAAAAATAGATTCCCAAAAGAACATCCCCCATAAATGACGGTGCCCAATAGAGCGGGTCAGACTGAGCGGCTGGACCTGAAGGCAAAAGAGTGGCAGTTGCAGGCCTGCTGTGAGGCCACCAGCAGCGAGTGAGGAGGAGGGCAGGGCTCCCAGGGGCCTAGTGACTGCCAGGGAGGGGAGTGCAGAGAGGCTGTGGTGCTAGAAGGCCAGCAGTGGAATGCCTGCAACTGCTGGGTGCAGAGCATGTAGACCTACAGGGCTACCCACAGCACCTGACTCCAGGGGAAAGTCCTCCCTCCCCACGGACATCCTGGGAGAGGGCTCAGGACACTATGATTTTCAGCTGGTGAGGCCAGGTTACACAAGTGGGGCTGATTCTTCATAGAAAAAGATGATTCTTTTCCTAGAATTATTAACACTGGTGGTGGCACACATCTTTCAGGACAGGCCCTCATATGGACATAGAGAATGTAAGCTTCACGGGGGCAAGGAGTTGGTCTCTTTTGTTCTCTGCTGTAACCCCAGTGCCTGGTCCAGTGCCTGACACACATTAAGTACTGATTAAATATTTGTAGGATAAATGAAGGAAGGAAGGAATGAAGGGCTCTGACAGCCAGCTTGGGGCTCCCGCAGGCCCCTGGGTAGGGTGCAGGGAGGTCCACGGCACCCACGCTGCCAGCCTGGGAGCTGAGCCCAGAGCCAGGAACAGGGAGTGGCCACCTGGCAGCAGAACATGTGTGCCAGGGAGGAGAGAGGGTGAAAGGCTGCCCTTGGCGCCGATTCAGTCACCAGGCTGGAGGAGCAGTGAGAGAAAGAGACGGATGGAGACAGATGGAGGGGCAGGTGGGAGCGGTCCAGGAAGAGAGACCGAAGGAGGATGTTTAAGCTAATGCTGGGGATGACGCCAAGGAAGGAGGGTATTTTCAATTCTGCCAAAGAAAAGCCAGCTCTCAGTCCACTGACACCGGCGCAATCTTCCTGCTTGTTATTTCTTTGGTTATTACTTTAGGCTCTTGAGCGTCCCTGAGCACTGTCAGAGGGGCCATCAATGCTACAGCTACAGATTAGTCTTGGTACCATTCATCTGCAAGGCTATCCAGGAGGAAAGATGACGTTTTCTCTGAGGCCACTTTCTCTTTTTAGCATAGGGCCTAGGTTTTGGGCTCCCTGTCGGTGGGCACACGTGGGCTCCCTGTCAGCAGGCACATGTCTGACTCCCTCTTGCTGGGCACACGTGTGGGCTCCCCCTCCGCGGGCTCATGTGTGTGTGGGCTTCCCTCTGGGCGGGCACATGTCTGACTCCCTCTTGGCAGGCACACATGCAGGCTCCCTGTCGGCGGGCACACGTGCAGGCTGTCGGCAGGCATGCATGCGGGCTTCCCTCTGGGCGGGCATGCGTGCAGGTTCCCTGTCGGCGGGAACACGTGGGTTCCCTCTGGGCGGGCACACGTGCGGGCTCCCTCAGCAGGCACACATGCAGGCTCCCCGTCGGCGGGCACACATGCAGGCTCCCTGTCGGCAGGCACCTGGGTGGGCTCCCAGTCGGCGGGCACACGTGGGGGCTCCCTGTCGGCGGGCACACGTGCGGGCTCCCTGTCCACGGGCTCATGCGTTAAGGCCTGGAGATGAGGCTGGCGGAATGCTGTGCAGGTGGACCTCTCTCTTCTTAGTCATCAGACAGATGGACCAAACCAGGAAAGCCCTGGCTGGCAATGCAATATGCCTGGGACCCCGGAATCAGACTGCTCAACACACAGAGGAGAGGGAGTGTGGGCAGGTGCCGGGGCACCCAGGGAGCTCGTTAACCTGGTGCACAAGGCTCATCTCGGAGACCACTCAGCTGCCTGAGGTGCCTATGGGGACACTGGTGGCCGCCACCAACAAAGGATGGCATTGGCCCCATCAGAGTCGGGATCTGAGGGATGGTCATGACAAGGCTCCCTTCTGCCCTGTGCACAGCACAGGCGCCTAGCTGCGCTTGTGAAGGGGGAGACGGAACCATACTGGGGGGCCTGTGAACCTGCCAGTGCCCTTAAGCATCGGCATGGCAAAGAAATCACTCTCTTCGGTCAAACACAGCCAGTGTGGACGCTGCACTGGAGAGTCATACCAAACTATGGGACCCAAAGCATGTCTGAATTATTTCATCACAATTAATAATCACAGTGATACATAATGAACCTAAGGGGCAGCTCCCACGTAACAGTGACCTGGACAGTGTCTATAGTAGGAGGTGCTCAGTGTAGGATTGCTGGAGGTGGGCAGGACTGTGCCCAGCCCTTTACATGCTACGCCTCGATGGATCACTTTTCTGTGGCCTTTCTAGCTATGGTCTTGGAACTCCCACCCAGGTGACTGGCTATGACTGTGTGATAGGGTAATTGCAGCCCACCAAAGGGACTGGTGGAGCCCTGGCGGTGTAGTGGTTAAGAGCTCGGCTGCTAAAAAAAGGTCAACGGTTTGAATTCACCATCTGCTCCTTGGAAACCCAACAGGGCAGTCCTACTCTGTCTTACAGGATCGCTATGAGTTGGAATTGACTTGACGGCAATGGGCTAAAGGGATTGGTCGGTTTTGCCATTCCGCTGGGCTTGAAATGAACCACCCAGAGGTGGGAAGGAGAACAGCCAGGAGCCAGAGCATCCTTTGGACCCAGGATCCCTGCGCTGGGAGGCTCCTGGGACCAGGAGGCAGAGAGAGAGTTAGCTGTAACCCTGAAGGCGGTGAGAAGCGGTGGCAGGAGACCTAGCAGCAGAGACCTGGCAGGAGGAGACAGCACAGTGGGCTTCCCATTCCACGAAGAGAGAAAGCTGAGTGCCTTTGGGCAGAGACTGAGGGCCAGGGAGAGGCGTGCCTGTGAGCACCACTGGGAAGAGGCTGTCCTGATGGAAGAGCTGTATCCTGAGTGTTCCTGAGCCCGAATTGTAACTGTAACTTCCCTAATAAACCCCATAATCGTGAGTGAGGTCTGTGAGTTCTGTGTGGCCATTGCAATGAATTATCGAACCCAGTAGAGAAGTAGACAGTGCCATGGGAGGGACAGCTGGGGTCAAGATTGCTAAAGATGGTGGACAGAGGAGGCTTAACTGGCCTCCACCCCACAGGACTCAGCCTTGGGCTGTTGATCTTGATTCTCCTTCCTCATTGTGAAGTTAGAGGTCAGACACTGCCCCCACACCGTTTTTGCACACGTTCTCTCATTATCCCCAATGTGCAGAAGAAGAAACCAAGGCTAGAGCCATGAAGTAACCACACGGCTCATGAGAGCGGAGCCAGAACCCTCATTCAGCCGCACGTGGCGGTGAACCGCCACACTCACCTCTCCTTCAGACCTGCATGAGCTTCATCCAAGGGCTCAGAGGCCTCAGCTGCCAGCAGTCAGTTGCCTGCCAAGGAGTAAGGTGCACCCACAGGTCTGCCTCATGCAGCCACCCCTTCTCAGTTACACTGGACATGTCTGATTTCCTGGTCTGTGGGTGACCCAGCTTCAGGAGGCCGCGTGCAGCAACTCCATGGAGCATTTGTTCCAAGTGCTCCCCGTCACCATGGTAACCCAGAAACCTTTCAGGCTGGCACTGTGCACATGGCCTGCATCTTCCCATCTGGGGTGGGAATCTGTTGCCATAGAAACAGCTTCCCCCACCTTAACAAAGGGCTGCTTGACAGCTAGTGGGCAGGGGATGGAGGGCTGGGGGCAGGACTCACCTTGGCCAAGCTGGCGGTGAAGAGCACGCACTCGAAAAGCTGCCCCATCCTCTGGAGGAACTCGTCCACGTGCGGCCGCTTCAGCACGTACACCTGCAATAGCAGGAAACAGCAAGCTGGTCGGCCTGAATGCCCACGGGAGGAAGAATTCCTAAAGGTTCCTGCCTCCCGCACCTGGATCCACAGGTGGCCTGCAGAGGCCCAGGCTGTGGAGGGCGTAGTCAGACGTGGAACCTCAGAACAGACACACTCCTCAGACTAGGCTCCACGTCTGAGTTCAGGGCAGATGGTCCTCTGAAGGGAGAAAGGGAAGCTGACTAGGGTATTGAAGCTCCTGGGGATTTTCAGAATCAGTGAGGAAGGTCTGTGCTACGTTCGTGGGAAACACCTCATTCACTTCACATGTATGTCTTGGCCTCTGTTCCGGGTCTGCCCTGGTGTAGACACAGCCATGGTCTGGGGGCTGTCCTCTGGGGGCTCTGGGCCTAGCCCACCGTCCCACGGGCCTGCCGCTGTTCCTGCTGCCACTTTCTACCCTGACGGGAACACCTCCCGCACGAAGCGCAGGCCCAGCAAAGCGGCCAGAAGTGCTGTCCGTGTCGGCACAGGAAGCTGCCTACTTGGCACCACAAAGGTTGCTGCGCTTGGGCTTGGAACAGGAACAGACGTTTCAGGTGAGGTGAAGCCAGCCTCCTCCCAGGCCCCTGAACCCCGAAACGAGCCGTGGGGAGGGGGCCCAGAGTGCAGCGGCGCAGAGACCAGCCTTCCACAGAGCGGCTGGGCTCTGCGCAGCCTCTGGGTCTGGCCAGGCCAGGGTTGGGTAAGGAAGCCGGGCTTCAGCCCACACTCGGGCTCCTGACTAGGGAGCCTGAACAAGTCTGAGGAAACAAGCTGGGAGGTGGGAGAGAAAGTAAAGCTGGTGAGAGAAGGCGGAGGAAGAGGGAGGGGGGAAGAACTGATTAAAACTTGAATAAATTCCATTCAAAATTAGCCACTTCACCAAAATAAATCAAACTTGTTAAAATTCAATTCATATTTACTGAGCTCCAGCTCTGTGCTCAGCCTGAAGCGGTTACAAAGATGAATCAAACACAGGCCTTGCCCTTGAAGAGCTCACAGTGTAGAGCAAACAAGCAAAAATGTCTAAGAAATACACATGACATAATCAAAATGGTAAGCCCGTTTGTTGCCACTTAGTCCGTTCCGACTCATGGAGACCCCATGTGTGTCAGAGTAGAATTATACTTCATAGGGTTTTCAATGGCTGTAATATTATGGCAGTAGATTGCCAGGACTTCCTTCTACAGCACAGCCAGGTGGAGGTGAACAATCAACCTCTTGGTTAGCAGGTGAGCGCAAACAGTTTGTGCCACCCAGGGGCCTAATGAAAGTCATCGGAGAAGATAAATTAAGGACAATTAACTCTCCTCTTAAAAGAAGGGAAGCATAAAAGGCAACTTTTGGCCTGGGTCCTGAAGGATGAATAGGAGTTCATCAGGCCCATAAGGATGAGAAGAAGCGAGCATCCAGGTGGAAGAAACAATATGAGCATGGTGGTGGTGGTGGGGGGGTCTGGAAACACCTGGGGTGTTAGAGAATGGCCAGAGCCCTGTGTGACCAGCCCATCTGAGGTGGTGACAGAAGAGAGGTGATGGGAGATAGGAGGGGGGACAGTGGAAGACGAAGCGTGAGAGGCAGGCTGGGGTGAGCACGCCAAGGGCCTTGAATGGCAGAGGGGGCAGGTGGGATATCATCCTGCAGGAGGTGAGGAGAAGCAGAGGGCTGCCAGCAGGGAAGACACGGGGTTTGGACCATGTGGAAGATGCGCTGCCGGCAGAGAAATTCTACCCAGAACTGAGTAACCTGCATGGCGCTGACCTGGCTGAAGCAAGCACTTGGGAGAGCATGGACTTGGTGGGAAACTCACAGCAGAGTGAAGAGTGGGGCAGGCCTGTGTCTGTGGCCCAGGACAGAGGGAGGGGCTGGAGGAGCGGGACAGCCTGGGGCAGACGCCAACACGGCTCTAAGGAGCTGAGAGGAAGAAGCGGGGCCCAGGGCAGGGCCTGTGGCTGCAGCAGCTCCAGGATCCCCACTTTGCCCGTGAGACTCCTGGTTGCCAGCACCTCTGAAGACATGGCTGACAATCGGGGAGTGGAAGCAGAGCCAATGGGCGTGACCTGCGGTCCTGTCTCCTGGGAGCATTGCTTGGAAAACAAGCTCCGGTCCACGCGAAGGGCAGGGGCCAGCCCCTGCCACACAGGGGGCTGATCTGGGGACTTTGGTGCTGGTGCCTCTGGTGGAGAGGAAGGTCGGGCGTCCAGGCCCGCGTCCCCGTGCAAGTAACCGAGAATAGGCCCATTGGGACCTGCACAGCCTATCCTGGATTACTTGAACGAGGCCACGGCCTTCGCCAGGGCCTTGGTCCTCCTGCTCTTGGCTTCACTCCCTCAGGAGAGAGATGTGCTGACTCGCAGCCCTGGGGCCCTGGGGGACCTACTGCAGGTGAATCATAGCCCAGTCAGGAGGGAGGCTGGTGGGCTGGGGTGGCTCCTGCAAGAATGGACCAGCACAGGAGGCCAGGCCCCCAGGGACACGCTCACAGTCACATGGCAGGAAGGATTAATTTCTCTCCTAATTCTCGCTATGCCACGGGGAAGCTCTCCTCTGTCTCATTCTGAGCACTTTGTAACTTGAGCGAAAATAATAAATGCAGAAGCCTTAACTCTTCTCAGAGGCTGAGTTAATTCAGATGCTCTGCAAATGCTAAACGCCCCAGTGCCTGCCTTTTTGGTTCCCTGATGGCTTTTAAAAGCATGGAGTGTGGAGATGCTAGGCACAGGGCTGCCTTTCCCAGGGACGGCTTTCTGGCAGAGTCCCCTGAAGAACAGGAGAGAAAGCAAGGGCAGGGGAGGGATTCTGTGCATCACGAAAAGGGCCCTAGCACAGGCGGCAGGACAGGGCTTCTCATTTTCATTCTTTCCATCAAGTGATCTTGAACCCCCTTCCCCTGGCTGAGCCTCAGTTTCCCCATCTGGACATTGAGGTGGCTGGACCAGCCGATCCCCAAGGCCTCGCCAGCTCTGACACTCTGCACTCAAGAGCCCAAGAGAGATGACTAGTATCATTAAGCAGAGACATCCAGTTGTAGCTTAAGTACCAAGAGAGATTTTCCTTCCTGGGACGTGAACATGTCAGCCAGATGCCCTCCCTTTAAGACTTGGGGCCAACAAGGAAGCCGGTCAGATCATTCCTGTGGGAAGCCTGACAAAAGCTCTCCCACTCTTCAACCTCCAAGGCTATAATTCCTACAATGTTTCCAATCTGCTTCTAAACCAGGCTATTTCTAGAGGAGCTTCATGCAAATAAAGAAAAAAAAAAAGTCAGCACTAAGATACAAGTCAACTGACTATGGCCTCAGTATTCAAAGCAGCCTGCTGATCCCCAAACTCGAACGCCCCCTTTCTCCTTCGTGATTGGGTTTTTGCTAAGGATTCACTGGAGAAAATCATGCAAGGGTGACAAAATCAGGGTGCAGCAGCTGGCATTTGCAATGGACACCTTGTCCCAGGAATCCACCAGAGCTGGGTGACCTGTGGCATTTTCTTGTTCTCTGCTAGGAGGCTGGTCACAAGCAATTACTCAAGGAAGTTAATTAGACCATTAAGCTGGGCCAGCTGGGGGCATGGAAACTTCTGAAAGTCTGCACCAAATCAAAGGGCCATTTGAAGCTGCAACCACATCTAATATTTACAAACAGACGACAGCTCTCCTTATAAGCTCAGTATAAAACAAATTCATCGGAGGGAAAAAAAAGCAGAAAACTACTGTACTTGTTATGCAAAGTCTGCTTCCTTTTGATTCAGTAATAAAATTCGGACTGAAATGGGGGTTTAAAAATAAAGTTCAAAGGGAACGCAGCCATTAAAAAATACTCACTGAAACTCAGGTTCAGCTTTGATTTCTTACCTGATGTATAGTTCCATCGATTTCAACCGGAACAATAAAATCAGCATTACTAATAGGCTAGAGAGAAAAGAAACTGTAATTAATATGCCTGAAAGAACAAAATAAGATTGGCAATTTCAGCAAGAAAAAAGCTTGCCTGGACCAATGTTTCGATTATTGGAAAAAATAGTTGAAGAGAAGGATGTTGAAGTATGCCTTGATTCCTTAAAATAGGCACAAGCAGGAAAGCACATTATGTTCTGTTTTGAATATTGTTACATTCTCAACATCTTGGCCCAAACTCTTTATCACCTGCCTTGCCTCTTGTCAAAGCGGGGGTACAGCTTGGCCCAAGGATGGGACCCCTCAGAAAGTCTAGCTCCTGCCCAGAGCTGGCCAGGAAGACAGGAACAGCTGCTGGCCACCAGGGGGCGGAGGTGAGCGCCTGAGAGTCCCATAGGACAGTGCTACTCGTGGGAAAGCAACTTGTACTTGGACCCACAAGAGCAAGCTGACCTGCCCGCACTGCCCAGGCATGTGGGGTGAAGTCAGAGGCCACAGGCCACAACCTTGGGCAGGCTAAGTTTCTCCTCTCTTCCCAGCTCTGGTAATGTGTCTGATGGGTGCCCAGAGCTCCATCCAGTCCTAAGAATCAGTGATTTCAGGCCCTGCCTGGTGGCCTGCCACCACTCTCTGGCTATTTGGAGAGGTCAGCCCACCCTAGGCTGCTCTGCTCCAAGCAGCCAATGCCCAGCATACCCACAAATTCCTGGATATTTAAAACAATTCTTGGGCATTATTAATGACATTTAAAATTCAAATATGATTTCTCAGCAGTCACTCAGTTCTCAGTGATGGAATTCCACAAATGAGGTAAAAAACTACCCAAATAAGCAGGCCCATTGCATCGTCAGTCTGCCAAGTGGGAGACAGGCAGAGGTGAGCAGAGTGTGTGGTGGCCCCCGGGCAGGGGTGAGCCGCTCAGTGACGGGGTTTCTGCTCACACTCTGAGCTGTACACACTAACACTCTTCTCTACATGTAAACTGAGAATACGTGAAAGCTGTTTGATCCCAGCACCATAGTGAGCACTTGGTAGAGCAAGCGGTGCTAAAAATCACAGCTATTTACTCCCAGGGTTGGAAGGCCAAGGATAAGTTCAATATTTTATGATTTCATGATAAAAACACTGAATCACGCTAATACACAAAAGGAAAGAATGAAGGAAGAAACTCTCATAAGGAATTCCATCATGGAATCATATTCCTTAGAGAGTATTAAAAGAGAAACATCAGTCCTCAGCTCCAGGCAAGGCCAGCCCTCAATCCCCTCTTGCAGGCTGCTGTACAGGAGGCCACAGGAAAACCAGGCCTCTCACCTGGGTCCATGTGCTCATGTGCTGCACAGCTGTCTTATTTTCAGGGAAGAGGGATCCCAGCTGTCAGGTTCTCAGAGGGGTCTGAAATCCCCAGAACATTAAAAACCACACAGTAAAGAATATTTAGGCAGGCCAGGGTAGAGGAGAAATCAGGAGATGCTGTTCACACCAGCTGGCTGCATCAATGCCCTCCGAGCAGCCCCGGAGGCACCAGGGGCTGCAAAGCTCCGTCTTTGGAGCTGGGACCCTCGGCAACCTTGGGTGGTCGGGCCAGCACTGCCCACGCTCCCAAAGCCACCTGGGAGGATGCTCTCTTTGCTCCGACGGCAAATACACCCTGCTTTGAAGGACTTTCCTCCAGGGGGACTTGAAAAAGCCCCGAGCAACTGGCCCGCTGGGGGAAGGGGCTCCCAGTGCTGTCTACAGCCCCGGGACCAACCCCAGAAGGGCCCACACAACCAGGAGGGAAGGACTAGGGCTTATGTGAATCCCATGTCCTCCCATGGATAGTGTCAGCACAGTAAGAGGCATCCTGGCAGGGGCTAAAAGGGAGACTATGGTTTAACCGGCCTAGCAACAGGAGCCCTGGTGGCACAGAGGTTAGGAGCTCGGCTGCTAACCAAAAGGTTGGCAGTTGGAATCCACCAGCCACTCCATGGAAACCCCATAGCAGTCCTTCTCTGTCCTATAGGGTCCCTAGGAGCTGGAATCGACTTGATGGCAATGGGTTCGGCCAAGCAATAGTAGAGCAGTTCCACTGCCTAAAACAGCCCAAGGGAAACCGGATCAGGCCCTAAACACCTGACTCTTCTCCCTAACACACCAATCCCCGATTTCCAAACTCTTTCATCATTTGCCTCTTTTAAGAACTGATTTCAAGAAATGGAAAAACGGTTAATTAACTGCTTTCTTAACGGTGTAGCCACAGCTGGAACCACAGGAACACTTGGGCCCACGAGCCCGTGTCCTTCGGCAATGTGGAACCCTCGCTGTCTTTCTGGTGGGGAGATGGAGAACAAGGAAGGCACCAGGAAGTGAGATGGATCGATGCTCGCTCTGACCATCACCGCAGCCCACACCTTTCAGGGGGGTCACGGAGGTGGAGACTCATTCACCACGAGGCTTGTAACACCCTCTTGTCGTGAAAATGGTGGAAATTAATGGCTGACCCATTCAGATGCCGTAACTCTGGAAGGCTTCTTCAGAGCTGGACATCCTTCAAAAAGCGGTCTGGGAAAACTTCCAGGACAGTAGCAGGTTGCTTGACAGTTTCCAGCAGTGCCTCCTCAATCCCTCCCGATAAACACACAGCACTCGGGTTACCTTGACAAGGACTCATCACTGTCCTGGGGCACTGATTGCCTTGTAACCACCTGAAAAGCATTTCTTCAGGGGTTAGGATGTTGAAAAACTCCAATCTCTTAAGAAAGAATGAGGTCTCAGTATACCAGCAGCCCAGCAATTCTTTTCCAGACTAATTATGTTAATATTCAACTATCGTGGTTAATGTTCACCTGAGTTAATAAGCACTGTTCTTAATGAACAGTGAAGTCATATACGACCAACCACAAGCTTTCATTCTTTTTATTTTTACTGTTCCAATATAACTGGGATCAAATCACAAAAATCACTGATCATGTTTTTATGCTGATTTACCTTGAATGAACTGTGCACCAATGTTTCATCCAAATCAATGACCACACATTTCTTTCCATAGTCAAGCACCGTCACCTCCGGAAGGAGGTATTTAGCTGGTGGCTAAAGGAAAAAAAAAAAAAAATTATTACCTATATGTAAAAGACAAACCAATTCCCATATCATTGTATTAGACTATGTTAATGAGGTTAAAAATGCAACCAAACATTTAAATGCCTGGTCAAGTACACCATGGAATTTCATTAAGAACAACAGGAATGACTAGTTTGCAAGTCAAGTTTTACCAAACAAATATTGTGCCATTATCTGCCTGGCTGATATGAGGGCCTAGGTTTAGGAACCAGGCAAACCTGGGTGTGAATATCTGGTCTGCCACTTTCTCGGCCGTAAGTTGGGATAATAATATCTACCATGAGAGTTTGTTACTATCAATTATCATAAAGGTAAAGCACCCAGCATTCTGCCTGGAACATATACGGCACCTACTGTCACTACGAAAATGGACTACACAAGGATGAGTGTTTAAATAATAGCTACTTTACCTACTGCAGCCCCATTTTCTGGTGCCATAAATTGCCTGAAATTCATTGTGGCATTCATTGTGCACTGCAGAGTTCTGCTGGAACCACACTATTTTTTTTTTTTTTTTATATATAGTAACTGAGATTTTTAAAACATTGAAAACTATAGACTCACTAGCAAAATGCAATCCAAAGTGGTTCCCAACAATAGGAAACAGAAATACAACGGGCCAAGGGACAGTGCCCTGCCTTGTGCCCCAGAGGGGTCCAACACCGAGCAAATGTGGCATTTTTCACCCCTGGGATTCTTTGTCTCTGGAAGCTCTACTTTAATCCATATGCTGTGTTAACTAGAAAATCTATTTCTACGTCTTTGTAGTAGTTAATGCTAATCTTGTGATACAGAGGTCATAAAAAGTTAATAAAATGCTCGGTGCCTTCAGCCAGCCTCACTCTTGATGTATTTATTTAACTTTGCCTCATTCCAGAAACGATTTAAAGTATTTTACTTTGGTGGCATATTCAGTCTCCAATGTTAAGCAGCTAATTTTCTGTCCTGTAAGAAAGTCAAGCTCTGTTCAGTATTTGATGCAAAACAAAACACAAGAAAATTCCTCTTCCTAGCCACTGAGGAATGGACTATTGAATTAATCAAATAAAACGAGAAGAAATGAAATCAAGAGGCATTCTCTTTTGAGTGGGCATTTCCCGCGTATGTGTGTTTGTGTGTGGTTTGTTTGTTTAAACTGGACATTAGTCAAGGATCTAAAGTTAATTTTGGACTTTAGCTGGTTCAATAGTGGGTGTAACACAAGCAGTTAACAGGTTAAGTAAATTTGCAAGTGTGGTAATCACCTTGGCAGGGAGGGAGTGTGCAGGGCTGGCTGGGAAACAGCTACACGTGGGGACATGGGTGGTTCCCCCTAAATGTGGGTGTCTCAACCTTCCCAACATCATCCACAGGAAGAACCAACCCTGGAAGCCTCCCAGCACCCTCAGGTCTCACTGAAGCTCACCATGAAGACTTCCCTGACCCTGTGGCATGGGGGAAGTCATGTTTCTTGTATCAGGGGCATGGACTTTGGGGTCCTAGAAAGGACTCGGAGCCCAGGTGGCACACTGGTTAAGTACTACGGGTGCTAACCAAAAGGTCGGCAGTTTGAATCCACCAGCCGCTCCTTGGAAACCCTATGGGGCAGTTCTACTCTGTCCTATAGGGTCGCTATGAGTCGGAATCAACTTGATGGCCAACAGGAGAAAGGACTTACTCAGTCCTTCATTATAAATCAAGGAGTCGGCAGATTATAAAACACAAAACATTAAAAGAAACTGACTGGGAGAGGTTCTGCATCAAAAAGGGTTTTAAAAAGGCAGGGTGGGGTCAGAGAGGGCTTGGGCGACTGACTTCTGTGTTGGGCCATAGCAGAAAGTATGTTTACAGCCAGAATAAAATTTGCCCTATTTAATTGTTTTATTACACAATTATGTAATAAAAACACATTCTTACTGTAAAGAATATAGACAGGGAGGAGTAAAACACAATTCCTTATGTCCCCCCTCCCTCTCCCAGAAGCCCCGCCTTCTTTGAGGTCTGGCGGGCATCTGCCTGGTCCTCCTGCTATGTGTTTACATGCTACTAAAATAACATTTTTACTTTATGTAATTGCTAAGCCTGGAATAAAAGCATCTAGAAATTCTACCCCTAGCATACCTGAAAACATCAAAGATCTGCCAAAAGTGGCTCCGTTATTTTCCAAATGTGAGGAATTAAAATTACTTTCTTAGCATTTTTAACCCACACTTTACATGCACTCTCTGGGTCAACTGTAAGTAAAAAGCCTTACTAAGTACTATTCCCAAGAAAGGGGAGCCAGAAGGGTGAGATTTTATACTAACCAACCTACTGACTTAGTATTTGTGCTGCAGAGAATAGGACCGGGCTGGGGTCCATGAATCCATTCCTAAACGCACACAGAGGTCTCCAAGTTTGGCTTTACATTAACGCAATTTCCGTGCTTCTGGACAGATTTGTCCTTGGAGTAGGCAAGGACACTGTATTAGACCGCAACAGTGGTTTGTTATTTCAACTGATCTGTTCAGGTGATGTTACAATCATTAACAAAGAAATGGCCTGAAGTGGAATTTCTCTCAGGCCATCTTAAAGCTGAAGAACAAGAGAAACACTGGCTATATCAAGAACGGCCTTTTCTTTACAAAACAGGCTTGCCCAAAAGCACACGAAGGGCATTGCTAGGAGGGAGGAGGGAACCTTGCCAAGGGGGTGGGGTCAGGAGAGGGATCAGGGTTTACCATTCAGAGTTTGGGAGGGGTGTTCATTCCAGTCTTCTTCCTGGGAGTAAATCTGGAATTTCCTGTCCCTGGCAGCGAACTGGCAACCATGAATAATAAGCTCTAAGGTTATTTCCAAGGAGCCCTGGTGGTGCACCAGCTAAGCGCTTGGCCGCTAACTGAAAGGCTGGCGGTTTGAACCTAACCAGTGGCTTCGCAGGAGAAAGACCTGGAGATCTGCTCCCATAAAGATCACAGCCTAGAAAACCCTATCGGGCAGTTCTACTCTGTCACATGGGGTTGCTATGAATCAGAATCGACTTGATGGCACCTAACGACCAGAAGGTTATTTCCTTTAGAGTACCTGTCCCACACACCCTCAGAAACATTACAGATTTAGCATCTCTTTCTGGTACATCTGGAAACCCCGGTGGCGTAGTGGTTTTAAGAGCTCCGCTGCTAACCAAAAGGTGGGCAGTTCAAATCTACCAGGAGCTCCCTGGAAACCCTATGGGGCAGTTCTACTCTGTAGTATAGGGTTGCTATAAGTTGGAATCGACTCAGTGGCAATGAGTTTGGCTTTTTTTTTTTGCTTTCTGGTACATTAGATTGTTGTTTTTCTCCTTAAGATTTCTCAGGCTCAGGGTCTGCTCAGGGTCCCCTGAGCCTAGAAGTTGAGGGCCACGCTCTCAGGGGAGCCCTGCAGAAGAAGAGTCCAGGTGGACTTTAGCAAGGACAGCTATTCTGCTTCTATGTTCTTTGTAAGGCGTTGGTAGAAAAAGTGCTACTGTTCGTTAAAAGCCTTAGGCAGGCAGCAGAGAAACATACTGTTAGAAAACAAATTTCTTCTCTCCTTTTCAAAAGGCAGTTTCCCCAAAAGCAATGACAAGAAGGCAGGAAGGGACAGAAAAAATGGACAGATGGAAATGGGGAACACGGGGGGTGGGGAAGGGGAGAGTGTTGACACATTGTGGGGACTGCAATCAATGTCACCAAACAATTTGAGTACAAATTGTTGAATGAGAAACTAATTCGCTCTGTAAAGTTTCACCTAAAGCATACTAAAGAAAAAAAAAAAATTAAAAAAAAAAGGGCGTTTTTATGGCTCAGCTACACTGCCAACCTTGTGTTTGTAGGACGGTGTGGTGTGTGATTCAGGCAAGAGCGTGGGAACGGTAGGCCGTGGGTCACGGCCAGCGGCATCCCCTACTAGAGCCAAACTCTTCGTGCGCTCCCCTCAAGCCACAACCACCCAAACTGCAGCGGATTCTAAACCTTCTGTCCCTCTGCATCTTCCCCTTCAATACATGACTTTACCAAACAGCTCACGCAGCTTCCCAACAAGACGCGTGGAGGGCACCGAATCTCCAGCCCAGAGCTGAGAGGCAGATGCCACTCGGTGGAGCACTCAACGCCAAGTGCAACTAAAGGCGTCACCTCCAACAGGTGTGCGAAATAACGGTGCTGGGTAACTGAGAAGTCACTGGGGTAAAGTCATAAAGCTGGGTTGCTACTTCACGAGTTGCACCCAAATAAATTCCAGATGGATCAGGTTTAAGTGTAATAATGAAACTGCGAAGGAGCCCTGGTGGCGCAACAGTTAAAGTGCTTGGCTGCTAATGAAAGGCTGGAGGTTTGAACCCATGAGCCGCTGGTGGGAGAAAGATGGGGCATCTGCCTCTGTGAAGATTACAGTCTTGGAAACCCTATGGGGCAGTTCTACTCTGTCCTATAGGGTCGCTAGGAGTCGGAATCAACTCGACAGCAACAGGTTTTGGTGTTAATGAAACTACTACAGTCCGAGAAGAAAATGTGGGTCACAGTCATAGAGAAAAAAATACCCAAACCGCTGCCATTGAGCTGATACTCACAGTGATCGAGAGATCTTTCTAAGCAGAACATAAAATCCAGGAGCCTGCAGAAGAAGATGAATACATCTGCCTATCATAAAATTGAAACTTCACTTGTGGCCTAAATGATTATAAACAAGGTCAAAAGACACAGCATAAATTTGGGAAAAAGTGCTAATTTCCTTGAAATTTAAACAGATAACCCAGAAGAAAAGACAGCCAATAAACTTCTGAAAAGATGTTCACAGTCACTCACAAATGAAGAAATGAGAATCAAAGCAAATAGATACCATTCCTTTCTTTCAGATTAGCGAAGATTAAAACATTTGAGAATAACCACTTTCGGTAAGAATGGAGCAATCTCACAATCTCCTTGTGGGAATATAAATTAGCACAGGCTTTCGAAGGGCATAGGCTTTAATCTATCAAAATTGTTAAAAAAAAAAAAAAAAAAACAACAACCAAAAACCAAGCCTGTTGCTGTCAAGTTGATTCCGACTCACAGCGAGCTCTTAACCACTGCACCACCAGGGCTCCAACACTGTAAAACATATCCTTTAAGCTAGTATTTCTACAATTCGTGACTGATAACAGATTCTATCACATAAGTCCATAAACACACATGTACAAGAATATTCGTCACAAGCATTTGTAACAGCACATAAATAGAAACAAGGTAAATGCCAGTAATAGCGTGTGAAGCATGAGGTAGTTCCATATGTGCTAACATTTGGAAACATGTTCAAGCTGTCTTACTGACAGCAAAAAGCCATTTGCAGAATAGTGGGTACACTGTAACCTCATTTGTGCACATATACCTGTGTGTGTCTTGAAAGTTCCTGCAAGGACACAACAAATATTAAAAGTGGTTATTTTCAGCAGTGGGACTAGGCTGGGGTAAGTTTTCTTTCTAATCTTTTGGGTTTTTTTTTTTTTTTTAACCTAAGAGCTTGAAGTTTTGATTAGTAAAAAATAAAAAGGCCAAACCTGCACACTTAGACAGTGAATGAAAAGGGAGGGGTGAAGTGAGAAGCAGAGATAGTGGCTCTAGACGGAACGGTCTAGCATTTACGGGCCGAGGCACCCTAATCTTCAGGGCCCGGAGACAGCTTTCAGGAGGTTGTGGGGCTGAGTTTGGAGGCTCAGCACAAGTCTAGGTTTCTGGTCGTGGGGTGCAGCACCCCAGTCTCTCAGGGGCTCCCAGCACTGACCAGGTCCCCCAACAGTCCAGAAAGGTAAGGATCACTCTGTGTATGTGACCTGGGGCCGAGAAGGTGAGTGCAGATCTTGCAGGGGATCCCAAGGCTTGAGTCGCAGGGCTGAGCTGGCCCCCAGGTGGACTTGGGTTCAGTCCTGTGTGCACAGCAGGCAGTGGAGCTCACACTGCATCTGTCAGCAGAACTGCTTTTCTGGAGGTTACGTCAATGGAACTGCTTTTCTGGAGGTTCTCACTCAAGACGCAAATAACCTTAGCTTGGCTGTTCTCCTCCAAGGTATTTCCAGAGTCGAGAGTCGTCAGGCCTGACCCAGGCCTCACACGTGAGACACAGTCAGGAGTTTACTGATCTAATACTGGGCGGAACTACACAAGGGTCCTCCGTTCCCTTGGCTGTTTTATTCTGGAATTTTGTATGTAGCTCAGTCTAGGTTTGTGGAAAATGGGTCAGTTTCCTCACAGGAGTGTTCACAGGGACTGATGAATGCTCTGACTGGACACTTAACTTTACAGACGGCTGTGAATTAACTTTGGGAAAAACAGCACTAGTGGTACTGGAGGTGAGGGGGCAGTGCTACCAGCTGTTTAATGTAGGCAGCTTCGCAGAAGGGCGCCCGGGTGGCATAGTTGTTAAGAGCTCGGCTGCTAACCAGGAGGTTGGCAGTTGGAATCCACCAGCTACTCCTTGGAAACCCTATGGGGCAGTTCTACTCTGTCTTACAGGGTTATGAGTTGGAATCGACGCCATGGCAACAGGTTTGGTTTCACAGGAAAAAAGTCACATAAGCTCAGAAGAACTAGATGGTGCCCGGCTACCACCAAGGATCGCTCTGACAGGGAGCACAACAGACAGTCCCAGGCAGATCGGAAGAAAAGTGTGGAGCAGAACCCAAATTCACATAAAAAATCAGACATAATGGTCTGACAGAGACCAGAGGAACCCCCGAAACTATGGCCCCTGGATGCTCTGTTAACCCAGAACTGAAACCATTCCTCAAGCCCACTCCTCAGACAAAGATTAAACAGGCCTATAAAACAAAAAATAATACACGGGAGGAGTGTGCTTTTTAGTTCAGTAATTACACGAGACCAAATGGGCGGCTCCTGTCAGGATGAGAAGGCAGGAAGGGACAGGAACTGGTTGAATGGACACAGGGAACCTGAGGTGGAAAGGGGGAGCGTGCTGTCACATTGTGGGGATTGCAACTAATGTCACAAAACAACATGTGTATAAACTTTTGTATGAGAAATTAACGAGCTGTAAACTTTCACCTAAACCCAAAAAACCAAACCCACTGCTGTCGACTGGATTCTGACTCATAGCAACACTAAAGGACAATTTAAAAGCAAAAAAAAAGTCACATGAAACTACTTTGTATAAGGGTTAAAAAAAGACCTCTGGTATTAACCCCATGAAGTATCGCTCTCAAACAGTGGATAAGAAGTTGCAGTGCTTAATCAATCTCTTTGATCAAAGCCAGTTTTCCCAATAAAGCCCAATCCCCAGGCATGCTGCAAATGTCAGATTCACTCCACAAACCCTTGTAACTTGTTAATCAATGGAGATCTAAAGTTTTGAGAAAAATAAAATCATTGAAAACTTTTTTGGGCAATTTATAAGTGATACCCATTACCAAAGTCCTGGGAATTAGCCTGTGCTTATGAAATCCACTCCTTTCAATGTTAAAATTGCTATGTCTCTTGGATGTTCCCAGAAAATATTTGAAAAAAATTCAAGGAAAGATGGATGAACAGATTTAAGTGAGATAATCCTTACAGACTAAGATATCAATTATGGACATCCTTTAAAAAAGGAAATTATTCTCTAAGGACAAAGGGCTGTTTGAAATGCCTTGTTTGATATGGATATCTCCACCTCTTAACAGCAAGATTCCTAAAGGGAGTGATTAGCCTGCTTCCAGCTGAATGGTCACAGGCTGAATGGCTTCGTGGCCAGGCAGGAGGAAGAGCAGCAGCAGAGGCGTGGGGAGTGGTGGCCGGGCAGGGCCCATGCTGGGGTGGGGCACTGCTGCTGTAGACCGTCCCCCAAATTCCAGGGCTGAAGACAGAAGTGGTGTGGTACATGGGAGCCCCCAGCAGGGGCCGAACTGCAGCTGGGGGTGGGCTCTGCCATTACTCTGATCTCGGAGCCCCAGCCAAGCTGCTCATACTGCTGACCGAGTCAGAGATGGTTCTAGTCCCCCGGGACCTGGGCTTGGTGAGCCCAGTACCGTCAGGCCTGAACCGACCGCAAAGAACCAGGTCTGGCCAAATGTCTGCTCTCCCCAACCTGTGGCATCGGGACAAAGATGCTGGGGGCCAGGAGCAAGCTACCTCAGCGGATTAAGACTTGGGGGCCCTTCACAGAGAGAAAGGAGAGGTGGGAATTTGGTTAGTAGCTGCCGCTGCCCGCTGGTCCTGAGAAAAGAAACCGGACAGAACTTTGTGCTCAGTTTCAAATGTAGTTTCATTTTTCTTTTTAAACAGAGCTGTTTACAACACAGGATAAAACTCTACATAAGCAAGAACAGTCATCATTTTATCTTTTATGTAGCAGGCCCACAGCCACAAATTCCTAGGAATGTTGAAATAAAATTGGATAAATATACATACACTTGGTATGGGAATGACCTGCCTCTGGTCACCCTGAGGAAAAAAACAAAAAAGGCATCGTCAGGTTTGAAGAGAAGTAGAAGATGTTCTCAAAAGAAATTCCAACGCACCCCCTGTACCTTGGTGGGGTTTAATGAACAGATTCCTAAGCAGGAAACCAGACTCCCCACCTTAGGGCACTGGGTTCCATTCTGCCTTCCAGACACCCACTCCCCCGACAAACCAGGCTAATTCCTGAGGCTCATGACAATCTGTGTTTATTTAAATAAACAGTGCCGCTTCTCCTCCCAGGAATTTAATCCTTAATTGAAAAATAAAAATAGGAACTCATACTTTACTTTAATCCATAATTCCCTCTAGGAACTGGTTTGCTTCTCCTTTTAAGCAGGGTTTTCCCTAAAAAGACTAAGCCTTAAGTCAACATAACACACAGGGAGAGCGAGACAAGGTCCCCGGATTACAAGGAACGCCCTGGCTACCCCAGGTCCTCTTCCAGGGGAGCATTAGGTAGAGGGGACAAGCCACATACGACAAGTCCACTCCCAAGCCACAGACGAGAGAGTGGCTTCCTCCTTCAAGGGGAACAGAACATGTATTTGTAGGGACTACTGAGCCTTAGCCATTCCTCAGCCCTGGGACGCCAATGTTCTAGACCTGACGAGAACACTTCATGTTACCATCATCGGGAAACTCTAGTAAGAGAACAAATCTATTTCCACCAAGCAGTCCCAGTTTCTGTGCTTTTCCTTCTTCCTTTTCAGATGGTGGTATGGGGGCAACAGACAGCACCACCACAGTCCCTGATGAGAAGACGCTGGTCCACAGCCTCCCACATGGAAGGTTTGTGAAAGGTGTGTCCCTCTTTACTGTAGGGGTCTGTCTTAGTTATCTAGTGCTGCTATAACAGAAATACCACAAGCGGATAGCTTTAATAAAGAGAAATTTATTCTCTCACAGTCTAGGGGGCTAGAAGTCCAAATTCAGGGTGCCAGCTCCAGGAGAAGGCTTTCTCTCTCTGTTGGCTCTCGGGGAAGGTCGTTGTCATCAATCTTCCCAGGTCAAGGAGCTTCTCAGCACAGGGACCCTAGGTCCAAAGGACACGCCATTCTCCCAGCTCTTGTTTCCTGGTGGTATGAGGTCCCCCCATCTCCCTGCTCGCTTCTCTCTTTTGTATCTCAAAAGAGACTGACTTAAGATACAACCTAATCTTGTAGATTGAGTCCTGCCTCATTAACATAACTGCCACTAATCCCACCTCATTAACATCACAGAGGTAGGATTCACAACACATAGGAAAATCACATCAGATGACAAAATGGTGGACAATCACACAATACTGGGAATCATGGCCTAGCCAAGTTGACATACATTTTTGGGGGACACAATTCAATCCATAACAGGGTCCCTGGTGATAGGAGTCTCTTGTGAAGGGAAGAAATCTGGGCAATGGCAGACGACTGGCACCTTCCTGAGCTCTGCTCTGACTCTGAGAACCACTGAGCAACTTCTGGATTATCTCCGGTCCCTAGCTGCCACTTCCACAATGTGACAGCAACTGCTGTTTCCTTTTGAGATGGTCTTGATGACTCTTTCCTTTTCTGGGAGACGTGGGGCTTGCCTCAAGGCTGTTACTCAAGGCACAGCAGTGATGCTCTCTAATGCGCTACAATCAAATACAATTCTGGTTTCTAAAAATTTGTGCAGCGAAGTTAATTTCAGAGGCCCTTAAACAGTATTATTCCCAATACTTGGACCCAGGAGCAGGTCACTACTCCTGGTGGGGGAGACTTTAAGCAGAAGCTCACAAATCCACTGGGTCACTCTAGAGGAGGGTTTCTCAACTTCAGCACTAATGACATTTTGGACTGGGTAGTTCTTTGCTGTGAGGTGCTGTCCCACAGGATGTTTAACAGCATCCCTGGCCTCTACCCACTAGATGCCAGAAGACCCCCCCTCCACAGTTGTTGTTAGGTGCCGCTGACAAGGTTCCGACTCATAGCAACCCTACATACAACAAAACGAAACACCATCCTCACAATCATTATGCTTGAGCCCATTGTTGCAGCCACTGTGTCAATCCATCTCACTGAGGGTCTTCCTCTTTTTCGCTGATCCTCTACTCTACCAAGATGTCCCTCTCCAGGAACTGGTCCTTCCTGATTACAAGTCCAAAGCATGTGCGACGAAGTCTCGCTATCTTTCTAAGGAGCATTCTGGCTGTATTTCTTCCAGCAGAGATTTGCTTGTTCTTCTGGTAGTCCGTGGTATATTCAATATTCTTTGCCAACACCATAATTCAAAGGCATCAATTCTTCTTAGGTCTTCCTTATTCATTATCCAGCTTTCACATGCATATGAGGCAATTGAAAATATCATGGCTTGGGTCAGGCACACCTTAGTCCTCAAAGTGACATCTCTGCTTTGCAAAGTGACATCTCTGCTTTGCTGCATTTAGGGAGTGTTTGTGGCCTCCCACTGGAGCAGTGACATCAAAAGCAAAGATGCCCTCTCAAAACTATATTTTTGGTGAAATGAGCTTATCGGTGATGTAAGAGATCCCAACAACACATTTGACTGTCTATGGATTCTTGCAGCCTGTTAATTTGTCATTATGCTCTTCTCTAATCTTTTTAATTTCCTCTATTGCATGTTCTGCATTTTGCTTAATTTCCTTCCTAATCTCTTGAAGAGTTCTGTATATTAATCTTTTGTATTCTGCCTCCAGTAATTCCAAGAAATTTTCTTCCTCGGGAAAATTTCTAGATTCTTTATTTTGGGAGCTTGCTGAAGCCATCATGGACTGCCTCTTTATGTCATTTGATACTGACGGCTGTCTCCAAGCCATCAACAAGTTATTATATTTATTTATGTTTGCTTACTGTGTCCTATCCTAGCTTCTTGTTGTTTTGCTTTGATATGCCCAAATAGGCTGCTCGTGTGCACTAGCCCAGTCACCAGCATCCCTGAAGCTCCAATGTCCTGCCCCCAGGTGGCCAGACCTGCCACTAAATATGTGAGCCCAGGAGTCCACCCACTCCTCCTGTATGGATTCAGCTTAGGTGTCCAGGTAGTCGGCCACCAAGTGTGTGGTGCAGGCTCTCACCTACAGTTCTAGACAGGCATGGGTCCTTGATGGTGTCATTGGAGCCCTGGTGGCACAGTGGTTAAGAGCTTGGCTGCTGACCAAAAGGCTGGCAGTTCGAATCCACCAGCCACTCCTTGGAAACCCTATGGGGCACTTCTACTCTGTCCTACAGGGTCACTATGAGTCGGAATTGACTCAGTGGTAATGGGTTTGGGTTTTCCTTTTTTGGATGGCCATCATCAGGCATTTAACCAACTCCAGCAACTGCATGATTCAAGCTTTTTATGTGAGAAGAACAATCCCCTATTTGTATAAGCCATTATTTCTTAGTTTTCTTTTACTTGCTGCCCAGATCATTCCTACCTGATGTAGGTATATTCTTGGAAACAGCAGACAGCTGAACTTGTCAAGCCAATCTGTGATAGTCTAGGTCTTTTAGGAGCAATTCAGTTCATTAAACTTGATTTTATGCCTGTTCCTTATGTTGTGCTTATTATTTATTTCCTGTTATTTGTCCCTTTTCCTTAATTTTGATGACTAGTTCACACTGCTGTTTATTTCCCCTTTCTCCCTCTGTGGATTATCAGGATCTATTTTCCAAATCAGCTACTTTTTACAGTTCTATTCCTAATAGTCTTATTTATCCCTGTATTTTCTACAATTATATCATAACTGAATATTAACCTCACCCAGATGGTTTTTTTTTTTTTTTTTTTTTTTGCCCCCTCTCTGAATCATGGCATGTCTGAAAGTGTCCTTCTTGTGTCTTAAAAGATAAATATCTTGGTCATATATAATTTTTGGTTTGTAATTCTTTTCTCTCAATAGCCTAGATACATTTTTCCATACCCTTCTGGGCTTCATTGTTGCTAATGACAAGTCTGATGCTAGTATAATTCTTTTTTAAAACTTGTTCTAGTAGCTTGTAAAATCTTTTCTATCCTTAAATTTCAGACTTCTGATGGCGTGTATCTGGGCTTGTGCTCCCACGCACCCCCCCACTCCAATCCTGCTGTAGATTCGGCAATCCCTTCTAATCTACAGATTCAGATCGTTTCACCTCAGGGAAATTTTCTTCTACTACTTTTTCTCTTTCTGGAACTCCTATTATTTGCATGCCAAGCCTTCTGTAAGCCCCTCCCGACTCGACTCATAACTACCATCTCTGTGTCTCTGGTCTGTTTGTTGGGTATTTCTTCCCCTTGCTTTCCCAGAACATTAATTCATTTCTCAGCAGTGACCATTCTCACTCTCTTTTTCCTCAGTTTACCAAATGTTTATATTTGGAAATCATTCTTTTTTAAGTTCCAAAAGTTACTTTTGTGCTCTAAATTCATTTCCTGAATATCACTGCCTGAGTCGTCCATTAAAGTTCTCCTCTCTCTCTTCCCTCAGCTCTACCTCGGTAGGGGTCTTACACTCTAGTTTTTCAACCTGGACTTTCTCAGCTACTCCGTCTCCGTTTCTCTTTGCTTGTACAAGGGCATCTGTAGAATTCAGTCCGTCAGGATCTTCAGGCAGTGGGAAATCCAGGAGCCCGGCAAGGCCCAGCAAGGAGTGCTGTTTTTATGCCAGCAGGGCCTAGGCTGACAAACCACAAAGAGCTGAAGAAAGCCCCTGTACTACCAGGCCTCTCCAGGGAACAGTACTGAGCTGAAAGAACTGAAAGCAATTCAGCTCACCAGTGCAGTCCCTCCAGGTTCTTCTGGGCCAGCAGGATCAGGCAGACTCTCCAAGGACCACACACATCAAGGGGGCAGCCCTCTCCAAAGGCATCCACAGGCTTCAGCTGGGTGGTTCACCTCGTGGGACCATGCATTTCAAGTCTTAGTTTTTAGGACTCCACTGGAGATAGCATTTTCTTCGGCTGGTGGTCCCCTGCTTCTCACTGGGCACCAGAGAAAATGAGTCCTGGGCCTGCTTTCACTCCGGAGAACTGGAGGCCTTAATGCTCCATTAGCAGGTCTACCTGGGCATATCCAGAAAGGGAACTTAAATGGTCAGGGCCACGTGCTCAAGCTATCACCTCCCTAGAATTCCCTACCTTATATCCACATGGGCTTTTAAAATAACTTTGTTCATTTTCTAACCACAAAAGTAAGTTGTTTTATTAAAATTAGAAAAAATAAAAAATAAAAAAAAAGCACAGAGGAGAAAATCCTGGACGGAGTGCCATCTCTCTGAGAGATCTCTCTGTATTTTGACATTCGTCCTTCTAGACTTTTTTCTATAAATGCTTGTGTGTGTGTGTGACTATATACGTACTTACAGATACAATTACCTAGATATTTTAGTCTGCTTTTTTTTTTGAAAACTAAATGACATATTGTGAACATTTCCCTATGCCATCAACATTTATGTGATGTCATTTTTAATGGCTGCATACTATCTGTATGGCTACTCTATATAATTCTTCTAACCAACTGCCTACTGTTGGAACATCAAGTTTCTTGCAATCTTATAATCTATGCTGGATGGTATCTTCTAGTTAAATCTGCATAACCGTAATTATGTCTATAAGGTGGACTACTTATGTCAACAAATAAGTGTATTCTATATCTTTAAGATCTGCTACTGGCTCTTTAACTCTCTCTTTCATGCATTCAACTTCCGAAGAGAAAATGTTATAAAAACGTAAAGTGACTTGTATACCTCTCATCAAATACACCGTTTTATTCCTAAGTGGAAATGACTGGGACATTCTCTCTCTAAAAGGATTATGCTTTTTTGGTCATTTCAAATCTTTTAGGAAGTGGCTGGGTACACTAGGACAGACTCTTCTTACGGGTATCACTCAAGGATGGGAGAGATCTACCACTACTGGGTTTTTGCCGAGCGTGCGGTTCTCGTCAGCACCCACCTTCTGAAGCCCACCGTTCTCCTCCACCAGGGACGGAAGCACACCGGGGCTGCTGGCTGGTGGGGCCTCCACATTGTAATCACGGAAGCAGCAGCAGAAGGAGCCAAGGATGCTACGATTTCTCTGCTTCTTCAGGCTGACGCCGCACTGGGAGGCTGGAAGGGGAGACAGAGCAGACTGGTCAACCGCCCGCTGTGATGCAATGCGGAAACGTAAGCGTGCAGCGGCCCCCACAGCCCTGATTCCAGGGGGCCCGCCAGGACAAGAGGGGAGGGGCCCCGTAAGCTACTCTGAAGGGTTGTTATTCAACACGGGAATCCCAGACGGCCAGCTGGTTGATGGGTCCAGTTCACTGGCGGGACAGATTCCTCTGACCTCAGCCCATTGGGGGCTGCTTGCTCATTAAATGACCTACTGCATTCCCGAATTCCACAGACCAATTCTTCCCACCTCACACTCAGCACTACTGCAAAACAAACATCCTTTCAGGCAGAAATCAGACTTGACACTCCCTGGGAAGCATCTCTCCACAGAGGGCACCAAGAAAGAGCCACTTTGAAAGGAGGTTCTTGAATGCTTCCTGCTCACCATGGAAAGAACTGAGCTCACGGGTCAACAAATAAGATCTGTAAGGGTACAAAGGAACCCCTTTATTAAACTCTGTTATTTGTCTAGAAATGGGTAGAGGCTAGGTCCACGGAGCTCAGGGCTGAACGTTTCCATCACACTTAAACCATCAGCAGCAGGAGATGCAGACAGAGAGCCTGTGAGTAGCCACCTTCATGGGACACAGGGTGGCAATAAGCCCTGCATTCGTCCCCCAGCCCGTGCTGGACCAAGGCCCCAGAGGGAGTGACGAAGCCTTCTGTTTACCCAGGGCTCAGGACAAGCTGCCACAGGTCAGACATAAAATGCAAAAATTGGTACAGACAAGAAACACATCTCAGGGGAGGAGACCAACAACTTGAGAGGTAGGTACATTCTGTCCGGGAATGCAGTGGGGGCTGTCCCACCACATACCATGCCTGGGTGGGTCAGAGCTCTGCGTGGAGGTCACAAGCAAAGGGACCTTCCAGTCGCGTTGAGTCCATTCTGACTCATAGCAGCCCTACAGGACAGAGTAGAACTGCCCCCTAGGGTTTCCAAGGAGGAGCTGGTGGATTTGAACTGCTAAACTTTTGGTGAGTAGCCGAGTTCTTAACCACTGCACCACCAGGGCTCCAAAAGGACCATGCTCAGGGCTAATGGGAAAATCACTAAGCAATGCAGGACAATTGTGGGGGCTTATCTCTTCCAAAGAGCAATTCTGGCACACTTCCTTTTTTTTCCAGCAATCAAGAGTTATTAGTATAGCACCTTCCCTCCCAGGAGATCACAAACCTTTGCTGAAGGTCTTAGGGTATTCTTCCACCAGCAGCGAACTAACTGTTCTCAGATGGCAGCTCTGAAAAAGGACTGACGAGCTGTTTTGCCAGCAACTCTGCAGGCATGGGGGGGTCTCTAGACTGGGCGTGGACAAATAACCGAGCAAGTGTGAATTTAAGATCTTTATTCACTAACGATGCACTTCAGAACCACTAATCCCTGGAAAAGCAGGCTGTTTCTATCTTTCCCTGGATCCCTGGGTACATGTCACAGGGCGCTAGTCTTCACCTTTCCAGCTCCACACTCCAGGCCACCCCGCAGGGACGGAGGCCCTCCGCAAGGCAGTGGTGGCGAGTGATAATGACCACTGTCCACCGACCGCCAGCCCCCTCAGTTCCAGTGCTTTACAAACCTCATTTCCCACCATTCACAGCTACTCAAAGAGACAGGTACTATTGCTCCCACGATACCGCTGACAACACACAACCAGTTGTGGCTTCTGCCAGGATTCAAACCAAGGGGGCTTGTTTCCAAAGTGCCTGCATTCCCCATGCACTGCGCTGAAGACAATCTTGCAACATTTGGGTCAGGTTAAGACTGAGGGAACGCCCGGTGGAGAGAAAAGCACTGCAATAAAGTTGTATTTAATATGAATGACTAGTTAAACTGTTTCACTGTTACTCAGGCTGTTTTCATTTTTATGCCAAACTCAAATACTTTAGTCAGGGGAAGAACAAAACTGTCTCTTCCCCAGCCCATAGCACATTGCTTTGCAAGTAAACAAGCTGTCTGTTCATGTCTTGGAGACTCTGAACAGTTAGACTGGGCAATAAACAGCTGTGCAGAAAACACCTTCCCGGATCCTATTTTCATCCTCAGATAACACAAATTTTCCACCAGACCACCCACCCACCCACCCACCCAACTAACCAACAAACTAAAAAACAACCCTACATTTGGAGCTAGTGAGCGACTTGTAATTTCCAGCATGTGATCACTTATTAAGCGGGAGCCACAGGTAGATCTGCAAGAGTTGCTAAATTAGCCTGAGTCACTGGGGAGGCCAGAGCCCCCCAGTGAGGAAATGGCAGCCCCCACAGTGTTCCTCTGTATGAAGGGGTCTCATGTCCAGTTGTGAAGAGCCAGGCCTCCCCCGGCTAACTAAGATTAGGTCCAGGGCTGCAGGAACCTGCCAAGGCTTGGAGGTTCTAGCCAGAGTCCCTGGGGGGCACAAATGATTAAGTGCCCAGCTGCTAACTGAAAGATTGGAAGTTCCAGTTCACCCAGAGATGCCTCAGAAGAAAGGGCTGGCGATCTACTTCCAAAATATCAGCCATCGAAAACCCTTGGGAGCACAGTTCTATTATGACACCTATGGGGTCGCTACAAGTCAGAATCGACTTGACGGTAACTGGTTAGTTAAATTTTCTAATCATCCTGGGATGGGTATGGCCTTCTCAAAATTAGGTTAACTGGGGAACTGAAAGGGTTGTCTCAGGACCAGCACCAGCCTCACCTACTGTCATGGACTGAACTGTGTACCCCGCAAAATGTGTGTATCAGTTTGGCTAGGCCATGATTCCCAGTGTCGCGTGGTTGTGCTCTATTTTGTGATTGTAATTTTATGTTAAAGAGGATTAGGGTGGGATTGTAACACCACCCTTACTGAGGTCACATCCCTGATCCAATGTAAAGGGTGTTTCCCTGGGGTGTGGCCTGCACCACCTTTTATCTCCCAAGAGACAAAAGGAAAGGGAAGCAAGCAGAGGGTTGGGGAACCTCATACCACCAAGAAAGCAGTGCTGGGAGCAGAGTGTATCCTTTGGACCCGGGGTCCCCGTGCAGAGAAGCTCCTAGTCCGGGGAAACATTGATGAGAAGGTTGACAGAGAGAGAAAGCCCCTCCCTGGAGCTGATGCCCTGAATTTGGACTTTTAGCCTACTTTACCGTGGGGAAATAAATTTCTCTCTGTTAAAGCCATCCACCTGTGGTATTTCTCTTATAGCAGCACTAGATGACTAAGACACCTACCCGCCACACTTGCTGTTCCTGGGTAGGGCCCAGAGTGCGGACCTCTGGGCCTAACGACCCCCCGCCTTTCATCCCCAACTGCTGCCTCTCCCACCAGCTACAATGTAGAACGCCCTTGATTTGCTCATAAACTGTCTGGTAAAAGGGTTTTGGTGATACAAGAAATTAAAACCCACAGCTTAATGGACTAATGTTCATAACATTAGGTCAGAAAGGCTAGCTATAAAATTATATATTTGATTTGATCATAATCATACAAGACAAACCAAAAAGATTACAAAAGGGAAAAGACTGGCAAGAAATGTGCCAAAATGTCAACAGTATATTATCAGACTATGAGTGTTTACATTTCCTCCTTCCGTATTTTCCAAACGTTTTATGGTAATTATATGTAACAACAGGAGAAAGCAAAATTTTGTTAAACTTCCTTCTAGCAGCTGTGTGAAGCTCAGGATCAGGTCAGGAGAAACCAGTATCATACTTCTAAGCCCTAAACCTTCAGACTTATTCCTATGCTCCTCTGCCCCACACACACCTGGAAAGCAAACCAGGCAAAGCCGTGTTTTACAGCATTGCAGGAAGTAATGTCACCGCTGCCACAGCTGCGCACCTACTACTGGCCAAGATGGAACAACCCCAGCACCCTCAAAACAGGAGGAGACCCATGTGAAAAGCTGGCACCCCAAAAGACTCCTTCTCCAGGAACAAGCTCCCAGAGGCTGGTGGGCACCGGCTCTCCCCTGGCACTACCTGCCCACCTCTCCCCTTGCACACTTTGCCTTTCACTGCCTTCACCCACTTGCCCTGTGCCCACGTCCACTGAGAGCTGCTCTTGCTGCATGCTGTCGAGTTGATTTTCAACTTACAGACCCCACGTCACAGTAGAACAGCCCCACAGGTTTCCTAGGCTGCAGTCTTTACAGAAGCAGTGTGGGTTCGAACCACTAACCTTTTGGTTAGCAGCCAAGTGCTTAACCACTGCGCCACCAGGGCTCCTCGTTTCCACCCACGGCACAGTACCCAAACACACTCGAGAGGCTCCCCGGTGGTCCAGGTGTCCAGGAACACAGTCTTTATCAGAATGGCAACAGCAGGCTATGAAAGACGGTTTAACACACACACGTTCCTGCAACACTGACGTTAAGGAATTCCTCTGCAGAAGCAACTTGGAACATCGGGCTAAAACATTCTATAAAGATTTTCGTTTTTTATCAGGTTTAGGAAGAAAAGTATCAAAAGCCATTCCAAAGTTTTCTGTTGGCCTTTCCTGATACGTTCCTGCTCGTCTCTCATATCTAGCACCCCTTCCAGGTGGGCTCCTCATTATACTGACACTCTACCTCCCACCACTGCTCCCCTCACCTCCTTCTCTGAAACTTCCTGTTCTTTAGGGCTTGACTCAAAGCCCATCTGTCCCAGGAAGGCTTCACCAGCCACCCCAGTGGAAGTGATTTGTTCCTCGGCCATTGAACTCCCAAATGAATATGTGAATGACTGAGCAGAGTCCCTGGGTGCAAAGGGTTCATGTGCTTGGCTGCTAACTGAAAGGCTGGAGGAGTGAGCCCATCCAGAGGTGCCTTGGAAGAAAGGCTTGGCAATCTACTTCTGAATAATCAGCTGATGAAAACCCTACGGAGCACAGTTCTACTCTGACACGCATGGGGTCACCATGATCAGAACTGACTCCACACAATGGGGAAAAAAACATTACTGAGCTATGTCTTCCGTCCACACCTCTCTCCTAACTTCAAGGCCAGTTTAGCTACCTGTTTGCCGGACATCCCTTCTGGACATCTCCCAGGCACACATACTCAGCATGTCCACATGGGGCCCATCATCTCCCCCCTTTACCCAGGCTTCGGGTCGCCCGTGCTTCTCTCACTCAATTCACGAAGTTATTGGTTTTGCCATTCTACACAGCTCTTAACTCTGTCCCCAGCAACTCTCTGCCTCGTGTTGGTGGAGGCCCTCCTTGTTTTGTCCCTCAGCCACTAATACAGCCCCTTGATTTGCCTCCCTGCTGCCAGGTGGCATCTAACAATTACTTCTCAACACTCCTCCGTAGGGCAAGGCCACCAGGTAAGCAGACTGGTGTGGCGGTTATGAGTGGGGGCTCTGACGCCAGCTTGCCTGGGTGTGAATGCTGGCTTGACCAGCAACAGTTACAGGACCTGGGGAAGTTAACTTGACTTCTTTGTGCCTCAGTTTCCTTATCAGTAAATGGTAATATGGGCACCCATCTGTCTTAGTTATCCAGTGCTGCTATAATAGAAGTACCACAGGTGGGTGGCTTTAACAAACAGAAACTTATCTTCTCACAGTGTAGGAGGCTAGAAGTCTGAATTCAGAGTGCCGGCTCTAGAGGAAGGCTTTCTCTCTCTGTCTGCTCTGGGGGAAGGTCCTTGTCTCTTTTCAGCTTCTGTTTCTTAGTTCCTTGGAGATCTCGTGTGGTGTGGTATCTCTCTTCCCCCACCTGTGCGTGCTTGCCTGCTCAATCTGCTCTTCTATATCTTAAGAGACTGACTTAAGACACATCCTATACTACTACTACCTCATTAATATCACAAAGAAAACCCATTTCCAAATGGGATTATAACCAAAGGTAGCGGTGAGGATTTACAAAATATGTATTTTTGGGGACACAATTTAATCCATTACACCATCTTCGAGATTTGTTGTGAGAATTAAATGAGTTGCTACTTACGAAGTACTCAGAACAGCGCACAGCACCAGTAAGCACTCCATAAACGCTAACTCTTGTTATCGTGCAGTTCTTAGAAGCCCTTGCTTCCTAAGGGTGGGAAGGGCCTGCAGGCAAACCCTGGACCAAAGACTGGCTTCTGTGCACATGCATTCTCTTCCCCAGCATCTGACAACTATGAGGCAAAACCTACCCTAGAAGACCTTAGCTAAGTAAACTGTGATTCAGAAAACAAATCAAGAAAAATTTCGGAAAGTGGTTATACTCAATTTCTCTAAAACCCGGATGCAGAGACGGAAAGAAACACAAGGGGGCAGACGTCCAGATGAGCTCCGTCGGGGGCTGTTTACTTCTTCCCCTTTTGAAAAAGAAGGAAGCTTTCAAAGCGAGGGGAGGAACACCCACTGGACTCCCTGGGCTGCAGCCTAACTCTCTCTTCTGTTGAGCACTGTGCCTGCCCAGTCCACCTCTGACCCCAGGGGCTCCTAGCCCTATGCTGTGCATCGGAAAGGATCACATGAGGATGCTAGCAGATCCAACACGGACTTTCCTGCAGGCTCCTCTGCTGGGCCATTACACACTGCACTTCCCCAGGCGTGGTCCACCACAGGCCTGTCAGAAAGACCACCCTCTTTCTCTTCCTTAGCCCAGATGAGATCCATGCTCACAAAGACATGCCCATGGGCAGCTGGGCAGCTGTCCTTCTTTCCAGACAGATGGCTGGACCATGAGCGTGGACACTCCATAGGGGGGGTAAAGGGAGATCCCTGGCAGGGGTACATGGGGCGATCCTATGACCTCTCTCTCCATTATCCTGAGTATCCTCGGGTGGAGCAGACTTTCTGGGGATGGTTGCGAAGAGCTGGAGACGCCTCACACGTGGACCCTGGGTGCCCACTGCAGGGACAGGCACACAGCCCTGTTTTCCTGGCTACGCCTCAGGAGCTAATGCCGTTGAGCTGATTCTGACTTATGGCGACCCCACGCATGTCAGAGTAGAGCTGTGCTCTGTAGGGTTTTCAATGGCTGATTTCTTGGAAGTAGATCACCAGGCCTTTCTTCTGAGGGGCCTCTGGGCGAACTTGAACCTCCAACTTTATGGTCAGCAGCCGAGCACATTAACAGTTCACACCACCCAGGCACGCCAATGCTTCTGTCTAGGCCCCTGGAATTCATGTCACTGCTTCCCATTCATTTATATTATCCTTTTTCCTCCCAGTACTGGGACCTCCCATCCACCAGCACAGACACAGAACAGCCAAAGGATGGGGCAGCTTAAAGTGGACACATTGGCAGTTGCCCTCCTAGGAGACCAAGTGAGTCCCCCATCCTAAAGACAAGACAGGATCAAGAACCAGCATCTTCCAAGCACTAGGGACAGACGGGGAGTGTAGCAGACATGAGACATTTTTTATCTGCCCAGAATCCATGACCCTTCTTTCTGGTAAAAGTTCCTCGATTTTCCTATGGGGAATCACTCTCTCCTACCAACCTGGCCACGTGATTAGTTTAGGGATGGGCGTATGATCCAACACGGGCCAATGAGAGTCTGCCCCAGGATTTATGCTAGAGCCATTGGAATAGATGTTCTCTTTTTGCTGAGGGTGCTACCTGGTAGGACGTAAGCCTGGAGCCATGGGTGGCCATCTTTGCCAAAACATGAGAAGCACCTATCTGAGCATGAAGCCAAAAGGGAGGCAAAAGCAGCTGAGATACAGAGAGGGATGGGTCTCTTACGACATCATTTAAGGACTTGGTTCTAGCACTCAAAACCAGACACCCCTGGAATTTCTAGTTATGCAAGACAACACATTCCCTTTTTCTCTTAAGCCAATATGAATTGGGTTTATGTTATTTGGAATGGAAAGGACTATCTCTGAAGATATAAGCTCCCATGCTATGCAGTATGGATACACTGATGAACAAGAAGGCACACAGTCCCTACCCTCATGAAGCTCATGTCTAGTGGGAGAGACAAATGAACAAGCAATTATGATACTGTATGACCTTGTTAGGATGGGGTAGTGCAGGGTACTGCTGGGGCTCAAAGAAGGGCACACAGTCCACATTTTGCAGGGGGTGGGGGTGGGGGTGGGAGTGGGGGTGGGTAAACACAGCTTCTCGGGAGAAGTATATTCTAAGCTGGCTGAGAGTTTGATAAAATTGTTCGATGGGGGTTTGAGGGGAAACAGGGACTCGGGGAAATAGTAACATGTAAAGGTCTAGATGTGAGAAAGAGCAAAACGGATTTGAGAAGTCAAAAGAAGTGGCAAGAAGAAGAGCATGAGACGGGTCGATGACTGGTGAGGTCATCAGGAGCCGTGTAAAGCCATGGCAATGAGTCTGGTCTTGATCCTATGGGGACGGGGAGTGACACGATCAGACGTGAACCATGACTCCCCTCGTTTCCCTCTGTAACTGGAACAACTGAGTATACATGTTAAATTATGATTACTGAAATTACTGAAATTTTAAATTATTATTACACACATTTAAATTATGATACCTGTAGCAAGGATTTCCAGGATATCTGCAAATCAGAGTTGTGGATGGACCATTTTGTGCTGAAGAGCCTAGAATGGAATTTCTTACTTAAAAATGGACTTTAAATACAAGTTACACTGAAAGAAAACAGACTTCGGAGTTACACTTGCGTTCAAGCCCCAGCTCTACCATTTGTTACCCAATGTGACTTATCTAAGCCTCATCAGTAATACAGGAATAATAATACCTATTCCACAGGACTGTTATGTGGATGCATTTTAAAAAAAAAAGTATATTTGTGTAAGAGAGAAAATCTACCAGCTGCTTAAACAGCACAAAAGTGTGACTGGCAGCGGGACACTGCAGTGTCTCACTGTGAATATTAGAAGTTAGCCTCCAACCAGACAACAATCCTCAAAGAAACAGCCTAGCTTTATGAGAAAACACGTAGGCAGGTCCACTTTGTTTTTAGTTATATGAATTCTAAACTTAGAACCCGAAACAGCTCTTCAAAACCTTACCTTCTATCCTAAGAAGGTTTCTGTGTAAAACAATAATAATGGTAGAAAAGACACAAACAACAGCTCCATGTGCGAGGTTTAAAATACACTCAAGGACTCTGGCCTTTTCTAGGAAATCTTATGTTAAATCTGGTTGGGAAGAAAGTGCTGTAGTTAAAAACAGGCGATGTCAAGGGGGAAGTTCGCCGAGGCCGACAGCTGGGCCTTCAATGGCACAGGAGCCCTGGTCTAGCGAGCACGTGAACAGAGCTAGGAAACCCTGTCTATGCCAACAGATGGAAGGACCAACTGAATCCACAACCAGTTCATACGCACAGGCTACAGGGGGCATTTCTAACCATCCCCTTACCCTTCCTGAGCAAACCAGTTCCCTTCTGTATCCAGGAATGGAAATGTTGACCCCAAACAGCCAGTGTTTCTTAATTAGTGTGAATCTTTCGATGCTATATAACCACTGACCTTTCACAGTCCTTTCCCCCTGACCTGATTAGCTTCACGATGTGGGGAGGCTTCGGAATCATCCTTAACCCCTGCCTAGGAGTCCCTGGGTAGTGAAAACCGTCAACCCCTTCCACTGCTAACTGAAAGGTTGGTGGTTCAAGCCCACCCAGAAGTGCCTCGAAAGAAAGGCTAGTGACCTACTTCTGAAAAATCAGCCATTGAAAACCCTATAGAGCACAGTTCTACTCCGACACACATGGGGTTGCCATGAGTTGGAGCTGAGTCCATGGTAACTGTATGTTTTTTTTTTTCAGGACCAAAACTCTGGGGTCTGCACCGATTCTGGGTCTCCCATATTCACCTGTGTGAGCATACCCTTACCTATGCTGTGACCTGACACCCCCAGCACCTCACAGATACACCTCTACACAATCACATCAGTAGTTTGGGATGAAGATCAGAGTAGCTGAAACGTCGGTGGAAATGTTTGCTACTCACTATGAATCCAGTCTTAATCATTCAAGTACCCCCTCAAGTAAGGAAATTGCATCTTGGCAGCTGTGGAAAACAAGAAGGCCTGCCTTTGACTTCCATTGCACCAAGCCAGCCTCTCACTGTATGTGTGTGCTGGCCAAGGGCCAGACCACCGAAGATGCAGCACAGAATTTCTAGGAGAAAATGGACTCCACAGACTAAGTCCACTGTTAAAGCATCAAAGCACCAAAGCCTGCCCTCAAAACCAGCTTCTTTCTTGTCGCAAGGGCAGAATTAAGAAAGGTAATCCATAGCAGATTGATATCATCCGAGTATTTACAGCAGGACATTAAAAACATGTCCTCCTCCAAGCACAAGTCTGGACATCAGTGCTATTAAAACTACAAAATGGAATGCTGAAACTTCCCAGGTTAAGGGTATTTCTTCACATGTGGGAGTGTCAGAGCTCAGCACAACCCCTAAGAGACCATACAGTTGAATTCACAACTATATAATTATGGAAAAAGTTAAATACCTTTCCTTTTTTTTTTTTTGAGGGTCGAGTTCCTTCTAGAGGCAGACATCTAAATGAACGCAGCATTTCTTCTCTCTGGGATTGGGCTGTAATCTCTGGAATGTATCCCAGGCCCAGGCCGTGGTTTGGAATCGGTGTCTAACAGGAAATTCTGGGCAGTCTATGCATACATTACATTCCTTTCCCACCCCGAAAGAATGGTCAACAAACACATCTTCCTACTGTTTGAATTAAAGGGGAGTGTTGGGGGTGGGAAGAGGCCAGGGAGGCACAGACGGCACAAAGTTCAAAAGCAGATGTGGCTGCTGAGCGTCCAGATATCCCTTTCTGCTAGAAAAAGGACTTAGTCACTGAAAGAGTCACCTTTCCAGACAGTCTGTCTGTCCCTACTCTATTTCCACGTGATAAATTTCTCCAGGGAATTCCACCCAACACTGTCTGAAGAACCTTGAAGGCCCATTTTCCCACTGCAGGGGGAACTGGCAGTTCTCTCTCCAGCAGGGAGAAATCGATGGGCAGAGGAACGAGCTGCCAGCTAAAAGCTGGGCAGGAGGATTCCAGTCTCGTCTTTCCATGACGGAAGGACGCGCTTCCCCTGTTCACTGCGGGCTGGTTGTTATTGTTGTTGTTAGGTGCTGTCGAAGTCGGTTCCAACTCATAGTGACCCTAAGTACAACAGAACAAAACACTGCCTGGTCCTGCACCATCCTCATAATTGTTGTTATCTTGAGCCCACTGCTACAGCCACTGTGTCAATCCATCTCGTTGAGGGTCTTCCTCCCTGTTGCTGACCCTCTACTTTACCAACCATGATGTCCTTCTCCAGGGACTGGTTCCTCCTGATAACATGTCCAAAGTACATGAGGCCAAGTCTCACCATACTTGCTTCTATGGAGCATTCTGGCTGTATTCTTCCAAGACAGATTTGTTCATTCTTTTGGCAGCCCATGGTATATTCAATATTCTTCACCAACACCGTAATTCAAAGGCATCAATTTGTCTTTGGTCCTCCTTACTCATTATCCAGCTTTTGCATGCATATGAGGCAACTGAAAACACTATGTCTTGGGTCAGGCACACCTGAGTCTTCAAGGTGACATCTTTGCTTTTCAATACTTGACAAAGGTCTTCTGCAGCAGAGTTGCACAATGCAATATGTCGTTTGATTTCTTGACTGCTGCTTCCATGGACACTGATTGTGCATCCAAGTAAAATGAAATCCTTGGCTGGTAGAGATCCTGTATCAGCTGAGTACCAGGCTCTCGACAGAAATAATTTCTCATCTTCACAGTGTGCGGTGCTGTCTGACCGCTCATTTCCCGACGAGGAAACCCAGAGTTGGAGCGTATTCTCACAACTATGAATGGAGGGTGCTGGGCTCAAAGCGAGAGCAGCCTGACATCAGGGTCCCCGATCTTCCCAACACCTCTTCCCACCTCTCTCCCCAGCACTCTTCTGGGTTTGGGTTTTATTTCCAGGGATAAATTCTGAATATAAAGTCTGTGCCTGCCTTCATTCCAAATGCCACACATCCGAAAACTCCAACATGAACCAGTGATGTGCATGGCAGCTTTCTTAGATGAAGCCAGGCACAATGGGTTGCCCCACCGTACTCTGAATGTACCCAGGCCACTGCCCCTCAGCAACTCAGCTTCCCAGGAGAGTCCCCTCTGCTGGGAATGCTGTTCCCCAGGTTCCACACAGTTCCTAAGTGCCAGAGGTGGATATAAGCCAGCTCTCTGACTCTAGAATCCAAGCTCTTAACCAGTCTGTATTTCACACCGAGATCCAAAATAAGCAACAGAACAAAGATTTAAACAGATAATGCACTTAAGAGGAAGTAAAGGTTAAAATTTAACAGTGATCAAATAAATGAACGTATAAACAACGAGGTCCAATTTTGTACCTATTAAGTGAACCAAAACGACAAAAATAAAAACGCATAGCCAATGGTGGTGAGATTTGGATGCTGTCTGAGTTATCTAGTGCTGCTATAACAGAAATGCCACAAGTGGATGGCTTTAACAAAGAGAAATTCATTCTCTCACAGTCTAGTAGGCTACAAATCCAAATTGAGGCTGTCAGCTCCAGGGGAAGGCTTCTCTCTGTTGGTTCTGGAGGAAGGTCCTTGTCATCAATCTTCCCCTGGATTAGGAGCTTCTCAGCACAGGAACCTCAGGTCCAAAGGACGCGCTCTGCTCCTGGCACTGCTTTCTTGGTGGTATGCAGTCCCCCATGTCTCTCTGCTCCCTTCTCTCTCTCATATCTCAAAAGAGATTGGCTTAAAATACTATCTAATCTTGTAGATCATCAATGTAACTGCCGCAAATCCATCTCATTAACATCATAGTGACATAGGAAAATCACATCAGATGACAAAATGGTACACAATCATACAATACTGGGAATCAAGACCTAGCCAAGTTGACAGATATTTTGGGGAGCACAGTGCAATCTATGACAGATGTTTAACATGTTGCTGGTGATTCTGTAAACTGGAAGAATCCGTTGGAAAGTAGACAAGTAATGTGTCAAAGACCATGAAGTCTTCTTGCAAACAACCTGAATGTCCAGCGGGGCAGGGATGATTCATTAAACTATTGCAGAGCAACTGTGCAGCCATGAGAAACAATGGTGATAAGGACACATGGGGTCATGTTTGTGGCAGGGTTAGGAGAAAGCATCTGCACATGCCCTGTGTCTGTAATGACTCATAGCAACCCTATATGAGAGTAGAACGGTCCCACAGGATTTCCAAGGAGCAGCTGCTGGATTTGACTGCAGACCTTTTGGTTAGCAGTCAATCTCTTTAACCACTGTGCCATCAGGGATGGTCTGCATCCCCAGGACATAGAAATGTGTTGGCACAAAACAATCCTGTCATTTAGACATTTACTGAATGAATGAACATATGGAAGGAAACACAGAACAATGAAGATGATGGATACATAAAAAGGAACAGGTCCTGCCTATCCTTTCAGAGAAAACTCAGCTCAAGAAGCCTCACTTTCCTGGGAAGCCCTCTTGCTCACAAGCTTCCCTCCCCTAAACAGCTCTAACCCATATATGGCTACCCCCTAATCAGTGAATTCAACTCATACCTCCCTGCCATTTTTAGTAATGATGGCAACCTCTGCTTCCCATAAAATAATTAGCCGAAGTTTTCAGAAGGAGAGATTATGCAAAATGCACTGACATGTGCGTTGAACGGGACTCTCTGGATAGTAGGATTAAAAACCCAAAAACCCACTGCCGTCAAGTTGATTCCAACTCATAGAGACTCTATAGGACAGAGTACAATTGCCTCATAGGATTTTCAAGTAGCGGCTGGTGGATTCAAATGCTGCCCTTTTGGTTAGCAACTAAGCTCTTAACCACTGTGCCACCAGGGCTCTGGATAGTAGGATTGGGGTGACTGTTATTTTCCTTTATACTTTTCCATTGTTTCTAAATTTCTACAATGTAGAACGTATTTATAATGTGAAAAATCTAGTAAATATTAAGAATGTTTGTTTCTACTTAATAACAATATGTGAACATTTTCACGTAGCATTAGGCATCTTTCTACAACCTTACTTTGAGTGGTTGTATTACATTTATTCCAGTGTATGGATGTGCACTGTACCATAATTAAACTAACTTAGGACACTTACATTGTTTCCTTTAAAAAAGGTGTTATAACAAATGCACCATTTGTTTGTAATAGCAAATGCTAGGAATAATCTAGTTGTCCATCAAATAGGACGAATCAGATACAATATATTCATAGTGTGGAATATTATACAGCTGTTAAAAAGAACGACGTGGCTCCATACGCACTGATAATACCTAACATTTATCTTATGTAACACATGCCAAGCACTGTTCTATGCACTTTATGTGTACTAACTCACTCAATCTTTACAGAAATCCTATGAGGAGTGTTGCTGGGTGCTGCAATGGTTGAACACTTGGCTGCCAATCTGCGGGAGAGAAAGACCTGGAGATCTGTTTCCGTAAAGACTACAGCCTAGGAAGTCCTGTGGGGCAATTCTACCCTGTCCTATAGTGTCGCTGTGAGTCGGAATTGACTCGACAGCACACAACAACACGCTCTTTTGTATCCTTTGAATTTTGAATTATGCATTAAAATAATCCTGTCTCGTGTACCATGCGTTATAATAAGTAAAAAATAGAAACACAAAAAATAATATTGCAGTGAACGTCTGTGTACTTAATTTTTACGTGCACGTCTAATCACTATCGTAGGTGAAATTCCTAGAAATGTAATTGCTGGGACCAAAGCCTTTGAAAATATGTCAAGCCTCTCGATAACCTATGGACAATTTACCATGTAGAAAGGCCATGATAATGTGTACGCCCACCCATGGGGTATCCCACTAAAGTTGTGCCAACACGGGCCCTGATGCTTGGCCAGAGACTTAAATGGCCTTTGCCAAACTGAGAGGTAGAAACGGTAACTCACTGTTGCTTTCAATCTCCTTCCTTTGATTGCCATCCAAGTTCTACCATCGCTCATGTGCTTTTTACAATCTCGCCTATGTTTCTTTTGGGGGCCATTTCTATTTCTTTTTTTGAAAACCGTCCTTATATTTTTTTGCCAATTTTCTATCATTTTTTATTTGGAAGCGTTCCTTTGTTATATATTAAAGACACAATCTTTTAACTGTTCTGTATGTTGGAAATATTGTCCCACTTTGTTTTAAGCCTTTTACTTTTGTTTAGGGTGGTTACAGACTTGGAGACATTTTAAGTAGTCAAATCTAACAACCTTTTTTTAAATAGCTCCTTCTCACCCCAATATGATATACTATTCATTTATATTTTCTTCTAGGTCTTCTTTAGCTTCATCTTTTAAAGTAAATATTTTATTTGCTTGGAGTTTATTCTAGTATCCAGTAGAATATGTGAATCTACTCTTTCCCCTCAAAATATTAATCAAATATCCTAATAATATTTATTGAACACGTCATCCTCATACACTGATCTCATCATTCTGTTCCCTACCCTATCCTATCCAAGGAGCCCTGGTGGTGCAGTAGTTAAACGCTCAACTGTTAACTGAAAGGTCAGCTGCTCTGCAGGAGAAAGATGTGGCAGTCTGCTTCCGTAAAGATTACAGCCTTGGAAACCCTATGGGGCAGTTCTACTTCGTCCTGTAGGGCCACTATGAGTCAGAACTGACTTAATGACAATGGGGGTGATCCTATCCCATATCATACCATTCCCATGCTTGTGCCAGAAAAACACAGCTTTGCTACTGCAGATTTATTGTTTTAATATCTAATAGTGCCAGTCCCTCTTCATTACTTTTTTTATTCAATAATTTCTTGGCTAGTCTAACTCTTTATCCTTCCAGATGAATGTCAGAATCACTTTTTCAAGTTCTAAAAAAATACCATTGGGATTTAGCTGCATAACTCATAACATATGTTATTGTTGTTAGCTGCCGTTGAGTTGGTTCCAACTCATAGTAACCCAATACACAACAAAACGCAACACTGTCCGGGTCCCGTGTCATCCTCACAATTGTTGCTATGTTTGAGCCCACTGTTGCAGCCACTGTGTCAGTCCATCTCATTGAGGGTCTCCCTCTTTTTTGCTGACCTTCTGTTTTATCAAGCATGATATCCTTCTCCAGGGACTGGTCCCACCTGATAACATGTCCAAGATATATGAGACCGAGTCTTGCCGCCCTCGCTTCCAAGGAACATTCTGGCTGTACTTACTCCAAGACAGATGTGTTCATTCTTCTGGCAGTCCACGATATATTCAAGATTCTTCACCAACATCATAATTCAATGGCATCAATTCTTCTTCGGTCTTCCTTATTCATTGTCCAGCTTTCGCATGCATACAAGGTGATTGAAAATACCATAGCTTGGGTCAGGCATACCTTAGTCCTTAAAGTGACATCATTGCTTTCTAACACTTTAAAAGTCTTTTGCAGCAGATTTACCCAATGTAATATGTCGTTTGATTTTTTGACTGCTGCTTCCATGCGCATTGACTGTGGATCCAAGTAAAACGAAATCCTTGAAAACTTCAAGGATTTTTATAAACCTTCTCTGTTTATTAATGATGCTGCTTATTTAATTCTATTTAAAGTATTTAAAGGAAGGTTAAAATGAAAAAGTAAAAATCCATTTGTTGTATCTTACGCCTGAAAACTGCCGAGATAAGAGCAGCCTTGGGAGGAAGTCACAAGGACCAGTGACAGAATGCCTGAGGGCTGAGCCGGGTGCTGTGCTGGTGGGACCACATGCCTGACTTGAGGCAATCTGACCACGGAAGTGCCAAGATGCGAGGCACTGAGACCCTGCCCAAGGACGCAGAGCTACTAAACAGTAAAGCCGGAATTTGAACCCAGGATGATGGACTACAGAAGTCCATACTTTCTTCCCCACTGACTGTATGCCTGATACGCCACAGGATACCACTGCCACTCACTCTGGCCCTGGTGGTGCAAAAGGTTAAGTACTCGGCTGCTAACTGAACGGTTGGTGGTTCAAACTCACTGTCTTAGTCATCTAGTGCTGCTGTAACAGAAATACCACAAGTGGATGGTTTTAACGAAGAGAAATTTATTTCCTCACAGTCAAAGTAGGCTAAAAGTCCAAATTCAGGGCATCAGCTCCAGGGGAAGGCTTTTTCTCTCTGTCGGCCTTCTTCTCTTCAGTGTTCCCCTGGTCTAGGAGCTTCTCCACGCAGGGACCCCAGGTCCAAAGGACGCACTCTGCTACCGGCACTGCTTTCTTGATGGTATGAGGTCCCCTGTCTCACTGCTCACTTCTGTCTTTTCTATCTCAAGAGATTGCCTCAGGATACAATCCAGTCTTGTAGATCAGGTCCTGCCTTACTAACACAACTGCCACCCATCCTCCCTCATAGAGGCAGGTTTACCACATACAGGAAAATCACACAGTACCAGGAATCGTGGCCTAGCCAAACTGATACACACATTTTTTGGGAGACATAATTCAAACCATGACACTCACCCACGGGCTCCATGGGAGAAAGACCTAGCGATCTACTCCCATAAAGATTACAGCCAAGAAAACCATATGGGGCAGTGACACTCTGTCACATGGGGTCGCTGTGAGTTGGAATTGTCTCAGTGACCCTCAATAACTGGCCTGTGAGTGACCCAAGTGCAGGAGTAGGGGCATGTTCACCTCTGGCTTCCACCGTCGCATCCTAACGCTGGGCACTGCAATCAACAGTTGCTCAATAATCACCCTCCCGATAACAGAAGGAGCCCTGGTGGCTCTGTGGTTAAGAGCTCAGCTGCTAACCAAAAGGTCAGCAGTTCGAATCCACCAGTCAGTCGCTCCTTGGAAACCCTATGGGGTGGTTCTACTCTGTCCTGTAGGGTCACTATGAGTCGGAATCGACTTGATGGCAACGGGTTTGGTTTTTTGGGTTTTAGATAATGGGATGCATTTTCTTCTTCTTCTTATCTGTGGACAGAAGCCATTAACTCATAGATAAAATTCCACTAACAATTGCTACGATGGGGTCAAACTTCTTCCCATGGTGTTTAATTAGATTACTAGCTAAGGTACAAAGCCAGTTCACCCAGAACATTCTGATTCTACATCAGTTCTGCCTTGAAATGTAACTATACCTACACTGGAGCCCTGGTGGCACAGTGGTTAACAGCAGTGGCTGCTAATCAAAAGCTTGGCAGTTCAAATCCACCAGCCGCTCCTTGGAAACCCTATGGGGCAGTCCTACTCTGTCCTATAGGTTTGCTATGAGTCAGAATCGACTCAACAGCAACAGGGTTTATACCTCTATTCCACTCCCTACCCAAACATACCAGAAAACTGCTCAAAACAGAAAAAGGAATAATTACCTCAAATAACACCTCAAGAGTCCCGAATAATCTTCCTCAAAGGACTGACACTTTCCTAGGCCTGAAACAAAGCATGGGTCTCAGTGAGTCTTCAGTTCTTGTCTCAGTTTTGCCACTGACCAGTATGACTCTGTGTGGACAATCTATGCGCAGAACCTCTGTTACCTGCGAGGCAAGACTTGGGTGTTTGGATTCCCTGTTAATTCTGCCCAGAGGGCTGCCTTGACCAGAGGGCTCTCCCACACCTACCTGTCAGGCCGCGTACCTGTCATGAGGGTGACTGACATCTGTTAGTCCCCAGTTCCACCTGGCCCTTCACCCACCCAGGGATGGCACAGGCCAGCTCACAGGATTATCTGATTTTCAGAGCTGGAAGGATCTCCAAGGCCACTGAAGTGGCGGATTCTAAGCCAACACTTGGGATGTAAACAGTAGGGGTTCCCGAGAGCCTAGGATGTGGCTGTCTGGGCTCAGGTGGGAACACCAGGTTCTGCTGCTGGTGCGGATGCACCCAGTTCGGCCGGTGACAACCGGTGGCTGTTTCTTACTTACACCATTGATGGGCACCTGTCTACGTCTTTACAACAAATGAGAACAAAACATTAACCTCTTAATAAACAGTTTTTTTAATAAATTGACATGGGGTCTATGGTGGGGGCAGGAATGAAAAAAATAATAGTAATTCCTGCAGTAGGTTGGAACCCTATGATCTTATCATCCACCATAGCTGTTCCTTTCAGCTCCCTGCCATGGCTTAACGATGGTCTCTTCCTATCTCTTGCTGTTTTGCTCATTTTAGCTCTTCTGGTTTTGTCCCCATTTAAGTGCTTGGCTGCTAACTCAACTCAAAGGTTGGCGGTTCAAACTCACCAGTGGCTCCGTGACAGAAAAGACTTGGCAATCTGCTCCTGTAAAGATTACAGCCTAGAAACCCTATGGAGCAGGTCTACTCTGTCCTACGAGATTGCTGAGTTGGAAATGACTTGAGAGCACCTAGCAACAACAACAGTTTCATCTCTACTTAACTGCGTGGTGACTCTTAATTTCCCTTTGTAGCCAGCCTCTCTTCTCCTCGGCGACTTTCCCATCCTTCTGGTCTACTCAGGCAGCAGGACTGTCAACCTCAATTGTTATTTATCATTACTAGGTGCTGTCTAGTCGGTTCTGACTCCTAGGAACCCTATGTACAACAGAACGAAACACTGCCTAGTCCTGCACCATCCTCACAAGCGTCGTTATGCTTGAGCCCATTGTTGCAGCTACTGTGTCAATCCGTCTCATTGAGGGTCTTCCTCTGTTTCGCTGACCCTCTAACTTTACAAAGCATGATGTCCTTCTCCAGGGACTGATCCCTCCTGATAACATGACCAAAGTACATGAGATGAAGTCTAGCCATCCCAAAGGGCAGTGAATTCATTCAACAAATGTTTACTCTACTATGTGCCAGGTGAGGGCAGTGATAGTTGGTGGTAGACCTGGGTTTGATTTCCAGCCAATGCACCTCAAGAGAAGCCACTACCCGTCTGTCAGTGGAGGCTTGCATGTTGCTATGATGCTGAACAGGTTTCACTGGAGCTTCTAAACTAAGACAGGCTAAGAAGAAAGACCTGGGGAACTACTTCCGAAAATCAATCAGTGAAAACCCTGTGGATCACAATAGTCCTATCCCGTTGTGAGTTGGGGCTGACTTGACGGCAGCTAACAACGTTATGTTGTTATGGGTAATGTTATAGGTATGGGGGAACAGAGCAGTGAACAAAATTTACAAAAATTCCTGCCTTCATTGAGCTTACATTCCAGGGGGAAGATACAAAGAACAAATAAATATGTAAAACATAGAGTATGTCAGAGGGTGATAGGTATTACACATCAAAGTAAAGCAGGCAAGGGGGTTAAAGAGTGCTGCGTGTGTATGTGATTTTATATAGGGTGCTCGGGAAGACCCCACCGATGGAGTGACATCAGAGGCCTGAAGAGGTGAGGGTGAGTCTTCCAATGGAAGAACATTCTAGGCAGAGAGAGCAGCCGGTGCAAATGCCCTGGCGTGGGGCATTCTTGGTATATTTAAGAACAGCGAGGGGGCCAGTGTGGCCGCAGGAGAGTAACGGATGGGGGAGTGGCAGGAGAGGCGAGAGGAGAGATGAGAGGCCGGGTCAGGCAGGGTCTGCAGACCACTGGGAGGACTTGGCTTTTCTTCTGAGCCAGATGGGAAGGTGGTGGTCAGAACAGCTCCATAAAAACGGCATGTTTACGTAGAACTTACACAATTCACTGGACAGAGCCTGTCGACCGTTGGCAGTGGATCTGCACAGATGTTCAGACATGAAAGAATGTTTAGATGCACATTTCCAAGCAGGCAACAAGAAACAAGACAAGCACACATTGCTGAGACAGTCCTCCGGCAAGATACCCCAGACCACGTGCATCCTGCGGAATCCCTAATTTTAGAAAACAGTCTGGAACTTGTCTGACCAAAATAAACCCGACCCCAAATGTTTACTTTTGTCGTTATTTTCCAGTTGTGGAGGCAGGAAGATCAACATCAGCCCAGGACATTTTATACATTCCCCACCAGAAACACTTCTCAGGGCGCCCTCTTGTATACACTCTTGCTGGAAAAGCCAGTGATTCCGAATCAAGGGAGTCTCAGAGTAAAACCTTTGGTACTGTTTCATACAGCACTATTTTTCGGTCCCTCAAATACCAGCTCTGGACTTCGTAACTCTTTTGATTTCCTTTTTCACGTGGATAAACACATCTTCCAATCCTGGGCCAGTAACCCTGTCTTAAGTTATCTAGTCTGCTACAACAACAAGTGGATGGCTTTAACAAACGGAAATTTATTCTCTCACGGTGTAGGAGGCTAGTAGTCTAAATTCAGGGTGCCAGCTCTAGGGGAAGGCTTTCTCTCTCTGTTGGCTCTGGTGGAAGGTGCTTCTCATCAATCTTCCCCTGGTCTAGGAGCTTCTCGGCACAGGGAACCTGGGTCCAAAGGACACTCTATTCTCCCGGCTCTTGTTTCTTGGTAGTTTGAGGTCTCCTTGTCTCTCTGCTCTCTTCTCTCTTTTTACATCTCAAAAGAGATTGGCTTAAAACACAGCCTAGTCTTGTAGATTGAGTCCTGACTCATTAACATGACTTCCGCTAATCCCACCTCATTAACATCATAGAGGTAGGATTTACAACACATAGGAAAATCACATCAGATGACAAAATGGTGGACAATCACACAATACTGGGAATCGTGGCCTAGTCAAGTAGACACATATTTTTGGGGGACACAATTCAATCCATAACAAACCCAAAGGGGCAAAAGAGCAAATGGAGGCCTCAATTTAAAACCCGTTGTCATTGAGTCAATTCTGACTCATAGCAACCCTATGGGACAGAGTAGAACTGCCCCATAGGGTCTCCAAGCAGCAGCTGGTGGATTCAAACTGCCAACCTTTTGGTTAGCAGCAGAACGCTTAACCACTGCGCCACAGGGCTCCAACAGGGCCTAGAGAAATGTATTTCCATCACAGAAACAGGACACAAAGTACTCATTCACTCTGAACAATGGAAATAGCCTTAATCTGCATCATAACGAGCTCTGAATTCTCACCTCAAGAATTTTAAGACAAGGAAAATCTCACCCTGGGTTAGCTTGAATACAAGGGGCCTGTTGTCCTTGGTTTCCAGTTTTCAAACACAGACCTGCTTCCTGTTTTAACAAGAGATGTGTAAAATGGAACTGCTCACCTTGCACCATATTCTGATTCCAGCTGACATCAACTCTTGTGCATAAGCACAGATATTTTCAGATGAATTCTGAAAATGTCATCAATGCATGTTAAGTGTGCTGCTGTTCCTTTCTCACTATCATTGCCTTCTGAAAGCCCAAATGCATGATTTTAGCATTGCTGGATTTTGCATTGGTTTACAAGTGTGTTGTCTCATAAAAGAGCGAAAGAAGCAAGGAGTACTTAGAAGGCTTGTTGGTATCAATTAGCTGACAGTTTAATAATTCAGATGGAAATATGCACATTAAAATGTGACCACTGACAGCCCGTAGTTTCCAACTGTAGGACTAGAATTCACACAACAGCACTTTTTATAAGAAATGTTTTCAGTTATTTGTTCCTTAACCAGGAATTTTCTAGGATAGAATACCTTCATAAGTGGAAAAATATTAACAAACAACTCCAAGAAACCTCTCTAGATAAAATTGCATAAACCGCCTATTTCAAAATAAACACCACCCTTTGGGTACGGAACATGGAATAAGAAGTGCCACGTGATTCTTCCTACACAGAGTTCCGCTCTGCCAAGGAGTTCGGGTATTTTAAGAACACAGTTAAACTATCAGTTGGGATGGCAGCTCCCTAGAAGCCTGCACAGCATTTACAGGGTTTCCCAAAAGAGCTTGGGGCTCCTCTATCCAGCTTATGACTTCAGTGTCACTTCAAGAACAGCAGAAACGGACGCCAACCTCTGCTTTTCCTCCTGCATCCCACCCAGTCAGCCAGCCACCGGACCCAGTGGGGCTCATCCCCAACTGCTCAGCTGCCATCCTGGCCCACGCTACTGCTTGTCCCTCCCCGGGAACCTCTGCAACTGTCTGACTGATGACAGCAACCTCCTCACCCACTTTTGCCAGAGTGATCTTTTCTGAAATGCAGATCCGGTCAAGCCCTCTTCTGGGGCTGTCCATGGCTGTAAGGTAACGCTCCATGCGCTAAGGCAACACCAGGTAGTGAATAGTGAAGCATGCTCCATGAACACCCTCTTACTGCCCATGATGGAAACAGCCTTGGCCTGTCAAAGATCCGCAGGCCAGAATATTCCTGCCAGACCTGTCGACACGAGGCTGGACTGGGCTGCTGCCTTGACGGTGGCTCTCCCCCAGAAACACACACTTAGTGCTTCAGGGCAGGGGTGGCATGGCCGCTGCTGCTGAGCAGCTGTGCTACACAGCCTCACTTGCCTGTTACTTGTTTGGAACCTGGAATGCTACTTCTTATAAACACCATGTGATGAAGAGTGGTGAGGTGCCCACGCTGGTCCATAGGACGGGATAAACCCCTAACTTAACATTTGCAAGGAAAGAGAGGGGAGATTTTTTTCATTTTCTGAATTTTACTTATTTTGCTGTTGTTGTTGAGACTACGGAGCCCTGGTGGTGCAGTAGTTAAGAGTTTGGCTACTAACTAAAATGTTGGCAGTTCGAATCCGCTAGCCGCTCCTTGGAAACCCTATGGGGGCAGTTCTACTACGTCCTATAGGCTCGCTACGAGTCGGAATCGACTCGACGGCGAGGGCTTTTGTTGAGAATATATACGGCAAAACATACACCAGTTCAACAGTTTCTACGTGTACAATTTAGTGACACTAAATACATTCTTCAAGATGCACAAACATTCTCATCCTCGATTTCTGAGTTGTTCCTCCCTCATTAACATAAACTCACTAGCCCCAAAGGTTCCTTTCTAATTCTATATAGACAGTTCTTAAAAGAGCATAATGCTTAAGGCAGGCCTTTTTTTTACTAGATAAGCTAAGCTGTTATTCAGTTTTAAGAAGACTTCAGGGGATATTTTTGGCTTAAGGTTTAAAGATTATCTCAGGGCAACAGCTTCAGGGGTTCATCCCCCCTCCATTGCTCCAGAAAGTCTAGAATCCATGAGAACTGGAAATTCTGTTCTGCATTTTCCCCCTTTGATCAGGATTCTTCTACGGAATCTTTGATCAGGATTCTTCTACGGAATCTTTGATGAAAATGTTCAGTAATGGTAGCTGGCACCATCCAGTTCTTCTGGTCTCAAGGCGAAGAAAGTTGTTCATGGAGGCAATTAGCCACATATTCCATATTCTCCTCCTATTCCTGACTCTCCTTCTTCCTCTGTGGCTCCAGGTGAACAGAGACCAAATGTTGTGTCTTAGATGGCTACTTGCAAGCTTTTAAGACCTCCAGGCACTATGCAATGAACCAGAAGGCAGAACAGAAGCACTAAACATGTAATTAGGTCAATTAACTGGGATCTCCCATGAAACCATGACCCTAAACCTTCAGACCAAGGAACCAAATCCCATGGGATGTTTGGCTGTATGTAAGCAGCCTCAGCAGCTTTTTTTTTTTGTTATTGTAAATATATCTATCACACAACTTTTGCCCATTCAACTTTTTACAGATATACAACTTATTGACAGTAATTACTATTCTCGGTTGTGCAACCCTACCCTTAATAAATGCAATTTTCCCATCGTTAACCTCTTTCTTCCCCCTCCCTCCTACCCCTGGTAATCACTTATAAACTTTGGTCTCTATACATTTGCCTTTTCTTGTCTTTTTATGTAAGTGAGATCACACAATATTTGTCCTTTTGTGATTGGCTTGTTTTACTCAGCATAACGTCTTCAAGCTCCAGCCATACTGTAGCATGTATCAAGACTTTGTTTCTCCTGTTGGCTGAGTAGTATTCTGTTGTATGTACGTACCACATTTTGTTTATCCACTCATCTATCTGTTAATGGGTATTTATGTTGTTTCCACATTTTGGCTATTGTGAATAGTGCTGCAGTGAACACTGGTGTACAGGTTTCTTTTTGAATCTCTGCTTTCAAGTCTTTTGAGTATATACCTAGGAGTGGAATCCCTGGGTCATATGTAGTTCTATTTTTAGTTTTTTGAAGACCCGTCACAGTTTCCCACAATGGCTGTACCATTTTGTCTTCCCACCAGCAATGGATAAGGGTTCCAATTTCCCCAAACCCTCGCCAAGGTTTGTTATTTACTTATTTATTTTTAATCTTAACCATCCTAGTGGGAGTAAAATGGTATCTTGTTGTGGTTTTGATCTGCATCTCTCTGATGACTAATGACACTGTGTTTGAATGTCCTGTTTGGTGAAACGTCTATTCAAGTCCTTTGCCCATTTTATGATTAGGCTAATTGTCTTCCTGTTGTTGTCAAAGTTTTATATATATTTTGGTTATTAGATTCTTGTTGGATATATGGTTTCCAAAGATATTCTCCCAGTCAGTAACTTGTCTTTTCATTTTTTTTTGTAAAGTCTTTTGATGAACAAAAGTTTTTCATTTTTATGAGGTCCCATTTATTTTGCCTTTTGCTGTTTATGATTTTGTTATTACATTAGAAAATCCATTGTTGAAAGCCAAGCCTGACAGCATTGTCCCTGCTTGTTCTTCTATGAATTTTATGGTTTTAGTTTGTGCATTTAGGTCCTTAACCCATTTTGAATTTATTTTTGTGTATGGTGTGAGACACGGATCCTGTTTCATTTCTCTGCATGTGGAAATCTTCTTTCCCCATTGAACAGACTTAGCATCCTTATAAAAGATAAGCTAACCATAGATGTGTGAGTATATTTCTGGACTCTCAATTCTATTCCGTTGGCCTATATGTCTATTGTTATACCAGTACCACGCTGTTTTGATTACTATAACTGTATAGCATATTTTAAAATCAGGAAGTGTGAGTCTTCCTAGTTTGTTCTTCTCTTTCAATATTATTTTAGCTATTCAGGGCCTCTTGCCATTCCATATAAAGTTAAGGATTGGTTTTTCTATTTCTGTAAAGAAAGCTGTTAGAATTTTGATTGGGATTGTGCTGAATCTACAGATTGCTTTGGGTAGTATTGACATCTTAACAATATTAAGTCTTCCAATCCATGAACAAGAGGGGAAATCCATTTAGTAAAGATTTGCTGTGTCCTATCAAGTTGACTGTTACTCATAGTGACTGTATATGATAGTGTAGAGCTGCCTCATAAGGTTTCCTAATTATGGGAGCAGATTGCCAGGTCTTTTCTCACGTGGAGCAATTGGTGGGTTCAAATCATCAACCTTTTGGTTAGTAGCTGAGCGTTTAACCATTGTGCCATCAGGGCTCCTTAGTAAAGATATATCTGGCACCAAATGTAAGGAAGCCTGCTAGTTCCTTCAACAGAACTATACCCTGATCCTCCCACCCTGGGTGGAGGTGGGAGAATCTCCCCCATGGGAAGGAGAGGCTGAAGTTCAGGATGCAGTTCTTGTCTTGACATCCATATTCCCTTTGGAAATCTTTCCAATTGCTGCTATCCTGCTTCCTGGGCCTCAGGGTACTGCTTCCCAGACCACTGAGGCTCAGAGGGGGGACAGATCCTTGTTTTTTTGTTCCACAGCTCTGCAAGGCTTCAGTGTGAGAGCAGCACTCAGTGTGAGGACAGCAGTTAGATGTGGCTGCCCTCAGGGCCCTTGGGCCTTAGCCCCTCTTCATGGGCACTCTATGAGGCTGACCCCAGATACCATCCTCCCCCAGGTGAGGCCTTCATTGCCTACAATGTGGGAAAAAGTCCCTCAGCACATCTGAACTCCTCAGAGGCAAGGCCCAAGACAATAGGGCCCAGAGAGAAGAAATAGTTCTCCATCTGTGTCCCAGGATGCTCAGCAGTGGTAATGACCACTCCCTTACAAGGAGTCCATCCCCTCACATAGGGTATGGTCTCATGGACCTCAAAAGGTCACAACAGCTCAACATCAGTACAAAAGTTGCATATACTCTGTGTGTATGTGTGCATGTATATGTGTGCATATGTGCGTGTGTGTGCGTGTGTATATGCTTGCGTGCAAGCGAGGGGGGCTGTTAGGGGTTGTTTTCTCCTACCATGTGCCAGGTGCTGAGCTAGGCACTGAGAGATTAACACTTAAATAAGGAAACGTTCCTGTCCTTAGCGAACTCGCAAACTAGCAGAAGGAACAGGTAACATTGACTCCAACAGTCAAAGCAGAACTGTCCCTCACACCGCTGTCCCTCACACCCTTTCTTCTCTGTTCTGATCACGGAGGAGACAGTGCCGAGGGGCCCCTGCTGTACAGCCAGCCACACGCAGCCAGAGGTGCCCCTCCTAGATGGAGGCAGCATACAGAATCCTGGACTGCATACAGTCCCAACATCCTTTTCCTTAGCTGAACCATTTGGCCAATCAGAGGTTAACCTCTGCTCTCTGCGGGGGCGGTTGGGGAGAGCGGAATAAAGGCTCTGTGCTGGCTGCCTCCAGAAGACGCTGTGGGAAAGAAGAGAGGAAACAACGGCCAAGTACTATGACAACCGCAATGGGCACAAGTGGAGGAAGACTGCTCCTCTGCTCTCCATTCCCTTCCCCTTCTTCCCGGTGTGAAAACCAAAAATCAAACCCACTGCCGATTCACGGGCTTATTGTGATGCAGAGGCCCAAGGGGCCCTGATTCAACACCATGGAGAGGACAGGGCCTCAAAAGGCTAGACCCCGGACCCCGGGGCTGAGGAGTGCACAGGCCGGACCCCGGACCCCGGGGCTGAGGAGTGCACGGGACAAGAGTGTCTTGTGGTGGCGAAGGGCAGGGGAGAGGCCAGAACGAACTGAATTACTGGATCATCTCACGTATGAGTGAGCCAATGAGACCCAAACGTCTACCCCAGTCCACACAGCAAGTGGAACGCCGCCATGTCAAATCCCGCCCCGTTGCTGAAAGCAGATGGACAACCTTAAACCAGACAGCAGCTATGTCCCCCACAGAAGGTGCTTTCTGAAAACCCCCTCTATAGGAGGATGCTTCCGAATTGAAAGCCGTTGGTGCCTGGCCCTTCACCATCCGCAGGCCCGAGGGATGGAGAGTGGGGGACCCCCCATGCCTCCTGCCAGGGGACCCCGCAGGGCCTTTTCAGGCCCCACCCTGATGTTAAACTGTCAGGGTAGACGTTTCATGGCCTGGGGAAATGCAGCTGACCTGAGGGGGAGCAAAGCTACAGAACCACCAAAGCTGCCAATTCCGAGGAGGGGGAGGAGAAGCTGTCTTCTTAAGCAGTGCCAGCAGCCCACACCCTTGCCTCCCGCATCAGACAAGTCAATCCTGGGGGAGCTGCCCCCACAGTGCTCAGCCTCACCAAGTCCTGGTGCACGTCAGAGAACATGCCATCTGCTGGAAGGAAGGCCTGGGGCTCTCGCCTGTGACAACACAGCAGGCCAGCGCAGCACCCCAGACAGGGCTTTCTGGCACGTTCTCAAAGGCCGCAAGTGGAGACCATGAGTCCCTGTCTCTCATCCAGAAACTGTTCCTCACTATTGAGCTAAATCTCTTCTCCCCTGTGGTAGGCCGAAGAATGCCCTTCCCCACTGACGTCCTCATCCTATGTCCTAGAACTTGTGAATGCTGCTATCTTATATGGCAAAGGGGACTTGCAGGTGTGACTAAACCAAGGACTTGAGACGGGGAGATTATTCTGGATTATCCGAGTGGGCCCTCAATGTAACAAGGATCCTTACAAGAGGGAGGCAAGAACAGGGGTATGATGACAGACACGAGAGGCTGGAGTGATGTGGGGAAGGGGCCATGGGCCAAGGGCTGCAGGTGGCCGCCAGAGGCTAGAAAGGACAAGGATTCTCATCTCGAGCCTCCAGAAGGAACCAGTCCGCCCACACCTTGACTTTAGCCCAGCCGAGACTCATTTCAGACTTCCGGCTCCAGAAGTGCGAGGGAATGTGCTTGTTTTAGTGATTCCTTTGTTACCGCAGGAGTAAGAAACGAATACAAGCCCTCAGGAGGGACTGAGAGAAGGGATCACACCCACCCCAGGGCTTCCATACCCCCCAGCCTCTTTTTTAAAAAAATTTTCTTGTGCTTTAGGTGGAAGTTTACAGTTCAAGTTAATACTTACATACATATTGTTTGGTGACATTGGTTGCAATCCCCATGATGTGACAGCATGTGCCCCCTTTCCACCCCGGGTTCCCTGTGTCCATTCACCCCGTTCCTATTCCCTCCTGCCTTCTCATCTTGCTTTTGGCAGGAGTTGCCCGTTTGGTCTCGAATTCTTGATTGAACTAATAAGCACGTTTTTCATGTGCGTTATTTTTTGTTTCATAGGCCTGTCTACTCTTTGTCTGAAAAGTGGGCTTTGGGAATGGTTTCAGTTCTAAATTAGCAGAGTATCTAGGGGCCATAGTCTCAGAGGCTCCTCCAGTCTCTGTCAGACCAGTAAGTCTGGTCTTTTTTTCTGTGAAACTGAATTCTCTTCTACCTTCTTCTCCCATTCTGTCTGGGACTCTCTGTTGTGATCCCCGTCAGAGTGGTCACTGGTGGTAGCTGGGCACCATCTAGTTCTTCTGGTCTCAGGCGGGTGGAGTCTCTGGTTCATGTGGTCCTTTAGTCCTTTGGGCTAATATCTTCCTTGTGTCATTGGTTTTCTTCATTCCTCCTATCCTCTTAAATTATCCTCTCTGGCCCCCTCACTGCTCTCACCAGCTCCTCCCTCAAACTATCCTGTGGGCATCTTCACTTGGTTTACTCACCAAGGAAGATATACTTGCTTCTCTGTCTCACCTGGGGCCCAGCCAAGCACAGCTCCTGGCACCCAGGAGAGGCCCCCAAAATGAATACTGACAAAGACCCCGTTATCCTGAAGCAGGAGGGCCCTGGTCTCCCTTTCTCATTCTATCCTTGCTGAGCCTTCCTCAGCTGTAGACTCCTACCTGCTGACTGACTCCCCAGTTCTTGAGGCTCAAATTCTTCATGACCCAATTTTGGACTGGGACATATTTATTGTCATTAATAATCCCTCCTGGAAATGGCCTCCAACACCTGCCTCACCTATGGCCTTTCTCGTTTCTACCTCACACGTCACTTCTAAAATAAAGAATGGAGTGAAAATATATTCAGAGACTCCATCCTTCCGTTAATTATCAACTCAAGGCAAAATTCCAATACTGTTTTCCCAGAGAAGAAAAAAGCTTTCAGTTCTGTGCTGGGGACTGTCCTGAATGTCCCAAGGTGAAGGGTCTTACCTCAGAGTAGACTCTTGAAAAGAAGGCTCCTCTGCTCTTGAGGAGCTCTGGTGGCTCAGTGGTTAAGAGCTCAGGCTGCTAACCAAAAGGCTGGCAGTTCGAATCTACCAGCCGCTCCTTGGAAACCCTATGGGGCAGTTTTACTCCATCCTATGAGGCTGCTATGAGTTGGAATTGACTCTACGGTCATGGGTAACAAACGGTTTTCTGCTCATGAGCTCCCTAACCGTAGCTTTCTGACAGAGTCCAAGAGGGTAGTGTCTTCTATAGAGAAGTGTAGTTCTCAAACTTTAAAGTATCAATGGATAGCCTTTTTTCCAAAAGTAACTCTTACAATACCCCTAACATAAAACAACAAAAGCTGAGCAGAACTGCTCTGCCTGGTGGGGGTAGGAAGAACTGAGTCAGATCCATTCGGCCTACCAGCAACTTTCACGGCCGTCTGAAAACCACTGATACCACTCATAATCTAGTCTTTATAGTACATATAATCTTTTCAATGACACATAATTCTGTTGCCAGAAAACCTATTAAAATAAAAGGTATTCTTGCTACTTCCCACAATGTCCCTTAACTGCACTTGTCAATCTGTGGGGCCTGTTTCCTGTTTGGGGCAGGGAACAGTGTTTGCTTTGTGACCCTGACCCAGGTCCTAGCATAGGGCTCAGATCACTATACTTCTTAATGTTTTTTGACTAAATGAACCAAATTGTTTCCAAGCTCCAGACACTCACTAAACTTTACTTAAGGTTAATTCTGATTCAAAACAAGCAAACAAACAAAAAACTATACTATAATGAAAGAATATAATCTCTTAGAGCCACCGTAGGGCAACATAAGTTTTGGTCTATAGAGGTGAAGTCTTTGATTATATTATATCAAGAGAACATGTGATGGGAAAACTGATTGGTATGATAACAACCAGATGAGACTGGAGGGCAGGGGGGAGAAGTAGAGTCCTCTAGAAATGTGAGCCCAGATGACACTCCTGGGGAGATGCATCCTGCATTTATAGGCTGGCGTACTCCAAGAAATACATTAAACGCAAGACAGCTTGAGAAAGAGTTCACACTCATCACTAGCTAATCCAGTGAGCTAATTCACGAGCAGGGGCGTGGAACTAAGAAAAGACCCAGCATGTAGTATGTGGAATCACAGACTCCAGCTTGCCTGGAGCAGCGTGGGAAAGCAGGCAGGTGGGGCAGGAGTGGTCAGACAACACAAGGACTTCCAAAGCTGCAAAGGCCTTGGCTTGATGAGGCAGGTAGTGGGAGTGGGGGTGGGGTCGCAGGGGTAGAAGGGGCTCTAACAAATTATACTTTGGGGAATTTCTTGATACCAAGTGGATTTTATCTTTATTTTGTAAAAATTCCGTAACAGCTCACAATCATTAGCCATTAGAGAACTGCAAATTAAAACTCCGAGATACCATCTCACCTCAACAAGGCTAGCATTAACCCAAAAAAACACAAAATAATAAATGTTGGAGAGGTTGTGGAGAGACTGGAACACTTAAACACCGGTGGTGGGAATATAAAATGGTACAACCACTTGGGAAAATTTGGTGCTTCCTTTAAAAGCTAGATATAGAAGTACCATACAAACCAGCAATCCCACTCCTTGGAATATATCCTAGAGAAATAAGAGCTCTCACATGAATAGATATATGCACACCCATGTTCACTGCAGCACTGTTTACAATACCAAACAGACAGAAACAACCTAGGTGCCCATCGATGGATTAATGGATCAACAAATTATGGTATATTCACACCATGGAATACTATGCAATGATAAAGAACGACGATGAATCCATGAAACATCTCATATCATGGATGAATCTGGAGGGCATTCTGCTGACACACATTGTATAAGACCACTATTATAAGAACTCAAGAAAAGGTTTAAACACAGAAGAAAACGGGGAGGGAGGGAAAGGGGTAGTCACTAACTAGACAGTAGACAAGAACTATCTTAGGTGAAGGGAAGTACAACAGACAATACAGGGGAAGTCAGCACAACTGGACTAAACCAAAAGCTACGAAGTTTTCTGAATACAACCAAACACTTTGAGGGACAGACTAGCAGGGGTAGGGGTCTGGGGACCATGCTTTCAGGGGCCATCTAGGTCAACTGGCATAACAAAGTTTATTAAGAAAATGTTCTGCATCCCACTTTGGTGAGTGGCGTCTGGAGTCTTAAAAGCTAGCGAGCAGCCATCTAAGATGCATCAATTGGTCCCCACCCACCTGAAGCAAGGGAGAATGAAGAACACCAAAGACACAAGGAAACTATTAGCCCAAGAGACAGAAAGGGCCACATAAACCAGAGACTCTATTAGCCTGAGACCAGAAGAACTAGATGGTGCCCAGCTACCACCAATGCTCGCACTGACAGGAAACACAACAGAGAGTCCCTGATGGAGCAGGAGAAAAGTGGGGTGCAGAACTCAAATTCTAGTAAAAAGATCAGACTTAATGGTCTGAGGCTGGAGGGACTCTGGAAGACATGGCCCCTGGACTCTTTGTTAGCCCAAAACTAAAACCATTCCTGAAGCCACCTCTTCAGACAAAGATGAGACTGGACTATAAGACATAAAATGATACTCGTGAAGAGTGTGCTTCTTAGCTTAAGTAGATACATGAGAATAAATGGGCAAAACTCCTGTCTGGAGGTGAGATGAGAAGGCAGAGAGGGACAGGAGCTGGTTGAATGGACACAGAAATTTCCAGTGGAAAGGAGGAATGTGCTGTCACATTAAAGGGAGAGCAACTAGGGTCACATAACAATGTGTGTATAAATTTTTGTAGGAGAAACTAACTTGGACTGTAAACGTTCACTTAAAGCACAATTAAAAAAAAAATCCATTAACATAAAATTCACCAACTGAACCATTTTAAAGTATACAACTCAGTGGCATTTATTTATTTTTTTCTTGATGATCTCAGTCATTTTATTTCTTTAACTTTATTGTGCTTTAGATGTTTTCATTCAAAAATTTATACTTGTTTTGTGACATTGCTTGCAATCCCCACAATGTGACAGCATGCTCCCCCTTTCCACCACAGGTTCCTCTGTCCAGTTCCTGTCCCTTCCTGCCTTCCTGTCTTGCTTTTGGACAGTAGTTGCCCATTTAGTCTCATATATTTGCTTGAACTAAGAAGCATTTACCTCACGTGTGTTATTTTTTGTTTTATAGGCCTGTGTAATCTTTGTCTGAAAAGTGGGCTTTGAGAGTGGTTTCAGTTCTGGGTTAGCAGAACACCTGGGGGCCATAGTCTTGGGGATTCAGTGGCATATAGTACAATCACAGTGTTGTGCAACCACCATCACTATCCAGTTCTAGAACATTCTCATCATCGCACAAGGAAGCCCCACGCTGTTTAAGCAAGCATTCCCCATTATCTCCAGCCTCTATCTGTATGTGCCACATTTTTTTATTCATTCAACAGTTGACGGACACTGGGTTGTTTCCACCTTTCGACTACTGTGAATAGTGCCACTAGGAACATTTGTACACAAGTTTTTGTTTGAACACCTGTTTTCAATTCTTCTGGGCATATACCTAGGAGTGGAATTGCTGGGTCTATGACTGACTTGCAGAGGAACCACCAGACTGTTTTCCACAGTAGCTGCACCATTTTACATTTCTACCAGCAAGGTATGAGGGCTAACGAGGTGAATGTTTGAACTCCATAAGAAAGGCACAGAGATATGAAGTCACCAGCACAATGTCAGAGTTGATCAGAGGCAGACAGGAGGCTGTAACTTAGGTCTCCAGGCCCCGAGGTCTGCTCTCTTACTCAATCAGGAAGGATGCATGTAACTGAGTATATTTAGCTTACGTCCCTCCTGGGTAACACGCCTCCACATGCCTCCTGTTCCCTCCCTGCCTCTGCTTCACTTAGTATATTTCCTAGGCCTTCCTCTATTCCCAACCCTTCTTTCTTTTTATTGTTGTTGAAAATATACACAGCCAAACATATACCAACTCAACAAATTCTACATATACAATTGAGTGACACTGATTATACCCTTCAAGCTGTATAACCATTCTCACCCTCCTTTTCTAAACTGTTCCTCCGCTCTTAACATAAACTCACTGACCCCTAAGGTTCCTATCTAACCTTTCCAGCTGCTGTTGTTAATTTGATCCCATACAGTTAGTTCTTTAAAAGAGCATAATGCTCAATGCAGACTCTTTTTTTTTTTTTTTTTTTTAATTAGTTAAGCTAAACTACTATTTGGTTTAAAGAAGACTTCAGGGGATATTTTTGGTTTCAGTTTTAAAGATTATCTCAGGGCAATAGTTTTGGGGGTTCATCCACCCACCATGGCTCCAGCAAGTCTGGAGTCCATGAGAATTTGAAATTCTGTTCTGCATTTGCCCCCTTTTGATCAAGATTCTTCTACAGAATATTTGATCAAAACATTCAGTAACGGTAGCTAGGCACCATCCAGTTCTTCTGGTCTCATGGCAAAGGGCGCAGTTGTTTATGGGGATAATTAGCCACACATTCCATTTCCTCCTCCTATTCTGGACTCTCCTTCTTCCTCTGTTGTTCCAGGTGAATAGAGACCAATTGTTGTACCTTGGATGGCCGCTTGCGCTTGCAAGTTTTTAAGATCCCAGGTGCTACATCTCGGACTACCTTCCTTACCCTTAAGGCCCACTTCCATGAAACTTTCTGAATTCTTCTCTAAGAACTCCAACCTACACAGCCCTTTTCTTCCCTAATTCGTACTATGCCCTTGAGCCCTTGACTCATCTAACTTTCTTCTTGAATTTCTGGTGTTAAACACAATAGTACTGAATTTTATACTTTACTCAGTCATGTTTTATTCAACACCATATCCTCAGTGCCTGGGTACTCAAATTAAGGCTAAACAAATGAAAGAATGAAAGCTTCACTGCATACCGTTTTTCTCTGGCTGATGGTAAGGACTGCCTGACCCTTCCTTCATTTACATCCCTCTGAAAGTTCTGAATAAAAATCTGATGACTGAGTGACACTGTGTACTAAACAGAAACATTTAATAGTAAAACTATATCTAGAACACCGTGGTCTGGCAGTTGCTATAAGTAAAGCTACATTTCCAATTAGATGACATCAAACTAACAATGTCTAAATTTATTCGTCTATATTGGGATATAATTTAGGGCAACTTACCAGCAGTTAATTTTCTAAATAATTACAATGAAAGTGTCTAATGCTGCACGGCAGAGAATGTGCTATAAATATTAAACAGGATACACAGACGTTTTCTTACACTTGATTTGTATATAAGCCAGACTAGAAAATTCCCTTTATATTAGTAAAGTTATTGCTAACTTTGCTAAGCTCTGTCTTAAGAGTTACAGTGATTTATGTGTGAACATGTATTGCCCTGCCATTGGACTGTGAGCTCCTGAGAGGAAGGACTGAGTACGTGTCCTTCTCATCTTGCATTCATCCTTCTCTGCACCGCGACCCTGCCCTCCCCCAGGCACAGAAGCTTGGTGCTTCGTAAGTGCGATGAACAAATGAATATGCATACTGCTAACGCAAGGAAACGCTCTGTCCCGTTCACCAACAAAGCAATGGGTATCAGCACAGAGTTACTGGGAACCTCTGTAGACCATGGACGCTAGAAAGATGTAATGAAGTTGGAGAAATACTGTGGCATTTCAGTGTGGTAGATAGAAGTAGGACATCCAGATACCGTTCAACCTTTGCCAGCGACTTCTTGTGGCACCCAGAGTGTTGACGTCCCTTCTCTGGGCCTCAGGTGCTCTACCTTTGATCCAATCTAGTACCTTCCACCCTCCTATCTCCCAGTCAGGGACCACAAACAAGGTGGTTCCTCGCACGGACTCCTACGGAAAAGTGCTTTTGTACACTGTAAAGTACCATGTGAATAAAAGCACCACACTTAAAAATCACTTAAATAATGTCAGACTAGGTAATTCAGAGTAACCTTCCTGTTAAGAACAACTACAAAAGCTGGAAAAATACTTTTTAATTGTGCTTGAAGTTACTGGAGAACTAATAATGCAGTGAAGAATAATGAAGCCACTATTCGAGAGAAGAGAGAAATACGGAGAGGCAAGCCTGGCATCTGGGGACACTCTTCCCCCGGGATGCTTGGCACTTCTGGAAGAGGTGGCTAAAAGGTTGAAAAGCTCAGCAGCACTTCTGATGGCCTGTGGAGTGAGGGGGACAAAAATCACAGTTCCATGCTGAATGAACTACACTCTAAGAGTAAAGGTAAACCACAAATAGACTAGTCCTCACAGGAACAAAAGCCCAGCTTTGAATCCCCTCAACCTCTAAAATTGGATTACAGTGATACCAGATTGCTGGTGCCCCCCAGGCACCTTTCAGAAGCAAATATAAATTCTTCCTAAAGGAAGATAACATCATACAAGGCCTCAAATTATATCTGTAAATTTTCATATATGATGTCTGTCACTCAGTCAAAAATAACTAGGCATATGAGGATGTAAGACAGTATGAGCAGATTCCAAGAGAAACACCACACAATAGAAACAGACTCACAAGGGCTCCAAACAAAGGTGTTATCAGATGCAGCCTTAAACAACAATAACAGAAAACTACGCTTAATATATTCAAAGAGTTAAAAGATAAAATTGAAAACTTTCTCAAAGGACTAGAAACCTAAAAGCACAAACAGAAATTCTAGAACTTAAAATAACTAAAATTAAGAATTCAGTAGGTGGGTTTAACAGAATACAGCTTGAAGAGAAAATGAGGGAAATAAATGACAAGCCTGAAGAAAACACCTAGTTTGAAACTTAGAAAGACAAAAGGATAGGAAATAAAGATACGTGGGTAAGAGATATAGGAGGTACAGTGAGAAGGGCTGTAAAAAGATTTCTAATTAGACTTCTAGACGAGGAAAGAGAGGAATGGGCAGAAGATATAACAACCAAGAAGTTTTCAAAACTGAAGAAAGCTGTCAAGCACAGATTGAAGACGGAATGGATGAACCCCAAGCAGGATAAACAAAAAGAAAACTACACTTAGGCACATCACAGGAAAAATACTGAGCACAAAGAGAAAATTCTTAAAAGTGGCCAGCGGAAAAAAGGCAAATTATCATCAAAAGAGTAACAATAAAATTGCCAGTTGATTTCTCAATAAAAATACAGAAAACCAAAAGACACTGGAACAGCTTCCAAGTACTGAGAGAAAATATCTAAATTAACTTAAAGAAGAAATAACACCAATCTTATACAAACTCTTCCAAAAAACAAAAAAGAGTGCACTTCCCCATTCATTTCACAAGACTAACCAAACAATGATGTAAAAATTTGACAAGGACATTACAATGAAGTAACTTACAGGCAATCCTTCTCACGAGCATAGACATAAAAATCATGAACAGAGTATTAGAAAACTGAATCCAGCAATATATAAAAGGGATACTATAACACATTATACGCGATTGGGTTTACTGGCAGGAATGCAATCAATACTTTAACAGAACAAAGGAGAAAACCCCAATGATCATATCAATACATTCAGAAAAATAATTTGAGGAAATTCAACATCCATTTAGGATAAAAACTCCTTTGCAAACTAGGACAAGATATGACTCTCCTGAATCTGTAAATGGTATTTATAAATAACCTACAGCACACACCATACTTGAAGGTGAAATGTTGAGAGCTTTCTGCTGAGATCAGGAACAAGACAAGGATGCCTGTATCACTATTTCCATTAACATCACACTAGAAGAAAAAAAGACATTTAAGAAATGGGGGATAAAAACTCATTCACAGACAATTTGATAGTGCGCACAGAAAATCCAAAAGAATCTTCAGACGAATCTCTAGAATCAACAATTCATTGGAAGATATAAGGTCAGTCTAAAAATATTTATTGTACTTTATACACCAAGCATTAGAAAAGGAAAAATATTAAAGTTATACTTTATACGAGCATCAAAACTATAAAAGTATCTAGGAATAATTCTAGCAAAAGACAGTCAATACCCCTACACTGAAAATTCTAAAATGTTATGTAGAGAAGTATTAAAAGTCCATAAGTAAATGGAAAAACAGACCATGCTCACAGTTTCAAAGGGTCAGTACTGTAAATATGTTAAATTCCCCAAACTTGTCTATACAGTCCATGCAATCTCAATGAAAATCCTAACAGTTTTTGCTTGTTTACTTGTTTTTTCTTTTTGTAGAAACTAAAGACAGATAAGCAGATTCTAAAATTTACATGGAAATGCATAGGGCCAATAACAGATTTGTCTCACTGGATACTCATTCCCATAAAACCCATTACCATCGAGTCGATTCTGACTCGTAGTGACCCCATAGGACACAGCAGAACTGCCCCATAGGGCTTCCAAGGGGTGGCTATTGGATTTGAACTGCTGACCTTTTGGTTAGCAAAAGGGCTCTGCCTCACTGGATACCGAAATGTGTTACAAACCAACAGTAGTTAAGAAAGTGTGATTTTGGCAAAAGAATAGACCAATGCAAGAGAACTAAGTCCAGAACAGACTCGGGCACATACATGTTCATGCAGAGGGAGGTGAATGGTGTTGATCCCTGGAGACACAACCAGAATAAACAGACTACAGGCACTCCAGTCCTCGGGCTACAAATGAGATCTGTTCCTAAGTGTGTCTTTAAGAATTTGTAGGTAAGTCAGAACAGGTGCATACATTTCTTATTCAGCCTTACTTTAGTGCAAGGTTGGAGCCCTGGTGGCGCAGTGTTTAAGGGCTCGGCTGCTAATCAAAAGGTCGGCAGTTCAAATCCACCAGTTGCTCCTTGGAAACCCTATGGGGCAGTTCTACTGTGTCCTCTAGGGTCACTATGAGTTGGAATCGATCTGATGGCAATGGTTTCGTTGGTTTAGTGCAAGAAAAGGCTCTGAGCCTTTTCAATGATTTAAAAGCTGCAGGTGCAGCACTGGAAGGTGACTGCAATGAAGACCTTGCTGTGAGTAGGGGTTGGTTCAATCGCTTCAAAGTGAAGGCAAATTTACAGAACATCCAAGGGCAAGTACCAGTTGTCAGCAAATTGTAAATCAGAAGTTCGTAACCCAGGGACAGCCAGTAACAAGCATTTTCAGTTTGCAGGGTCTTCCCAACTCTCACTTCCAACTGAAAGCAAAGCCATCTGCCAGGAAACCAAAACATTTCCCCTCTACTTTCCAGGAAGAAGGAAAAGCAGGGATTTCGGCTCCATGTCCTGCCATCTATGGATTTTCGTCCAAAACATTCCAGGCAGCCTGGAGGATGGACAGGATGGCCACTGAGTCTTGTACTGTCCCTTACTTAGGAGAACAGGGCAGTGGATGAGGGAGGGAGACCTCAGTTTTAAAACACTGCTTCTCATTTACAAGTCTAGCAAGTTTCTAACCAAACTGCTTAACCTCTCCGAGCCTCAGTTTCCTTATCTGTGAAGGAAGGGTGTTGTGAAGAGAAAATGACAGAATGTTTGCGGAGCGCCCAGGACAGCGTAAGCCGACACACAGTAAGCATTTAATAAGTGGAAGCCACTCTCGAGAATATACTGGGGTGGGTGCTAGGGCTCCAGTGATGTTTAAGACAGAAGAACAGACAACAAACCAGGCTTGTGAGGGTTTATCACTCAGTGCCTGGTGTGTGGTTGACGTTCATACGTATTTGTGGAATTAGGAAGTTACTAACTCACCAGGCTCTCATGAAATCCTTAGAGTTAAGGTCCTCTTGTTTACAATTGCTCCTCCCTTTGAAATAACTGGATCCCCAATCCATTTCTGCCGTCCATTATTATTAAGACAGGGCTCACTCCGATGTCTCCACCACACCCACCCACACACGCACACGCGTGCACGCACACACCCCTGATCTCAGTTAACACCGTTCCCCTTTTTTCCTACCCTGGACGCCTGGGGGCCCCCTCTGCCTCATGTGGTCAATTTGTGCCTGGCCAGCCCTGAGCCTGGCTAACACCTAGGTGGTTTACCGAGCCTCTACCTTTTTTGTTAGTTGCCGTGGAGTCTGCCCCCAACTCATGAGGACCCCATGTATTACAAAGTGGAACTGCTCCATAGAGTTTCCTTGGCTATAATCTTTATGGAGGCAGTTCACCAGGCCTTTCTTCCGTCGTGCAGCCAACCGCAAACCTCTCATGTCACCCAGGTTGCTTGAGCCTCTACCTTACCCCTCTCGTCCCAAACCAAACCAGTTGCCATGGAGTCAATTCTGACACATGGCAACCCTATGTGTGCAGGGCAGAATTGCTCTACAGGGTTTCAAGGCCATGACCTTTTGGAAGCACATCACCAGGCTTTTCTTCCAATGCGCCTCTGGGTAGGTTTGAACAGCCAACCTTTTGGCTAGTAGTCAAGTGCTTAACAGTTTATACCATCCAGGGACTATCTTTACTGTACCCAGAGGCTTCTAACTCAAAACTCCTATAAAGAAAATATTTCAAAACCAACTAGAGGTTGGGTACTACCAAGCCCTCTTCCAAAACTCACACTTTATGCCTGAAAACACCTGCCTGGAGGGAAGGAGTGAGGGGGTGCTGTAGGAAGGAGCTGGCCTCCTCTCCTCCACGGGGAACCACAGCACCCCCAGTCACCCCATTCTGGGACACTCATATCACTTCTAGACTCGCCACGGGGTGGGGAAAGGAGGGCAGTACCCCCCTTGTCAAAAAAAAAAAAGAAAAAAAACCAAACCCACTGCCAGTGAGTAGACCCTATACGACAGAGGACTGCCCCATAGGGTTTCCAAGGAGCAGCTGGTGGATTCGAATTGCCAACCTTTTGGTCAGCAGCCAAGCGCTTAACCACTGCGCCACTGGGGCTCCTCTCAAAGACACCACAAGTCAAGATGCTTTTAAAGCCACAGATGGATAAAGCGTAAATAACTGAAGAGGATTTCCTAATGACAGTCTGACCTTTAAGCACATCAGAATTCTGCTCCTCCCTCTCTGTGCAGGGAGAGTTACACCCTTCACCCAGGTGTTTGCACTGCTTTCTGATTCCTGCTGCTATCCCTCCTCTTGCTCTGCCAAATAGGAGAATCTCAAACCTGACTTGGATACCCACTGAAATGTTTAACAAACATTTGTTTTCAATATAATCGCTGTTATTTGCAAAGGTGCTTTCTGTCGGGTGTTCAGTGGAACTGGGAACAGCCAATCTGCACCCTCAATAAAAAGGAACCCTGATTTCCCTCACCCCTCGACTCCTCGTCCAAGCTGCACAGCTTTGTCTCCTCCAGGACTTCCCTCCCAGCTCCTGCTCTCCCTCCTTGGAACTCTCTCCCAGCTCTGAGTGACAAGGACGTCATCACTGTGCACCCACGACTCAGTTCTGAGGTTCCTAGCACACTCCCGTTTGTAAAACCCAGAGAGTACTAAGCTCAGACCTAGCAGTAAGTCACCTGGCAAACCACGCTCTGGGAAGTGAACGCGGCAGCCAGGATAACCACATGCAGCGCTCACCCCCTACTATAGTTTCCTGAGTACAGCAATAAGTTAAGTCAATCTTCTAGGATCAACTGTTCTGAAGGAAGCAAGGGCATTAAGTGTTGTAAATTACTGTGCACATTTACTCTAAGCTCTGCATTTGTGCTAACCCATAACCCATGGCCATTGAGCCGATGTTGACTCTTAGTGACCCTGTAGGACAGAGCAGAACTGCCCCATAGGGCTTCCAAAGCTGTATAAATCATTACAGGAGCAGACTGCCACATCTCTCTCCCACAGAGTGGCTGGTGGGTTCGCACCACCGACCTTTAGGTTAGCAGCTGAGCATTTAACCACTGTGCAACCAGGGCTCCTTATCACGTAGTAAGCCCTTACTTAACAGTCATAAACCAGGGCCAGAGGCCTGGATTTCGCACAGCAGAGCAGGAGCCAACCACGGGGCTCGGGAAGAGCTATAATCTCATCTCACCTCCCCAAACATGTTCACGTGTGGTGAGTTTACACCTCACACCGTCACCTCTCCACTCCGTGGACTGCAGTAATTCAGCCTCTTTGTGTTTTCCTGGAAGAAAGGGACACTAAGTTCAGCAGCAAGCAAACTTTTTTATAAGTATAACCCTGAGAGTATAATATAACCCTGATTTTTAAAAATTAAAGCCAGTAAGAAGAAAATATTTATTTTATAATATTTTACAACCAATATTTTAGGAATAAATCTAATATACTCTTGATGCATATTCTTTATAAAGACTTTCTACTTCTAATGAGCTGAGAAATTTCATCAAATTACCTTTAAACTTTATATTTACAACAACAACAACAACAACCAAAAAAAAAAAAAAAAAAAGAGTAGCTGCTGAGGCTGCTTATTATAACCAAAAACCTCTTGGGATTTGGTTCCGTGGTTTGGAGGTTTAGGGTCATGGTTTCATGGGACATCCCAGTTAACTGACCTAATGACATGTTTAGCGCTTCTGTTCTACCTCCTACTTTGTTGTGTAGTGCCTGGGGTCTTAAAAGCTTGCAAGTGGCCATCCAAGGCAAAACAATTGGTCTCTATTCATTCACTTGGAGCAACAGAGGAAGCAGAATCCCAAATAGGAGGAGGATATAGAACGTGTGGCTAACTGCCTCCATAAACAACTGCTTCCTTTGCCATGAGACCAGAAGAAATGGATCGTGCCTGGCTACCATTACCGATCATTTTGATTGAAGACTCCATAGAAGAATTCTGATCAAAAGGGTGAAAATGTTGAACAGAATTTCAAATTCTCATGAACTCCACACTTCCCAGAGCCATGAAGGTTGGATGAATCCCCGAAACTGTTGCTCTGAGATAATCTTTAAACCTTAAACCAAAAAAATCCCCTGAAGTCTTCTTAAAACCAAACAATAGTTTAGCTTAACTGTAACAAAGGTCTGCCGTGAGCACTATGCTCTTTTAAAGAACTATCTATATGGGATCAAGTTGACAACAGCAACTCAAAAGATCAGACAGAAACCTTAGGGGGCAGTGAATTTATGTTACTGACGTAAGAACAACTCAGAAAAGGACGGTGAGAATGGTTACACAGCTTAAAAAATGTGATCAATGTCACTAAATGGTACATGTAGAAACTGTCGAATTGGTGTATGTTTTGCTATGTATATTCTCAACAACAAAATAAATAAAATTATATTTAAAAAAATTATTTTTAAACTAAATGTCCAGGTCTCTAAAAAAAATTCAGTCTAGCATCTGAGAACAAGTAAAAATTTTAGGGCCTTAAGCTAACTGTACTGTATGGTTATTATGTGGCCTAGTACTCTGATAATACTTTATTCACATTACCTTATTTAATACTTACAGCAAAGCTGTGAGGTAGTTACTATTATCATGCCCATTTCACAGACAAGGAAACTGCAGCACTGTGAGGTTAAGTAACTTGCTCACAGCCACACAGTTAATAAGTGGTGGCTCCAGCGCTCACATCTTAACAGGACATGTGATGCAGGAATGCGTGATACATTCACTTTGTGGGGAATAAAAGTTTAATGTTTAATCAGCACACACTTAAAATCCCTTAGTGTTAGTTCACGGGCAGGGCGACCCTGAATTCCAAGCAACGGTGGCTTGCCATCCTTTGCTGCCTACCCCAAGGTGAGACCTGGTGTCTGGCCCTACTCAAGACCTCAGAGCCCCTGACCACAGAGCCCCTGGTGGAAAGGCACGGCCCTTCTCACCCCAGAAGGAGTCAGGGAACTGGGGTTACCCATCCAGAACGATTTCTTTCCCTTCTGCTGCGGACTAAAATAACACCGTCATATCAGAAAAAACAGGAAGCTGGCTACCAGATACTCCAGAACAACAACGCCACTGTTCCGAGCTGCTGGCAAGAGGCACGGTCACTGCTGTGTCCCTGGCCTCCCTGCCTGGAAGGAAATGGCTAGCCCCAGGGTACGGTTCGAACTGCCGACATTTTGGTTAGCCGCTGAGGGCTCAACCACTGCCACAGGGAGACCAGCAGCCCCAAGAGGCCGTCTCAGCCCTAGGGTCCAAGGGCATGGAACACCCACGTTTACTGGGCACCCTAGGCCAGTGTTTGTCTGTGATCCCACTCCCACACCTCAAAGGTGGGTATCACCATTTCCATGGCATAAACAAAGAAAGTGAGGCTCCGAAAGCGTGAGTGATTTGCTCAACCAGGGCATCCCAGGGGCAGGAACGCAACCTGGCTTTGCATGCCTTCAAAGCCACTTGTTTGGAAGGAAGCAAGGGCATTAAGTGATTTAAATTACCAAACACACTTACTCCAACCTCTGCATTTGTGCATTTTTCCAACATGGCTGTGCTGCGAAATTTCTTTCTTGGATTTAACCAAAAGCACATTCTGATTTTTTATTTAGCCAGACAAAATAAATGGAAACACCAATGAATCCGTATCAGTTTCTTTAAACAAAAACACCTTATGTAGAATTTCAAAATTTCTAAAAGGCCAAACAAGATAGTCGCAGCAATTATAACAAAGACTTAATATCAATATTACGTAAAGACTGCATATAAACTGAAAAGAAAAACCAGAGGTACTTCCAATAATAATATAAACAGAAATATTAATCTCTAACAAACTTGGAAAATTTTCTACCTCACTATTAATCAGAGGGGAGCCCTGGGTGACACACATAGTTAGGTGGTGACTACTAACCAAAAGATAGGCAGTTCAAACCCACCCAGAGGCACCTCCGAAGAAAAGCCTGGTGATCTGCTTCGAAAGCTCTAGGAAGTACAGTTCTACCCTGGAACACCTAGGGTCACCATGAGTTGGAATCAACTTAATGACAACTGATTTGCAAAAACAGAACCAAGGTACATCAGCTATTGGCAATTTAAAAAATTTGGCAATTAAAAATTATAGAAACAATGTTGTCAGAAGAACATATTGCTGATGGGAGTGTCAACTGCTACTACCCTTTTGGGAAGTGTCTTAGTTATCTTGTTGCTGTTGTTAGGTGCAGTGGAGTCGGTTCCAACTCTTAGTGACCCTGTGTACCACAGAAGGAAACACTGCCTGGTCCTGCGCCATGCTCACAATCATTGTTACACCTGAGGCTACTGTTGCAGCCTCTGTGACCCTCCATCTTCTTGAAGGTCTTCCTCTTTTTTGCTGACTCTCTACTTTACCAAGAATGATGTCTTTCTCCAGGGACTGATCCCTCCTGATAACATGTCCAAAGTATGTAAGACATAGTCTCGCTATCCTTGCTTCTGAGGAGCATTCTGGTTGTACTTCTTCCAAGACAGATTTGTTTGCTCTTTTGGCAGTCCATAGTATATTCAATAGTCTTTGCCAACACCACAGTTCAAAGGCATTAATTCTTCTTCGGTCTTCCTTATTCATAGTCCAGTTTTTGCATGCATATGATGTGACTGAAGATACCATGGCTTGGGTCAGGCGCACCTTAATCTTCCAGGTGATAGCTTTGCTTTTCAACACTTTAAAGAGGTCTTTTGCAGCAGATTTGCCAAGTGCAATGTGTCTTTTGATTTCTTGACTGCTGCTTCTATGGGTGTTGACTGTGGATCCAAGTAAAATGAAATCCTTGACAACTTCAATCTTTTCTCTGTTTATCATGATGTTGCTTATTGGTCTAACTGTGAGGATTTTTGTTTTCTTTATGTTGAGATGTAATCCATACTGAAGGCTGTGGTCTTTGATCTTCATCACTGAGTGCTTCAAGTCCTCTTCACTTACAGCAAGCATAATGCAGGTGGTTAATGTGTCTTCCTCCAATCCTGATGCCCCGTTCTTCTTCATATAGTCCAGCTTCTCAGATTATTTGCTCAGCATACAGATTGAACAGGTATGGTGAGAGGATACAACCCTGACGCACACCCTTCCTGACTTTAAACCACGCAGTATCCCCTTGTTCTGTCCTAACAGCTACCTCTTGGTCTATGTACGGGTTCCTTACGAGCACAATTAAGTGTTCTGGAATTCCTATTCTTTGCGATGTTATCCATAATTTGTTATGATCCACAAAGTCGAATGTGTCTGCATAGTCACTAAAACAGAGATAAAGATCTTTCTGGTATTCTCTGCTTTCGGCCAGGATCCATCTGACATCAGCAATGATATCCCTGGTTCCATGTCCTCTTCTGAATCTGGGCTGAATTTCTGGCAGTTCCCTGTCAACACACTGCTGCAACCACTTTTGAATGATCTTCAGTAAAATTTTACTGGCATGGGATATTAATGATACTGTTCGATAATTTCTGCATTTGGTTGGATCACGTTTATTGGGAATAGGCATGAATATGGCTGTCTTCCAGTTGGTTGGCCAGGTAGCTGCCTTCCAAATTTCTTGGCATAGAAGAATGAGCTTCCACTACTGCATCGGTTTGTTGAAACATCTCAGTTGATGTTCTGTCAATTCCTGGAGCCTTGTTTTTGGCGAGTGCTTTCCGTGCAGCTTTGACCTCTTCCTTCAGCACCATCGGTTCCTGATTATACGCTCTCTCTTGAAATGGTTGAACATCGACCGATTCTTTTCGGTATAATGACTCTGCGTATTCCTTCCATCTTCTTTTGATACTTCCTGTATGTCTAATATTTTGCCCATAGAATCCTTCAAAATTGCAACTTTAGGCTTGAATTTTTTTCTTGTTTTTTTCAGCTTGAGAAATGCCAAGCATGTTCTTCCCTTTTGGCTTCCTATCTCTAGCTCTTTGCACATGTCATCCTAATACTTTGTCTTCTCGAGCTGCCCTTTGAAATCTTCTGTTCAGTTCTTTTACTTCATTGTTTCTTCCTCTTGTTTCAGCTACTCAACGTTCAAGTTACCTAGTGCTGCTATAACAGAAATACCACAAGTGGGCGGCTTTAACGAACAGAAATTTATTTTTGAATGGTTTAGGAGGCTAGAAGCCTGAAATATGGCTCTGGAGGAAGGCCTTCTGTCTCTGTTGCCTCTGGAGGAACATCCTTGTCTCTTTGAGCTTCTGCTCCTGGGTAATCTTCATGTGGCTTGGCATCTCTCTTTTCTCACCTCTGCTCAATTGCATATCTCAGAAGAGACTGACTGCTCAAGATACACCCTACACTAATCCTGCCTCATTAACAAAGACAACCCATTGCCATATAGGATTATAACCACATAGAGGTTAGGATTTACAACACATATTTTTGGGGGACACAATTCAATCCATTACAGAAAGCAACCTGATAATCTGAATCAAGAGGCACAGACGCTTTTGTATACTCCCTTACCCAGTAATTCATTTCCTGAGTCTAACTTAAGCAATTAATTTAAAATATGAAGATATTATATGTGGCATAGGTACTTTCCTCTCTGCATTACTTATAAGTGGGATAAGCTGAAAGCAGCCTCATGCCACACCAAAAGGGGAACAGACAATAAATGCTGGTATACTCAGTCAATCAAATATTACTCAGCCATTAAAAACAATGATGACAGAGTCTAGGTAGCAAAGTGGGAAAATACTGTTAAATATAACATTAAGGAAAAAATAACTGAGACAACTACTGTGATTTATGCAAAATGTGATTATATAAACATGTGATTTCACTTATGTAAAAAATAAAAATAAAATATTACCCATGACAAGCAGCTAGAGGGAAATACACCAAAAAGAGAACAGAGGGTGTAGTGTTCAAGACACCTTACGCAGCCTCTTCTAGTAGGCTTACCTGCATTTGCCGTACCTTTCACGTTCCATTTAGAGTTTCTCAACAAAAGGGAACCAGGTTTGGAACCTCCTGGCTGCTGTGATGGGCATTTGCCCATTTGGTGGGCACTGCCAGGTGGTGACCTTCCAGAAGTCAGCCTGACGGGCAGCTCACACCCTCCCTTCTTTCATGAGGATTCTGTGCGGCATTTGTGCTAAGTTTGTGTTGAACCCTACAAAGGTTACTTTTGTTCCATTAACCACTTGTGGTTTCGCTGCTCTGCTGAGGTCTGTGGGGGAAGATCGTGCAGCCCTAACAGCGGAAGCTTTCAGATTTCCATAAAGAAAAATGGAGGACTTTGTTTTGCACAGCAGGGGCAGAGGGTTGCATGTACCATAGGCAGTCATGCATGGCAAGTTACTAACACCGTCTAGGAAAGACCCCCAACTGTATGTCTGTGTAGTCCCAGTAAACTGACGGCAGTTGGTATTATGTATGCAGGTATGCATCTGTGATTTTATTTCCTTTTATCCCTACACCCCACCTCCCGTCCCCTCACCCCAGAGCAACATTTAACATGCTTAAAGTACATATTTACGTTTGCACGTGTGCTCACAAACGTGCACTGTGCTTTTCTGTGCATCTATTTTTAATTTATAGAAACATGAGTTTGTGTATCTCATTTTTTCCACTAAGCACTGCATTCTCCAGGCTCATGCACAGTGCTGTATGCACCATTGCTAATTGCTGTGTAACAAATACACCGTGGATGTACCCACCAGGGAGTGTAGCACTCTGTCACTCCTTCCTCAACTACTCCACATCCAATGTGAGTGCAAACCCGTTCTGACTCATCACAGCCCTACAGGACAGAGTAGAATTGCTCCGTAGCGTTTCCCAGGCTGTAATCTTTACGGTAGCTGGTGGGTTTGAACCACGGAGCTTTTGCTTAGCAGTGAGCACTTTAACCACTGCACCACTGGGGCTCCTTTAATGTGCGTGTGCTGTGTGAATCTGGACTAACAGAAATCAACAGTATCAAGTGAGGGTGACCCAAGGCCTTTAAGTCCCTTTATGTATTTTTTTTTAAGAGAAAATTGCACTTTATATATGTAATTTTCAATAGTGTATTTTTCTTGTACGTCAAGAAGTCTCTCTGATAACTTTAACAGAGAATGTATCAATATAAAAGTATACCCTGAATTACCTTCACCCACCCTTAGACCTATTTTTCAAAAATTCTTTTATTTTACTGTTGTTGAAAATATAAAGAGTAAAACAGACACCAATCCAACCATTTTTGCATGCACAATTCAGTGACATGGATCACATTTCTCAAGTTGTGCAACCATTGTCACCCTCCTTTTCCAAACTGTTCCTCCCCTGTGAACATAAACTCACTGCCCCTTAAGCTCCTGTCAGACCTCTGGAGTTGCTGTTGTCAGCAGGATCCCATACAGACCTTTAGAAGAGCACCATGCTCGAGGCAACTTTACTCACGCAGCTAACGTGTTATCTGGGCCACCTAAGACCGACAAGGTCAGGATCTAAATTCCAGGGAGCCATAGGCCGTTGTTGGTGTTTGACAGCACGATTTTGTAATCTGGTATCTCTGGGGTTGGGTTTTGATCCTCAGATTGACACTCTGGGAGCCACGTATGTCTCAGCAAGTCTGCATACCAAGGAAGAGTGAAAGGAAACAGGTTTTCAGCGGGGGGCAGGAACAGGGCTAATGTCCCCACGGGGATCTGTGTCCTGCCCATGACCCCTACCACAATTAAAGCTGTTTATGATGGCAACTCTCTTTAGTCCTGCACTTTATACAATCTACAAAGGAAGTTTCCTGCAGATTCCTTCATTTGCACCTTGTAATAACCCTGTGCGGGCCAGGGTGGGTATTACCAGCCCTGGTCTGGGAGGGAGCACGCAAAGCCTCGGAGTCACGGAGTCACCCAGGCAGCAATAGGTGGGCGGGGTAGTCCACCCGCAGTGGGCGTGGCCATGCTCGCTCTCAGCCCCCCTCCCCCTGAGGTGGGCGTGGTCATCATCGCGCTCCCCCCCACCCCTCCCCGGGCCCACACCGCGGTGGGCAGCACAACTTCTGTGCCTTCTTTGGAAATCAGTGTTCTAATGGGCTATGCCTGCCATGTACTGGTGACTTTTGTGCTTGGCTTGCACTGGTGACTTTTGTGCCAGAGACACTGTGCTCCAGAGACCACCTTCCTGCCACTCCACGTGCCCCCACTATTTTGAGGGCTATCCAGGGAGGCACTCGTGAAAAACGGGAGCCCACGAGGGTTGGCTCCTCCCCTGCTTGTGGTCTTCTTGTTTCAAAGCTGGAAAAGATCTTAGGAACTGTATCCGCCAGGAAACAGATGGCACTCTCCAACTGGGTAATTTGAGGAGCGTTTAATAAGGGGACCATTTACAGAGGGGTAGGCAGGGGGCGGGGGGCCACAGAGCAGTGCTCTGGGAGCAGGGACAGTGCCGCACTTACCCCCTTGGCCTGCAGGGGTGAGGGAGGAGAACCTGGAGGCAGAGCTGTGGGGAGGTTGCCAGCCAGGAGCCTGGACTTCTGACAGTGCCACAGGGAGGAGCCAGCAGAGCTGGTACTCCAATTGGACTCATTCTCCTCCCTTCCTTCCCCACTGGGCAAAGGACACAGCAGGGCTCAGGGAGCAGGAAGCCCACTCATGACTTATACGGTCAGCTTCCACAGGACAGGGTGGAGAGCGGCAGGGGGTGCATGTGAAATTGTTTATTTCCCATTTATAGATGGTACATTCCAAAAACTACTCCATCCACGGTGCATCTACACCCCCCTGGAGTTCCTCGTCAAATGCTTCCTTTGCTCATACCAGCGTGTTACACCTCTGACAAGGGAGTCAAGGTGCTCACAATTTAAAGGAACTGTTACAGACTGAATGTGTCCCCCCAAAATGTGTATCCACTTGGCCAGGCCAAGATTCCCAGTATTGTGTGAGTGTCCACCGTTTTGTCATCTGATGTGATTTTCCTGTATGTTGTAAATCCTCTACCTCTATGATGTTAATGAGGCAGGATGAGAGGCAGTTTACGTTTAATGAGGCAGGACTCAACCTACAAGTTTAGGTTGTGTATTAAGTCAATCTCTTTTGAGATATAAAAGAGAGAAGGGAGCAGAAATACAGGCGGACCTCATACCATCAAGAAAGTAGTGCCAGAAGAACAGGGTGTCCTTTGGACCTGGGGTCCCTGTGCTGAGAAGCTCCTTGACAGGGGAAGATTGACGACAAGGACCTTCCCCCAAAGCTGAGAGAGGGAAAGCCTTCGCCTGGAGCTGGCATCCTGAATTCGGACTTCTAGACTCCTAGACTGTGAGAGAATAACCTTCTGTTTGTCAAAGCCACCCACTTGTGGTATTTCTGCTACAGCAGCTCTAGATGACTAAGACAGGGACCATAATTTAGAATAAAACACCTTGCAAGGCACGCAAACACAAAGGCGTCTGGAGAATGTGTCTGCAGGGAAGCCCAGCTGTGGCACAAGGTCCCTCCTGACAACATGTCCAAAGTACGAGGCCAGCTCCCACCAACCTCCGAGCTCCCACCAACCTCCCAGCTCCCACCAACCAGGCCACGGGCCTTCAGTGAACTGATAAGGTGCATACTCCCACCCAGCGAGCACACAGAAATAGATGTGCACTGACCCGTAAGCTGCCCAGGTCTGGAGAAATCCTCCAGGATATTTAAAAAAAAAATCACATGATCTTCCAAGCCTTATTAAACTGGACTGGAGAACTGGCTGGCTGAAAAAAAGAGTGAGTTACTGAGATCCTTTTTGCAGATATTAGCTGAGCTACAAATTCAAAAGGAAAGATAAAAATGGCAATGCAGTCTTGGTTTCCTTATATAGTCTACAAACTCTGCCTTCTTTATGAAGTAAGTTAGATTTCCCAATGCCTTGGCTAGCAGACTTGCATCAACAAGACCATGAAATGACTATCAGTAATTAACCTCCTACAGATATTAGCATGATAGCTCCGTAACCACGGAAAGTAAAGCACCCCTTGTTCAGTTTCCTAATTTTTATGTACATTCATTTTGTCCCTAAAAGTTTTCTGAGTCTCTGCGTTTGGAACTATGGGCAGAACAAAGTTTAACAAGACTTAGTCCCTGGAAAGAGGCAAAACCCACTGCCATGGAGTGGATTCCAACTCATAGCGACCCTATAGGGCAGAGTAGAACTGACCATAGAGTTTCCAACAAGCGGCTGGTGGATTCGAACTGCCGACCTTTAGGTTAGCAGCCTGAACTCCTAACCACTGCACATTCAGGGCCCCCGACAAAGGCAAGTGTGGGCGGGGGCCAAATCTCAAAGAAAAGTTCTCCTATCTTCTGCCTTTTGTTTGCAGTGTGATCATTAAGGTTGTGTGCCAACTTGGCTGGGCCATGATTTGGCACGTTTGGCAGTTAGGATGTAGTTTGGCAGTCTTATAGTGATGTAATCACCTCCATCATGAGATCTGATATAATGTGATCACTTCCATGATGAGAATTGCTATGAGCAGCCGATCAGTTGAAGGCAGTTTCCTTGGGGGTGTGGCCTACATCCAATATACGTGGACTTTCTGGCAAAGCTCCCTGGCTTTTGCTCTGCTCTGGATCCTACATTTGGCTCGTCAGCATCTGGCCTCCAGTTCTTGGGACTTGAGCCAGCAGCCTGCCGTCTGACCTGTGGATCTTGGGTTCTTCAGCCCCTGCAGTTATGTGAGCCAGGAGAAGTCTCCAGCCTGACGTCTGACCCATGGACTTGGGACTTGCCAGCCTCTACAACTGCGTGAGCCATTTCCTTTAGAGAAATCTCTCTATATACAATATATATGTTTTTGCTGTTGTTGTTAGGTGCTGTGAAGTTGGTTCTGACTCATAGTGACCCTATGTACAACACAACGAAACACTGCCCAGTCCTGCACCATCCTCACAATCATTGTTATATCTGAGCCCATTGGTGAAGCCACTGTGTCAATCCATCTCACCAAGGGTCTTCCTCTTTTTCGCTGACCCTCTACTTTACCAAGCATGATGTTCTTCTCCAGGGACTGGTCCCTCCTGATAACATGTCCAAAGTACATGAGGCCAAGTCTCACCATCCTTGCTTCCAAAGAGTGTCTACGCTTTTCTAGAGAACCCTTCCTAAGACAGGCAGTGAGGAAGCACTGAAGGGTTCTGTACAGAGCAGTGATGAGACTGCATCATATTTCAGCAAAGTCACACGTACAGGATGAGGAGGAGGACACACAGAGGCAGGAAGTGTAGTTAGGAGGCTGCTGCAATATTGCAGTTAAGACGTGAAGATGGGCAGAAAAGCTACTTTCTCACATCAGAGAAAGAAGGAGCAGAAATGGACCAGGTCTGCCTGGTGCAGCAGGTGTCCTGGACATGTGGGAAAGAAAGGGACACATGCTACAGACAGGTTTTCTCCATGAAAGGGGGGCTGAGCAGAGAGCTGCAGGCTGAGCCCCAAGACAAGGACGACTGTGCCATTCCCAGCATGGAGTGTCTGACTCTGGTATCCACAGGTGCTGACTCCGGTGGGTGACCTGGGAGCCAGTGCTGGGGCAGTTCTCTGGCCCCTGGCAGGACTCCCCTGTCTCTGCTCCAGGGGGTCACCACCTCCCAGTGGGTTGGTTTCCTTTTGCATAGCGCTTCACACCGCAAGGTTCCTTCTCAGGTTGGATGAGGTCAGTACCCCTGCTCTTCCATCTACAGGTGTGGATCCTTCCCTCTGAGTGCCTGAGAAGGGGCCGAGTGGGGACACTCCATCAAAGAAAATTAGTGCCGGACAGAAGAAACGAGAATTATAACCAGCTTGGCACTGCTGAGCAATCTATCTTTCTTCTCCACTTAAGATGCAAATGTCACATAATCATGTTCAGAGTTTTGGTAAGGGGCTGTCCTGGCAGTCTGAGAGGTAGCCAGGCTGTGGCACCATCCTTACACTGTAGAATTCTTCATTGTAAGGAGATGTCCTTTACAGCCCCTTAGGTCTAGACAGGCTGAAGAAGTCCTGAAGCCAGAAGAGACTGTGGCAGGGAAGATGTGAGGAAGGCTTTGCCATCCAGGTATTTTCTGCTTACACTGTTCTCGCCCTGATATGTGCCATTTCAATGAACCTGGAAATGGCAGCAGCAGTGGAAGGCTGGGTTGGGGATCTGGGCACCAGCCAGAGCAACTGCTTGTGGACTTCGCCCGGCACGGCAGCATCTTGACCCATCGCAGCCTCCAGGGGGAAGAACATAAACGCAAGGTGGGTGAGAGAACCAGCACGGCAGCACCCTGACCCATTGCAACCTCCTGGGGGAAGAGTATAAACGCAAGGCGGGTGAGAGAATCAGCACGGCAGCACCCTGACCCATTGCAGCCTCCTGGGGGAAGAGCATAAACGCGAGGTGGACAACGGAAGATGGATCACTTGGGTGCTTTTGTCCCAAGAGACTCTGAGCTTTGTGCCCGGTTTACCCTTACAAATTTGGAAGAGTCTGGTGGGGGCAGGGCGGGGGCGTGTGACATGGCCTTTGCTGACTGTTTGCCTGCAGCTTTGTGGTAACAAGGGCATCCGTGCCTGCCTCCTGACCCTAAGGGCCCAGATGCTCTCTATCTGCATAATCACACTAAAAACTCTGAAACCGCTACTGAGGAGACAGAGCAACCTTATGCGTCGATCCTCCTCACGTCCCCTTCCCAGGTCGCTAAATGCAAGCTCTCACACCCTGTGTTGCCGAACAACCCTCCTCCCCATCACCCCAACCTCCAAGGGCAGCCTCACACCTCCAGGTTCAAAGCTCCTGTGCAGCAGCTGTAATAACAGCAACATGAAGGCCTCTCAAGTGAGTCACCAGTTTAAAGCATGTGCACACACATTCCATCGTTTGTCTGACAAGTGCCCCTCACCTCTCAACAGTCTGGGTTGCAGCCTGGGTGAAGGGCGTAGCCGACAGCAGCTTCCTTTTTGAACGACCAGGTCTGCTGCAGGAACGCCAGCCCTCGGGCCAGATGCCCTTTCCCAAGCCCCTCTCCTCCATTGTTCATAGAACCCACACGATCCACCATCCACCGTGCCCTTGGGTTGGTATGCCGCATCCAGCGGCCAAGGCTTGTACGTGGCTCTGTAAATGCCAGCAGATAAGAAGCCCACCACCATCTCAAACAACAACTGAGGTTCAACTGGGACTCCTACCACCATGTTGCTCAACTTCAGGGGAAGGGTGTCTCCTAATGGATTTCAATGATGGATTTCCAGGTGGATAGTACCCCCTAGAGTTGTGCGGTATTGTGCATCTGAGCATCTCTGAGGTGTATATTGGAGAGGATCTGGGATCCAATGAGCACTTGCCACAGCACAGGCCTCTCCCGAGGAAAGCAGTCACCATGTGTCCTGTGGCCAAAGGGTGACCGCTGGCCACAGGGTGGCCTGGTGTGAGACTCTGCTGAATCGTAATGGCTCACATGGGGTGGCAACTGGCCGACCCAAGACATTGTCTCTTTTGTAGCTGTTGTTGGGTGCCATGGAGTCGGTTCCGACTCATAGCAACCCTAAGTACAACAGAATGAAACACCGCCCTGTCCTGTGCCATCCCCACAATCTCTTTTGGGGTGGGTGCGGGGCTGAATATGAGACTCAGCAGAGACAGCAGTTAGGGTCAGACAACAGACGGACGAACGGAAGCAAACGGAGGAATGGACAAAGAGGCCAGCTTTCCATGCCTAGGAGAAACCCTAGGGTGGGGAGCCACTGATGCCCAATTCTGAAGTGATGGCAGAAGAGCAGGTCCCCAGAGCTCCTGGAGCATCCTGGCAACGAGATGCCACTGGGACTGCAGGAAAGTGCAGGGGCCCATGGTGAACGGCTGTTTGTGGCTGGGACCCATGCCTGCATTTCCTCATGTCCCTGGGGATCCTCATGAGAAGCCTCCATCCCCTCAGGGATCCCCTGAGGATCCCCTGTCAGCTGAAAGAACCTGACTAGAATCACCAAACCCACTGCTGTGGAGTCGATTCTGACTCCTAGGGACCCCATAGGACAGAGCAGAACTGCCCCAGAGGGTCTCCTAGGCTGTCATCTTTACAGAAGCAGACTGCCACATCTTTCTCCTGCGGAGTGGCTGGTGGGTTCGAACAGCTGACCTTTATGTTAGCAGCCAAGTGCTTAACTACTGACCCATTAGGGCTCCTTCAGGCTAGAACAGAAACGCAAAAAACCCAAACTCGCTCATGCCAAGTCAATTTTGACTCATAGCAACCCTACAGGACAGAGCAGAACTGCCCCAGAGGGTTTCGAACTGCCGACCTCTTGGTTAGCAGCTGAGCTCTTAACCACTGCTCCACTAGGGCTCTGACTGGATTAGGGAGGTACTGTTACATATTTGTTGTTGTTAGGTACTACTGAGTTGATTTTTGACTCACAGTGACCCCATGTGATCAAGTAGAACTGCCCCATGGGATCTTCTAGGCTATAACCTTTACGGATGCAAATTGCCCGGTCTTCTCCCACAGAGCCGTTAGGTGGGTTCAAACTGCCAGCCTCACAGTTAGCAACCAAGCAGTTAACTGTTGTTCCACCAGGGCTCCTTAGCAGGCTAGAAAACTGAGCTTCAAAGAGATGAAGTGACTTGTTGATAGACACTGATGTCCGCCTACCCATCAAATATTCCCTCTTCTTCCTAACAGAACCCTGATTTCTTTAGAGGTGGCAATGTGCTCAGCTAAAACTTCGAGAGACTCCCTTGCAGCTAGGTGACCATGTGACAAAGTTACGGCCAACGAGACATAAGCTGAGAGTTTCGAAAAAAGCTTTTGCTTTCATAACACAGGGATTGTGTCTTAGTCATCTAGTGCTGCTATAACAGAAAACGCCACAAGTGAGCGGCTTTAACAAACAGAAATTTCTTTTCTCACAGTTGAGAAGGCTAGAAGTCCTAATTCAGGGCACCAGCTCCAGGGGAAGGCTTTCTCTCTCTGTTGGCTCTGGAGGAAGGTCCCTGTCGTCAATATTCCCTTGGTCTAGGAGGAGCTTCCTAGTGCAGGGACCCAGGGTCCAAAGGATACACTCCATTCCTGGCTCTTCTTGCTTGGTGGTAACGAGGTCCCCCTGCTCTCTGCTCATTTCTTTTATATTTCAAAAGAAATTGACTCAAAATCCAACCTAATCCTACAGATTGTGTCCTGCCTCATTAACGTAACTTCCCCTAATCCTGCATCCTTAACATAAAAAAACCAAGCCCAAACCCACGGCCATCAAGTCGATTCCAACTCACAGAGACTGTCCAGGACAGAGCAGAACTGCCCCATAGGGTTTCCAAGGAGCACCTGGTGGATTTGAACTACCAACCTTTTGGTTAGCAGCCAAACTCTTAACTACTACACCACCAGGGTTTCCCATTAACATCATAGAGGTTAGGATTTATAACACACGGGATAATCAGATCACAAAGTGGCACACAACCACACAATACTGGGAATCAAGGCCCAGCTACATTGACACACATTTTTGGGGGAACACAATGCAATCCATAACAGATTGCCTCTTTCTCCTTCTCTACTTCTTCTTGTCTGAAACACTCTGAGATGAGGCCTCAGAATGTAGCGACCATCTTCCACCATGAGGATGGAAGCCACGTGTGAAGGACAGCACAGGCAGGGACATAAGAGACCAGGCCCCCAACGACACTACGGGGACACTGTGTGAGCTCTGGACTGGCCTCCTCCAGGGTTCTCACTGTGTCAGAGAAAATAACTACCTATTTGTTTCAATCACTCTTGGTTGGGTTTTCTGCTTTTGCAACCAAATGCCTTTCTGACTGATTACACCTGTCTAAGTCACAGAGCCACCGGTAAACGGCAGAGCTGGGACTCTAACCAAGGTCTGTACAACTCTAGAGCCCACCTTGCTTATTTTCATTGGGTGGCACGACCTCCTGCTTTCAGAAGAGGAAGTCTGCAAATTAAACAAGATGATGTACATAAAGCATTTGGCACATCACAGCAAATGTCCAATAAATATTAGCCAGTGTTATTACAACTGGAGCCCCGGTGGTACAGTGGTTAGCTGCTAACCCAAAGGTCAGCAGTTCGAATCCACCAGTTGCTCCTTGGAAACTCTATGGGGCAGCTCTACTCTGTCCTATAGGGTCGCGCTGAGTCAGAGTTGACTTGACGGGCAACGGGTTTTTTTGTTATTATAATTATTACTGGGCCCAGTAGAGTCCAAGCCACTTAAAGCTCTTGTTTTAGTACCTTAGACCACAAGTACACGTCTAGCTAAATGAAAACGCAGAAAGAGGTGTCCTTCTTTCTGAGGAAGAGAGAGCGAGGAGGGCCCAGGTCCTGCAGCCCAGCAGGGCTAACGGGAGCAGAGGAGTGGCACATCGAGACAGACTCCTATTCCCAGAGTCTGCACGTCCCCTTGGGCAAAGTGGCATGGCCACGAGGCCGGATGACCTCTGGCATGCTCAGTGGGTCTGGACCCAGGTCCCTTTGGAGCGTGCACAGAAAGCCAGGAGCTCTGAGAAGGGGGCTGGGCAGGTTCTGGCAGGGCCATCAGGCAGCCTGGCAAACTCACACATTTCTCCTCCTTCCTCAGACACAGAAGTGTGTCTCCCGAAAAAAAAAGGGCATTGCCACTTTTATGTCAGTAAAACACTGGAAATAACCTAAATGTCTAACAGTGAGGTACTGTTCAAAAGAAGGGATGCTACATCCACAAAACGAAATGAATATTCTGCAGTCATTAAATATGATGTTCTCTAAGGGTTTTTAATAACATGGGAAAATGCATTTGGCTGCAAAAAGCAGAAAAATAGGTGGCATATTAAGCTATATATGTGACATATTTCCCATTATCCCATACAGGTATATTTATGCATATATATATATATATATATATATACACAAGCGAAATCTAAAAAGGCAAGAAGAAAAATCTTCAAAAGTTAACAAAGGTTGACATCTTTAAGTTGTGGTATTATGGTTGATTTTTTTGTCTTTATACTTTTTTATATTTTCTAAGATTTCTATAGCTCCTGTTATGGGTTGAATTGTGTCCCCCCAAAATACGTGTTGTAAATCCTAACCTCTGCCTGTGGTTAAAATCCCATTTGTGAATGGGCTGTACTGTCATGTTAATGAGTCTGGATTAGGTTATGTTTATTATGTTAACGAGGCAGGATCAGGGTGTGTCTTGAGTCAATCTCTTTTGAGATATAAAACAAGCAAAGGAAAGGAAGCAGAGATGGGGGAAGAGAGACGCTAAGCGGCATGAAGATCGCCCAGGAACAGAAGCTCAAGAAGACAAGGACCTTCCTTCAGAGCCAACACAGGGAGAGAGCCTTCCCCTAGAGCCGGCACCCTAGACTGTGAGAGAATAAATTTCTGTTCGTTGAAGCTGCTCACTTGTGGTGTTTCTGTTCTAGCAGCACTAGATAACCACGACGGCTCCTTTCATAACCATAAGAAAATCCCTATAAATAAGGTTTTCAAAACAACGTACAACTAGCACCAACATGCGTTCCCGTTTCTTCCAATCCTTAGATTCGAGCTAAATTTTTCTTCAGCATCAAGAAAGCAACCCTTACTATTCCGAATGAAGATTATCCTAAAGCTTCACAGCAGAATTGCTGACTTTGTTCTGAGAAACACCAGTTCAAGGGTTATGTCCATCCTTCATAGTATAGCTGGTGGTGCAGTGGTTAAGCGCTCGGCTGCTAACCAAAAGGTTGATGGTTTGGACCCACCAGCCGCTCCATGGGAGAAAGATGAGGCAGTCTGCTTCCTAAAAGATTTACAGCCTTGGAAACCCTATGGGGAAGTTCTACTCTGTCCTATAGGGTCGCCATGAGTCAGAATCGACTCGACGGCAATGGGTTTTTGGGTTTGCATCCTGATTTTATTGCCCTCTGTCCCGCATTACGGAGTCCCCCAAACAATTTCCATCACCCAGTCTTCAGCTCCAATCTCTCCTTGCCCACACTCAAGCCTTCCTCTCCAGAATGGTGCCCAGGACATGAACTTCCTTCTCTGACTTTAAGCAGAGAGAGAATTAATACAATGATAGAGCTCAAAGGTAGCACAAGCTCTTGTTTTCATAGGAGGCAATATATCGTTGTGGTTAAAGACTTCAGCCATTTAACACCCCTGGGCCTCAGTCTTCCCACCGGAAAATGGGAACGACATGACCTACCTCACAGCCTCCTCATCAGTTATAAGGAATAGAGATTCTTATGTTATTTAAACAAGTAACAATAACAGCTAACACTCTTCAAGCTGTCTACCATGTGTCAGTTACTGACTGAAGCTCTATACATGCTTAAACTTCTAAGTGTCATTATTGTCCCTATTTTGCAGATGGACAAACCGAGGCCCAGAGAAGTTAAGTCAGTCACCCAACGTTGTTTAGAGAGTGAGTAACAGAGCAGGCAGGGAACTATATTCAAAAAGCCTGGCTCCAGAACCCACGCTTCTGATGACCACACGTTAGCCTGCAGTACTCCACTGAAGGGTTTACGTGGCCTGTGACCAAAACTGGAGGCCCCTCTGAGTCCTTGCTTCCCTGGGCTCATCAGCAATGTCCTGGCCTCCTCACTTCTCCTGTCTTCTCCCACCCACACTGCTAGCTTGAGCTCGTCTTCAGTCTGTCTGAGCTCAGCATTTTCTCAAGGCCCACTTGCCACCACAGCACACATCCAAAGGCTCAGCCTTTTAATTTCTTGATGCCAAACTGGAAAAAGCAGCCCAACTGATTCCTATTTTGGCCCCAGACCACAGAAAGGTCACAGCTCAAACCAAGAGTCAAAGCTCCTGTGTCTGAGGTTCCCCCTTGGTCTGGATCCCCAAGGTGGGTGACAGTGGTTCTGTGCTACAGAATGCAGTCACAGCTGCTGAGGGAGGGGCGGACTTCCCAAGGGGCAAGGTCTCAAGATGGGCTGGCTGCTGAAGGCATGAAAAGTCACTTCACAATCTAAATGGAGCATCCTCCAGAGCTGTCTACTCTCTCTCCCTAGGTGATCTCTATTATCAGAAGTTTAAAGACCATCCATATGCTGGTGGGTTTCAAATTTACACCTCCAGCTGAAACTGCTTGTTATGGATTGAAATGTGTCCCCCAAAAATGTGCATCAACTTGGCTAGGCCATGATTCCCTGTATTGTGTGGCTGTCCACCATTTTGTGATCTGATATGATTATCCTATCTATGTGTTGTAAATCCTAACCTCCATGATGTTAATGAGGTAGGATTAGAGGCAGTTATGTTAATGAGGTGGGACTCAATCCACAGGATTAGGTTGTAACTTCAGTCAGTCTCTGTTGAGATATAAAAGAGAGAATCAAGCAGAGAGGAGAGGGACCTTGTTACCATCAAGCAAGAAGAGCCAGGAGCAAAGTGTGTCCTTCGGACCCGGGGTCCCTGTGCTGAGAAGCTTCTAGACCAGGGAAGACTGATGACAAGGACCTTCCTCCAGGGCCAACAGAGAGAGAAAGCCTTCCCCTGGAAATGGCGCCCTGAATTCAGACTTCTAGCCTCCTAGACTGTGAGAGAATAAATTTCTCTTTGTTAAAGCCATCCACTTGTGGTATTTCTGTTATAGCAGCATTAGATGACTAAGACACTGCTCTTCTGAGTTCCAGCCCAGGATTATACTGTCTACTTAGTACCAGTCCCTGGAAGCCCCAGACACCTCAAACTCTACATGTCCAAACCAGAAGGCCCTGAAAGGCCCTACCTCCATGACCTGGCCCCTGCTTACTGCTCCAAGTTCATCTCAAATTCCTTCCCCCTCACCTGCTCATGGGGATCCCGTGGGCTTTCCGCACGCTCCTGGATCATGCCGAGCATCTTCCAACCGCAGGGCTGTAGCATCTGCTGCCTTCCTTGCCCACAGTGCTCTCTGACCACATATCAAACTAGGTCCACACTGGTATTTCCTGTTATAGAGCCCTTGTTCATTGCTTTCCTGGACCTTACCACAATCTATAACTACTCTAATTATTTGTTTATTTGCTCACTTGTTCATTAAAAGTCTGCCTTCTCCCCTAAATCGTAAGGCCTGTGAGGGCAGAAACTCTGTCCTGTTCATTGTTGTATGTACTTGGCACATAGCAGGGCATCAGTAAATATCTGTTCAGTGACAGAACGGGATGTCGGCCAAGCAGTTACATATTTAATATTGTTGGAATAAGTGGGATAATGTGTGCAATGCCCTTGGCACACAGCCGGGCATACAGTGAGACTCACAGACAGTAGGAGCAGCAGTAATGTGTTATTGCTGTTGTTAAGTTACCCGGATTTGACTCCTGTCTGTATGCACCTCACACACAGCCACCACCCGTCTATCAGTGGAGGCTTGCTTACTGCTATGATGCCGAACAGGTTTCAGTAGAGCTTACAGACTAAGACAGACTAGGAAGAAAGGCCTGGTGATCTACTTCCAAAAATGAGCCAATGAAAATCCTATCAATCACAACGGTCCCATCTGCAACCCATCGTGGGGATGGCACAGGATCGGGCAGGGTTTCATTTCACTGTGCATGGATGGGGTCGGGGTCCGATTCCATGGCAGCTAACAAGAAGTTAGGTTAAAGTATATGTGACGCTTTGCCAATATGCAACCTTTTTTAAGCTACACAACCTAATATTATTGATATTGTTCAGATGGATCTCTGCCTTCAAAACATACTGCCTGCTAAGAGCCAGAAAATGTACATCCCAGTGCAATATTCTTGTGCTGGAAGACTGTGACATGGCATTCTTCATTCTCCAGCAGAGGCAAAGCATCTTCCTCCCTTTACTGGGGCCTGGGCCTGGGGGCACACCCCTACCTCTGAGACGCTCTAATCTGAAATCCCTCCCACTGGGGTTCCGTGAAGGAAGAACTTTATACAAGAGTCAAGCTGAAAACCCCCATCCTTGGGGTTCTGAAGTGACTCTGGACTCATTCCATGAATAAATCTGAACACTGGCCATTTCTGTCCCATTCAGAAAGCACAAATATGAGAGATGCCTGGAGATGTGTGACTTGGTACTGAGATGGTCTTCATGCAACTGGGCATGGTTTCTTCTCATAAGATGAAAAGGGAGTGAAGGCTGAAGACCAAGTTCTTTCCACAAAAGGACTCCCGCTACAACCAGCACTCCATAAAGGCTCAAGCTTAGGGCTTTGGAACTGGGTCTCAGCCAGTCGTTAAACCACACAGCAAGGGCCAATTGACAAAGAGGAGTGCTCTGGGCCACCCCTTCTTTCTAGTCCCCCTCAAAGAGTTTGTGTTCCCACATCACACAGCTTTTTCAGCTATCAGTCCTTTCTTCACATCAAATGCTTGGCCCCAGTGGTCTGAAAAGGACGACTTTCCAGCACCTTGCTTTCGCTCTTCACACAAAGCAGGTGTCCACCTAGAGATGGATGCTCAGAAAGGAAAAGCTAACTGTTACGTCACTTGTCTAATGTTTCAATCCACTGCTTGGGATAATATTTTAAATAAAAAGAAACTCCCCCCGCCCCGGGAACAGAGATAATAATAAAAGTATTACCAAGTACTTACGCAGTAATAGATTTTCTTTTCAACAAAAGAAACTGCTGTCCCATCACAATGTTAAGACTGCATTTCCTTGCATTCGGGGAATTATCAGTATAAGCACTTTGTGAAGAGTATTACATTAAGTTAGGATTATTCAGACTCACCTGTAACACGTGCAGAACTAATATATCTCTATGTGAGAGAAACCTAAGTTTTCTCCAAGAACCCTCACCTAGCTTAACAACGTAAACAGAACCACGCATTTTTTCATAATGTGAAAGTTCAGTAGCTTGAAATGTTAAAACTCTGTGAAAAGTAACATTACCACACAACAGCAGCTCATGAGCTCTGGCCTGCTGAATCTGGAATTTGTAATATAGTTAGCAATGTAATCCAGACTTTATGAAGAAAGAGTTGACTAACAGAGCAAAACAACATTCCAAGGGGAAATATTTAATCTGTTCGAGAACCAACTTTTTAAAGCTGTCCTCTGATCATAGAGGGTTGTAACTTGAAGGACATTCAGTTCAAGTCAGGGACTGGGTGTCCTACTGGGGAGAAGCGACTGGAATAAAGCCTCATCGTGAGCCAGCGGAGGGCTGAGGCTCACACCTGAGCTTTCTGCATCTCTAGCTACCACAAAACTAACATTTATGTTACAGCATTCACCTCCCTCTGTTGCTCAAAGACAACAACATATCCTGCCTCTCTACTGAATAAAACCCAAACCTGGCTTTCAAGACCCTGGTCTCGCCATCTTAGCTTTATTTCCCACTGCTCCAAATCTTTGCATAAGCTCCTTTCTGCATGTGGGATACCCTGTCCCCTTTTGGTACCTAAAATACCCCCTCCTCCGGGCAGTTTCCATGGTTCCTCCAACCTAATACGCTCTAAGTCTCCTAACCAGCACACCAGCGAGCCTGTATCTCTTCTAGGGAATGTTTTGCTTTCTGCCCTATATTATTTGTATATTTGTTTTATATGCTTTACTAGATTCTAAGTTTCTAGAGGTCAGGGAAAATGTTTGATTCTCTCTTTTTTTTTTTAATTCCATGGTCCTTTGTTTATAGCAGCTCCCAAGAAACTGAGAACAAACGTGTTCATTATACCTTGTTCTTGTTTGTTTATAAAAGATCCAAATGAAGGCTCGATGTAACCGCATTCCGAGATTCTGTGTACGTGGAATTATAAGCACACCTTTTCCCTCACTTTTTCTCCCCACCATTTTATTGTGAAAAATTTTAAACATATGAAAAAGTCTGTTTAAGATCACCTTAGATTCTATCATTAACATTTTAATGAACCACTGCTTCATCATATACCTACATGCATATTCTATCCATCCATCAATCCATCTTATCTTTTTGAAGCATTAAGTGGCAGATATTAATACACGCCTCTAAATAATTTAGCATGCCTCTCATTAACTGGAGTTCAATATATTTTTTTTCTTTTGAGGTAAAATTTACATTGAATGAAATGTCCAACTCTTAAATGTACTTTCACTGAGCTTTGACAAATACATTCATCTGAGTAAACTATACCCTACGCCCCCAGAGGGAACTACTGCTTTGATTTTTTCCCCACCACAGATGGGATGTAACAGTAGTGTTGCCTACTGAGGCCCTATAAATAAGGGTTTCTTCTAGAAGTTTTCAAGTTCCATGTCTTTATCTAATTACAGGTCACAGTTTTGAAACTTGGTAATCTGAATCATTAAATGTTCTTTAAAGAGTGTGAAGCCCTGATGGCGCAGTGGTTAAGAGCTCAGCTGCTCGCCAAAAGGTCGTTCGAACCCACCAGCTGCTCCTCGGAAACCCTGTAGGGCAGTTCTACTCTGTCCTACAGGGTCACTATGAGTTGGAACTGACTCAACGGCAACAGGTTAAAAAGTGTGCTTTTGGTTCCATTTCTGGAATGGCCGAGTAAGCTCCTAATGGACTGACCATCCTAGAGAAAACAACTATGGACAAAATATAAACTACCACCTGAAGGTACTGCAGAGAGATGAGAAGTAGGCAGATCCTGGAGGGGGGTTTACACTTGGACGGAGGGGAAGGATGTAGCCGGTCTCTCAATTTCACGGCTGTTAGCCTGGCAGCAGGCTGCAGTTGGTGTCATGCCGAGTGGCTAAGATACCAACAGAAAATGTGCAATCTTTCTAACTTAAAGAACCAGGGGACAGACTTGGGGACAACCACAGCCACTGGTGAGGGAAGGGGGAACCCTAGAAGGTATAAAGCCAGAAAGGGAGGGAGAGCTCCAAATTCTATGTGAAAACGCTGCCCAAATCTCCAGCTGACCACTGAACCAGGCGGCAGGCTCTAAGAAGCCTCGCTGAGAATAACTGAGCTGAGAAAGGAGGTGCTGCTCAAGAAGACAGTGTCTGCAGTTTAAGCTCAACCCAGCTAACTGCTGGCTAAAGCAAAAACAAAAACTAGTAACAAACACACAAACAAAAATAAGCAAAAGAAAAACCTTCGGAGGAAGATAATAGAGTCTACAGTCTATAATATACTATGTACAACGTCCAGTATACGATGCAAAATTATCCAACATAGGAAGAAACAGGAAAATGCAACCCATCCTCAAGAAAAAAGACAATTATCAGACACCCAAGATTAAGCAGATGTTGCAACTGGCAGATGAGAATTTTAAAGCATCTATTATAATTATGGTGTTCCTCAGTGGTGCAATGTTTATCTGCTTTACTGTTAATTGAAAGGTTGGAGGTTCAAGTCCACCCAGAGGCATCTTGGAAGGAAGACCTGACAATCTACTCCCAAAAAAAGAATTCAGTAATTGAAAACCCTATGGAGCACAATTCTACTTTGACATACATGGGGTCGCCATGAGTCGGAATTGACTTGACAGCAATTGGTGTTTTTGGTTTTATTATAATTATTTGCAAATGGCATAAAGGAATATATGAAATAGATAGGAGATCTTGACAGATACAAAGAAAATATGAAAAGAACCAACTGGAAGTTCTGAACTAAAAAAATACAATAGATGAAATTAAAAAAAAAAAAAAAAAAAACCACTGGATGCACTTAACCAAATGAAGATGATACAAAGCAGTGAACTTGAAGACAGACGAATAAAAAACATCCAATTTGAATAACAGAGGGCATAAAAAACACCGAGAAAAGGGAGACACCTCTCAGACCTGTAGAACAACAGCAAGGAGACTACCACACGTGTAACCGGGATCCTAGAAAAAGAAGAGAGAATGGGACAGGAAGGTATTTGAATAAGTAATGGCTGGAAATTCTTCCAATTTCATGCAAGAACTACATTTACAGATTTAAAAACTTAAATGAACTTCAAGCAGGATAAAGAAAACAAATGATAAAGAGAAGAAAAATTTGAAAGCAGCCAGAGAAAAACAATACATTACATAAAGTAAAAACAGTTCTAGTGACCACTGACTTTTCATTAAAAACCAAGGAAGCCAGAGGATAGTACAAAAACAGTTTAAAAAAAGAAAATCAATCCAGAATTCTACATCCAGTGAAAACATCCTTCAAGAATAAATATACATTATCTTTGTCAAATCTTTTAGTCAAAACATTTTATTTCATACTAAAAGTTGGTTTGCCATGCAGCAGTTTGCACACCAATTCATAGAAACTTTAAAACACATACATTTTAAAATTAATAATCATTAATAATATCATGTGGGCTGGGGGAAAAAAATCAACAAGACAATCTGTCCTTAGTTTTTCCTTTAGTACTGAAGAGTGGGCAAGAAGCTACTTTTATGTAAGCTGATCTCAGGCTGGGAATCATTTATGTTCTGCCAAAATCTCCCAGTCAAAACTGCAATGGCTGTCTCTTCTCCTCTCCCCTTTCCCACAATTGTGCCACTAGGAAAATAAAAGAATAGTTATATTTACTCCAAGGAGCCCTGGTGACACAATGGTTACATGCCCAGCTGCTAACCAAAAGGCTGGCAGTTCAAACCCACCCAGCAGCTCCACAGGAGAAAGACCCGGTGAACTGCTCCTGTAAAGATTACAGCCTAGGTGTCTGGGGTCTTAAAAGCTAGTGAGCGGCCATCTAAGATGCATCAATTGGTCCCAACCACCTGGAGTAAAGGAGAATGAAGAACACCAAAGACACAAGGAAAATAATAGCCCAAGGGACAGAAAGGGCCCCATAAACCAGAGACTTCATCAGCCTGAGACCAGAAGAACTAGATGATGCCCGGCTACCACCAATGACCACCCTGACAAGGAACACAACAGAGAGTCCCGGATGGAGCAGGAGAAAGGCGGGATGCAGAACTCAAATTTTAGTAAGAAGATCAGACTTAATGGTCTGACTGAGACTGGTGGAACCCCGGAAAGCATGGCCCCAGGATTCTCTATCAGCCTAGAACTAAAACAATTTCCGAGGCCAACTCTTCAGACAGGGATTGGACTGGACTGTGGGACATAAACTGATACTCATGAGGAGTGTGCCTCTTAGCTCAAGTAGATACAAGAGACTAAATGGGCAGCTTCTGTCCGGAGATGAGATGGGAAGGCAGAAGGGGTCAGAAGCTGGCTGAATGGACATAGGGAATCAGGGGTGGAAAGGAGGAGTGTGCTGTCACAGTATGGGGAGAGCAATTAGAGTCACATAACAATGTATGTATAAATTTTTGTATGGGAGACTAACTTGAAATGTAAACTTCATTTAAACTACAAGAATTAAAAAAAACTAAAAAAAAAAAAAAAAAAAGATTACCGCCTAGGAAACCCTATGGGGCAGTTCCACTGTGTCACATTGGGTTGCTCTGAGTCAGAGGAGACTCGACAGCACTCAACAACAAGTTATTCAGATCTAGAGAAAGATGCAGAGATAACCATTAAAAACCCACCTGCTAAGAGTTCCAAATGAATGGTGGGCAAATTACCAGGTACAGGAAAGAAAGCAGATAGACTAGGGTCTCCTGGAAGGGCACATTCAACTTATAGAACGAACTGCAAAGGCTGAGATTGAGTCAATATTTGCATGAGAACTTGCAACCTGAAGTAACACATTTGTTGGACTTGTTAGTCCAGAAATAGCTCCCAAGAAGGGCTTGGAGGTATGACCTTCTCCTGCGTATCTGCCCCAACCTTTATGAGTTCTCCTAATACTTTCTAAACTACTCCTAAATGTTAATTTTTGTGCAAAGAAGGATTTTACCAATGACCTGTTGGTAACACAAAGGTCACCTTCATACTTCTCTTCTGGCCTTCTCGAAACCTAGAAGCAGATTGTTTTCCCAACGGTCCACATCCCGAGCTGACTGGCAAGCAGTTATTAACTAGTCCCTGACATCCAAACAACAGCTGTGTTCTGTCCTGCTAAAGGGCAGCCTCTTCCAAACAGTGACTCCCCAGAGGTCAGCTGTGTCCTATGGCAGGAAGTCCACTCCACGGTTGGTGGCACATGCCAGCACCAAAGGAACAGTGTATGTTTGTCCTAATTCCCTTTCCTCCCTTTCGGCTAATCACTGGTCGTAAATGTTCGGCTCGCCTTGCACAGGAAGCGGGGGCCTTAAACTTCATCCTGCATGTTCATCACTGCTCTAGCTCTGACACTCACTCTTTCCACTGAAGATGATCTTAGGGCCGATCTGAAAATGGCACTGAGGCCAAAGGGCCAGGAGACAATGCAAAACTATTTGCCTCAAAAGCAGGCACATTTTAAAAGCATTTATTCAGTGCCGTCTTACACTATCCCCCTAGTCCTGCAAGATTATCCCTCCCATTTTACAGGCAGGGAAGCTGCAGGTGCTCAGAGAGTTGAACCTTTTGGTGACCTAATTATTTTCTCCTTTGAATTTTTGGTTGATACCATGTGTTTTCACTAATGGAAGGCATGCTGATTAAAAGGACCAATTCAGAATTTTTGTTATTACTTATGGATTTTGATATCCATTATCTGGGACCACAATGTCCCAGCGAACTCTGTGATACCCATTATCTGGTACCCCATATGTCCCAGCCACAGATGTAGTAAATCCCACTGATACGAGTCAATGAATGTATAGTAACAATAACTTATAGGAGTTTGAGTCTCTTGAAAAGCACCACTGCAATGCATGACTCCTTATTGGAAAGGCATTATTTACTGTTCAGAAGGTAGAAAAGAATGGAGCCAGTGACACCTGGAAACAACGAACGGCATTAAAGGAGAAAATGGCCACTATGACTGAAGACAGGCAATCACTTATTCTCACGATACGTACATTCTCAGGAGAAGACAGTTTAACTGGGAAATGCAGTGAAATTATCACTGAGGAGAAATAAAGGCAAAACTGTCAAAAACGTAGAAAATTCATACATCCAGGAGGCATCACCTAAGATAATGCTCAATCTTCACAAAAATGAGGTTCCCACTCAGGTTTTTTAATTTCATGCATTACAAAAGGCTCCCACCTTTAGGCTAAACACATTAAAATTGAGTTGCCTCCTTCCCAAAGAACTCCAGAGGCATAAAAATTGGTTGGAAACCTATGTCCCATGAGTCACCAAAGGATCTTAAATGAACTGCCCGTGGTCATGTGGCTCCGGATAGACAACATGAGGGTATCCAGGTCTCTTTGAATCCAAGGGTCTTTCTATCCTGGAAATGTAAAAAAACAGGGGCACCTTCAAAATTCAAACCGAATTTTTTTAAACTTGTCATATTGATGGGCAGTACCTGGGAAGGTGATTTTAAAATTTACCTGAAGGAGTAAATGCATGGGAATAGCCAGTGCCATCTTTAAGAAGTAATATAAAAAAAATTATCAGAAATCAAGAATGAAAAGAGATAGGAACAATTTTAGAGCCATCAGGATACCCGATGCAGCACTTGGAACTTGTAAGATGAATCCCCTCTGCAGTCTGTCAGGTTAAAAAGCCAGGGTGCAAGGCAAGGTCATGGAAGCTCCATGGACACATCCAAACTCCCTGAGGGACCGAACTGCGCTGAGGGCTGTGGGGACCATGGCCTCGGGGAACATCTAGCTCAACTGGCATGAGACAGTTTATAAACAAAATGTTCTACATTCTACTTTGGTGAGTAGTGTCTGGGGTCTTAAAAACCTGTGAGCAGCCATCTAAGATACTCCACTGGTCTCACCCCGTCTGGAGCAAGGGAGAATGAAGAAAACCAAAGACACAGGGAAAGATTAGTCCAAAGGACTAATGGACCACAACTACCACAGCCTCCACCAGACTGAGTCCAGCACAACTAGATGGTGCCCGGCTACCACCACTGACTGCTCTGACAGGGATCACAATAGAGGGTCCCAGACAGAGTTGGAGAAAACTGTAGAACAAAATCCTAACTCTCAAAAAAAGAACAGACTTACTGGCCTGATAGAGACTGGAGAAACCTTGGACACCAAAAAAAAAAAGAATAAGAAAAAAAAAAAAAAAGAAAAAGCTAGGGTGCAGACCAAAATCATTTCTTTTTGGTGCTGCCACATATATAAGACGACATGCCATCTTAGACATATAAATAAAGCAGATAAAATGAAAATAAATTAAAAAGTCCAAGCTTATTTGGATAAGTTAATCAGAAACTATATTATAAATGACACCTAATTATTATTCACAAATAATAATGATGGAGGACTTGCCTTTATGTTATATGGTGATATGCTACAAGGCTAAAGCAGTTATACAATATGGCATTTGCTTACCTACACAGCGCCTGGCTGATAGTTTAAGTAAAAAATGTTAGCAATCATTATCAAGGAGCCCTAGTGGCACAGCAGTTAGGAGCTCGGCTGCTAACCAAAAGGTGGGCAGTTGGAATCCCCCAGCTGGTCCTTGGAAACCCTATGCAGCAGTTATACTCTGTCCTATAGGGTTGCTATGAGTTAGAATCAACTGGACAGCAACTGGTTTGGTTTATCATTATTATAATACACTAAGTGCATTATATGTATTCTCTCACTTAGCTCTCTTTTTGCAGGGACATTGTGAGGACAATTTTATCCCCATTTTACAGATGTGGCCACTGAGGAACACAGAGCTTAAAGGAAATAAATGGAGTATGTAGAATCTGAACCAAGGCCATCTGACCTCATATTTAAGGATGTCACTGCAGCATTGATACTAATATCAAAATTCTGGGAGAATCTAAACGTCCATCGATGTGAAATTGGTTAGATAAACCAAGGTGCATAGTATAAAGCATATTCCTGAGAATGAGGCAGATCCATAAGTTCTGATATGAAGAGATGTATATATTATACGCCAACAGAAAAATCAAGTTGCATTATGTAGGTAACATCTCATTTTGTTGACCAATCACTATATGTGTGTAGTCACAGATGTGTGTGAAGACACATATGTGTGCATATATTTACGTACATATGTTATACGTGCGAAGCTGTATAGATAAACATACATATAAAAGCTGTTGCTGTTGAATCGATTCTGACCATTAGCGATCCTACAGGACAGCAGGACTGCCCACACGGTTTCCAAGGAGCAGCCGGTGGATTTCAACTGCCAAACTTGGGTTAACAGTTGTAGCTCTTAATCAATGCACCACCAGGGCTTCACACATACATGCATTCCATCCTTTTTCTCAAGGGTTGTGTTTGGGGGGGAAGCCTTTAAAAATTTTATTTTTATTGTTTCAATCTGTGACAAAAATGCATTACTTCTGAAATAAACAGACAAAAATTTTTAAGAGGCTCACTACCCTAAAAAAAAAGAGAGAGAGAAAGATGTTCTTTTCAAAGGTTTCCATAAACCAGTTAAACCATAACTAATTGAACTCACAAGGGGTCCTTCCCGCTAGGAGTTTGGTGCGTAGTTTCCACTATAAAATGGCCCCCCAGCCTGGAGCAGGGGACGATAGTCTGGGCTGTGAATGCAGACCAGTCTGTACAAACAGCGGTGTCCCAGCTTGTGGCTGGCCCGGCGCCCTGCACACCTGTGCGTGGGAGTAGAAAGGTCTTGTTTTTACAATCACTGCTTTCAGACAGTGCTGGTACCAGTATAGAGGAGTGAATGGTGCATGAATATGGCTGTGGTCTCAGGGGCCCAATCCTAACCAGACTCAGTGGGTCCAGACATGGAATCGTCTGGTCAGGGGTAAGCCTGGGACTCAGGATAAGGCACCTCCAGTCAGCAGTGGCGATGGATGGAGAGAAAGTCACCCCCTGGATGGGGGATGGGACAATGGGAAATCTGGTCCATTCTATGTTCTCTAGATTGATCACTGGGTCAGGTTAGCCTGGAACCTACTTAGTAGCAGACCTCAGCATCACCCCAGAAGAGGGGTGGGAACGGGAGAGCCTGGTGTCCACAATGGTTAATCCTGCTCTCTGGGCTGGCCGAGAGACACATTGTTGACTCAGACCAGGCAACCGTCAGATGGTGAAGAAACAAAATTGTCATCACATGTCACATTCAGCTGGCTGGGTCATTTCAGTTAGAATTTCCCTGAACCTGACTCAATAGCAAAGTGGCAAACAGTGTTCTAAATCCATCCGTGGAGGGGATTTTCTCCTTCCTTCCTTCCCCTTGCTTTCCTTCCTGTCATGAGGCACACACCCCTGCCTAGCCTTATAACCTCATCTGAAACACAGTATGACTCTGGCAGGAGGGAGCCCAGCCAACGGACATGGAGGATATCTTGTGACAAGGAACCTCAAGAGAGAAAGCCTAGATCTGATCAAGGCTTTGACTATATCTCCCAGAGGTCACCTTTTAGCCAAATGACAGAGTGGCCTATAAAATAAATAATATCACCCATGAGTACTGTGCTGCTCAAAATAATCGTCTAGGTGAAACTAAATAGTTAACATTTACCCTAGACCAAAGATGAGAAGGCTTGGGGGACAGGGAAGCTAGATTAACGGAAGCAGAACAACCAAAATAGAAATAACAAAAAGGCTGACATATTGTGACGAACGTAATCAATGTCACTGAATAACATGTGTGGAAATTGTTAAAGGAGAACCTAATTTTCTGTGTAAATTTTCACCGAAAACACATTAAAATATTTTTCAAAAAAAAGATGGATTGCATCCTACCAACCACCACACCAGTGATGCCTTTAGTAGCAAAAGCTTGTTGGATAATGCAGGCTTGAGTTTGTCACCGTCATGGATTAAATTGCATCTCTCAAAAATATGTGTCAACTTGGTTAGGCCATGATCCCCAGTATTATGTGGCTGTCCTCCATTTTGTGACTTTCCTATATGTTATAAATCATAATCTCTGCCTGTGGTTAAAGAGGATGAGGGTGGGACATAACACCCTTGCTCAGGTCACATCCCAGATCCAATGTGAAGGGAGCTTCCCTCGGGTGTGGCCTGTATCATCTTTTATCTCTCAAGAGACAAAAGGAAAGGGAAGCAAGCAGAGAGTTGACGACCTCAGACCACCAAGAAAGCAGTGCCTGGAGCAAAGTGTGCCCTTTGGACCCAGGGTCCCCGCGCAGAGAAGCTCCTAGTCCAGGGGAAGATTGACGACAAGAACCTTCCTCCAGACCAACGGAGAGAGAAAGGCTTCCCCTGGAGCCAGCGCCCTGAATTCAGACTTGGAGCCTACTGGACAGTGAGAATAAACTTCTCTTTGTCAAAGCCATCCACTTGTGGTATTTCTGTTACAGCAGCGCTAGATGACTAAGCAGCCACTGAGTCAAACTTTTAACCTTCTATTTAAAAAATAATTTTCATTTTTATCAGCGAAAACACAATCACATAGTTTAAATCCAATTTCTCAAAAACACTAACCAGAAGCAAACACTTTTAGCTTTTTTTAACCAAAGGAAATGTTCATGTTGCCATTCCTTGATTTATCAATTGTACCCTTCATCTATTGACTTGCTGTTATGGGAGCTTAGATTTTAGCTATTTTATATCACCTATCCCATTGCCCTAAACTAATATGATAGTAAACTGTTTGCTGAAAGTGAAGGAGTTCACTCTGATTTTTTTTTCTTGTATACTTTTTCCTTGGAGTTAACACTATTCTTGTTATTTAATTTGCTTAATCTTTTATGCACCTACTTTCAAATTTTTCCAAATATTTTCTATCAATATGTGTAAGTATTATTTTCCAAATGGCCAAGTATATCAGAGAACCTGCAAATTTCAAAGCAGCTGGGCCTACTTGACAAACCAATGTGCTTCTCCCAGCTGCTTTCCTACACTCATTCCCTGACTCCTGGGTTCTGTTTCTCCCTCCTTTTTGATTTATGTCCTTACTGTGCTAAAGCATTTATTGTGGGTGCTTCCTAGAAAAGGATCCGAAGAAAGTAAAATTTGAGTCCCTGCAGATTCAAATCCATTGCCATCAACTCAGTTCTGACCATTAGCAACCCTACAGGACAGAGTACAATTGCCCTATAGGGTTTCCAAGACTGCAATCTTTAGGGAAGCAGACTGTCACATCTTTCTCCCATGGAGCAGCTGGTGGATTTGAACTGCCGACCTTTCAGTTAGCAGCCAAGTGCTTTAACCACTGCACCACCACAGCTACTCTGACTCACACTGGGACCCTATATGACAGAGTAGAACTGCCCCATGGGGTTTCCTAGGCTGTAATCTTTACGGGAGCAGAGTGTCAGGTCTTTTCTCCCACGGAGAGCCTGGTGGGTTTGAACCTCTAACCTTTTAGTTAGTGACTCAGGGGTTAAGCACTCACCTGCTAACTGAAAGGTAGGTGAACCCACCAGCTGCTCCACGGGAGAAAGACGTGGCAGTCTGCTTCCATAAAGATTACAGCCTTGGAAAGCCTATGGGGCAGTTCTATTCTGTCCTACAGGGTTGCTATGAGTCAGAATCAACTTGATGGCAATGGGTTTGGTTTGGCAGATTTAAAAATGTCTTTGTCCTCACTTGACTTGAAAGTTCACCTGAGCATAAAATTCCAGACGGAAAATAATTTTCCTTCAGAGTTTTGTCACTTTGTTCTATTGTCTTCTAGCTTCCAGCACGAATATCAAGAAATTTGATAACATTCTAATTTTCATTCATTTATTTGTGAAAAGCTTTCCCCCCTCCAAGTTTTTATAACCCACTATTTCTAGAGTTTTGAAAACGGATGTTAATGTGCCTAGCTACAGGTAATTTTTTTCCTTCATTGTACCGGGCTCTAGATTGGAAAGTATTTGATCTTGACCTTTTCTTGTGTTAGTTCTTTGATAATTTCTTCTTCCTATTTTCTATGCTCTTTCTCCCCGGAACTTCTATTAGCCAGATATCGAACCTCCTGGATGCCATTAAAAAATGTTATCATTTCTCCCCTATTTTCTATCCTTTCCATATTTTCATTCTACTTTTGGAAACATCCCCCTCCATTTTGTTTTCCAGCCTTTTTATAACATTTTAAAATTGTGTAAGTTAGTTATATTTTTATATTCCAAGAGCTCCTTCTTGTTCTCAAATATGCTAAGCCATTTTTTGAAAACGTTATTATGAAAAATTTCAAAGAGTTTGGTATTCAAAACACCTCCTTACACATATGTGCTCAGGGACACTGTCTGCCAGTCATCATCCTTCCACTACAGCACAGTGTCTTACTCTTCTAGTGCTGTTGTAACAGAAATACCACAAGTGGATGGCTTTAACAAAGAGAAATTTATTCTCTCACAGTCTAGTAGGCTACAAGTCCAAATTCAGGGCATCAGCTCCAAGGGAAGGCTTTTTCTCTGTCGGCTCTGGAGGAAGGTCCCTGTCATCAATCTTCCCCTGGTCAAGGAGCTTCTCAGCGCAGGGACCCCAGGTCCAAAGGATGCGCTCTGCTCCTGGCACTGTTTTCTTGGTGGTATGAGGTCCCCCATGTCTGTCTGCTCACTTCTCTCTTTTATATCTCAAAAGAGATTGGCTTAAAACACTGTCTAATCTTGTAGATCTCATCAACATAACTGCCGCTAATCCATCTCATTACATTATAGTGATAGAATTTACAATACATAAGGAAATCACATCAGATGACAAAATGGTAGACAATCATACAAAACTGGGAATCATGACCTAACCAAGCTGACACATTTTGGGGGACACAATTCAATCCATTACACACAGTATGGCCCACGCCCTGCACTAAGTGGTACATGAATAAATACAAGTTACACCTAGCTAAGTCCCTGAGGGCACACACAGTTAATGTGCTTGGCTGCTGATCAAAAAGGCTGGAGGTTTGAGTCCACCCAGAGATGCCTTGGGAGAAAAGCCAGCAATCTACTTCTGAAAAATGAGCCACTGAAAACCCTACGGAGCACAGCTCTACTCTGACACACATGGGGTTGCCATGAGTTGGAACTGACTTCATGGTTTAAAAAAAAAAAAAGCTAGCTAAGACACCTTGGCTACTACCTGCCCCATCCAGCTACCAAGCTAGCATTCTGATTCCCCGCATTGCTTGGACAAACAGCAATAAAAAAGAATTCATGCATCTCAAATTTTGCCCCCATTTGTAGATATTAAAAAATTATTTATTTTAACAGGCCCAGAGGTAAGATTATGGATTTCAATCCGACGGGGCCTCCCTGGGCTCATCTGTGCCTGGGGACTCATTCCACAGTTGCTCTTGCTAAGGATACAGCAAGCCACTGGGCGGGGAGGCAGAGCCGGAGCTGGCAGCCTGGTCTGGCTGGCGGCAACCCCCTTTAACGCTCTTTCCACCTCTGGATCTAAAGAGCCATGGCCTGCACGTCACCTCCAAAGAGCTTGGGCAACGCTGAGCTACTTTTAATTCCAGCCCCTCCCAGGAGATGAGCCTGCGGCCCAATGCTAGTTCCAGAAACAAACCGGCTTTTTGGTTTGAGGCTGATGTTGTGACACACCTAGCAGTCTATTTAAAACCCAAACCAAACCAAGTCCGTGGCCGTCGAGGCGATTCCCACTCATAGCGACCCTGCAGGGCAGAGAAGAACTGCCCCACATGGTTTCCAAGGCTGTAAATCTTTCTGTTAAATATATTGTGCTTTAGATGAAGGTTTACAGAACAAATTAGTTTCTCATTAAACAATTAATACACATATTGTTTTGTGACACTGGTTGCCAACTCCACGACACGCTGACACTCTCCCCTTCTCGACCTTGGGTTCCCCATTACCATGTCTCCTTGTACATCTTTATGCAAGCAGACCGCCACATTTTTCTCCTGCGGAGTGGCTGGTGTGTTCAAACTGACCTTTCGGTTAGCAGCTGAGCGCTTAATCACTGCACCACCAGGGCTCCTCTATTTAAAACACTCCCCCTTTTAATGAAATACTGGACAACTCAAACAGGGCAGTCCAAGAAGTACTTCACTGGCCAGCACACGGGGTCACCTGGTACGTGCTCTCAGGCTAGCATCTCCCACCGCAAAGCAGACATAAACCACTGCACCCTGCTTTCTTTTTTTTTCTCTTGGCTTTAACAGACATTTATTTTCTCACAGTCTGGGAGGCTAGAAGTCGAATTCAGGGCGCCTGCTCTAGGGGAAGCCTCTCTCTGGCCACTCTGGGGGGAAAATGCTCATCTCAGCTTCTCTAGCCCTTTTATCGGCGTTTCTTGGAGATCTCCACATGGCATTTGTCTTTCCCCATTTGCACATGCTTACTTCTGTGCCTAATCTGCCTTTTTTTTTTTTCTTCAGTGTTGTGCTTTAAGTGAAAGTTTACAATTCATGTTAGTCTCTCATACAAAAATTTATACATACATTGTTATGTGACCCTAGTTGCTCTCCCTACACTGTGACAGCACACTCCTCCTTTCCACCCCGGATTTCCCGTGTCCATTCGACCAGCTCCTGACCCTCTCTGCCTCCTCATCTCGCCTACGGACAGGAGCTGCCCATTTAGTCTCATGTATCTACGTGAGCTAAGAAGCACACTCTTCACAAGTATCATTCATTGTATGTCCCATAGTCCAGTCTAATCTTGGTCTGAAGAGTTGGCCTCAGGAATGGTTTTAGTTCTGGGCTAACAGAGAGTCTGGGGGCCATGCCTTCCAGGGTCCCTCCAGTCTCAATCAAACCATTAAGTCTGGTCTTTTTACTAGAATTTGAGTTCTGCACCCCACTTTCCTCCTGCTCCATTAGGGGCTCTCTGTTGTGTGGAACCTGCTTTCGGACCTTTCTGGGGCTCTCCTGCATTTGGAATCCGGAGTATGGTATTGTTGTGTCTGAAGCATCAGGGAAAGTGAACCTGGCGTCGTGATACATGAAGCTGCAAGTTGAGTTTTTTTACAGAAAAACTTGACGAAGTAGATGATTTCAGAGATTAATTCAGCTTTGTGTCACTTTCGAGGCTGACACAATCTTAGCCTAAAAAACACTGCCAAGGAGTAAGAAACACGGGCAACACGGCTAACGTGAGACAAACTTCTCATCCCTCCCGTTGGTGTCAGCCTGACACCAACGTCAGGAGATGTTTTCCTGCCATCAAACCAACGCATGTAACAGCACAGGGCATGCGGGGATCCCGGGCCCAACATGACAGAGACGGCAGCTGCTGCTGTGTGCTCCATCTATCCCACACTTCACTAACAAGGCTTTTATAAGCACCGTCTCCCCCGACGCCGACTCTGCTCATTGGTGTGGCTGCAGCCTGTTACGTAACTGCCATCTTATCAAGGCACCAAGATGCTCAACTCTCATATACCTCTTCAACTACGCAAGGCTCGGCCTCATTGAGAGGAAACACCTAGCATATTTTAATTGCCTCGAGAAGTCCAGCAGTATTCTGAAAAGCTGTTACCAGCCTGCTAGTCGTTCTTCTGATCTATGCTCCGGCACCCAAGGGGAGATGGATAACTCTTCACTAGGTAGAGCATCGAGCCACCTCTTTATAAACGAACAAACCAACCAGCTGCCGTCGAGTAGATTCTGACTCACGGTGACCCCATGTGTGCAGAGTAGGACTTCAGTCCTAGGGTTTTCAAGGCTGTGACCTCTTGGAAGCAGTCTGAGGTGCCTCTGGGTGGGTTCAAACCGCCAACCTTCTGGTTAGCAGCCGAGCACTTAACTGTTTGCTTAACCATGCAGGGACTCCGTAGGAGCCTCATGATTTCAACACAGTCTGCACAGAGAATTATAATAGCAGCAATCATTTGTGGAACACTTATAATATGTCAAACACTGTTCCAAGTGCTTTACATCCATTAACTTATCCTTACGACCATCCTGCAAGGGAGAAGCTGTTTTTAGTCTTACTTTATAGATGAGTAAACAGAGGCAAAGGGACGTCAAACGTCACACGGCTAGCAATGTGGAAAACCAAAAACCAAACCCACTGCCACCGAATCGATTCCAACTCACAGCGACCCCACAGGACAGGGTAGAACTTCCCCCACAGGGTTTCCAAGGCTGTAAATACTTACGGAAGCAGACTGCCACATCCTTCCCCCAAGGAGTGTCTGGTGGGTTTGAACCACCGACCTTTTGGTTAGCAGCTGAGTGCTTTAACCACTGTGCCACAGAAATGTGGAAGTGAGATAGATATAAACCTGGGCAGTGTGCCCCCGAGCCTGGCCCTAACCACTACACAAGCTGCCTCTCCCCCTCGTCACCCTGGCCCCAGGCTGTGTGCAGGGGCTTGGAGAGCTCGAGGCATTATGTTTGGGTTGGTTACAGGGGTTCCTGTGGCACAGACAGCTGGCAGTTCACAGCGGCTGGGCACGCACACCTGCAAGGTGCTCAGAGACACCTGGCACGCGGGGTGCTCCCAACAAGAATTCCACTACACTCAGTATTTTGCCAAGGTATGCCAAAAAGTACTCAGAAAAATTAACGGGGAAGACAGTTGCCTGGGCCCGGGCCAGTTTGAGCCTGAGAAGGTACATGCCCCAAACTTGCTCCTGAGATGTGAAAGTTTCAGAAAAACTGAACAATGACCACAGGGGCGATATCTGGGGGCTCAAAAGAGAAATCAAAACCCAAGACAGGAGATCTGAGGGAGGGTTTCTCAGAGGGTGGTCTGAGGGCATCCTGTACCAGCATCACCTGGGGAGTTTTGTTTTGTTTTTTTCCTTACAGTGCAGAGTCTAGTTCCTACCCTAGAACTCTAGTGGTGTAGTGGTTAAGAGCTTGGCTGCTAACCAAAAGGTCAGCAGTTCGAATCTACCAGCTGCTCTTTGGAAACCCTATGGGGCGGTTCTACTCTGTCCTATAGGGTGTCTATGAGTCAGAATCAACTCGACGGCAACGGGTTTGGTTTTTTTTTGCATTAACCCTAGAACTATTGAATCAGGGTTTCTCCTCGTTAAGCCCAGGGGTCGTGTTTTTAGAAATCTCCGCAGGTAATTCTGAGTCCCTCTAAACATTGATAAGCGTTGCTCTGGGTCTCTGGGGTTTCATGGGTAGGCATCAGAGAAAAGCTGTATGTTAAAAAAAAACAAAACCCACTGCCATCAAGTTGATTCTGACTCATAATGACCCTATAAAAGGCAGTTTTAAACTTCACCAGTAGCATTCAGGCCCTAGAATCTCCTAAGAGCTTGCTGGCTGACTCGAGATGTCCCTTGGCCTTGCTGAGCCTGTGTCCTCATCAGTGAGATGTGTCCCCTACCAACATGTTTACTGAAACAGAGACGGCGTCCCATGAGTGCTGAGTGGTCAGATGAGTGCCTGGAAGGGCCAAGATCCATATGGGCTGGAGTGGGGCACTGAAATGACAACTGGGAGAATCTGGATGGGGTAGTCATCCAGATAGGGCAGGTGTCCTAGCAAGGGGACAGAGACCCAGATGTGAAGTTTTGGGGGGGTGGTGCAATGAGAAGCAGGTCTGAGTAAAGGGAAAGGTTTGGACACAAAGGTGGGAAGGTTAGATGGTGCCAGGCTACAGATGCCCTTGAGAGCCAGGGAGGGGCTGCTGGATGTGACGGAATCAAAGAGTAGGGACGGAGGAAGGTGGTATTCTGGGAAGATGACTGTGGCAGCCCATGCAGGATGGGAGGAGTAGGGGTGGGGCAGGCCTGGGGGCTCCTCTAGGGAGAGGCCCTTGTGACCCAAGGGATACGCTTTGAGATGTGTAGCCTTGACCTGGAGCTGTGGCAGTGGGAACAGCGGGGAGAGAACACATCATTGGGAAAAGCTCCAGAGCCCTGGGATTGCGGGCAGTCTTTATGGTTCTTCTTGCTTACTTATTTTTGCCAGTCTGTAGTTTCTGTTCTCTCTGTAGTGAGCAGACACTGCTTTGTGGTAAGAAATAGAAATACAGACTTTAGCATTTCCTTTGGAAAACCAGCAAACAAACCTCCACCCTTTGCAGCTCAGTCTTTCCTCTCTGCAGTCTGTTTCTGTTCAGAATCTCCTTTCTCGCACTTTGAGCCCTCTCATCTGCGCTCCACGCCCCTCGTCCTTTTGCTTAGAGGCTTCTAAAGAACACTTCCTTCTCTGGATCTTCCCTTCCACCACGATTCTGGGCCACAAACCTCGTTTTCCACTCCACCTCGAGGGGAGGCTTCTCCCGGAGCTCAGGGTCCTGGCCTTGGGAGAGAGGACCAGCAAATTCCACGCCACCCCACAGTGGCTCCAGGCCAGGACTCTACCAGCTCTCCTCATCAAGCTTCTCGGAAGAATCCATCTTCCTTCCATCCTTAGAGCAAATCTCTTAGTACCTGCTGCAAAATCTTCTCCAAAAGAATTCCTGGGAAATGCCCCCTCCGTGAGGAAGACCTACTGAACATCCCAGCATCACAGCCCTCTGAGCTTCCCAACTTCTACGACCATTCCTCCACTGCCATGGTCACAGAGCAGATTTCATGTCCCCCGAAAACTTGTATAATGGTCCACAACAATGGACTCAAACATACCAGCCATCATGAAGATAGCACAGTCTGGTCAATGTTCTGTTCTGTTATGCACGAAGTCACCATGAGTCAGAGGCGACTCAATGGCAATGAATAACAGAACTTCTGTAGCAAGTCAAACTCTGAAACCCCACTTTGACCATGAACGCATGCCATTTGACTTCTTGGATGTCCATATTCCAAACAAACATCCAGTCCTTGGTATTCTCTCTCTCATTCACTTTCCCCACAACCATCCTGGATTCTAAGGCCAATAATTTAAACTGCCCTCATCGGTATCTTAAATTCTCTCATTCTCTGAAGCTCTGCTGTGCCACCCTGATCAATCCTGCCCTTCTCGTAGAGAAACACTGCCCAACCATGTTGTTGGGTTCCCTTACAAATGCAGGACTGACACTTTCTATAAGATCCCCTGGCCAGCTCAGCTACCCACACTCCATGGAAGCTCTCTTTTACCATCAACTCTACTGAAGACCTCTGCCACTTTCCTCAAGACCCCTGCTCCACTGTCATTTTCCCCACTTGGCAAATGGCCTTACCTCTGGTTTCACCAAGAAATTGGGAATCATGAGTTATGAACACTGTTGATTTCCTTCTCTCCAGGTTTGGACTTCTCCATATCTCCAATTATTTTTTCTTCCTTTCTGGGAAGAAATGTCCTGCCCATTCAAGGCTGACTTCTGCGTCTCAGTCCAGGTCCTCCTGTCCTTCTAGGAGTTTTACTCATTATTGACACCTCCTTTCTTACAGCTTCAAGCTCTCCATCTTCCCCAGCTGTTTCCTACCAGGCAACAAAATACTTTGACACTCCCCCCTCCCACCACCCAGCTGTCTTCCAGCTACTGCGAAACTCTTTAGAAAGTTTTACTATTTTTGTAGAAATGACGCATGCTCATGTAAACATTTTAAACAATACAGAAGAGCAACAAGAAAATAATTATTACCTAACATCCCAGCACCCATATAACTGCTTAGGTGAGCACGCTTCCAAATCATTCTTCAACTACACATTCACGTATAGAAGTACGTATACAATTTAACATGGAAGAGGTTATACTGTACAAGCTCTTTTATGCGACCTGGCGTTTTATAACCAACTACGTGTCTCTAGCACTTTTCCATGTCAACGTCCTATGATTTATAACTACAAGCTATTCTGTTGTTCTCAGCTGCCTTCAAGTTGGTCCCCAACTCATGGTGAGCCCATGTACAATGGGATTGGACTGTTGTGATCCACAGGGTCTTCACTTGCTGATTTTTGAAAGTAGCTCACCAGGCCTTTCTTCCTAGTCTGTCATAGTCTGGAAGCTCTGTTGAAACCTGTTCAGTATCACAGCAACATACAAGCCCCCACTGACAGATGGGTGGTGGCTGTGTTTGAGGTGCACTGACTGGGAATCAAACCCGGATATCCTGCATGTAAGGTGAGAATTCTACCACTGAACCACGACTGTCCTCACAAGGTGTTCTAGTAAATAATATAATTACTTCCGTATCCCCTATTGATTTGTTTCCATTTTTTTGTGGTTGTGTTGAGTATTTTTGCATTTGTAAGAGTATTTACTTATGGTAAATTCCTTAAAAGGGGTTGTTGGATAAAATATATGCCTATTTTATGTATGATAAATACTGCTAAATAGTCTTCCAGAAAGGTTGTATTAATTTAAACCCCCACCAATGAAGGACATTCCCCTAAAGAGTCCTTAAGGGTCCTGAGTTTTGTTAATGTTTTAAAATTTTTACCTAAATAATATCAAGAATGAAAAAAAGGACAGCACTACAGATTCTACAGACATTACAAAGATGATATTTTTAACAACTTTCACCCATTATTTTGAAAGTGAAGATGAAATGGACAAACTCCTAGGAAAAAGAAACCTGTCAAAACTGATACAAGAAGAAACAGAATAATTGAATAGTCTTATATAGCTATTTAAATAAATTAATCTATATTAAAAACTTTCCCACAGTGTTCGCTTCAGCAGCACGTATACTACAATTGGAACAATACAGAGAAGATTAGCATGGTCCCTGCGCAAGGATGACATGCAAATTCGTGAAGCATTCCGTATTTTTTAAGAACTATCTTAGGTGAAAGGAAGGACAGCACACACTACAGGGGAAGTCAGCACAACTGGACTAAACCAAAGCTAAGAAGTTTCCTGAATACAATCAAACACTTCGAGGGACAAAGTAGCAGGGGGAGGGGTCTGGGGACCATGCTTTCAAGGGACATCTAGGTCAACTGGCATAACAAAGCTGATTAAGAAAATGTTCTGCATCCTACTTTGGTGAGTGGCATCTGGGGTCTTAAAAGCTTGCAAGCGGCCATCCAAGATGCATCAATTTGTCCCAAGCACCTGGAGTAAAGGAGAATGAAGAACACCAAAGACACAAGGAAAGTAGTAGCCCAAGAGACAGAAAGGGCCCCATAAACCAGAGACTTCATCAGCCTGAGACCAGAAGAACTAGATGGCATCCGGCTACCATCAATGACCATCCTGACAGGGAACACAACAAAGAGTCCCGGATGGAACAGCAGAAAGATGGGGTGCAGAACTCAAATTCTAGTAAGAAGACCAGACTTAATGGTCTGACTGAGACTGAAGGAACCCCAGAAAGCATAGCCCCTGGATTCTCTATCAGCCCAGAAATAAAACAATTTCTGAGGCCAACTCTTCAGACAGGGATTAGACCGGACTGTGGGACATAAAGTGATTCTTGTGAGAAGTGTGCCTCTTAGCTCAAGTAGATACAAGAGACTAAACGGGCAGCTTCTGTCCAGAGGTGAGATGGGAAAGAAGAGAGGGTTAGAGCTGGTTGAATGGACATGGGGAATCAGGGGTGGATAGGAGGAGTGTGCCGTCACAGAATGGGGTGAGCAATTAGGGTCACATAACAATGTATGTATAAAATTTTGTACGGGAGACTAACTTTAAATGTAAACGTCATTTAGACTACAACAATTAAAAAAATCACAAAAAAAGAGAAAATGTTCTGCATCCCACTTTGGTGAGTGGTGTCTGGGGTCTTAAAAGCTAGTCAGTGGCCATCTAAGATGCATCAATTGGTCCTAACCCACCTGGAGTAAAGGAGAAATAAGAACACCATAGACACAAGGAAAGTATTAGCCCAAGAGACAGAAAGGGCCACATAAACCAGAGACTTCATCAGCCTGAGACCAGAAGAACTAGATGGTACCTGGCTACCGCCAAAGACTGCCCTAACAGGGAACACAACAAAGAGTCTCTGGAAGAGCAGGAGAAAAGTGGGGTGCAGAACTCAAATTCTAGTAAAAAGACCAGACCTAATGGTTTGCCTGAGACTGGAGGGACCCTGGCAGACATGGCTCCCAGACTCTCTGCTAGCCCAAAACTAAAACCATTCCCAACGCCAACTCTTCAGACAAAGATTAGATTGGACTATGGGACGTAAAATGATGCTCATGAAGAACGTGCTTCTTGGCTCAAGTAGATACATGAGACTAAATGTACAGCTCCTGTCTGGAGGTGAGATGAGAAGGCAGAGAGGGTCAAGACCTGGTTGAATGGATACGGGAAATCCAGGGTGGAAAGGAGGAGTGTGCTGCCACAGTACAGGGAGAGCAACAAGGGTCACATAACAACGTGTGTATAAATTTTTGTATGAGAGACTAACTTGAATTGTAAACCTTCACTTAAAGCACAACAATTAAAAAATAAAAACTTTCCCACAAAGAAACTCCAAGCCCCAAAGGGCTTCACCAACATATTCTACTAAATAGTTAAGAAAGAGATAACAGCAACCCTACACAAACTCTTACGGAGAATAAAATAAGAGGGAACATTCCCCCAACTTGTTTTTTTTGAGACCAGCATAACTTTGATATCAAAACCTCATAAGGACATTTGAAAAAAAAGAAAATCACAGGCCAATCTCTTTTGAACATGATGATAGTCACAGGCACAGCTAATATGAGACTGGTTTGTTGCCTCCATTCATAACAGAGAAAATGCTAAATTTTAGAGGTCAATGAAAATTAAGATGTAAAATCCTTTCCTAGCAAGTTCACAGACCCCCAGAATTCTATGCATGGACTACTTGGAGATCTGTAGACTGCAGGTTAAAAATTCTCACACCGAAGAAACAGGGGTGGCGACAGTCTAGACCACTGATGACCAGGGTCCTGTCCAAACAGAAATCCCACCAGTTCAAAGCCTTAGTGAAGGCCTCTGTCCTAGGGATACCACAGGTCTTCAAACACTTTTTCAGCCAGATTTCCTTCAAGACGACTCCTCTTGATTTTGCATGTCACACATTTCTTTGTTCTCCTTCCAATATGATTTTACTTTGCTTCAGTATAAAGGGCTTGACTAAATATTCCAGTTCTTTTATTCCCAAAATAAATCCCCATGATAACAGGGTAGAATTGGCAAATCAAGCAAACCATTGCTTTGATGACACCCATGCTATTTGGCTACACATTTGTAAACAGAACATTTTAAGCTAACATGGACTTTTGTGGCTAGCACGCTACACAAATTCAACCTGGCTCCAGACCAAGCACTCACGACACCCTCTGGAAGGTCACCTGAGAGAAACATAAAAGGACTAGGGTGTGACCTGGCTCCAGCCTGCATACCTGGCACAGCCTGAGTAAGCACTGAGGATCACCTGAATTCACTCTGGAAAGCTCAATTACCAAGTTTTTTGGAGTTTTTTGGATACCTTCCTGAACACTCTCCTGTTGAGGGAAGAACCAACCAGATGCAATAAATTCATTTTTACCAAGTGTTCTGAATTCATCTCTGTGTAAAGGAGGTAATTTTTTTTTTAAAAATGTACCCTAATGCTCTACTAGAGTCCAGGATTAATATTTTTAATTATGAAATATTTGAACATACAGAGAAGTACAGAGACTAATATAACACACAACTATATACTGGACTACCCAACTACTCAGCTCTATTAAATTCAACAGTTCGGTAGACTGGTCTCAAGAACATAGTTTAGAAAAAACAACAACACATTAAAGATATAACTGAAGCTCTCTGTGGGCCCCTCCCTGATCCCACTTCCTTTCCTTTCTCTCCAGAAATAACCACTATCATGAATTTCTTGTTCATCATCCCTAGACATATTTTTGTTTGACTACATATGTGTGTGTATATACGTATATGTATATACATATATGCTATATAGAAACTATTTAAACTCTACATATAAACTATATGTATGGTATCACACTGTATATTTGATTACAGAACTCGCTCTTTTGTTCAACAGTGTATGTCTGAGTTTTAACCATGTTGATAGATGAAACCATGCTCCTAATGTTGTTAGCTCTCTCCAGTAGGTCCCCGACTCACTATGACTCCGTACACAAAGGAAGGAAGCACTGCCTGGTCCTGCACCACCCCATGATCGGTTGCAGACATGACCAGTGCGATCCATATGGTTTTCATTGGCTGACTTTGGAAAGCAGATTGTCAGGCCTTTCTTCCTAGTCCATCTAAGTCTGGAAGCTCTGTTGAAACATCTTCAGCATGATAGCAACATGCAAGCCTCCACTGAGAAGGGTGGTGGCTTCCCATGAGGTACACTGACTGTGAACTGAACCTGTGTCTCCTGTGTGGAAGGCGAGAATTCTACCACTGAACCACCCCTGCCCCCCTTTCCTGTTAAATGCTCTGTATTATTTCACTGTCTGAACACGCCTCAGTTTATTTATCTAGGATTTTGTTTTTAAAAGGTCTTCTCTTTTAACCAGATCTCAGTCCAGCTCCTCGAAACAGCGTATACCTAAAGAGAACTAAGTGTGCCTCTAAGAACTGGCCTCTCCTATTTCTAGTCGCTGTCCTTCTGGCAGCACGTAGCACCTCTGGCAGCACGTAGCACCGTAGCACCGTGTTTAAGGAAGAACAGGCATTGTTATGGTGATGCTTCTAAGCTGAGCCATCAACCGGTGAGGGCAGCAGTACTTTTCACTAGAACAGTTTCATGATGTAGTTGAGAATTTTTTCTTGTTATGAAGCAGCCAACCCCGATTTTGGCAATACCAGAGGGTCCACAAGCCGCTTAAGATTCTTTGACAAACCCTTCTTGTTTAAAATAGTTCAAGTGGATTCTGCAGTTGGCAACTTAGAACTTAGACTGGAACAATGGGATTCAAGCATCTTCAAGAGGCCCCTTAGCACCCTTTCTTTCTAAAGACATCTTAAAACACCATTTTTATTTAGTGATACAACTAGAAATAGTGTATAAGTGGTAAGAGTGAGGCCTATCAACTTCTTCCAGAATTTCAGAGGTGAATGCTACTGGATTTTCGGCCTTTATCAACTTCTCTCATTCCTAGTAGTCATAGTACTGAATATGAAGAGGGTTAAGAATCAACAGCAAGACTCCAGGTAATACAATTTGTTATATAAGTAACAACAACATGAATTATAAGAAAATGCAGCCTGTCATCTTGGGTGAGCCCTAAAATTTATCCTTTAAGAGGCATCTTTTGGAAAAACATGGCTGCTGTCTTCCAAAATGTAGATCTCAAAGGGCTTGTACTAGTCTCCAAATATTTCCTAAGTTTCCTTTTAACTTTTGAGTCAGACAGACTAGGTTTAACCCCTGCCTCCACCATTTGATTGGCACATACTCATACCATCGGTAAGTTACTTAACCTCTCTGAGCCTCAGCTTCCTCGGCTGTAAAATGGGTACTGTAACACCTACATCTCAAGGTTACCGGAGAATGGAACGAGATACACATGTTACGTACTTGCCATATGTCGTTGCTGTGTGTCAAGTCGATTTCCACACATAGCAACTCGATGTGACAGACTAGAACTGCTACCTAGGGTTTCCCAGGCTGTGATCTTTACAGGAGCAGATCACCAAGTCTTTTCCTCCACGGAGCGGCTGGTGGGTTTGAACTGCAGACCTTTCAGTTAGCAGCTGAGTGTTTAATCACTGCGCCTCCTTGGCGTATTGTAGCCATAAAATAAATGGTAGCTCTCATGGCACTTGGCATGCCCTCGTATTAAAGCACACTGTGCCTGAGTAACTCAAACACAGGAGCTGGTCTTGTCCATCTGTGCACCCCCAGCACCTGGTATGGGTGAGTGGCACACAGTGGGCACGCAACACATTTAATGAGTGAGTGAATGAGACATAATATTAAAACTAATAGCAAATGTCTATTAAATGTTCACGTAAACTTTATTGAATCCTTACAATAACCCTATCAGATCTTTACTATGATGAAACAAGGCTCAAAGAGATTAAAGAGCTTGTCACAGTTCATACAACTCATAAGTGATGAGGCTGGGATTCAAACCCAAGCCTTTACACACCACACTCTGCTGCATTCTGTTCAGGCAAAGCAGGGAGGCGTCAAGAGAAGGGGTGGTGTGAATCGGATCTCAGAGGACTACTAAGAATCCATCAGGCACATGAGAGAAAGGATACCCCGAAAGAGGAATCAGTCCAAGTGCAGCACGTTTGGGCTCAGTAAATGGTAGTTTACTATGGCATGGAAGGTGGTCTGGGGTCAGTGGGTGAAGGGCTCCAGGCTGTGAAACGCCACGTGTTTATCTAGCGGGCAAGGGGGAACCAGTGAGGAAGAGCCTTAAGAAGCAGCAGCAAGGGCAGGGCTGTGCTTTAGAAACTTTCATCCAGCAGCCCCACGAAGAACGGGAATGAGAGACAGCCCCAAGGGAGGCCAGGAAGGTAGTTAGAAAAGAATGTTGGCTGTGAGCCTGGGCTCTTCCAACTCAGACACTGCGCATCTCTACATCACCTTCCAAGTGATGTCCAGGTGGTAAAACAGAACTGTGACCTCTGTACAAACTGGGTCATACTTCCTGGATGAGTATTTCACTCTTAGCAAAGTTTCACCTGCTTCACCTGGCAGGGACAGAACTCACAACCCGGCTTCTCCTCTTTGTTTCAGAAGTGTAACCACCGAAGACATTTTTCTGCAGACACGTGTGGACAGTCTGAAAGGCATCCCACAAGCCCTCTGCAGAGTTGGGTCTTTAGCACATTTATTTCCGTTCTAATGATAATCTGATCTTTTGTTCTCTTAGACCCATCAAGATAGTCACCATTTTTATACTATTGTGTAGCTATGGGAGCCTACGCTTTAAATTCAAATGCTTACTTATCTTCCAAGGAGCAGCTGGTGGATTCGAACTGCCGACCTTTTGGTTAGCAGCCGAGCTCTTAACCACTGAGCCACTGGGGCTCCTATCTTATCTTATACTTTGGTATTAACTTTCTGCAGAAGGATATTCAAGATTTGGAAGAAAGGCTCCACCTTAATTTTAAACCTGAAAATGGACAGATACTACACAAAATCTGTTCTGGCAAGTTCCTCAAATAAAAATATAGAAAGTCTTAGGTCTTGCCTTTCAAAGTCCCCCTCAAGGAAAAATGCAGAGTAAATACACCTTGCCAGATAGTAAAACGTCTTGGTTTTCTCTTCTGCTTAAATCATGACCAGTCATTTACTTCTGAGGGAGGGCAAGGACTATACTAAGCTTAATGTCACTTCACATTAAGGAGACTGATCAAAATTCAAGGAGAGAATACAGTCCAGAAACAGACCTCCACATATATCATGAGTTGATTTTTAACAAAGGTGTAAAGGTAATCTGTATGCAAACAAAAACCTCAATCCATACCTCATACCTTATACAAAAATTAATTCAAAATGGATCATAGACCTAAATGTAAATACGTCCCTGTCCACCCACCCCCCAAAAAAAATATTCTAGGAGAAAATCTAACCTTGAGTTAGCAAAGAATTCTTAGCTACAACACCATTAGCATGATCCATAAAAGGAAAAACGGATGACTTCATCAACATCAGAAACTTCTGCTTCTTCAAAAGATACTATGAGGGGAATGAAAAGACAAAGCACAGACTGAGAGAAAATATTTGCAAAACACATATCTGACAAAAGTCTTCCATCGAAAATATAAAAAGAACCTTCAAAACTCAAAAACACAAACAACCCAATAAAAAAAACGGGAGGGGAGGGACAGCTGATATTTGGGTAGCAAATAAGCACATGAAAAAAAATCTCAACACCATCAGTCATTAGGGAAATACAAATTAAAACCACTAGATATCCACTAACCAAACCCGTTGCCATCAACGGTTCCTACTCATAGTGACCCTACAGGGCAGAGTAGAACTGCCCCATAGGGATTCCAAGGAGCGGCTGGTGGATTCGAATCGCCGACCTCTTGGTTAGCAGCCAAGTTCACAACCACTGTGCCATCAGGGTTCCAGATACCCAATAGAATGGCTAAAACAAAAAACTGACAATATCAAGTGCTAAGGATGCAGAACAACTGGAACTGTCACACATTGCTGGCAGGAATGCAAAATGGTTCAGCCACTGTGGAAGAGCTTGGATATACTATCAAACAGGTACATCCATATAACTGAACACTAAACCAAAAAAAAAAAAACAAATCCTTGCCATTGAGCTGATTCCAATTCACGGTGATCCCATGTGTTACAGAGCAGAACTGCTCCGCAGGGTTTCTTTGGCTGTTATCTTTACAGAAAACGCCAAGCCTTTCTTCTGCGGGGTTGCTGGGTGGGATCTGACCACCAACCTTTAGGTTAGCAGCTGTCAGCAACAACAAGGAACAAACCACTGATACAAGAAACCACCTGGATGAATTTCAGAAGCATTATACAAAGCAGAAGGAGCCAAATGCAGAAGACTACATGCTATATGGTTCCATTTATGACATTCTGGACAAGGCAAAAGAATAGGGAAGAGAACAGATCAGTCACTGCCGGGAGCTGAGCATGGAGCAAGGGTAACTGTAAAGGGGGAGAAGGAATATTTTGGGGGTGAAGGAAATATTCTGTATCTCTATTGTGGTGGTGGTTACACAGCTGTCAAAACTCACAGAACTTTGTAACCTTGGGCTACAATAAAAAAAGTGATTTTTACTGTATGTAAATTTACCTCAATAAAAAAATTAAACTTATTTTGTCTTAGTTATCCAGTACTGCTATAACAGAAATACCACGAGTGGATGGCTTTAACAAACTTATTCTCTCACAGTTTATGAGGCTAGAAGCCCCAATTCGGGATGCCAGCTTCAGGGGAAGGCTTTCTCTCTGTTGGCTCTGGAGGAAGGTCCTTGTCATCAATCTTCCCCTGGTCTAAGAGCTTCTCCATGCAGGGACCCTGGGTCCAGAGGACGTGCTCTGTTCCTGGCACTACTTTCTTGACGGTATAAGGTCCCCCTGTCTCTCTGCTTGCTTCTCTCTTTTATATCTCAAAAGAGACTGACTTAAAACACAATTCAATCTTGTAGATGGAGTCTGCCTCATTAACATAACTGCCTCTAATCCTGCCTCGTTAAGATCACAGACTAGCATTTACAACACACAGGATAACCAAATCAGATCACAAAATGGTAGACAGTCACACAAGACTGGGAATCATGGCCTAGCCAAACTGATACGCATTTTTAGGGGACACAATTCAATCCATAACAAGATTCAAGGACAGAAGTCAAGCCCACAGCAGTGATACAGGGTCTACGCGGAGGAAAGAAATTATGATTCACCAGTAAATGCTCACAAATCTTCACAGAGATAACAGCAACCCAAATTCCACACTTGTTTGATGGCTGCTCTCAAGCGTCCTGGTCTAACCAAAACAAAGATAAACATGGTGGGCTGTTTCCTCCAAAAGGGGAGAGAAAATATGGCTCTGACTAAAGTCTTTGGAATTAAAGTCAATGGCTTCTGACTTGAACATAAGTGCGTCAAACACTCAGAACAAATGTACGGCATGCTAAGCGTAAGAGCAGAATCCTGACCAGAATGCAGAGAGGGGGATTACATACGATTTAAAGTACAGTATGACTTCTTCTTGGAATACTGACTTCTCTCTGTACTAAAAGGCTCTACTTACTCAAGCCACGTTGACCAGGTGGTGCCATATGTTCACTGAAACACCCTGGAACACTGAAACCTTAGACTAAATACAGACTTCGAAGGGTAAGAACACCATCAGTCATCAAATGGCAAGCCACTTCTCTCCAGTTTTTTAAGTGCTTGGAGTGTTAGGATTTTAAAACTTTCTGGCTAACAGCCTTAATATGAACTAGAACTACAAAGAAACCTTTCAGTTTTTAACTTGAAGCAGCAACTCAGAATCAAAATGAGTTATTACTTAGGCGATTACATAATCCTCCACATCCATACAGACCACTGTTTATCAGACCCTGGTTGCAGAGAACTATACTACCAGTGTTTTCTGTCCTGATCCCAAATACAAAAACATCCACAGCCCAACCCAGTGCTACAAGCATTTCTGAAGCCTTTGCTCCATTATGGGATGTTGTTCCAGAGCCATAAAGGCAAATATTTGCTGAACTTTATTTTAAATAAAGCACTGAATATGCATCCATATTTAAAATAAAAAAACAAAAAACCAGGCACATGTATGCTAAGGGGCTAAAGGAAAAAGAAAGATAAAAGTTTAAAGAAAGTAAATTTTTTAAAGGAAAGATTAACCTGGTGTTGTTAAGTTGATACCAACTCATGTGACCTTATGTGTGTCAGAGCAGAACTGGATGATTTTTCATTAGTAGATCGCCAGGCCTTTCTTCTGAGACACCTCTGGGTACACTTGAACTTCCAACCTTTTGGTTAGCAGCTAAGTGCATTAGCCGTTTGCACCACTCAATTAAAAATACTGAACTTTAAGTGAACATCTGGTAAGTCAGGATTTAAGGTCTGCAAAATAAGTTCTAAGGTATATATTATACCTTCAACATTACCCAAGAGAATTCTTTCACTCTCTTTTTTAGCAGCTGGATGCCGCTGGCCTCGGTACGATACAGTACTATTAAAGCAAGGGAAGGAAAACAATTTAAAATAATTTAAAAAATAAACAGTTTTAAAATGTATTTGTTTATTTGAATCTATTCAAACCTAGAATCATTTGGGACCACAGTACTTCCGGAACTCTGCCAATTCTTGGCCAAAAGGACCTGGTGAACCCACTGGCCCTTTCAAGCATCCCTCCCCCTGCCCAAATGCCACCAAAAGGCAAAAGGTCATTTACATCAGAATTCTACCTGAAGCTAAGCAGCCCCTTCTGAAAACTCTGTCCTGCCATTCCAAATGGAGCTCCTACCCAGCCAGGGACACTCCAGTCTGGTACCACCTGGGGCAAGTGTCTGAAGCCCACAGACCTTCCTGCAGGGCAGCCTAGGCTGGAAGCTGACTTTTCCCATCGCTAGCCAGTAAATCCTATCTGGTGGCCATGGGTGCTAAATCAAAAGATAAACTCCTTGTTGTTTACTCCAAGAAGACATTTCCATTTACTTAAATAGATGTTTTCTTAATTGAGAAATAAAAGGAAAAAATACGACATGGTGTTAAACATACTTGCTAACCAAACAGGACATTAGATCAAAAATATATTTCGATTACGGTAGTTACGAAATCAAATGTAAAGTTCTGGTGTTAAGACTCAAGCTTATAAATGTATCCTTTTGAGGCAGGTTAAACAACAGTTGTCATGGAAACCTTATGGCTCTAGACTTGATTTCACACTGAATTCATTACCATTTCTCGTTTTAGAGGACAATCAAGATTCTAAAGGCACTCACTCAGCTCGACTTTTACCCTGGTCATGTTGAAATAAACCTCTTAAAGTTACAACTTTCTAACTCCATTCTTTTTTAATTTTAATTTTATTTTATTGTTGTGCTTTAAGTGAAAGTTTACAATTCAAGTTAGTCTCTCATACAAAAACTGATACATACATTGTTATGTGACCCTAGCTGCTCTCCCTTTACTGTGACAGTACACTCCTCCTTTCCACCCCGGATTTCCCGTGTCCATTCAACCAGCTCCTGACCCTCTCTGCCTTCTCTTCTCACCTCCGGCCAGGAGCTGCCCATTTAGTCTCATGTATCTACCTGAGCTAAGAAGTACACTCTTCACGAGTATCACTGTATGTCCCACAGTCCAGTCCAATCTTTGTCTGAAGAGTTGGCCTCAGGAATGGTTTCAGTGCTGGGATGACAGACAGTCCGTCCAACTCCATTCTTCCTTAAAATACTTAATTTGGGTAGATCTAAAAGTAAATCAGGGGACCTCTGCTTCCAGGAAGATGGAGCAGATGTACTTGTCCCTATTCCTCTCACTAAGAACAACCATAAACCCTAGACACTATATACATATGTATATGGATGCATGTATATGGAGTCCTCGTTAAGAGCCTAGCTGCTAACCAAAACGTCAGCAGTTAAATCCCCCAACTGCTCTTTGAAAACCCTATGGGGCAGTTCTACTCTGTCCTATAGAGTCACTATGAGTTGGAATCGATATGATGGCAAGGGGTTCGGTTTTTCAGCTTTTATGCATGTGTATATATTCTATATGGAGCCCTGGTGGTGCAGTGATTAAGAGCTTGGCTGCTAACCAAAAGGTTGGCAGTTCGAATCCACCAGTCGCTCCTTGGACATCCTATGGGGTAGGTCTACTCTGTCCTATAGTTGAGTCAGAATTGACTCGATGGCAATGTTTGTTTTTGTTTTGGTTTGTATATGTATGGACACACACACACACACACACACACAAACATAAGAAGACTGAAAGGTGGAGAGAAGGCAGACTGGCTCAGGACCTTGGGACCTGAGGAATGACATGGTGGTGAGTTCCCTGAGTTTTCTTTTTGCCTCACATACTCCAGACTTGAGGGAGTCCCTGGGCAGTGCAGATGGTTAAGCACTTGACTACTAGCCAGAAGGGTGGCAGTTTGAACCCACCCAGAGATGCCTCGGAAGCCAGGCTTGGTAATTTGCTTTCAAAAGGTCACAGGCTTGAAAACCCTATGGAGCAGTTCTACTCTGCACACACGGCGTCTCCATGAGTTGGAATCAACTCAACAGCAACTAGCTACAACAACAATCCCGGACTTGGAGCTGAAGAAGTCAGCTATAGGGAAGCACCAACAGCTGTAGACCAAAAAAAGCCCCAATAGAAGACTATTCTCTCTAGCCAAAGGACCAGAAAACATCCTTTTAGACAATAACCAAGTTTATCAATACAGAAGACTTTTAGCCAATAACCACTCCACTGCAGCCCAATGCCATGGAGAAGACTGTGGCCCACCCCAACCCATGCCAGCAAAGGCTGAGTGGGTAGCATCAATTTCCACCCTGAGCAGGGCGCAGTGAGGCACCCCATGGCCCCTGCTGCAGTGGTGTCAGAGAAGGCCAAGTAGGGAACAGTGACTTTCATGCCTGCCAGTTGGCAGTGAACCCCTCCTGCACTGGTGTTATCAGCGGAGACCACACAGCCCAATTTGGATTTCCGCCTCCACCCAGCAGCAGCCTGGTGCCCCTTCCCTCTCTGCTGGGGTGGTGTCAGGAGAGGCTTAGAAAGAGTCAGTGGTAATGAGACCACTCCCACCACAGTATCACTGGAGACCACACATGAACTGAAATCCTACCCTGCCTAGAAGTAATGAGGAATCCTCCTCACCCCAGGTGTCAACGGAGGCTGACTGGCGGAAACCTAGACTTCTGTCTCCACCTGGCAATAATGAGGGAGTGCCACCACCCCTTTTACCTGTTGGAGCAGTGTCAGAAAAAGCCAACTAAAACAGAAGGTTTAAATAAGATCCAGAGTTTCATAACACAATACAAAAACATCCGAGTTTCAGTTGAAATTCATCTGTTATACCAAGAACTAGGAACCTCAAACTAAATGAAAATCAGGAAAATAAGTCAATAGATGTGAACACCAAGATGACAGAGATGCTAGATTAACATAACAAAGATTTTTAAAGCTGCCATGGTAAAAATGCTCCAACAAGCAATTCATTTGAAACAAATGAAAATATACACAGCCTCAGCAAAGAAACAGGAGATATGAAGAAAAACCAAATGGAAAATTTAGAACTGAAGAAATAAAACAATTGAAAAAGCTCAGTGGATGGGCTCAACAGAAGAATGGAGGGTGGAAAGGAAAGAATCAGTGAACCTGAAGATAGAACAATTGAAATGACCCAACCTGAACAACAGAGAGAAAACAGATCAAAAGTAAACAAAAATTAAGCCACTACTGATAAACCTGTGGGACTACAACATAACATCTAACATTTAAGTTGTTGAAGTCCCAGAAGGAAAGGCGAAAGAGAGCGGGGTGAAAAAGTACTAATCAAGTAGTCATTGACAATTTCCCAAATGTGGCAAGAGACCTAAACCTAGAGATTGAAGAAGCTGAGCAAATACGATAAATCTAAAGAAATTCACATCAAGATACATCATAATTAAACTTCTGAAAACTAAAGACAAATAAAAAATCTTGAAAACACTCAGAGAAAAATGACACTTTGCCTATAGGAGAAAAGCAATTCAAACAACAACAGATCTCTCATCAGAAATCATGGAGGCTGGAAGGAAGGGGCACAATATTTTTAAGGTGCTGAAACTAAAGAACTGTCAACCCATAATTCCCTACCCAGCAAAATAACCTTCAGAAAGGAACAGGAAATCAAGATATTCTCAGATGACAGAAATCTAGGAGAATCTGTCACCAGCAGACCTATCCAAAGGAACAGTTAAAGGAAGTTCTCTGAACAGCAAGGAACCAATAAAAGAAGGAACCTAAAAATATCAGGAAGAAAGAAGCAAGCAAAAATAAGGGTAAATACAACAGGCTTTCCTTTTATGCTTGATTTTTCTATGTTATGTTTCACAGTTGAGATAAAAATTATAACAATCTCTGATGTGGTTCCATGTAGAGGAAATATTTAAGACAATTATAACACGGGAGAGTAAAGGGACCGAACATTTCTATACTTCACCTGCACTGATGAAATGACACCAGTAGACTCTGTTAAGTTATGTAGGGTGGGGATGGGGGGTAAAACCCTGTGGTTGTTAGGTGCAGTTGAGTTGGTTCCAACTCATAGTGACCCTGTGTGCAAGAGAATGACACACTGCCCGATCCTGTGCTGTCCTCACAACGGTCGCCATGTTTGAGCCCATTGTCGCAGCCACTGTATCAATCCATCTTCCTCTTTTTTGCTGATGCTCTACTTTACCAAGCATGATGTCCTTCTCCAGGGACTGGTCCCTCCTGATAACATGTCTAAAGTACATGAGATGAAGTCTCACCATCCTCGCTTCCAAGAAGCACTCTGGTTGTACTTCTTCTAAGACAGATCTGTTTGTTCTTCTGGCAGTCCATGGTATATTCAATATTTTTTGCCAACACCACAATTCAATGGCATCAATTCTTCCTCAGTCTTCCTTATTCACTGACCACCTTTCATATGAATATGAGGCACTTGAAAATACCATGATTTGGGTCAGGCACACCTTAGTCCTCAAAGTGACATCTTTGCTTTTTAACACTTCAAAGAGATCTTTTGCAGCAGATTTTCCCATTGCAATATGTTGTTTGATTTCTTGACTGCTGCTTCCATGGGCATTGATTATGGATCAAAGTAAAATAAAATCCTTGACAACTTCAATCTTTTCTCCGTTTATCATGCTATCAGTTGTTGGTCCAGTTGTGAGGATTTTTGTCTTCTTTATGTTGAGCTGTAATCCACACTGAAGGCTGTAATCTTTGATCTTCATCAGTAAGTGCTTCAAGTCCTCTTCACTTCCAGCAAGCAAGGTTGTGTCATCTGCATAATGCAGGCTGTTAATGAGTCCTCCTCCAATCCTGATGCTGCCTTCTTCTTCATACAGTCCAGTTTCTTGGATTATTTGCTCATCATACAGATTGAATAAATTTGGTGAAAGGATACAACCTTGACATACACCTTTTTTGATTTTAAACTATGCAGTATCCCCTTGTTCCGTATGAACGACTACCACTTGGTCTATGTACCTGACCACCACGGATGACCCTGCTGGTATCTGAAATCTGGTGGCACGGCTTCCAGCATCACAGCAATACGCAAGCCACCACAGTACGACAAACTGACAGACAAGTGGTGGAGTAAAACCTAGTATTAAATTGAAAAACTTTTGCTCTGAGAAAGACCCTGTTAAGAGGATGAAAAGACAAGCTATAGAGTGGGAGAAAATAATTGCAAACTACATATCTGACAAAGGGCTAATAAGAACTCTAAAAACTCAACAGTAGAAAAACCTAAACAATCCAATTAGAATGTGGGCAAAAGACATGAAGAGACATTTCATCAAAGAAGCTATAAAGAAGGAAAATAAAAACACGAAAAGATGTTCAACATCACTAGCTATTAAAAACTTGTCGTCATCGAATCGATTCTGACTCATAGCAACCCTACAGGGAAGTGCAAGTTAAAACCAAAATGAGATACTACTACACACCTATCAGAATGGCTAATATGAAAAATAGAGACAATACCAAATGCTGGCAAAGATGCAGAGAAACCAGATCATTCATACAGTGGTGGTGGGGATGTAAAATGGCACATCTACTTGGGAAAAGTTTCTTTAAAAAAAATGAAACATGCAACTACTATACGACCCAGCAGTTGCAATCCTGGGCATTTATTCCAGAGAAAAAAAGACTTAAGTCCACACAAAAACCTGTACACCAATATTTATAGTAGCTTATTCGTAACAGCCAAAAACCCAGAAACAACCCAGATGTCCTTCAAAGGGTGAATGGTTAGACAAACTTGGTCTATTCATATCATGGAATACTACTCAGCAATAAAAAAAGGACAAAACTATTGATATAACCTGGATGTATCACCAGAGAATTACACTATGTGAAAAAAGCCAATTCCAAACGATTACATATTGACGTTTCTCCTAAAACAACAAAAGTTTAGAAATGGAGAACAGATTAATGGTTACCATGAGTTATGGAGGGACTCAGGGATGAGAGGGAAGTGGCTATAAAAGAAATGGGTGTGGCTACGAAAAGGCATGTCTTAGGCTGAGTCCTATAGAGAAGCAAAACCAGCGAAGCATACATAAATAAGGATAAAGAGAGCGTATAGAGAAAGAGAGAAGACAGAGACAAAGATTTATCTCAAGAAAATGGCTCATGCAGCTGTAGAGGCTGGCAAGTTCCAAGCCCGTGGGTCAGGCATCAGGCTGGAGGGTTCTCCTGGATCACGTAACCACAGAGGCTGATGAACCCAAAACTGACAGGTCAGACGGCAGGCCACTGGCTCACGGGTTGTGGAGACTGATGAATCCAAGACTGGTAGGTAAGACAGCAGGCTGCTGGCTCACAGGCTGCAGAGGTTAAGACGAATCCCAAGATCGGCAGGCAATATGACAGTAGTGCTGGCTCAAGTCCCAAGAACTGGAAGTCACATGATGATGAGCCAGATGCAGGATCCAAGCAAGCTTTTCTAGAACATCCACGTATATATTGGAAGCAGGCCACACCCCCGAGGAAACTTCCCTTACAACTGATTGGCTGATCACATCAGATTACAACATGGAAGATGATTACATCATTACATAACTGCCAAATTACATCATTACATAACTGCCAAACCACTGAGAATTATGGCCCAGCCAAGTAGACATACAACCTTAACCATCACAGGGCATCATGAAGGATCTCTGTGGTGATGAGATTTTTCTGTATCTTGACTATCAATGCCAATATCCTGGTTATGATACTGTACTATAGTTTTGCAAGATGTTATCATTGGGGAGGGAAATGGGTAAAAGGTACAGGGATCTCTCTGTAGGACTTCTTACAACTGCATGCGAATGCGTAATTACCTTTTAAAAAGCTTAATTAAAAAATTTAATTAAAAAAGTTAACTGAAATCTAGTTCAAATCTGTTCACATCTGTCATCTGAAATAATTATTGCTTCCAAGAGACTTCTCTGCTATAATTTCTTTTATTAGCCCAAAGGTTAAACGTTTCTGAGTTAAACTTAAGTGTTGTAAACATTTGGAGGAAACACATCCAGCATCCTGGGCCAAAATATCTGCCAAAACAAACCTGCCTGCAGAAATCTCATCAAGGGACATGTATTAGCTTATAAAATTACTGTTTAGCTAAAGTTGATACGTTCGTGCTAATAACACATATTAACTGAGAGGTTTTTTGTTGGTTGGTTTTATTATTGTTTAATTCCTTTAAATTATTTCTTTCCCTCCAAACAGCTATGGAAAATTTCATTTTTTTTTTTAATTCAAAAAGTGCATATGTAAAACACAAATATATTTTCATTAATATTTAAACAAAAAGGCAAAAGTGCCCCTTCAATTTTCACCCCAGACCCCTCCCCTAGAGAGAATCATTGTTGTCCATTTGAAGTATTTCCTTGCAAATTTTTGGTGTGCATTTCTAGACATATGTACAGTTTTGTGTCTGTGTGAACTTTTTTTAAAAATAAATTTAGGTTCATACTGTTTATACTGTTCTTCAAATTTCTTTTTTTCTCTTTACAATGTCTTAGAAATTTCCATGTCGGTATGTTTAGCTCTAGTCTAACTTAGTCTTTTCAAATGCCATGCAGTAATCTATGTTTTGATGTGAAAATATAATTACCTTTAAAAAAAGTTTAAGAAAGTTAACTGAAACTGTTCACATCTGTTCACATCCTCTATTAACCGACACTTAGGATGTTTCTAACTTTTGCTATTGCAAGCAATGTAGCCATCAGCAAAAATCTTTGTACCTTTTTCTTTGGGCACAAACAAGAATATTGCTCTGGGATAGAGACTTAGAAGTAGAAGTGGGACTCTGAAGGTGTGGCCAACACTGCTGATTGGCAAACTGACACCTGTCCCCACCCATTTTCTCTCCCCTCCCATCTCCCACTACAAAGGCTGGAAAAGCTGGATACTCGTGTTGCTAGATTTGCTTGCAGCTAGAGGTGGCCGTGTGACCTAGTTCTGGCCAACTAAACATCAGCAAAATTTGTTTGAGTGGCTGAGGAGGGCTTCTAGGAATGTTTTTGCTGTCCGGGTACTAGGGACAGACACGACTGGCATTGTCCCTTTTTTCTGCCCTCAAGGTGGATGTGGTGTTTGGAGAGGTGGCAGCCATGTTATGACATGAGGGAAAACCAAGAGCATCCTAGTGGTGTTGGCCCTGATACCAATGAGTTACTGAACCAAAGCTAGCAGCAGCCTATCTCCAAATAGCTTGTTATGTGAGGAGAATAAACTCCTATTGGGTTAAGCCACAGTAAGTCTGGTTTTCTTTTACATGCAGCCAAATGCATTCCTAACTGATTCAGTACTAAATTACTCTCCAAACAGTCTGTACTCACTTTATTCTCTCACAAAAGTATTTTCCAATACCTTTACCTAATTTCAGTCATTTAAAGGTTTTAGCAGGCTAATTCATGAAAATGTTTCATGTGAAGTTGAACATTATTTCTTACATCCATTGGCCATTCAGATGTCCTGTTCTTTTCATATCTCTTGTCCACTTTTCTATTGTGTTGCTCAACTTTTTCTTATTGATTTGTAAGAGGAAATTTCCAATAGCAAAGTAGGCTGAGTTAAACTCACAGGGACATCTGTCTTTGCATCTTTACAGTATCAATCAAATCAAACACAACTGTAAGAAATAAATCTTACTTTACAGAAAGGCTAACAGTGACAGTCACCCCTGAATGGTACACCACCATGTGGCAATCTGTCAAGAAGTAATTTAACTCATGTCAAATACCACAGCCCATTCTTAGCACTTCTTCTGCAAATCCATACCTAAAAAAAAGTTTATGGAATAGTGACATACTGGTGAACTAAGCACAGTCTTTAACACACATTCTCATTTAAACCCTCAAATCAAACCCAAGAGCCAACTATCATCATTCCGATTTTACAGAATAAACGATGAAACCAAACTCTTAAAACCAACACTTTCTTTCCTACCACACACACACAAAAAGTTAAAACATCCCAGGCCCAATATTTAAAAACAAAATGATTATGCATTTATCTCAACTTAAAATTATGTAATGTATGTTATGTCTCTCTAAGACGTCAACCTGCTCAACCTAGAAACACCGCTGACCTTGTTTAGTGGTTTATGAATCGGAAGAAGTTGTTCCAAAGTTTGGCTCTCAGGTTTATTGCCACACTGTATTTCACCAAAACTATTTCCATTTTTAAAGTGAAAAACTGAATTGAGTAGGATTTTAATGCTTTAGCAAGAAGGCCCTACTAGCCAGACACCCCACCTCAGAGCAGCAGGTGAAGAGATCAGTTAACAAACAACCAATCTGACACTGGAAAACAAAGAAAATAGGCTGCTAAAGATAATAAAAGATCGAAGTGAAAAACAGTGTAAACAACTTGAATAGCACAAGCACCATCTTTGAATATTTGCACATGGTTTTGATAGACTGACTCTTTGCTTTAAAAATCCTAGCAGCTCCCATACAGAGTGGGAGACAAATGCAGAACAAAATTCAAGTCCACAAAAAAAGACCAGGCTGGCAGAGACAGGAGGTCCCCCCAAGATTACGGCCTCCAGACACCCTGCTAACTCAAAACTGAAGCCACTCCCAAAGTCCACCTTTCAGCCAACGATTAAGACAGGCCTATAAAACAAACAATACCACACAGGAGGAACGTACTTTTTAGTTCAATCAAGTATACGAGACCAAATGGGCAACACCTGCCCAAAAGCAGACACGAAGACAGGATGGGACAGGAAAACTGGACAGATGGACATGGAGAACCCAGGGCGGAAAAGGAGAGGGGGAGAGAGCTGACACATTGCAGGGGTTGCAACCAATGTCACAAAACAATTTGTGTAGAAATTTTTGAATGAGAAACTAATTAGCACTGTAAACTTCCTCTTATCACACAATAAAATTTTTTTAAAAAGGACGTGGAAATTTCACGGGAAATAATAAATGATGGATGTTTAAAAAAAAAAAAAAATCCTAGCAGCTACAGGAAAAGGGAAAGCAGGCAGACGAGGCTCTGGCTCCTGGGGTGGGTTGGGGAGGGAAGGCAGGAGGGCTGAAGCTCTGACAAGTATTTCCCCGCTTTACCGCCACACCTCTCCTAACAAGAGGCCGTGGGTTCTCTGGCAAAGCATTAGACAAAGCACTCAATCCACAGCGGGCGAGGAGCACTGGCATCAAGCCTCGCTGATGCCTCCTACCAAGCCCTCCCTGAGGGCATATGCCCAGCCCAGAACCCAAAAGCCAGGCCCCACAGCAGGAAGGCCAGATCACCTAGGGACTGGCCACATGGGCCCCAGGGAGCCACGGAGATTCACCTGGGGCACTCTCGTGCAGAATTTTTAAGCCCATCTGTAAGATACAGCAAAACGCCTGGGAGAGTTTGAATTCTGGTTTTACATAAAAGAAAGCAACTATGCAGACACGGGCAATGTTTACTGCCTACAAAAGCACAGGTGGCTTGACAAACCCCCAACCTGAGGGAACCTTGTGGCTCCTTGCATTTCCCTGGTGGGCTTGCCCAGTAGTCCCTGATCAGAGAAAGGTAACCGAGTGCCCCTCTCAGCAAGGGCTGCACACCTCACCCCACTGCCACAGCAAGGGTGGTATCACACAGAAAGAAACAGACTCTTTCCCAAGTTGGCTACAGCCAGGCCAAGCCTGGGGAGGGTGCACTGCTCCTGATCTCAGTCCAGGCGTTTTCAAGGTGCAGGGCAGAAAGAGTGAGACAAGCTTTAGCTACCATATGAAAGGAGCCAGGTTCTGGATTCTCTGGCCCTTCAGTCAGTGCAAGCCTCAGGACTCTAGGTGGACGGTGAGCCGGACACTCGAGAGAGGAGGACATTCAGTCTCAGAGAGGGGCAGAGCCAGGAAGAAAAAGGGCATGCAGGAAACAGAGGAGGGGACTGGGGCCAAGACCGACCACAACCAAACCAGGCTCTGTAGCACAGCACCCACTCAGGCCTCTCTGGGATGGGACACTGCTGGACCCTAAGGACTCCCCGAGTCGGAGCAGGGCTCTAAAAGCGCCGGGCCTTGCAGGTCCTCCCAGCAGGCTGGACACCTTGACAACCAAGAAGGGAGAACTGGGGTGGCTCAGCACTGTCTCCCTCAACACACACACTCCAACACTTGCACAATCAACTAAACGCACCCAGGCACGCGGCCTCGCTGTCCTGTGCACACATACCACATAGAGAGACGCACACATCTGCACACATGGCCTTCCTGTGCGGGGGTACACACAGAGATACATCCTCCCAGTCAACCAACACAACACAGCCTGCCCACGGAGTAAATCATACACACATAAACACAAACTCTGTGAGAAGTGAATACACATGGAACCGCTCAGTCAGGTACGTACACGGACTCACAGCCTGTCAGGAAAACACACTCACTTCTGTTAGGTGCACACACATTCTCACAACCTGTGTGTACATACACACATGCACACACACAACATATCAAATGTACACACACACTCATAACCCATCAGAGTCACACACAGACGATCTCTCAGGCACGCAACACACATCTGTTAGGTGCACACACGTCCTTGCAACCTCTCTGTTGGTGTGCATGCACACAACCTACCAGAGGCACACACACACATGCACAACTTCTCTGTCGGGGTCTGCACACACACTCACAACCCTCGTGTCGGCGCATGCACAGACACTCACACTCACTATTTTAGTCGGCACACACACTTAAGCCTCTCCAACAGGCTAGCCCCCATCCCACGCCCCCTCTCCGCCAAGTGCACACCCCCCACCCCACGCCCCCTCTCTGCCAAGTGCACACCCGCACCCCACGCCCCCTCTCTGCCAAGTGCACACACACCCGCACCCCACGCCCCCTCTCTGCCAAGTGCACACACACCCGCACCCCACGCACACTCTCCGTCGGGCGCAGCCCCCACCCGAGGGCCGAGCGAGCGCACCGCCGCAAACTCCGGGGCGCGGGTGTGCACAGCACGGCCCGCAGCCGCCCGCCCGCCCGCGCCCCTCCTTACCTTTCTCGGAGGCGCCCGGCGACCGGGCCTCGTCCTCCTTGGGGTTGGTCACCTGGGTGATGATGGCCGGGCAGTCCATGGGTGCGTGACGCGGCGGCCGTCCGCGGGCCCGGCCCCCCGCAAGCCAGGCGCGCGGGGGCGCGCGGGGCCGCGGGCCGGGGGGGCGCTCGCCGCCGCCGCCGCCTGGGCGCGCCCACCGCCCGGCCCCGCGCTCTGGGAGAGGGGGCCCGGGCCCGCGCTCCCGCCGCCGCCGCAGCCGCCGCCGCTGGGCTCGAGCGGCCGCCGCCTCGTCAGCATGAACCCCGGCGCCGCGTCCGGGAGAGCCGTGCGCGGAGCGGGAGGCGGAGCGGGAGGCCGGGCCGCGGGAAGCGGTGCGGCCGGGCGGGCGGGCGGGCGGGCGGCGAGGGTAGGAGTGAGGAGCGAGGCGGGAGAGGAAGGGGGGCGGGCGAGTGGGTGTGTCCCGCCGGGGACGGCCTCCGCCACCGCCCCGTGGGGAGAGGGGTGCGGGGCGAGGAGGGGCGCCCCTGCGCGCGCCTGGGGGGCCTAGGTAGATGAGTGGGGTGAGGGGACGCCGGAGGAGTGCCGGGGTGGACGTGAGGGGCCCGGGGTAGGGGGCTGTTAGGGGCACCCGGAAAATGAGTGGGGCCGGGGGCTGTGACAGACGTGGGCTGAGGGGCGTAGGGGGGTGGGCAGGGCGGCGGAGTGCGACGAGGGTTCGAGGGTCTGCGGTAGGGTCCCAGGGAGGCGGGCGCGGTGTGCGGGAGTGAGGGGGACGGGGTCTGCGCGCTGGGATGGGGCTGAGGAGAGGCGTTCGTTCACACGGAGGAGGCAGGTGGCGTGCGGGGGTGGGGGCTCCGAATGGGCTCTGCCCGAGGCAGCCTGCGGGGGTCCGCGCGCTGCTGCTGTGAGGGAGAGCCGGGGTGCGTGAACCGAGGGTCCCACGATAACGGGGGAGGTCTGGGGACCAAGGGCCGGGGTCCACGCCAAGGGGGCGTCTGCGGCCGGGACGTAGTCTCCGCCGTGCAGGGCCAGCGGGACCCGCACCATCGTTGGGCCCGACCCTGCGTGCGGGGCGGCTGGTCAGCGAGGGCCCACCGGGCCGGCTAGGCAGTGGGGGAGTCGGCGTCAGGAGGCCTGGGCCGTGGACGGTTACTTCCGGGCTCTGCAGCGGGGGCGCCCGTGGAGGGCTCAGCCGGGGAGGGACTCTGCTTGTGAAGGGCAGGCGGCCTCTGCCAGGCCTGGAGCGGGGCCCAGGGCAGGTACAGTCAAAGAGGTGGTGAAGGGCATGTGAAATCGTGCACCACAGATTAGTAAGTAAACAAAAGTATGCCCGTGCGGGCCGTGCCTTCTGGTTAACCCGCCCCAGGCCAGCCCAGGCAGCCTCTGAGGGCGGCAGTCGGCTCGCGCCCGCGCCTTCTAGTTCCAACTTGGAGGCCACACTCCCAGCCCGGTCCTCCAGGGGGCGGGGCCGGGCCGCAGTGGGGCGGGGCCGCGGGCGGGGCGGAGCACTCGCGCGCGCCCTCCTACAATCGGGAGGCTTGGGAGGGGCCTGCGGAGCGTGACGTAGTGGGCGGGGCCGAGAGGGCGGACTGAGGCCTGAGCGCGGCGTGTCGGCCCCCAACCCCCCACCCCCGGCTGCGCGCGCACTGGAGGGCTTGCAGATTCTTGCTAACAGACTGTGGCTTCCAGGAGGGGAGGCGGGGAGGATCATTTTTCCTCCACATCCTGGAGCTGGGAGTTGCGTGCAGCCAGGTCGTGCTCGCTCCAGGGAAACCGGCGACCCTTTGCAAAATACACTGCGGAAGCGCGCCTGGCCAGAGGCGGCCCGCAGGCCTGGCTGCCCTGTGCAGCTGGCGCAGCCCAGTGAGGGTCCCAGTGTGGGGGACAGCCCGGGGCAGGTGGGAAGGCACTTCAGGGGAACTACTGTAAAAAGGTAGTTGCTAGACGAGAGGTGGGTGTTTTGCCTCCAAATCCAGGGCCTCAGTGACAGCCTGGGTCTGAGTGTGGGTGGCGCTTGGTGCCGGCCGCCCGTGGTGTGTATGTGTGGGAAGTCGCCGCTCTTATGATGGCACCTTTGGGGCCCGGTGAATCGAAAGGGCAGCCTAGCATTGAAGGTCGAAGTGAAGTGCCCATTTGGTCAGGATGGCAAGCCGTGATGCCAGTAGCCCAGGCTCCCGGCGTGCCATGCTAACCTTCCCAAGTACAGACCAGATTAGGGCCCATGGCACCCAGCACCCAGGACTCCCCTCGTCCCAACTTCTAATGCTTTTCATGTTTGATATGAGAGTGTGACTGGTACCTGGTGCAGGGCCCCAAGAACTCAAATATTCTCTAGATTCACTTGTTACCGACTATTGAATCCTAAGGGATGGGGGATGGATCTTCTAGAGAGGTGTTGGGGAGGGCCTTTGTTCTGGGCAAACGCAGTTCTCCAGTTCTTGGTATGTAACCACAGAGATCAGCATCCCTGTGCCTACTGATGAAGCATCCCAAATGGTGCTTCCACCAGGGCAAGGTGATGGGGCATTTGGACTCACTGATTTGCAAGCTTGACACCTGGGTCCTTTTTAGGGGAGAGTTCCAGAGGTTCTGCTCAGGAGCTAAGGCTGGGAGGGAGCTCAAAGCTCAGGAGCACAGGGCAGAAGGAAGTGATTTTTATATACCTCTGTCTTCTGTTGGGCCTTCCCTGTAACAGTGACTCCCCAGGACCTTCTAATAACAATTTTCCCTTACCTGCATCCTCTAGCATTCTCAGCTTCCTGAGATCACTTGAAAAAAGAAACAAAAAGCAAACCAACAGCAAGCAAACAACGACGCTGCCTTCACCGAGTCTTCATCTCAGGCTCAAGGCAGAATGCAGCTTGCCATCTTTTAAGTCCTTCTGCCGTCTATATTCTGTTCATTTAACATTTCAGCTCATTGTTTCCTGAGTATTAATAGAAATTAAAAAAAAATCCACCTGTAGCCTCACGACCCTCCTTAAATCAACCTCTGTTTTCCTCCATTTGTAAACGAGAAAAGGCATCAGGGCTTTATTCTGGGAGCTGCGGGAATAACATTATCAGATACGTGTTTAGTAAGTTCACCCTGATAAACAAGCTGGGTTAGGGGCCGTACAAGAGGCAGGGAAACCCACGGAAGACCTGAGTTAATCCAGAAGAGAGATGATGTGGGTCGTGGGGACCAGGGGCTACACAGATTCCAGATACATTTCGGAAGGAAAATGGACAAGTGTCACCTACTGATGGGGCTTGAGGGATGGGGGCCCAGGCAGAGTATTCAGAACTGTCTGAGGTGCTCTCTGGATCCACCCTTTCCAACCCGTCCCTGTCCCACTCGCTGTCTTTGAATCTCTGCCCTCCAGGCCCTGTTTCTTGGTCTGCTGTGTCTCTTCTCTGCGGGCCCCTCAGTCTCACATTTTGTGTATTTGTTACTCAGACCGTCTCGGTCCCTGCTGTCCCGTGTCTCCGTCATTCTCTGACTCCAGCTCCATGCCTCTGCCTCAGTCTTCTCGGGAGCTGGGGCTGGGGGTGGCAGGATGCCTGTTAGGGAAGGCGTGGAAGTAGGATCCCACCCACAGCTCCCTCTCTTGGGGTCACCTTGGGACCTGGATGAGGCTCCTCCAGGCAGCAGCCCTTCTTTTCCACTGGGAACAAGGCCTAGCATGTGAAATCAGCTCCAGAAAGGCCTGCTCAGCACGGGCAGGCTAAGACATGCCACAGAGGGCCTTTTATTTATTCTCCAGGTATATATCGGGTGCCTTCAGTGTGCCAGGCTTGGGTCAAATGCAGGAGACTGGGCACCCACACAGGGCTCACAGCCTAAGGGAAGAGGCAGAGGAATACTCAGGGTGGCATAGAGTACATCTGACATATTCTTCTTGTAGTCCAGACAGAAGGTGATGCTAACAAAGCCGGTCAGAGCCCTCAGTTCCCAGGAGAGGGGACTTTCCCACCCAGAGTGTCTGCAGGGAAACCCTAGTGGTGCAGTGGTTAAGAGATACAGCTGCTAACCAAAAGGTCAGCAGTTTGACTCTACCAGGTTCTCCTTGGAAACCCTGTGGGATGGTTCTACTCTGTCCCTTAAGATCGCTATGAGTCGGAATCAACTTGACAGCAACGGGTTTTTTTTTTTTTAGTGTCTGCAGAGAAGACTGCGTCCGAGGAACAGGAAGACTTAATGATGGAGAGAGAGGCTGGGGTCCTGAAGACCAGGCTGAGTTTGGCCTTTAACCTGTGGAAAATCTGGAGCCACTGGTACTTCTTGAGTAGGGAACAGGCACCATTAAAGAAATCAGATCTGTAGGTTGAAGTGAAAAACTCAAACTAGCTTAAGCAACCAAACCCATTGCCCTTGGGTCAATTCCAACTCATAGTGACCCTCTACGACAGAGTAGAACTGCCCCATAGGGTTTCCAAGGAATGGCTGGTGGATTTGAACTGCCGACCTTTTGGTTAGCAGCCGAGTGCTTAACCACCATGCTGCCAGGGCTCTGGTTAAGCAGTAGTCAGGACTGTATTGGCTTGTATAATCAAACCGTGGGATGGGCCAGCGTAGGGCTCCCTGGGCTGATGTGATCTGGGACTGGCACCCCTGAAGTAAGGAGGTGGAGACCCCAGAGGGACGACGTGAACTCCAGCTGCTCCTCCCTGTGACCAGGAAGATGACGGTGTTATTAGGGAAGCCAGGGGGCTTCTTATGCCCCAAAACACCCTGTCTTTCCCACTCAGATTGCCCTAAGGCATCATTCCTCAGACTCTCCAACAGTTCATCCTTCTGCCTTCAGCACCCATGCTCCAGAGGCACCCTGACCCTCCTTATCAAGACCTCACTCCTCCATCACATGTGGATGCTTCCAACCAAATGCCCCTGTCCACTGACCCCTGGGGCTCCCTAGCCTATTGCCTCTGCCCTCACTCCAGGGTTGCTCTCTCCACTGGTCCCCAGGTGGGATGAGTGGCACAGCATCATTGCCTCCTACAGACATTTGACTCCCAAGGATAAGGCCCCAATGGGCCAGTGGTCCAGCAGGTGTAGCCTGCCCCCTGGTGGCCCCATGTGGTGACGTCCTTTTCATGAGCCTTACTGGATGTGGAAGGGACCTCTCCTTGCTGGCTCCTCAGAACACACCAGGGCCAGAGTGGGCTCAGCTCTGCCGCCACCTAGCTGTTGTGATTTGCACTCTTGCGCAGCTACCTCCAGGGTATAGTGGAATAAGCCCTCAGAACGTGAAAGCCTGCGTGCTTGTCCAGAGGGGAATGGAGAGCCAGGGAGTTTGGGTGATGTGCCCCATCTTGGGACCAAACCAAATCCACTGCAGTCGAGTCTATTCTGACTCATAGCGACCCTCTAGGACAGAGTAGAACTGCCTCATAGGGTTTTCAAGGAGCAGCTGGTAGATTTGAACTGCTGACCTTTTGGTTAGCAGCTGAACTCTTAACCACTGCGCCACTAGGGCTCCATCTTGGTGGAGGGAGACGAAAAGGTGGAGTGGATGCTGGATGCTGCTGAAGGAAAAAGAGTAGTCAGCCCGGGCCCTGAGAACAGAGAGGAACGGCCCTCGGCCTAAAGGTGATGCTCAGGGAGTGTTTGGGGGAATTTGAGAGCCAGGTACAATCTGGTCTGAGACAGATCCGGGGGCCTTGGGGTGGAGATGGAGTATCCTCGGGCATCTAGCAACTCAAGAATCCTTCCTGCAGGAGGCTGCCCCTGTCACTTCCTCTCTGCCTCCAAATTTCCAGATGTTCCCTGCCCGGAGAACTTGGGTGGTGGAAGGGGACACAGCCCTGCCCTCAGGTCCTTTCTGGGAGCCCTGGGTGTGGGAGGACATAGCCTTGCCCTGAAAGCCATCACAAAGAATGGCTCCTGGAGCAGAGTGGGAGGGCACCCCTGTGTGTTCTCAGTCCACCGGCAGGAGTGACTTTGGCTCCTGAAGGGGCAGAGAGTCCCAGAGTCTCAAGCTGATTTGGTGACTCAGGAGCCAGTGAGCCCCTTGAGGTGGGACCTCGCACTTCTAGCCCCCACACGGACTCTCCTTTCAATCCTGGGGCTGCAGGTACCAGCGGGCCAGGCTCATGGGGCTGCCTTTGCTTGGCTGCTGGTGTCTATGGCCTCTCACTCAGGCCCTCTAGGCCCCGAATTCTGGCCAAGCCACAGGTACCCCCTTTATTCCCTGACCTGTACCTGCTCGGGCTGTGTTGGAGCTGAGGGGGACACACCCTGTGCCGCCCACTATCCCCAGGCTGTCAATAAAGAGGCTGAGGAAGGGGCCTAACCGTGTGTGCGTGACTGTGTGTGAATGTGTGTGTACACGTTAGGAGTGTGTGTGTGTGTGTGTGTGTGTTTGTGTGTTTGTGTGTGTAGCCCCACCTGGAAAGGCTGCTACCTTCTCAGTCATTTATGGCAGCTGCATTGCTGGGGGCACCCCACGGCAGCACCTCCACTGCCTCCACTCTGATGGGCTGGGCCATGGCTGGGCAGGGGAGATATTTCCCTGGCGGATCTGGTCACAGACACACATCTTGGCACGCACATACATGCTCATTTGTACACAGGCTCATATACATGCCAAGACATGGCGCACACATGATAATGCTGTCTCTGCCCAGGCTGGCTTCTCCCACGTTGGCACTTCCTTGCCCTGTGGCCTGCTGGGTCCCAGCCCTGCCAAGCGCTGCCCTACCCCTCCTGCTGCCCTCAAACCCAGCCTCCTACCCTCCTGGCCTCCCTGACAGCTTCTCAGAGCCTCTTCAGTGCACGTGCTCACACATGTGAGCAAAGGAGCTTCCGTGGGCCACTTCTGCTTTTCCTACAAACTTCCCCAGAGGCCTGGGTCCAGAGAGGGCTGGGCAATCTCATTTGGACCTGGGCAAAGAGGGAATACAGAGAAATAAGATGACATCTCAGCCAATCTGCCTGTCTCCTGCCTCCATTCTCCCTCCCCCCAAGGCCCCTCGCACACACCTCCCTAGCTCCCTCAGCACACGTGGTCATACACACACACACACTCAGGTGCTCCTGGTGCACGCGGGCCCCCTCCCCACAGGCACTGCTAAGCCCAGTTCTCAGGTGGGGCTCTTAATCCCAGCCTCGCTCTGACCCTCACGTGGCTGTGGGAACTGATCACTGTGATCCACAGCTGAGTGTTGGGCTGCGGTGGGTGGAGGAGAAGCCATGTAAGGACTGGACCGAGGAGGCCCTGTCTCAGCTTAAAGAGGCAGCAGGCAGGTGGCTTCTCCTCCTGAGCCTTGCTTTTCCTGGCAGGAACGTGGAGATGACGGACTGTTGCCCAGAAGGCTCTGGGTTGAGCGCAAAGCAAAAGCGGGCACCTGTTCTGGTCTGAGAGTGGGGATGAGACCGAGGAAGTAAAACTTCCAGATATTCTGGGACCATTAAAAATTATCCTTGAAATGTTAAAAGACAACTGTTTTGGAGAATTGAAGATGCTAGCCACGTGGATTTGAGCAGCCCTTGTGAGTTCACCGTCTCTACAGGTCTCCAGTGGCTGTTGGCGAAAGAAATGAACGCGGCGGTCAGTCTTCCTGTTTGCTTGCCGTCCACCAGGCTCTGGCTGTGTCCCCAAGGGCCAGAGGCTCCTGTGGCTGCAGCAAATGGAGGCTTTCTCAAGGAAGGACCACCATGAGGGCCCCAAAGCAGGGGTCTCTGACCCATCCTAGGCCTCACAGGAAGCGGGCTCAGACCCTGAGAAACCTACCCTCTGGCATGGCTCAGGGATGACCAGCCCCATTGCTCAAGAATCTGAGGTCCAGATAGCACGTCCAAGGTATGTGAGATGTAGTTTCCCATCCTTGCTTCTAAGGAGCATTCTGGCTGTACTTCTTCCAAGACAGGTTTGTTACCCACTAAGTAGAGTTTGATATTTGTTTACTGTTTTTCAGTCTTTTGTCAAAATCCTTTAGTAAATGTTACTTGGGTTAGTTCCTCCACCCCCAAGTTAGGGTCACTTTTTTTCTGTTTATATCCCATGTTAGGGTTTTTTTCCCCCCATCACACTGAATTTTTTTTTTTTTAGGTACGTAAAACATTACCATGGTTCCGAAAGTCAGAACTATACAGAAAGGTAGACTCAGAGAAGTGTCACTGTGCCCTTCCTTTCTACCCCATGCCAACCCCACATCCTTTCTACCTTGTTTCCACCTTCCCTTTAGAGGTAACCACTCTCATTAGTTTCTGGCTTATCTTTCTTGATTTTTTTTGTTTTGTAGAAACGAGCAGATACATATATATGTTATTTCTCCTTTTTTTATGTAAAAGGTAGCATACAATAGATAATCATCTGCACTTTTCTTTGTCACTAAACAACACAGCCTATGAAGCGCTCCATTTCCGTTCACGTAGTCTTTCTGTTCTTTTTCTTATCACTGCATCTGCTTCACTGAGTGGATTCATTGTAGTTTACTCAACCTCTCTTCTGTAGGACGTTTAGCTTGTTTCCAACATTTGCATTCACAAATGATGCTGCTGTGAATAATTTTGTGTTGTTGGAGTTGCATCGAAAAGGTCACCGGGTCACAAGGTAAATACATACATGTGCAGTTTTCTCAGAATTGTCAATTTCCCCTCCAGAAGGGTTGTATCATTTTGCATTCCCACCAGCAATGCAGAGAGTGCCTGTTTCTCCACAGCCTCACTGCAGTGTGGTGTCATATTTTTAAAATTTTCCATCCCCCTGGAAATATCCGTACGGTCTCAGCGTAGTTTAAATCTGCATATCTCTTACGCGGGTTGAACGTATTTTCGTATGTGTGGAAGCCATTTTAATATCTTGTTTTGGTTGATGGTCTGTTCATGTCTTTGGCCCACTTTTCTGTGGGTTTTCATTTCATCTCACCTCCCCCATTTTTAAGAGTTTTCTCTTCATGAAGGATATTGATCCTTTATCTGTGACATAGGTTGCAAGTATTTTCTCCCGTTTTGTCGTCTGCCTTTTGACTTTGCTTGTGGTTTTTCTTTCCATGAAAATTATTTTCGTTTTATGTAGTCAGATCAATCTGTTCTTTTACTGCTTCTTGATTTTGAGTCATTGGTAGAAAGCCTTTCCCTGCTCTCTGGTTACGCAGGAATCTATCCAGGTTTTCTTCTAGTACTTGTACGGTTTCATCTTTTACAGTCAGATCTCTGATCCACTTGGAGTCTTTGTATGGTGTGAGATAAAGGTGTAGTTTTCTCTTTATCCCATGGCTACCCTGTTTTACCAGCACCATTTATTAAAAAAATTTTCTTTGCCTCAATGGTTTGAGATGCTGCGTATGTTATTATATACTAATTTTCCATATGTATTTAGGTTGACTTCTGGGTTTTTTAATTCTGTTCCACTGGTCTGTCTGTCTATTCATGCACGAGTACCACACTGTTTTAATTAATGAGTCTTTATAGTGTGTTTTAATGTCTAGTAGGGCTAGCGCCCTGTGATAGCTTCTTTCTCAGTATTTTCCTAGATATTCTTGCATGTCTATTGTTTCATATAAACTTTGGTATCAACTTGTCTAGCCCCATTAAAAAAAATAACTTTCCCTCACAGTGTTTTTAAAATTTAGTTTCCAACATTAACAATTGGGAGACAGGACACGAAAGTCTGGATTTCTGGTGTCTCTTAAAGAGCGGGAAGATCTGTCAATGTGGGGTTTGTTTCCACCTGGCGTATTAGTCTGGAGCAGAGCGGCAGCTGGCATTCACACAGAAGGCCTTTTGGTCTTCAGTTCTCCACAGTCCTCTCCACCGCCTGGCCTCTCACCCCGACCGTCTTCCTGTATGTATGTTCCCTGTTTGACATTGCACTTGGTGCCTCTGGCTTTACATGATCAGGAAAGTCTATTCCGTGCTCAGCCTCAGTCACCCACTTGTGTGTGTCACAATACAATGTCATGAAAGAGCTGTGTGTCTGCTTTGTTCCCCAGAGCCTAAGACGAGCACTTAGGGCATAGCTGGCGCTCAGGAAATATCTGTGGAGTGAATGCATGTTTATAGATAGGAAACACAAAATGACCGAAGCGAGGTCTCTCGTTAGAAAACCATTGAAAACACATCAAATAGAACCAGCACATGGCAGGTGGAAGTCGACCGGTACAACACTTACAGGGAGCAACCTGGCAATATCTTTCAGAATTACAAATGTATAGACCAGTTGTCCCCACCGTTCCACTTCTGCATATTTATCCTGAAGTATAGTTGCACACAGGCAAAATGAGGGCTATACAGGGTTATTTATAGCAGTACGAATAAAATATTGGAACGAACCTAAATTTCCCTCAGTAGGGGAGTGGTTACATAAATTATGGTTTATCCATACATTAGAAATGGACTACTATACAGCTATAAAAAAGAATGAGGATGCTTTCTATGAATTGAGATGGAAAAACACAAGGTGAAGAATTGTGTGTACAGCAGGCTAATTTTTATGTATAAAAGGAGGAAAACAAAAAACCCGTATTCGTATTTGCTTATAAGTACATAAAGGAAATCTGGAAGTATGTAAGAAACAAATAACAGTAGTTAGTTGAGGGTCGGTGGAGGGATGGTAAAGAAACTGGGCAGAGGAGGATAGGGTGGGAGGGAGAGTTCTCTCTTTATTGATGTTTATGTCTGTTTCTACATCCACCCATAATTCTGAGGAGTAGGTTTTAAATTAAAAAGATTTTTAAATACGTTGTTGTTGTTGTTAGGTGCCATTGAGTCAGTTCTGACTCACAGAGATCCTGTGTACAACAGAACGAAACACTGCCCGATCCTGTGCCATCCTCACAATCGTTGCTATGTTTGAGCCCATTGTTGCAGCCACTGTGTCAATCCCTTTCATTGAGGGTCTTCTTTTTCGCTGACCTCTACCTTACCAAGCATGATGTCCTTCTCCAGGGACTTGTCCCTCCTGATAACACGTCCAAAGTATGTGAGATGAAGTCTCAGCATCCTCGCTTCCAAGGAGCACTCTGGCTGTATTTCTTCCAAGACAGACTTGTTTGTTCTTCTGGCAGTCCATGGTGTATTCAATATTCTTCGCCAACACCGTGATTCAAAGGCGTCAATGCTTCTGAAGTCTTCCTTATTCATTGTCCAGCTTCGCATGCATACGAGGCGATTGAAAACACCATGGCTTGGGTCAGGCACACCTTAGTCCTCAAAGTGACATCTTTGCTTTTCAGCACTTTAAAGAAATTTTTTGTATCAGATTTGTCCAATGCAACACGTCATTTGATTTCTTGACTGCTGCTTCCATAGGCGTTGATTGTGGATCCAAGTAAAATGAAATCCTTGACAACGTCAATATTTTCTCTGTTTATCATGATGTTGCTTATTGGTCCAGTTGTGAGGATTTGTGTTTTCTTTATATTGAGGTAGAATCCAGACTGCAGGCTGTGGCCTTTGATCTTCATCAGTAAGTGCTTCAAGTTTTCTTCACTTTCATCAAGCATGGTTGTGTCATCTGCATATCACAGGTTGTTAATGAGTCTTCCTCCGATCCTGATGCCGCGTTCCTCTTCACATAGTCTAGCTTCTCGGATTATATACTCAGCATACAGATTGAATCAGTAGGGTGAAAGGATACAACCCTGATGCACACCTTTCCCAATTTTAAACCACGCAGTATCCCCTTGTTTAAATAGATAATAAAAACTATTAGACTAAACTGACAGAAGGGAAATCATCAGACCCCTGAGACCACAGCTGTCCCGCCAGGACATCCTGTGTGGTCAACTGTGATGGAAATTCAGGGTCACTCTCGGAATTTTCATCTGCCATTGCTCGAAGATGATATGTTGTATGTGTTAATTCTATTTTGACAGAAAAGGCACTGAAATATATTTCCACTCCTACCATCTTACATTCGATAGCCCCAGAGAGCACTTTACAAATTGACAGTCGATAAACCATTTTAGCCAGTAGAGAAATAGAGCAAATTCCAAGATGGAATGATGATAACCATGTCACAGAGGATGACTCCCCCCCACCAATCTTCATGATAAAACAGTGAAATATCTCAGCTAATGAAATCTTCATTGGGAGTTTAGCAAAGGGAGAATTTACCAAGTAACCATAATTCTAGAATAATAGAGGGCAAGAGCTTCTAAAATAATGAAATGCAAATTCAGGAAATACTCAGAGACTAATGCATGTCTTGTATATTATATAGGCTCTGGCATGTGGCATATAATCAATGTGAAATGAATTTAAAAAAAAAGAAAATTTATTAAACAGAGTGCTGTTCCTCAGATAAATTAAATGGATGAATCTGGATCTGTCACAGCATATGTAAAAATATTTTAAATTGGAGACCCCAGAGAATGAGAGCTAATACTGTGGTGGATAATATTATTGGCTGTATTGTATTATGCCTCAACAGCTTGTCTTTTGCCTTTTTTTGGTTTACAGTTTAATTATTTTCTCAGATTGCCACTGTTTCTTTGGAATTATTAACTGCTGCTGCTTCTGCTAATTTTCAAATGGCAAGTCATTATGTTTTTCAGCCTTGCAGCTATAACAACAAATTTTTAATATTTTTGGTAATCTAAATACTGGTATTTTAATTTAACATACCACAACTCAAGGTCATATTGTCAAAGTAGAAGAATATTAATTTAAAAAAACTTTAGTATAAATTCCCTGACACTACCAAAACCAGACTCACTGCCGTCGAGTTGATGCCAACTCATGGTGACCCTACAGGACAGAGGAGAACTACCCCGGAGGGTTTCCGGGGCTGTAAGTCCTTGTGGAAGCTGACTGCCACATCTTCCTCTCGGGGAGCAGCTGGTGGTTTCCAACTGCAGCCATTCTGAGCGCTTTAACCACTGCACCACCTTAGACTAGAGATACTTAAATACAATGACAAGTGTTTTTAACTTATAGGCTGACAGAATATGCAGTGAATGTCGCAAGAAGAATGTAAACAGTTTAGAATCAAAGTATGCCTTTGTTGCCTTTCTAAGATGTGTTTAAAATGAACACGTTTTAGTAAGTGTAATAGAATTACAGAGAAAATGTTCCCAGGAGGTACCCATGGATTTGATGGCGTTTTGCCCATTCTTATGAGGGGATTAAAAGTAAACCTCTTTGACAATGATGTGTATTTGGAGGGGGAGTGGAAGATATCCAGTAATGCATAGAGAATGGTCCTATTTCAATAAGGATCATGCTCTATGTTTTATCATAACTCTCCATTTTTATTCTTACGAGTTCTCCAACTGGAAATGAACAATGCTTACTTTCTTTTCTTTTCCCTTTGTTCCTACTAATTGCCTGACTCAATTGCTTGATTATTGTTGTCCCTCAGCAGCATTTTACTGAAGTTTTAGAAAGTTAAATATTCTGTTTCCATAAACTCCAAAAATATCCATACAGTTTTCCAAGCACAGCTGTTAGCAAGCCTGCACTGACATGTTCTGACCACCAGGGGACAGTAGGTAGCCGGATTACTTGATTTTCTTCCAGTTAATTCAAACTGTTGTTGGCTGCAACAATGGGCTCAAGCATAACAACGATTGTGAGGATGGCGCAGGACCGGGCAGTGTTTCGTTCAGTTGTACACGGGGTCTGTATGAGTCGGAACCGACTCGACGGCACCTAACAACTTGTTGGCAGGATGCTGTCTTCACCTTCCAACGTCTGAACCTGCAGATAAGTACTCTCCGTCCAGCCACCTGGGAGCCAAGTGTCTGGCCCTGCCCTTACGCCTCACCTCACACTCGTGCCTCTCGGCTCCTGTGCGCTGGCTGCTCCCTCCTGCAACCGAGCCTTTACTTTCCCCTCTTCCTTCACCTAATTCTTTCTTCTAAATCGTCTCTTCCTCAGGGAAGCCTTCCCTACATTCCAGAATAGGCTAAACCCTTTCCTTTCATGTCTTCATTTGTTGTTATTGTTAGGTGCTGTCGAGCTGGTTCCGATTCATAGCGACCCTCATACAACAGAACAAAACACTGCCCCGTCCTGCCCCATCCTCACAATCATTGTTATGCTTGAGCCCATTGTTGCAGCCATGGTGTCAATCCATATCCTCTTGTTGAGGGTCTTCCTCTTTTTTGCTGACCCTCTACTTTATCAGGCATGATGTCCTTCTCCAGGAACTGGTCACTCCTGAAAACATGTCCAAAGTACTTGAGACGAAGTCCTGCCATCCTCTCTTCCAAGGAGCACTCTGGCTGTACTTCTTCCAAGACAGGCTAGTTTGCTCTTTTGACAGTCTGTGGGATATTCAGTGTTCTTCACCAACACCATAACTCAAACGCATCAATTCTTCTTCAGTCTTCCTTACTCATTGTCCAGCTTCCACATGCATGGCTTGGGTCAGGAGCACCTTAGTCCTCAAAGTGACACCTTTGCTTTTTAACATCTTAAAGAGGTCTTTTGCAGTAGTTTTGCCCATTGCAATAAGTCGTTTGATTTCTTGACTGCTGCTTCCATGGCATTGATTGTTGATCTAAGTAGAATGAAACCCTTGACAACTTCAATTTCTTCGACAATGGGGATCTACATATGTGATTAAATTGCATAAGACTACACGCACACACACGTACACAAATGGGTGCGTGTGAAATCTGAATAAAATCTGTAGATTGTACCAGTATTGATATTCCTGGTTTTGATAGTATCCTATAATGATGTTACATATTATCACTGGGGGAATGTGGATGAAGGATACATGGGATTTCTCTGTACTATTTTTGCAACTAGCCCTGAGTCTATAAATTATTTCAAAATGAAAAGTAAAACATAAAGTAACAGCCAAAATACTTGACAGAATTGTGATGAAATGGTGGCGGGTTCCTAGGCATTTGTTACACTATTATCTGAACGTTTCTGAAATATTTCTCAGAATTAAAACACATAGCACGAGAAGACGTTTTTTCATAACAGTTGATTAAAACATTCCCTAGATATTCAGGTTACCACAACTCCAACATAGGTCAACAGGGAAGCAACACAGCCAGTAAAACACAGAAAAAGTGACTAGTTACTGAATTTAGTTTCAGAGCAAGGGGGGAAATTCCAGGAGCAGTTTTGTTATGGGGTGACTGTTATTTTCTTCTTTATGTCAGGGATAGCACAGGATGTGGACGCTGTCATGAAGAATAAGTTTAAGGCACACAAATGTTTATAGCAGCTCTTTTCATAATTACTCAGAATGGAAAGCAAGTTGTCCTTCAAGATGAATGGATAAACAAACTGTGGCACATCCAAACAATGGAATGTTATTCAGTGACAAAAAGAACTGAGCTCTCAAGCTGTGAAAAGACATGGAGGAACCTTAAATGTATGTTGCCAAGTGAAAGAAGCCAGTCTGAAAGGCTACATACTGTATGATTCCAATTCTGTGACATTCTGGAAAAGGCAAAGCTACAGCAAAGACAGTAAGAATGATCATTGCTTGTCATGGACCCAGGGGGGAGGGTGTGAACAGGTAGAGCAAGGGCATCTTTAGGGCAGTGAAGCTAGTCTGTGTGTTACTGTAATGACACACACATTATGCATTTGTCAAAACCCATTTGCCTGTACAACGCAAAGAATGAGCCCTAATGTAAACTATGTACTTCAGTTAAGAGTAATGTATCAACATTGGCTCATCAGTTGTAACAAATGTACTGCACCAATGAAAGATGTTAAATATAGGAGAATCTGGCAGGGGGAGAGCGAGTATTGGGGAACTCTGTGCTTTCTGCCGGATTTTTCTGTAAACTTAAAACTGCTCTGAAAATAAAGTGTATTAAAAAAGAACAATTTTTGGAACTGGAGATTTCTTTATTCAAGGCAGATACATGTTATAAGTTATATAAAACCAAAAAAACCAAACCCATTGCCGTTGAGTCGATTCTGACTCATAACGACCCTATAGGACAGAATGGAACTGTCCTATAGGGCTTCCAAGGAGCTGCTTGTGGATTCGAACTGCCGACCTTTGGGTTAGCTGAGCGCTTTAACCACTATACCACCAGGGCAGCTCTTTTTATTCACTTTGAGTGCTGCCATGGAGACACATTAGATGCTTGTTTCTCTAAAAAAAAAAAAATGTGGGTGGGGGAAGACTTGGGAGAGGTAGGGGAGGGCTCTGGGAGACAGAGGGGCTCTTGGTGTTAGGCAGCTCTGTGATGAAGCTTCCAACAGTGGGATTGTTGAAGCAGAGACTGGACAGGAAATCTCACAGTGAGGGATCTCCGGAGTAGGTGCTCACCCAAAGATTCGAATTCTAGATGTACCTGTTTTGTACCAAGCTTTGCTGGTATAGGAGCATAGCCACAATCCCAGAATACCCAAGGTTCCATACTCCAGCCAGAATCACCCAATCTGACAGTCCTGAGACGTCCTTGCCAGGCGCGCTGTATAATCAGCTGGATCTCTCCCAGTATCCACAGGCTTCTGGTCCCAGGTGAGTCGTTTTATTTCTGAGGTCCTGCAGGGGAGGCTCTGGGGGCATGGCAGGGCGGTGATGAGGGTGGGGATTGCCTCACTAATGGCTGAGGCTCTTCCTGCTACCTGCCCTCTGAGTGACCCTCTGCTGTCCCTCCTGGCACATTGCAGGGACGCTCCTGCTGATAGCCAGCTTTCTTGCAGGGATTTCCCCAGAAACGTCTCTGGAATTCCAGAGATATTCCTACTAACCCTATCCCTGTGTGTTTAGCTCTCACTTATGGTAGGACAAGTCAGGGGAGCAAGGCCCAGCCTGACGTCAGGTCTGGCACCTCTGCTCCTGCTGCCTCCAGACCCAGCTGCTCAGTCAGGCCCAGTCTCCCAATGTTCTTCATTCAAGAGGATTTTCTGAGATCACCTGATCACTCTTTTCCATGAGGCCTGCCTTTGGCGACTGACCTCTAGGCCATCAGGGAAGGCCAAGGAGATGAACTCCAACTGTAGGGGGAGAAGGATATATTTTACTGATTAATGCACAGTGTCTTGGAGTTACTTCCTTGGCTGGGAACACCTCCTATAGGAAGCCACTCCCTATGTTTGGGTTATATCATCTATTTTGTTATTACTCCCATTTCAAGTTCCCACTCCAAGCAGCTCATCTAGCAGAGACAAAAGGAGGGGCAGAGGGAAGATAGAAGGATCAAACATAACCACGCAGATCACTTCTTCCTGACCTCGAGCACCATCCCATGGAGCTGACCCCAGACCACCAGTTGGAGAAAAATTCTGCACAGAAGCTCAGTTAAATCACCAGGGCACTCTTAAGAATATATACTCATTCCCAGAGGCCCAGAGAAACCCAGGTCTCATGGTACTATATAAATATTATTTTATCGTCTTGAGAGGTTTTAAGGAGCACTCAAGAGATTATTTGGCTTCTGTTAGGGTGTATTTTCTTAGCCTTGTTTAATGAAAGGCCACGCATTTGTAGGAAGTTAAGTGTCTTCTCAGATATTTCTAGTAACTCTGAATTTATAATATTTGTTATGGCTACATTAAACCATAAGGATTATTGCCACTGATATTAAACATTGACAAGTAGGATTCTAATTTACACACTTATTTCCATCAGCTCTCATGTCCTTGCAAGTTTCAACATGAAATCAATCACAAGTATAATAAATTTTACTACGTACAGCTACTGCCAATAGCTACATTAACACTAGTATTGGCAATAAAATCTTAAACTAAAAGGTAGATCAACTTAAATGAAAAATCCAGAGGGATTAAATAACGTGTATAAATGTTATGTAGAGTTTCTCATTTTCTTGCTGTTGAGATCTTATATAATTAGGTTTTACAGATTTAAGTCAGAGTTTAACTGAGTAAATTCATTTTTTAAAAAGTTTATTGTGTTTTTGCACTACAGGGGAAGTCAGCACAACTGGACTAAACCAAAGCTAAGAAGTTTCCTGAATACAATCAAACACTTTGAGGGACAGAGTAGCAGGGCTAGGGGTCTGGGAACCATGCTTTCAGGGGATATCTAGGGCAACTGGCATAATAAAGCTTATTAAGAAAATGTTCTGCATCCTACTTTGGTAGTGGTGTCTGGAGTCTTAAAAGCTTGCAAGCAGCCATCGAAGATTCATCAATTGCTCCCAACCACCTGGAGTAAAGGCGAATGAAGAACACCAAAGACACAAGGAAAGTAGTAGCCCAAGAGACAGAAAGGGCCACATAAACCAGAGACTTCATCAGCCTGAGACCAGAAGAACTAGATGGTGCCTGGCTACCACCAATGACCGCCCTGACAGGGAACACAACAGAGAGTCCCTGATGGAGCAGGAGAAAGGTGGGGTGCAGAACTCAAATTCAAGTAAAAAGACCAGACTTAATGGTCTGACTGAGACTGGAGGAACCTTGGAAAGCATGGCCCCTGGATTCTCTATCAGCCCAGAACTAAAACAATTTCTGAGGTCAACTCTTCAGACAGGGATTGGACTAGACAGTGGGACATAAAGTGATATTCATGAGGAGTGTGCCTCTTAGTTCAAATAGATACAGGAGACTAAATGGGCAGCTTCTGTCTGGAGGTGAGATGGGAAGGCAGAGAGGGTTAGGAGCTGTTTGAATGGACATGGGGAATCAGGTGGAAAGGAGGAGTGTGCCGTCACAGAATGGGGTGAGCAATTAGGGTCACATAACAATGTATGTATAAAATTTTGTATGGGAGACTAACTTGAAATGTAAACTTCATTAACTACAACAATAAACAGTAAATTAAAAATTTAAAAAAATTGTGTTTTTGGTGAAAATTTATACAAGTTAGGTTTCCATTTAACAATTACTACATATATTGTTCAGAGACGGTGGTTACATTTTTCACAAAGTTTTAACATTCTCAGTAATTCCCTTCTGGGTGTTTCACTCTCGGTTATCTGGTTTCCCTGTCCCCTTACTGTTTCATATTCGCTTTAGAGAAATTGTTAACCATTGGGTCTCATATAGATGATTTTTTAAAGGTGTGCAGTACTCACTGGTAATATTCTTTATTTTAAGAGCCAAGGTGTTATTTAGCTAAAAGGTGACCTCAGGGGGTAATTTTGGTTTAAAGCTTAAAGAATATCTCAGGGCAATAGTCTCAGGGAGTCCTCTAGTCTCAACCAGTCCAGTAAGTCTGGACTTTTTAAGAATTTGAGTTCTGTTCTACATTTTTTCTCCCCTGCTATCAGGATCCATCTATTGTGTCCCTGATCAGAACGGTCAGTAGTGGTGGCCAGGCACCATCTAGTTCCGGTCTCAGGGTAGATGAGGCCACAGTTTGTGTAGACTGTTAGTTCTGTGGACTAGTTTCCTTTCTGAGTCTTTGGTTTCCTTCTTTCTCTTTTGCTCCAGATGAGATGAGACTGATAGTTGTATCTTAATGAGTAAATTCTTAATAGAGAACATAAGAATTATTGAGACCAATAGAAGTTCCTTGACTATTTTATTAGATTATTTTAAAAAAATGACATATTTTATAATATACAGAAAAATGCAGACTTCCATTTCTGGCAGTATGACTGACCCTCCTGCTGAAAACAACTAAAAGTTCAAGATGAAATATCCCATTTCTTTTTCTTTGACTTAGAAAATAAGGTACATTGAGGCCACACACTAAGTTAAGGTGGGAACCCAGGTGGGGGCAGGAAAGGGGGTGGTAACTTGAATGCTGAAGTTGGCTTTTGCCTTGAAGACATTTACAGAACTAGACAAATGTGAGCATCGTGAGGGACAGCGGACTGAAGACGTAGTAGTCCTGGAATCACCCCAGAAGGGGAATCTGAAAGGAGTCTTTCTCTTCCACAAAGCTGAGAAATCAAAGGGCTATAGGTTCAGTGTAAGGGTGAACCAGAAACAAACTGGTCTCACTCCCAAGTAACTGAAAGGAAATTGCCTACTTAGAATCTTGGTGTTGAATAGAGGAGAAACAAAATCTCCCCTGAGAATCACAACCTCAAGCCTGCTCCAACATGAGTTAGCAGGCCGGCTACCCACTGCCTGGGTGGTCTGAAGACTGTAAGGCAAGAATTTAGTTTAAAAATGGCCCAGATTATTAAGTAGTTCTCTCTGGCACTTTGCAGAAGCAAATGGAAATCTTCTCTGGAGGAAGCTACCTCAAAGAAGTCCCACATAAAGTTCTAAGAAAATGAGTGGCTTACAGTCAAAACTTACAAAACATGAAGGAAACAAGTCACCATGACTGGGAATCAGCAGAAACAAGCAGACAGCAACAACAACAAAAGGCATCAGCTATTGGAAATAACACACATGTCATAACATATCTAAGTTTAATACACTTAAAGATATAAAGGAAAAGCTTAAACATATGTGTAGGGATTAGAGACAATAAAGAATGCCCAAGCAGATTAAATAAGAAACAAATAGAATTTATAGAAATAAAAATGTATAATTGAATTAACAACTCAAACAAACATGTAAAAACAACTGACATTCAGGGGAAAGTGTACCGATATCTGTCACTTACTTTAAAATGTATTAAAATAAGGCATTGTAATGATGTAGAGAGGGATGGATAGATACGTGATAAGCCAAATGGAGTAAAATATTAATAGTAGAATCTAGACGGTGGATATATAGGTGTTCAATGTAAAACCCTTTCAACTTTTCCATATGCTTGGAAAATTTTATAATAAAAAATGCTACACACACGCACACACAGACACAGACACACACACACACACAGACTAATGAGGGAATCAGATACCTAGAAAGTAGATATCTAGAGTTCTAATCCAGGAATAAAGATGAACCAAACCTCCCTGCCCCCCCCCCCCGGCCCCCCCCCAAAAAAACTAAAAGTGAGGAATAAAATATTTTAAACGGCATGTTCTTAAAGCAATGAAGCTATGGCAAAAGTATGAAATAAACCAAGAGCTGAGTGAAGATGTAAGTGGAGGGCTGTAGTCATTTTAGTCTTGAGTGTGTGCCAAACCTGACAAAGCTGAGGTTTGATTTTCATGGTTTTGCAGTGTTCAGAGGCCCAAAAAGTGGGAGCTTAAAGGGCTACAATCTCAGTGTAAGACTGAACCAGAAATAGACATTCCACTCCTATCAGTACTCCTAGGGGACCAACAGACTTCAAGGAAAGTTGCCTGTGTGCTGAGCAGAGGACAGGAATAGGAGGGGATGGTGCTGGAAACACCACCTCTGGGAAGTAACCACAAGATGATCTTAACATGGATTTGTTATTCAAATTCATATTACTTGTGTGTTTCATAAAAAAAAAATCAAAGTATGGTCCCAGACTGGTTGTACCCCCAGGTACCTGGCAGAGCAAAAGCAGATGCTCTCTAAGGCAACACATTTTTGTCCCAGGTCTCAAAGAATTACCATCGATAATTTTCCAAGTACAATAAGCATCTCACTGTAAATAAAAAAAAAAAAAAAAAAAAAAAAAAATCACTAGGTAACACAGGGAACAAGGCACCATAAATGAGGGTGATCAAGTTAAAACAAAATAAGAAAAAACCCCAGAAAGCTGAAAGACCCACAAAAACTTCATTGCACATGTCAGACACAAAATAGAAGCTAACTATGATTACTATGTCTAAATAAATGAAATAAGCTTGAAATTACATGCAAAGAACAAATAATGAGGAAGAGATACCAATAATATCTGAAGAACAACCCAAATAGAACTTATAAAATATAATAATTGAAACTAAAACCTCAATAAACAAATCTAAAAGCAGATTGAACACAGCTGAAAAGATAAACCCAAAACCCAAAAAAAACCAAACCCATTGCCATCGAGTCAATTCTGACTCATAGCAACCCTACAGGACAGAGTAGAACTGCCTCATAGAGTTTCCAAGGAGCACCTGGTGGATTTGAACTGCTGACCCTTTGGTTAGCAGCTGTAGCACTTAGCCACCATGCCACCAGGGCTTCCACAATAAAAAGACAGTGAATGGAAAAACAGGCTAGAAGAGATATTCCAGAATGGTGCACAGACAATGAGCTGGAAATAGGAAAGGTAGAAAAAAAGGCAAGGAGGATAGCGTGAGATGGTTTAACTTTTAATTGGAGTTCTAGAAGGAGAGGAAAGGGACTGGGGAAGAGATTTTAAAATCCAGCCATATGCTGTTTACAAGTGACCCATCCAAAACATGCTATAGAAAGGCCATAAGTAACAGGTTAGAAAAAGTTAGGTTGTGCAAATTCTAACCCAAATAGACTTTAAGACAAGTATTCCTAGAGATGAAGAACACCACTGCATAATGATAGAACATTCAGTTTCACCTGGAAATTATAACTATTCTAAACCTGTAGGCACCTAATGGAATAGCCTCACCCCCAAATACAAGGCAAAAATGTATGGAAATAAATGGAGATAAAGAAAAACCTATAGCCATAATGGATTTTTTCTGAATGACCCTAAAAGCTTCTCAGGGTTGCCTGGCAATGAGTTAAATGGGGCAAGTGGCACTCCGCCCCCCGCAGTGGGAGGGTATTTCATGGTTGCAGTTTCCCACATGCTAGCGACTGGTGCTCCCAGCATGGATGTACAGCCTTGCTGAGGATTTGTCATCCAAGTTCAGCTTGTATCCTCCCTCCACTCTGCACTTGTAAGTAGGCTCTTTTGCTAGCCCTATAAAAAAAGGGATGGATTTCTTCTCCTGGAGGATGATCCAGTATTATTCCAGCCACACCCAGCCCAAATATCCTTCTTCTTGGGAAGCTGAGAGCCTGGAGGTCTGCATACCTGTTGCTGACCCTGGGCCATGGCGCAGCATGTTCCCTCGCCCCTCCTCACCTCATGGTGGGAGATTTCAATACCTCTTTCTCAGTGATTGACAGATCAAGCAGACAAGCAAGGATATGGAAGATGTGACCAACAGAACTTACACATTTGATTGAATGGACATCTACAGAACATTGCGCCCTACATTCTTTCCAAGTACACGTGGAACAAAAGTGAAAATTGGTTATATATTGGGCCATAAAGCAAGTCTCAATGGGCTCAAGCACAACAAACGATTGTGAGGATGGTGCAGGACCAGGCAGTGTTTCCTTCTCTTGGACACAGGGTCGCTGTGAGTCGGAACCGACTCGATGGCACCTAACAACAACAGCAAAGCTGGTCTCATCAGATTTCAAATGATTGGTATAATAGAAAGCACCATCTCAATCACAGTTATTTAATTATTTTGTTGATTAAGTAAAAAATCAATAGCAAACAGAAAGCTAGGAAAAATCCCATATGTTTGGAAATTAAGAAACATACTTCTAAATAACTCATGGAGCAAAGAAGAAATGATAAAATAGAAAATATTTGCAATTGAATGATAACCACCATAAGCATATCCAAATTTGTGGGACACAGCTATAGGGAAATATATAGCCTTAAATGCATACTGTAAACAAAAAACAAAGATTGAAAATTGCTGAGCTAAGCATCCATTTTAAGGGTTAGGAAAAGAATAGCTCAATTTGTTAATTCAACAAATGTTTACCCAGCACCTACTATGTGCCATATGCTGTTCTACGTCCTGGAAATAGAGCTGTGAACGAAGCAAGGTAATGGAAGGATAGGTCATATAGGGCCATCAAGAACTGGGGACTTACTGTGAGTGCTACGCAAGCCATTGGAGAAAAGAACAGCACAATCTGACTTGCATTTTAACAAGACCCCTCTGGCTGAGAACAGATTGAAGGGGACGAGCAGGAGCAGCGAGGGTGCTGAGGAGATCATTGCAATGACGTAGCCAGAAGGTGATCGTGGCTTGGACCAGTACACTAACAATGGAGGCAGTGAGACAAGGTCAAATTCTGTATCTCCTTTTTAAAAATTATACCATGGCAGAATATATATAACAAAGACTTTGCCATTGTAACCATTTTTAAGTGAACAATTCAGTGACATTACTTTTGCCATGTTGAGTTACTATCTTGGTGATTCATTTCCAAACATTTTACGTTAGTCCGAACAGAAACTCCGAACCCCTTAAGCGATAAATCCCATTCCGTCCTCTCCCTGGCCCTTGGCAACCACTAATAAACTTTGGTCTCTGTGCATTTGCCTAGTCTAGATATTTCATATAAATGGGACCGTACGGTATTCGTCCCTGGTGTCTGGCTTATCTCACTCAGCGTAATGGTGTCAAGGTTCATCTGCGTAGTATCATGTATCAGAACTTCGCTTCTCCTTATAGCTGGATAATATTCTTTTGTGTTTTCATACCACATTTTGTTTATCCATTTGTTGATGGGCACTTGGGTTGTGTCCACTTTTGGGCTTTTGTGAATAATGCTGCAAGTATTAATGTACAAGTATCTGTTTGAGTCCCTGCTTTCAATTCTTTTGGGGTTTATACCCAGAAGTGAAACTGCTGAGTCACACGGTCATTTTATGTTTAACTTTTTGAGGAACTACCAAACTGTTTTCCACCATGGCTCCACCATTTTACATTCCCACCAGCAATGCACTGAGGGTTCCAGTTTCACTATATCTCCACCAACACTTGTTAGCTTCCTAATGGGTGTGAGGTGGTATCTCATTGTGGTTTTGATTTGCATTTTCTTGATGACCGATGACACTGGGCATTTTTTCATGTGCTTATTGGCCATTTGTATATCTTCTTCGGAGAAATGTTTATTCAAGTTCTTTGCCCATTTTTTGATTGTGTTGTCATTTTGTTGTTCTGTATCTACTTTTAAAGTAAATTTGGCAGGAATTTCTGATGGACTGGATGTAGGGTGGGGGAGGAAGACTATAAGGTTTTTGGGCAGAGTAACAGAAGAATAAAGTTATTATTTCTTGAGATGGGGATGGCAGCCGTTCAGTTCTGTTCGTGCTAAGTTTGAGATGCCCATAATCTAGTTGAGTGGAATCAAGTACGCAGTTAAATATGTGAGTATAGAATTCCGGGGAGAGCGCCGGGCTCAAGATATATGTCTTGGGGCTTGTAGGTGGCATTTAAATCCAGGAGCCTGGATGAGATCTCCAATGGGTGTAAATGGAGAGGAATTCCAAGGCCTGAGCTCTGGAGCTTTTCCAACATGAAGTTGAGCAGGAACCAGCAAAGGGGGCTGAGAAGCGGCTGGTGGGATAGGAAGGTGTGTTATCCTGGATGGAGTCAGCTAATTCCAAGTTGGGAATATGTACTGCTGTAGGGAGTGTACTCTGAGCAGTCATATTAGAGAGAATCAGGCAGTGCTTTGCAAAATGAGTACGTAACCCCCTTTAGATGTAATGTATGTAACGCGTAACAAGAGAGATTCTAACTCAGGTCTATGAGAGAACATGGAGGGGATGTTCACTGCAGCGGGCAGGTGGAAGCAGTGAAGGTCTCCTTCAGAGGGAGTGGAGAAATTAAATGTGGGGGAAACATAACGTGCTATTTAATGCTGCAAACGGAAGCAATGAAGTGGCTATAGATACAGCAACGGGAATAAATCTTTACAAGGTAAAACAGAATGAGCCCTCAAGCTTAAGGCCATCTAAGTGAAACGTGAAGTATCACCACAGACGTACATTTCCAAGGACATGTATCCAATCCATCAGACTGGGTGCTTCTGGACAGAGGGGTGTGTGAGTTGGGGTGGAGGCTGTAGGGGAAAAGATAACATAAAACAAGAATGAGCTTTGTATGGGCACAGATATGATTAACCAACTCATGCACCTGAAGTCCCCTACCCTTCCTCCATTTCAAATAAAAGTGTTCCTCCAGCTTAAACTCAGGCAGACTTAAGGATCTGAAGGGTACATGCTTAGTTAGGGCTTAAGGCAGCTATAGACCCTGAACATTTTACACATGGCGGGTATGGTGGAAACTGCCAGGGTCCTCCAATCTCGGCTCTCGTCTTATGCTTAATAACAATCCCATTTGTAGCTGTGAACATACATCACTGCTCGGCTGAAGGATTACATTCCCCAGCCTCCTCCGTGGGTAGGCATATCTGTGTCTGGCCCGAGCATGGTCTTTTCAGCTGCCTCACATGTATGTGAAAGCTGGTTGGTGAAAAAGGAAGACAGAAGAATTGATGCATTCGAATTGCGGCGTTGTTGAAGAACATTCAATATACCGCAGACTGCCAGAAAAACAAACACATCTTAGGAGAAGTACAACCGTCACGTTCCTTAGAAGTAAGGATGGTGAGACTTCAGCTTGCTTACTTTGGACATGTCATCAGGAAAGACCAATCGCTAGAAAAGGACATTATGTTCGGTAAAGTAAAGGGTCTCAGAAACGAGGAAAGCCCTCCCTGAGATGGGCTGACACAATTGCCACAAAAATGGACTCAAACGTACGAATGATCGTGCAGATGGCGCAGGACCAGGCCATGTTTGCTCTGTTACACATAAGGAGATCGCCATGGGTTGCAGCCCACCTGGTAGCAACACCACCACCACCACCAAAAAATATGTATGATCAATTTCTGGCCAATATTGTATGGGACTGTGGCAAGACTAGTCAGAAGGGAGGGAGCGTCTGCCCTTTCATCCTCCTCTACTGTTGGCCGGGAATGTGGACATAATTGTTGGTGCCCTGGTAACCATCGGGGACCATGAGGCAACCTTGAGGATGGAAGCCACATGCGGAGAAGGGTGAGAGTTTAGGATCCTGATGATCCGTGGAGCTGCTACTGCAGACCTTGATGTCCTACATCTGTTCTTCTTCTATATGAGAGAGGAACACACTTCTTTCATGCTGAAGTCATTGCTATTTCGGATTTTTAAATTATTTGCAGCCCAGCTGATCAGTGGGTTGTAAATAGACGTGGTATTGGAGAAAATTTTACGTTTACCTTATCTGACATTTCACGGAAGAGAGGTTTCCTGGAGATCCTTTTTGAGAATGCCCTCTGCTTTTTCATCAATTTGCTGTCTTTAAAGGGTAGCAATTACATCTCTATTGAGATTTATTGGATTTAATTTTTAGGCTTTTCTCCCAATTATTGAAAAATCATGTCAAATAAAGTATAAAATAATCTAGATTAGCCTTTGAGGTGAAGCAGAGGTTCAGCAACAGGCTGAGAGAGCACTGCCTCCCATTTCAGAGGAGAGGGTGGTGATACTTCGTTACACACACTTTAGCTGGATGTCTTAGCGTGAACGGACATGACCTCAAGGACAGGTGGCTTTGCTGATGGATAGCTGTCAACTGGTTTGATAGTGTAGACAGAATTCTAAGTACTGACATTAATTTTATTACTAACACAATAACCCGATGAATAGGCAAACTTTAAGGATGAGAGATAATCTGATAGACTGAAAAACGCCTGCCTGAACGAGAAGCAGATTTTACTAATTGGCGATTTTTCTTCCTCTTAATTTGGTTTCTTTTGATTCCTTAAAGTCCGTCATGGCATTTTCTTGGTTTAGGGGAATGGGTTGGACAGCCTTAGAGAAGCGTACTTCTTTAGCGTCAGCGATGGATGGCCGCAGGTTTGGTAGGCTGGGAAGCATTCGGAATTAAAATGCTTGAAATTACTCAACTCGTATTAAACGTAAGGCTTATCGGTGCTCTTCGTTGCAACCCTCTTCTTTTCAGACCTACAATCTGGGGTATCTTTTGGCTTTAGCAATTCATGCCCCCCCCCGCCGATGTGATTTTATTCGAAAAAGTATTTGAACGTGTTTCCTTGCTGCAGAAGAAATACATGCTCATTATTGACAAATAAGAAAATTCAGACAAGTAAAAACAAAACAACAAAGCAAAGCCGATTCCACCTATCTAACGACAACCATTTTTGACCCCTTGGTGTGTGCCTTCTCATACCCACTTCTATGCTGCGTGGTGTGTTATGTGTATGAATTTTAACCATAAAGACAGTAGAAAATTTAACAAATAGGAAAGCGGTAATTAATGAGAAAGAAAACAAAAGCCAGTGAACTTGATTGATACAGCCAAATGATTGTGCTTGAAAAGGGCCAGTAAAATTGGTAAATCTTTGTTGGTCTTATCATCTAGGGGGGGAAGAAAAAAAACCCCACAAATGAACAATATTTGGGATAAGAACCAAGACATAACTAGACAGATGGGGATTAAAAGTCTAAGAGAATGTAATAGATAGGTAAGGAAGGAGATCTGGTGGCACAGTGGTTAAAGCACTCGGCTGCTAACCGAAAGGTCGGTGGTTCAAATCCACTAGCCGCTCCACAGGAGCAAAGACCTGGTGATCTGCTCCTGTAATGATTACAGCCTAGGAAACCCTATGGGGCAGTTCTAGTCTGTCCTGTGGGATTGCTCTGAGGAGCGATGGACTCAACGGTACACAACAAATATGTAAGAATGCTACCAAGAAGCTTCTGGAGACATGCTTAGTGACCAGAGGATGTGTGTGTGGAAGAAGTCTACTGACTGACAGTGAAGAATCCACCAAGAAGCTTCTGGAGACATGCTTAGTGACCAGTGGATGTGTGTGTGGAAGAAATCTACTGACTGACAGTGAAGAATCCACCAAGAAGCTTCTGGAAACATGCTTAGTGACCAGTGGATGTGTGTGTGGAAGAAATCTACTGACTGACAGTGAAGAATCCACCAAGAAGCTTCTGGAGACATGCTTAGTGACCAGAGGATGTGTGTGTGGAAGAAGTCTACTGACTGACAGTGAAGAATCCACCAAGAAGCTTCTGGAGACATGCTTAGTGACCAGAGGATGTGTGTGTGGAAGAAATCTACTGACTGACAGTGAAGAATCCACCAAGAAGCTTCTGGAAACATGCTTAGTGACCAGTGGATGTGTGTGTGGAAGAAATCTACTGACTGACAGTGAAGAATCCACCAAGAAGCTTCTGGAAACATGCTTAGTGACCAGTGGATGTGTGTGTGGAAGAAATCTACTGACTGACAGACAGTGAAGAATCCACCAAGAAGCTTCTGGAAACATGCTTAGTGACCAGTGGATGTGTGTGTGTGGAAGTCTACTGACAGTGAAAAGTCCACCTCATTTACCCTTCTTGCTTGAGCCTTTGGTTCAACATCAAGATTGATCTCTAGATCAAGGTCACAGGTGTGGCCCTGGACGGGTGGGTGACACACAGAGAAGGTGGCGGCCGCTGGTCTGGAGGCCGAGGATCAGAACAGTTCAGCCACACTGAGAGGGCTGTTCATGTGGAATTAGATGAACCTTGGGATGCCATTTAAAGCTCCTGCTGTAGTCCAGTGGAACCCTATCTCAAGCCTCCTAAAAAGGTTCAAATTCTTCATTAGCGATGAAATGACAGACCAAACTCCGGAATCATTTGCAGCCATTTTGTTTTTATTCCAAACATGTATTTTTGCAAACCTGGCATTTCCCAAACGGTGCAAGTGAATTAGAAGTGACTGCATAGACTCTAACACACGTGAAGTCGGGAGGAAGAAGGTTCCTCCCGCCAAAACTCTCAAGGGAAACGTACGTGGATGCACCGGTAAAATGCAGGAAGTGAAAACAGCGTGGGTGCCCTGCCATGCAATTAATCACTCTCAAAGCTTTTAAACTCACTCGGCCAGCCACACCGTGCACGTTTGGTTTTTAAAAATCTTCACAAAGTCTGAAATCTAGTTCATTGTGCTACAAAGCGTTGCACCATGTGAGAGACTTGCTCACTTTCCCCTCGTGTGCTGAAAACCAGAAGACCTTCTAGGAAGTTCATTTCGGCCCTACCGGCTTTGCATCCTGCCTTCAGCCATTCTGCATTTTCAGAGATATTTTCCTGTGGATATTATTACTCTACATATCAAAAGAAAACATTGTCTGATAACCTGCACACTTGGAGCATTTCTGAAAAGATACTACTTTTCTGCCTTGCCTCTGCTAAGGGCCATTACCCCAAATAACAATCATTTATAGCACCCCTAAATCTTGGGAAGCATTTGAACCAGGCGTACACTTCATCTGCTGCCCTTTTTACTCTCTGTGTAATTCATAGGATACTGCCTTCATCTGGCCATAATGCTGCAACAAAAGTAAAAGTAGTGGAATAACCTTTAAAAAATATCACTGTGCTAGGGTTCAACAGGGAACAGATAGTCCAAGCATCATTTGGGAGGGAGGTCTGCTGTTCTTCCACATTGAAAACAGGACTCAGATGTTCCCGGGAGTGGTAGTGATACTCTGTCTGTTGTTACCCTCCTTGCCTTTGGCCCAAGGACTGTAGGATACACATGATCTGGTAAAGGACACCCTGTTGGGTTGTCCACAAAGGCCATCAAACTTCAGAATATCCCTGGGGATGCTGACAGGTTTCTTAAAGAACTGCCTGATGAAACATCCAGTGGCTTCAGCAGCAAGTGATTCAGGACGTGTGCCTGTCACCCCACGAAAGCAAATGGACCCAACCCCCTCCTCCTAGTGCCCCCGTTCCTAAAACTTCAAGGCATCTTCTTTGTGAAGGGGCTAGGCCTCACTCTGTGGATATTCCAAACTCTCTTGAGTCCCATGTAAACTGAGCATAAGGGGATCATTTTTTTTAAGGGCATTATTTTACTCCATTTCTACAAAGGCCTTTTCATATCTAAAAAGCATCTTGATACTCTGGACAGCTGGTTAAAACCTCGCTGAATACACACACAACGAAAAGCTGGAGCCGACTGCAGCAACGCTGCCCGAGAGAATATCTAACGGGATTCCACAGAGAGAACTCACGGAGGCGGGCAGGAAAGGTGGAAACTAGAATACACTGCGGAATTTTACAGGAATATTCTGGAGAGGTAACACAGGCACACCAACCCATTGGTACCGTCCTGTCTGCTTCTCCGAGGGCCTACTAGAGCGTCTGAACTGGGATGAAGCTGGTGAACCTGCCTGAGGTGAGGGAGCTCCAGCAATATGCTTGACTTTCCTCCCTCCATCCCTGTGCTGAACAGTTAACTCCTGGGTCGCTGCAGCCCCACTCCCTACTCAGCAGACTCAGACAAGCAGAGACACCATCTTTCCACACGCAAGTTCCCGGGTGGCCGCCTGTGTTTGTCCCAGGTGATGCCAAGTAGAGCTTTCTTAAACACTGGTCCATGAACACTCTGTGGGTCTATCATTCCAGAGCAAGCAGAAGCAAACGGAGCCCAGCTGGAGATTGCCCACAGGAGCCCACCACCCTTCCTGGCACAAGGCTTTCCCCTCTTGTGGGCCTGCCAATCGCCTTTCCACCCTGTCACCGACGTGTGTGCACTCCCTGGGAGGCTGCTTAGTGGCTGGAAGTGCACGTAGTCAAGGCTGCTGACGGGGCAGCCGTGGGCCTGCTGCTGAAGAATCCTAATGACTTGTTAAAGGAAAACATGACGTGATGCAGGAGCCCATCAAAGGGAAGCTGCAAAGGGGGTGTCATGAAGGAACCCACACACTACACTATCGCAAGAGGGTCTGCCGCTCTAATTCTGAAAGATCACGGCCACTGAAAACCCGATGGAGCACAGTTCTACCCTGAAACACACGGGGTCACCAAGAGTCCCAACTGACTCGACAGCAGCTGTCTCCTACTGGACACCCCAAGGCAAATGTGCCTGTGGTGTTCTCTGGGGAACTTCTAGCATCCAGCACAGTTCCTGACCCATAGTAGGGGCCCCTCAGTATTTGTTAAACAAGTGACTAAAACCCACCCCAAACTGCTTTTCTTACTGCTGTGGATAAAACTCACGAGCACAATCTGCGTGAGGCTTGCTTTGCCTGTCTGGGAGTTACCTCCGTGTCTCCAGCTCTTAGTAAGAAGCAACATCCTGACTTCCTTCTAAGGTCAGTCGAGCTCCTGCCAAGCCTCCTCTGGCTTCTGTGGTCTATTCCGACGTTCACCAGCGAGAGAAGCGTGATACCTTCATGATCTTCACACATCACAAGAAACTAACACACACACAATACTCCATGCCAGGTCTGCACCTGCCGAGTACCCTCATCATTTTGCCAGTATTAGCCAAATATACGGATGGAAAACCTGTCCCTCCGGAAGCTGAGTTCTGAGTCTTCGCACGATGTTCACAGATCCCCGTCAGGTTAGTGGCTGGTAAATCAGGCCCTATAAGAAGGACCTTTGGTCTTGGTCCTTGCCTCACCCCTGTTGGGTGCCCTGGGGCTCCAGCAGGCTGTAAGACCTGCTACAATAAGCCCATAATGCTCTTTCATGCTTTCTCTCTCTCAGTAGGTGGTCATCCAGCTGCAGCCACAGGAGCTGTAGCTGCTGACAGTTACCGAGTGTTCACCACAGGCCGATACAGTGCTGAGTATGCCACATCCATCACCTCATTGCCCTTCTAGAAAATCACCCTGCACTGCTGGGCAGCCCAGCGCATCTGACAATAACCACTGTCAAACAGAGAGCTTGGATATTGAAAGCCGTAACATGGCATCCGCCAGGGCAGGGGCCATGGGGGGATGTCAGTGCTCTGCCCAGATCCCCGGGACCGCTCTGTGCCTCCCCAGGTCAGGGGTGCACCTGCAGCCCTCCTAGAGAGGACTGTCTCTGGGCTGCTGGAGTTGTCTTTGCCAGCAGAGAGTTTACATCGCCCAGAGTGCAGAAATATGAAACCCCAGCCCCATTTCTCAGGTTGGCCCAATCTGAGGCGTAACTGACATTCCAGAGCGCCCCTGTGGGATCAGGCAGCAGCCACCCTCCACAGGGCTTCCCTGAAATTGCACCTTGCCTGGCCTCCTCCCTTAACTGTTCTGGTCCCCCTCTCCCCTACTGGTGTCCCTGGGAACACTTCCTAAACATCAATTGCACACAAATATTTGTCTCAGGGTTTGCTTCTTGGGAACCCCACCTCAGACACTTTTAAAAAAGGTTGAATGGTCATCTCGGGGAAGGAATCTGCAATGACCATCAGCTAGCTGAGCAAGACTCACAGGGAAATGGACACCTCCAACCTCAAATTCAGGAGCCCCGGGGGCGCAAATGGTTAAGCACTAGGCAGCTAACCGAAAGGTTCGAATCCACCCAGTGGCTCTGCAGGAGAAAAAACCTGGCGATCTGCTCCTGTAAAGAGTAGAGCTTTGTCTGCTCTGTCATGTGGGGTCGCTATGAGTTGGAATCGACTCCACAGCACCTAACAGTAACAATGACAACCTCAAATATCCGTGAAAAGGCAATGCCTCGCAGCTTTCAAACACAAGTCTTTGCTTTCTTGGCACCAATGTAGTTCTTGTGGTGTGTGGACTCTGAGGCATGACGTCCAGGAAAAAAATGTCATTCTGAGGTTTACCAGAAGACCACGTGGCACTGCTCCAAGCTTTCATCCATAAATCTGAGTGGAAGGAGGTGAGATGTCTGCTGTACAAAGGTGATGCAGAGCAGACTTATTGCTAGGAGTTAGGTTTTTCCATCCAAATTCCTGCTGGGGATCTTCCAACGCAAGGTACACGTGAGAAACCACTTAGAGTTCTCAGCCCCTTACTTCAACAAAGTCGACTTCAGGCAACGAAGACACGGACTGTCCTAGGGGTCTTGCCACATCCACGGTTCATACGTGGCACTGGCAGCTTGGTGGACTCACGACATAAGGTGTCTTCACCTGATTTTATCTGCAAGTCTTTTTAACAGCAAGTTCCAAAGTACAAGAAGGTTTTTTCATCCTTTAAAATTTGTATGCATGTGACATGTATTTCCAAGATTCCAGGCCAGGTATCAGTGCTTGAGTGAATTATATACCTATTTAATAGAAATAATAAAACATCGATACAAATATAAAGACATAATCAGTATAAAAGGCTTATATTTATAAAAATACTTTAGGTAACAGTTTTCCCCTGAGGGTTGGCCACGCGTGTTGCATCCATAAGTATTGCTCGGCTCTGTAGCTCGCTCTCCAAAGTTGGGACTTCTCTGAGAGGAAGTGGGAGTGGCTCCGGTCATGTGACCTGGCCAAAGTGGCTGCCTCGGGCGGCACCGGGCTTGACATGATGAGGAAGAGAACAGCATCAGTGGGCCTCCGAAAAATCTGGAGAAGATTCTTTCTTCCAAATATGGAAGATACAAAGATCAAGGACAACAGGCGAACCATTGGGTCACGTGACTGGTGTGGCAGATCACTGGCTTTTCTGGACCCAGTCCCAACTGTCTTCGTTCTCCTTCCGGTTCTTCTCAGCTTCGATGATTTCTTTGTACCTTCGGCGAAAGAAGCCCATCTGAAAAGCAGAAAGAGGAGAAGTCAGGGATGAAAGGCAGGGGTGGGGATAAGCCATTTTGATTCCAAGGCAGCTTGGCCTGGGCATAGAAAACAAAAAAACCAAACCAGTTACTGTTGAGTTGATTCCAACGCATGATGACCCCTAGTGTGTCAGGGTAGAACTGCTCCACAAGGTTTTCAATGGCTGGTTTTTCGGAAGTAGATCGCCAGGCCTTTCTTCCGAGGTGCCTCTGGGTGCACTCGAACCTCTAACCTTTCAGTTAGCAGCCGAGCGTGTTAACTGTTTGCACACCCAGGTACTCCTGACCTGTTCATAGACATAGCCTGTAATCACAGTCCTAGGATGGCTTAGAAAACTCCTCAGATTAGACAGTTTTAGAAAACACACTGGTAAGAAAAAGCATTATATAGGGCCCCTTTTCAAAAGGCCTGGCTTACTGCAGGGTACCTCAGGATAAGCTCTTTGCTCCTGGAAAGACACTTCGAAACGCTTCTCAAACTGTGTGCTAAGGGATACTAGTTACCGAGAGCTACTCATAGGTGTTTGGGAGTAAAAAGATTTCACCGTCAAATAAGTTTGGGAACCGCTGACTACTTCTTTTTAGAGATTCATGATATACAGCAGAACAGTAAAGGGGCTGATAACTTCAGCAGGGATGACGCTTGGGGATTTGATATTTTCTAAGCTTATTTGACTTATGATATGCCTATTAATATCTTGAGAGATATTAGCTATCCATAGAACAAGTTGATAAATACTGCTCTCACATAACAGGCTTGTTAAAGCTTCTGTAGCTCCTCATTCTTTCTTTTTTTTTTAATTTTCACTTTATTACTTTTATTATAACAAACCCTTACGCAGCACCTACTGTGTACCACGTACTGTTCCAAGGGCTTTTTTAAATTATATTTTATCATGTTTTCGATGGAGGTTTACACAGCAGTTCAGGTTTCCAGTCAACAATTTCTACACAAATTGTTCGGTGACCCTCATTCTTCCTTGCTGCTGTCTAGATCCCTTTTCTCTTGGACCTGTGGGGTTCAGGCTGTCTGCGTACCACGGTCACCAGGGTGCATTCCACTAGAACTGTCATTTGATCCTGACCCAGTTTCCTTTACCTTGGTCCTGCAAAGACCCTCCCCTCTAATGTTGCACTTGGTCTTACGGCTTTTCACGTGGTAAGAGGAGATTCTGGTTTTTCTCAAGTCATAGCAGGCACTCCAGTCAAACATTTAACCAACGTTTCATAGCCCAAAGCTGACCTTAGCTTCCCTGCTCAGGCACACCTGGCATCACTTGTTCTTTGCTCACTAGCTCCCTCTTTCTCTGAGGCAGACATCCCTCCTTGCCTTGCTGACTGGAGTGGGTGTACAAATACCCCAGCTCCCTCCCTCCTTGGGGAGATGGCCAGGAGATGCACGTTCTACCAGAGGTGCCCAGTGCAGCTTGCCCGCAGTGGGAACCAGCTTGATAACACAGCTTCACTGGCTTCTCTCTTTTCCCGGCCTCCCTTTCCTGCTTCCTTCTCCTGTTTCCTGAAACCATTCCCTAAATAAACTATTTGTACCCAGACCCTTGTTTCCATCCCCATGAATAGGGAAATTCAAACAGAGGCTGCCGTTTGGTCCCCTGCTGGCAAGCCTACTGCGCCACAGGTTTGTGGAACCACAATGTCATTAGCTTACGGTTTCCCTAGTTATATTTGAAACCTCTCAAGATTGGCAATTTCTGCAGACAGTCTGCCACCAAGAGTGGATGCACATAGAAAACACTCCCTAAACAACTTAGAAGCAAACGCAGCTCTACGGGCTCATCTAACTTCTTTCTTGCCTGTGGATGTGTCCTCACGCTTCTTCACTGTGAGCCAGGCATCCAAGGAAGCACCCACAGGCAGTCACCATAACGATTACGAGCTCCCCAAAGACGGGGAGGGAGACCGCAGTCAGGACTTGTCTCGCGACCAGTGACACATCTTCCTATCCCCCAAAAGGGGCTTATTGGTCCTAAAGACAAGAAGTGTCAAGAGAGCCCAGGAAAGGGTTAATCACCTCCACCCACATTGCCAAAGAAATCCTGAATGTTTTGTTCATTTGGACTGGTGTCAACAAGGTGGTGCAGTTTGAATGAATGGGGAGGGGCAGACACTTTTTTCAGAGAACAACTGGCAAGGGTCTTCTGTGCTGAGCTTCAATCCTCAAGGCCGGTTTACAAACAGACATTGAGTTCCTAGTATTTCCAGCCCTGGAAGTTTCTTCCCAGCATAAGGTCACCTCCGTCAGAACCCCACTTTGCCAGCTGACCCCTCACACACACACTCTTCTCTCTGCAAACTTCCATCACCTCCTCCCCTCTGCAAGGCACATGGAAAGGGGGAACGTTCTCGACGATGTAAGAAAAAGGTCGTTGTCATCCTCCAAAGCACATCCACGTAAGAACACGAAAGCAGACCAAGCAGCATCTACTTGAAATATTGTTTCAATATAAAGATGAGGCTGACCAGGCAAACATGTCACGCACCCTGAGCACCCTTTGAAAAATGCAGACTACAAAGCCGTGTACGCCCCACGATTACAATTCCCTGACCTCCAACAAGTACGTGGGAAAAAAAGGACTGAAAGGAAATATCACGAAACATTAACGGTGGATACAACACAGGGAACAGCGGGGACTATGTTTCTTTCTTCTTCTCTATTTTTACTTTTTTGGTAATACGGTTAAAATATTTTTTATAACGAAAAAGAAAAAAAAAAACAAAACTACTAAACAAGCAATGTTTACATATTTGGAAAGGTTCGTATTCCTCTGGCAGATTCGTCTGTGATTTCTCAGGAGGCCGTATCTGAGAAGATGCACATGAACTAAGCGACAAGGGCCGAGGGCCGTGCAAAGCCCCACATGACAGAATCCGCTTTATCCTCACAACCCGCCATGCAGCAGGTACTGTGACGGTCACTCCCTCCTGACACACAAGGAAACTAAGGCGGGTCGGTGGTGCTGACTCCATACCCTCTTCTCACATGGGCCACGTGGGGGCATCCCGGGGAGCTTCAACATTTGCCGCCTAGATGTGTCCGTGCCAGAGCAGCGTGGATGACGAGCCTGGACACACGCCTTTAGCAGGAAGTGACAGACAACTGGTACATCCCACTGTCTGAGGAGACAGGGTGGACCAGGGCATGGCGGAAAAGTTGCCACACCCTTCCGCACCACACCTACCAGAATTGCCGGGTAAGTTGTTCTCCGTTTGTTAATGTTCACCCCCACCACGAACACAGGATATAAAGATTAAGTTTCCAAATTAAAACATACCCAACAAACTCTTCAAGTGGGAAACATAAACATCCAGGTAGTAAAATACCTCTTGCCATCTGGTTAAAGAGATGTAGTGTTGGTGAGCGGTAGGCAGAACGCAATGGCCTGGCCTCAGACCCCTGGGGTCCACTCCCTGCCTGCTACCACCCAGCTGAGGGACCTCGGCAAGCCCCTTGGCCTCTGGGGGCCTCAGCTTCCCCTACACAGAAGGAAAGCCTTCACTGAACTGAAGTCTTCTGGCCTCTCCCACTCTGGCATTCTCTGGCCAAAGGGGAGAAAATGGTTTCAGAAATCTTAACACATCTCCTCAAAACAGAAAATCAAACGAGACATCCAGGTGGCTCCAAACCAACAGAAATGGCAAGTGAGGTCTTGTTTTCTGGGCCCAGGCCACAGCTCCCCCCCTCCCCTTTATCTATCTATCTTTTTTTTTGGCACCATGGTTAAGAGTTCAGCTGCTAACCAGGAGGCTGGCAGTTCGAATCCACCAGCTGCTCCTTGGAAACCCCATGGGGCAGTTCTACTCTGTCCTATAGGGTCACTGTGTGTCAGAATCAACTCTACGGCAACGGGTTTGGGTTTTTTTTTTTAGGTGAAACTTTACAGAGCAAATTAGTTTCTCATTCAACAATTTAGACATAAATTGTTTTGTGACATTGGTCACAATCCCCGCGATATGTCAACACTCTCCCCTTCTCCATTCTGGGTTCCCCGTGTCCATTGATCCAGTTTTCCTACCCCTTCCTGCCTTGCCGGCTTTGCTTTGGGGCAGGTGTTGCCCGCTTGGTCTCATTTACCTGACTGAGCTAAGAAGCACGTTCCTCGAGCGTGTATTTTCTTCGTTTTACAGGCCTGTGTAATCTTTGGCTGAAAGGTGAACTTCGGGAGTAGCTTCAGTTCTGAGTTAAAAGGGTGTCTGGGGGCCACAGTCTTGAGGTTCCTCCAGTCTCTGTCAGACCAGTGAGTCCGGCTATGGCCTTTTTTTAAATGACTCTTATGCCTAGCATGCTGATGACACAGTGGAAGGAAGGCCCTCCCTTCAGGTTTGCTGCTCCCCAAATGCAAAGCTGACCTGTGCTCCCACAGATCTCTGGTCGTGACCTCTGTCGGCCGCTTCCGCCATTGCCCGCCTGGCTAAGCCTGCTTACATTCAGAGCTGTGCGTCCTGTCGCCCCACCCCAGGCTGGGGTACCCCTGGGCTGGCCTCCCTCCAGCAGCACGTGCTGCATCGTCTTAGGGTGCTTCCTGGTTTAAAAGTCTGCCTGGTTCTCCGCCACGTCCTTCCTGCCTACCAGCAGGCCCCAGTGCCCAGCAAGCACCCTGTGAGTGTTTGTGGAATGAATGGTGGCATCGTTGGGGGGCTGAGAGTCCTCAGGTTTCCGGTTTGATTTCTGCTCTTGGGGGTCTTTCTCAGTACCCTCACACATGGGGTCTTGGCTACAGAAATACCAGCTGTGAGGGGCTTTCAAGAGCAGAAATTTATTTTCTGGCGGTTTAAAAGGCTGGAAGTCTGAATTCAGGCACCTGCAGTGGGGGAGGCTCTGTCTGGGCCAGTTCTGGGGGAAGGTCCTTATCTTCTGCAGCTTCCATCACACTGGCTTTCCTTGGGTGCTTGGAGAGCTTCACGTGGCATCTGTCTTTCCCCATCTGTGCTTGCTTCTGGTCTAATGCGCTCTTTTTACAGTTCAGAAGTCATCAGGCTTAGGGTACACCTTCACTGATATGACCTCATTAACATAACAAAGAAAACCCTGTTTCCCAAAAGGATTACTTCCTCAGGTATGGGGTTAGGATTCCAACACATACTTCAGGGGACACACAGTTGGGTCCACAACACGTGAAGAACTAAAGTCACTCCCATGCACCTGGTGACTCGCCAACAGGGAAGACAGACCCTTGGGGACATGGCCTTGCACTGGCCAGAAGTGTGAACAATACACGTTCACGGCCATGTTCTGCTGCAAGTGTGGCCCCCGAGGAACACCTTGAGGATAGGTCCCTTCACCTGCCCAGGAACCTGCCAGAAGTGTCAGGCTCTGCCAGTTGCTGCTGCCTCCGGTATCAGCATCAGCCCCTGAAACGGCCTCCCTGGCAGTGCCCACAGAGCTGCCCTCAGAAACAGTCCTGTGAACTCTATTCCTCATTCCAGGCCTGCAGGAATGAGGAATCCATTCCTAATGGAATCCAGACTTTCTGGAGCCACGGAGGCTGGATGAACCCCTGAAACTACTGCTCTGAGATAATCTTTAAACCTTAAGCCAAAAATACCCACTGAAGTCTTCTTAAAGCCAAACAAGAGTTTAGTGTAACTACTGAAGAATGTCTGCCTTGAGCACTGTGCCCTTTCAAAATCTCTATGGGATCAAACTGACCACAGTAACTAACTCAAAAGGTTAGACAGGAAGCTTAGGGGGCAGTAAGTTTATGTAAATGGGGGGAGGAACAACTCAGAAAAGGAGGGTGAGGATGGTGGCACACCTCAAAGAATGTCATCGGTGTCACTGAAATGTACATGCAGAAACTATTGAATTGGCATATGCTTTGCTGTGTATGTTCTTCACAATGAAATAAATTATAATAAAGAGTCCTTTTCCTAACACACCTATGTGTGATCCCCTGGATGAGGAGTTGGAGCTGCCACTGATGTTTGTCTTTCTACTTCGGAGCCCGAAGCCCATTTCTGAAGATATAATCTACTCTCATAGCTAGGAGGATCACGTTTGGGGCTGCTGGGTACAGTAGCTCACGCTGTGCACTGCATACCAGAGGGTGCCACTCACATCACAGATGTGTAGATTTATTACAGCTACTTTCCAGCAGATGGCAATAGAGTGTCTTGTCCTAACAAAACTAGTAGACTACAGGAATTCTCTGACAGATGGGAGCAAAGGGTCATGAGGAAGGGGCTCTGTTCACCAGTTTGCACCAAGGTGCCATATGGTCTAGTGCTGGCCTTATCCAAACTAATATTGTTTTTCACATGATCAAACAGTTCTAGTTTAGAAAAAGAACTGTCCCTCTTGCACTTTTTGTTTAGAGCTTGTGCTGGCTTTCGATACAGAGTCCAAAGGCCAAGGCTCTGAGTTTGGCAAACACTGGTCCCCCAAACAACTGAGTCAGCCCAGGCCTGCCTGGTGCTGTCAGGGTCTGCTCAGAAGTGGGGCAGAGAAGAGATGCGGCAGAGGAGCCCAGGAGCTGATTACTGTTCCTGCCCCAATAACTAGCCCCTGGGCCAGGGGCGGCCCTTTTCTGGCTCTGAGCCCCAATGTCTTTGTTTTTGCCCAAGAGACCGATGGCACCCTCAGGCCTCTTCCAGCCTGGAAACATGACAGCTTGTTCTCCTGGTCCCCAGGGCACACTTGGGGCTGCAGGCTGTGGGGCCCACAGCTGCATACGCAGCGGCCTTGACCGGTGTCAACCTTCCTCAAGACTTTTGGAAAATTAAGTTTTCAATTTTTATATTAAAGTACAGATAGAAATTAGAGTGCAGAATTCTTAACAAGTAAGATAAATCGAGCCTTCAAAAGCATTTCTCTCCTGCAGCAAATGTCTCTCAGAGATACAAGCTCCCTCTTGTCAGCCCCTATGGGTACTTTGGGGGGAACTTCTGAGAAGCGCTGGGCAAATCAGTGTTTCTAATTCCAGATGAGCCCGTATCGAGGGTACTGGGAAACGACCAGTGATGAGTTTAAGCTGGAACCTCAGCTGCCTCATGTGCACTTCTGATCCAATGGAGTCGATGTTTTCCTGAGCCTTTTCTGGAACCTTCCAGGGCCTGCTTTGCCACTCAAGGGACAACAGGCTCTGTGTATAACTCCTGTCTGTAGCAGAAGAAACGCTCAGGGAAACCCTAGAGGAAGGAAACACAAGCCAAACTTTCCCCAGCTGAAGCCAAGGGCGCAGAGTACTTCTGGGTTTGAGCCACTCTGGTCCTGATGGGGGCCCGCAGCCCCGAGAAGCAGCTCCGGGGACCCTCCTGACAGACTTCTGCAATTTTCTCACACACACTTGTATCGAGAAACTGCCAGAAAAGTTGTGAAGAAACACCAGATTTCCCTGGAAGAGCCTGGTGAGGAGAAGATGAGGCCCGGCTGATGCGGGGTGTCCAGCTCTGCAGCACCAACTGGCCTCTTCCTTCCCCCCGCTTCAGGGTGAGTGAGGAAACTGGCCAGACCAGTCCCTGGTGTCTGGTGTCTTGTGAGATCCCTGGCCTTTGGGCTGCTCCCTGGGTTGCGATGCCAAGGTCCTCGGACATGCTCCCCTTTTTGAACTCGCTCAGGGGCTCGTGTTTATGGGATCTCTTCAGTGACTTGTCTATTTACATAGCTTGTCTCTGTTGAGATGTCAACAGTGCAACATCAGTCCAGTGTTTATTTCCAAACATAAACAAGCCCCCACTAAATGTCTCTGGCACATGGTTTTAATTCTGAGACAGTGTGAAGCGTGTGTGTGCGCGTGCACGCGCGCGCCTGTGAATTTTCTTGTCTTTGGAGAAGGAAGGATGGCTTCACGCAGCCTGGTCTGGAGGGCAGGTGATAACCCCAGTGACCTCTGGAATGTCTGCTAAACCTTACACATCTCTGAGCGACTCCACAGACAGATTTTTCTAAGCGTTTCTGCTTGAGGTCAGAAGCTACACTCTCCAACAAAAACCACAAGCCCAAAGCCAGCCCTGAAGCGGCAGCCTCTTGAAGCCCCCCCACCAGCTAACAGTTGGAGGCAACCGTTTTCTGGGGGGGCGGCGAGCACACTCTGCAGCCAGCCTCCTCACCTCTTGCAGAAGGGAGTGGAAATAGGCCCCAGGCCTTCTGGGAAGAGACCCACAGAAGGGCTGGACAAACAGTGAAACTTCCTTTCACTCCAAGCCATGTGGGTTTGCAAAAGGGGCAAACAGGGTAGGGGGGGTGGTGACAGAGCGTCCTTGGCTCAAGCCGTAGGGGAGGATGCAGTTTTCCTCCTTCAGTGGTGACGGCCCCTGTGTTTTGGTGAACTTTGAGACAGAGAGAGACAGACCCTAAATGCGGGGTGGGGGGGTCTCTCTTTCGAATGGGAAATACTCCAGCATTCTTCATTCTTCTCGTGTGACTTAAGAGCTGACTTAATGAGTTGAAGGCATTTCTTAAAGGCACAGTTCAAATACGCAGTGTTCATCCCTGCTGTACCTCTGAACAGCTGACCTTTCTCCTCATCTACAGGCCTTTACCGTTGCCCTGAAGGGGACTCCGGACCAGGCACCTTCAAACCCAGACAGGAGCCTAAGGCGAGGAGAGGGGACTCATTTAGGGTTTTCCTCTTAACGGAGCTTCACATTCCCAAGTTTTTGCCTGCATGGTCGTTTGGCAAGCTGCTGTAATCCTTACACATGAAGTTGAAGTTACAGCTCCTTGTGTGTGCCGACTTCCTGGCTGTGGGAAAGCTGATTAGGATCCGTGGCAGTATCTGCAGGAGTGTCTGGTTAGCTCAGGGCCCGCGTTGTGGATTTTGTGCTGGAGCCAGGGCCTGCCGCTGCCCAGTGCGCGAGGCTGCCCGAGGCGCCAGTAGATGGCCTTCTGGAAAGTCCGTGGGGAGCCACACAGTCAGATGCAGGCGAGGAGGCCAGGCTGGCTGGGAAAGCAGGCACAGAGCCTGGACTTCATATCTGGAAAAGGCATCTATGGACCTTATACGGGTTCTGTCTTAGATTAGGAGCCCTGGTGGCACAGTGGTTAAGAGCTTGGCTGCTAACCAAAAGGCTGGCAGTTCGAATCCACCAGCCGCTCTTTGAAAATCCTATGGGGCAGTTCTACTCTGTCCTATAGGGTCTCTATGAGTCGGAATCAACTTGATGGCAATGGGTTTGGGTTGGTTTGTCTTAGATCATCAGCTGATTATGAGTGTGTCAATAGCACACTCATAGTCCCTGGGAGGCGTGAACAGTTAAGCACTGGGCTACTAACCACAAGGTTGGCAGTTCAAACCCACCCAGAGGTGCCTCGGAAGGAAGGCCTAGAGATCTGTTTATGAAAGGTCACAGCCACTGAAAACGGAGCAGTTCTACTCTGAAACCCACGGGGTCGCCATGAATCGGAATTGACTCGACGGCAACTGGTTGTTCAGTAGCACCCCAGCTCGCTGAGGGGGGCCCGGAGCTGGTGGGATGGCCCCCTTCACCTGGCCAGGTCCTGCTTGCCCCTCGGGGCTTGGCTCAGCCTCCATCCCTGGCCACTTAACTACTGAGAGCTCTGTCGTTTATCTCTGTCCATCTGTCCAGGGCCTGCCACCCAGCAGGAACCCAATACTGTCTGAAGAATGCAGGCACCATCCACCTTGCCAGTGTAAAGCACACTGGCCCAAAGGCCTCAGTGGCACTAAGACCACATCGGCCCGGCTAGCTGCTTTGTTCCATTTTCAGTACCATGTAACAATTCACGTTCATGTGGCATGATCTGGGGAACAGCCATGACTGGCTCATGAGCACATGAGTAGATGTCGCATGCCTCCAGTGGCAGGCAATCAGAGTTTACAGCAATGCCGAGGGCTACTCGGAAGGGTAACTGGAAAGATGTGGCCACTCGATAATGGGAAGAGCACTTGAACGTTGTCCATCAATCTTCAGGCACCCTCAGTGGGTGCTCCCTGGTCAGCAGTGGCAACTGGGTGCCCCCAGTGGCCTTTTTACTGAACAGAGTGGAAGGAATTATATATGAATTATGGCACTAAGTCAGAACCATCAAGGCTTTCCATATAAGTCAAATATTAGGCTGGACTTTAGAACTATTCACCAACAGATTTCTATGCTCTAGACTGTCAGACATCAGCTAAAAACCACTGGGTGACCCCACTCAATGTCATGTAGGACAGGAGACCCAACTAACCAAGCCCCTCCTGAATTCCTGTCCCATAAATTTGTGGGATATAATGTAATGATTGTTTTAAGCTGCTTAATCTGGGGGCAGTACGTTATGCAGCAATAGCTAACTGGTACACCTGAAAAGCCCTCGGTTTAGGCAAAAGCACTGCTAACAGCCACGAAATCCTGCTGGAGCAAATGCCTCTGCGGTATCTGCCTGGCTTCCTTCTTTACTGAGGCTCCCCCACAACTGCCATCCTGCTTCTTCCTCCTACCCCACCTGTAGCTGTGTGGATCAGGGGAGACACGTGGCCCAAGCTGGCCAGTTGGAGTTTCTCCCTGCCGCTAGCCACAGCTAACAGGACACTGGACTCAAGTGAGGCCAATCAGATCCTCTTTCCCAGGGATGTGGAACTGAGGACCAGAGGTGGCTGAGCAGTCTGTGTTTGTGGCTGAAAGTCACTGGGATGTACATCTGGAGGGACTGGGAGCAACCCTCTACTGACTGTGTGTCCCACTGTGTGTGTGCTGTGCTCGTACGTGGATAGAGCTGGACGCTGGGAGGGAAGAACAGGCGTGTGCAGGAGTGAAGGTAAGAGCTGTGCAGTGAAGGGGAGAGGGGAGGGGAAGCATGGTTTCTGGAATTCCTCCAGCTTTGGATGCACGCATTTCCTCTGGGATCTATGAGTACTTTTGTATCCTGAGAATTTACCTCCTCTCTTTCTTTTGCTTAAGCAGTTGTGAATGGATTTCTGGTTTTTTGAAACTGGAAAAAATGATGCCTGAGTAAGTGTGTTCAGCCCTAAGGAGAAAGCTGCCCAGGCCAGGGAGGTGGCACTGTCCTCTGCTGACCTTCTTCCTGCTACGCTGGGGCGACTGGGAGAGAGCCCAGCCCAGTCTACACAGGCTGGGGTGACCGGGAGAGAGCCCAGCCCGGTCTACACAGGCTGGGGTGACCGGGAGAGAGCCCAGCCCAGTCTACACAGGCTGGGGTGACCGGGAAAGAGCCCATGACACACTTCACAAACTGCCCCCAAACCCTGAGTGTTTTCTCACCTCCTGTCCCCTCTGAGTGAAATGTCTATTAGCCCTTCCCTGCTTGCAAGACTCAAACCAAACTCCAAAGTCAGATTCGAATGACCTTCATTTGTGGGGTGCTGTCTGACTCTTCTTGGGGGTTTCCGTGTGCTGAGCACGGTGCTGAGTGCTTTGCCCGCGTTGCCTCTACGTATCAAGCCAAGTATCCTGGTCTCCATTTTACAGGGGAGGAAGCCGAGGGCACAGAGGGTGAGCACTCTCCCAAGGCCACCCAGCCAGCAGGTGCAATGGCCAAGATTCCCATCCACACCCGTGGCCTCCAGAGCCGTGACCTCCATGCTGTGCCACGCGGCCTCTTGTGGCAGGATCAACGGTGCCACCACCGTCTCAGTTTCCAGATGGCACTCATCATCCTCATTCATGTCTGCGGGTTTGTGTGCTAGCTGGTGAGATGCCCGAGGGCAGGAAAGGGTCCTGTTCGTTTTTGCATCCTGGTGGCCAGGCCAAACCAAAAAAAAAGAAAAAAAGTCCAAACCCCTTGCTGTCAAATCAATTCTGATTCACACTGACCCTAAAGGACAGAGCAGAACTGCCCCATAAGGTTTCCAAGGAGCAGCTGGTGGATTCGAACTGCTGACCTTTTGGTTAGCAGCCGCTTGGTGCCTAGGGTCTGATAAATGTGAACTGAAATGAAATACTGCTCTTGGGTGACCAGCAAAGCTGTTTTGACCCATGTGCCTCCTTCAACATCTTCCCCAAAGCTTTTCTGGACCCTCTTCTTCTGCCTTGTTAGTTCTGGCAAGGCTTTGTCTGGGTCAAGGCACCCAGTGTGCCCCCTGGCTGTGCACCCTGCTCTCTCTCCCAGGCCATGGCCAAGGGTGACGTCTGCCCTTGTGAGTCCTGGCTCTTTGGACCACAGCTGGGTGACCTCAGCGTCCTGGCCACAGCTTGACAGCCACCCACAGCAGCTACTCTCTCTTTAAAGAAACACAACAAAAGCAAAGCTAAGCAGATGGGCTGGGGAGGGAGTCTAGGGTGCACGCAATGGGGATGGAAGAACCCTGAATGGCGGAGCCAAGTGGGACACCCCAAAGGAGGGCATGCCACCATGCCTCCCACTCTGTGTCCCCGTCTGGTCCCACACATCCAGCCAAGGAGCACAGTATCTCCTCTAATCTTACAGGCAGAAGGACACACACACACGCCTGTACGATACATTGAGAAGCCTGTCTTTTCAGACTGCAAACACTGAGCTGGGCTTGTTCCCCACACACAGATCAGATGTGGGCTCAGCAGGAAGAAGGTGCGGCTGAGCAGAGGGGACGGAGGGGAGAAGCAAGACTCTCTCTGGAAGATTAAACCAACAATGAATTTAGTTTAAAAAAAAAAAAAGGTACTATCCACTGTCGGCAATACACTGGAAAACAGGCATTCTGAGTCACTGCTGGTGGGAGGGTGAATTGGAATAACCCTTCTAGAGGGCAGTTCGCAATATGCACTTACAAGGTCTAAAATATGCGCTTATTTTGACTAGGCAATTCCATCTCTAGGGTTTCATGCTAAGGACATAATGAAAGGTTTGGGCAAAGATTTGGCTCCAAGGATGCCCACTGCAGTTCTGTTAAAAGAAGTGTGAACCAGGAGCAACCGAAAAGTCAACACCAGGGCATTAGGTGAGTGAAGAGCACAGAAAGTGACGTTGTGATGCCGTAAGACAGTGTTGGAGACGGGCTTACGTGACACGGAAGACTGTTCACAGCAAAACAGTACACAGGATATCAAAAAGCCTGGAACGTACACTTATTTTCAAGCAATACACTTAATTTTTTTTTTCTCTCTGAACTCTGATACCTTTTCAGGTGAAGTATCTCTAAAGTGATCAGTGAAATTGTGAATCGGAAGAAATGTACCATAAACACTGTTTTTCCCGTGTTTACAGACTCTTGGATATTCTGAAGTGTATTTATTAAACTTTTTTTTTCAGATTAATAATTAGACTCATTGCTTAAAGTTTAGAGGTACTTCTCTTGAAAATACATTGAGTATATCACTGGAAAATATAACTTACATAATATTTAAAAATAAGTCGATACCATGAGAATGCCTAGTCTTTATGTAGAGAAGAAGAGCAAGAAGAGACCCAGCACTGTGATCACAGTGGTTATCTCTGGGTTGTGGGCTTTTTTTCTTATTGATATATTCTCATGTTTGATCAATAAATACCTATTATTTTGTAATCCCAAAGAGATGAATTATTTGAATTTAAAACGTTTATCCGTAATAACGTAAGAGGCTGTTGCCACCTGAAGCCTGGAACACTGAAGAAGCATAGACTTTGTCCCGGCTACGTCCCTCGGAGCTGGGAGACAGTAGGAACAAGAACACACAATGGTTCCCATGCATCTGGCACACTGCGGTCCAGCAGAGGAGACAGATCTCATCAGATAACAATGCTGATGCCATTATTAATGACTACAGAAGCTCTGCAGTAAAAGGACCCCAAATCTCTGAGAGGACAGTATGAGGCAAAGAAGTTGTCCTAGACTTGGGGTAAGGACACTTCCTTGAGAAAGTGATGCTTGAGGCAAGACAGGAAGGATGAGTAGGTTGTACCTGGTGAGGGAGAAGGCACAAATCTATACCCTGGGTCACCTACAAATGAGCAACCATGGGGCTGGAAGAACTTATGATGAAGCTACCCAGGTGGTACTCCGGACTCACTGCCCATTTCAGCTACCTGGATCTTCTGGGCAGAAATCTTTCTGAAATTCCACAGTGGAAAAAGCAATGCGCTTCCTCTGGTTGTTCTTTCTTTAAGTAAATGGTAAAGCACCCTACTCCCAGCTGTTCCTGCTCAAGCATCAGTTGGAGTTAGGCCCCCACTATCCTATATTAAGACTGGTGGTAACTCTGTTAGGGATGGTAAGGACAGGGGAGTGAGATTTTGCTCCCCCTCTAAAGTAGTCCAATCCTCATCTGTGAATGCGTCAAGAGGCGCCAAGATTCTATTCCAGGCTTGAAAGGGACACTGTCCTCCTCTGTACCTGCACCAGGAAGGAAGCCCCCAACAGAAAACCCCTTCCAAGGTACTCTAACCCGGAGAGGCAGGAGAGCTGGGCACCCATGGGATGATGGACAGGGACTGTGGGGGCCTGCGATCGCCAGACTCACCTTCCAGAGCAGCACAGCCAGCAGCAGGAAGATGAGGATTCCCACCAGCAGGCTGATGGCGATGATCCAGCCCACGACGTAGCCACGGGGCTCCAGGTTGTGCAAGGCCTCGAAGACCACCTAGGAGGCAATGTGGGAGTTAGAACGTTTTCCAAATGAAGCGCCCACAGCATGGTGCCGTCCAGCCGGAGGCACATGTGGAGGGGACTGGAGATAAGCACCCACACTGTTAAGTAAAAAATGGACTCTGGTGAGCGCTTTCCTGGTTTTAGGATGTTGGATTTTTTTCACCAGTATCTAAAAAGGCACTTGAAATCTGTTATGGATTGAATTGTGTCTCCCCAAAATACCAAAAAAAAAACCACCCAAACTCATTGCTGTCGAGTCGATTCTAACTCATAGTGACCCTCTACGACAGAGCAGAACTACCCCGTAGGGTTTCCGAGGAGCCCCTGATGGATCCGAACTGCCGACCTTTTGGTTATCAGCTGTAGCACTTAACCACTACACTACCAGGGTCCCCCTCCAAAAGATATGTATTGTACATCCTAACCCCTATACTTGGAGTTATAACCCCATTTGGGAATGGGTTTTCTTTGTTAGGTTAATGAGACAGTATTAGTGTAGGGTTTATCTTAAATCAATCTCTTTTGAGACATGTTGTTGTCGTTAGGTGCCGTTGAGTCGCCGTTGAGTCGGTTCTGACTCATAGCGACCCTATGTACGACAGAACCAAACACTGCCCGGTCTTGCACCATCCTCACAATCACTGTTGCAGCCACTGTGTCAATCCACCTCGTTGAGATATAAAAGAGATTAAACAAACAAGTGAGCAAACAGAGATGGGGGAAGACAGATGCCAAACCCCATGAAGATCACCAAGGAGCCAAGGAATAGAAACTGAAGAGACAAGGACCTTCCCCCAGAGCTGATGCAGACAGTAAGCTTTCCCCTAGAGCTGGTGCCCTAATTTTGAACTTCTAGCCTCCTAAACTCTGAGAAAATAGATGTCTGTTTGTTAAAGCCACACCCACTGTGGTATTTGCTACAGCAGCACTAGGTGACTAAGACAAAATCCAAGCCCCAGTCCTTGAACGGGCTGTAATGGCAACAAGCTTGATTTAAATACCATAAAGTGGACATAAGGACAGTGGGAAACCTACGGGACGCGCTCTTGTCTTGATTCGGAGCAGACAACAGTCTACCTTTTACTGTGGTTTTGAATCAAACAACGTGGTGTGTCTTCCATTTGAGACAGCACTTCTTTACGAGTGTTCACCTCGATGTGTAACTGAGCATCATTATTTGATTAACCAAATTTTCCTCCCTAGACTGTGAACCCCACAAAGGCAGGCGCCCACTCTGTCTCGGGTCTTAGGACCATGAGCAGCTCATTGAAGGCACTGGAGAAGCTGTGCGGTGGGTTCCCGGGGGAGTCACACGCAATTGGAGCTCTGAGGCACTGTGGCCAACAGCAACGACTACAGGTAGGCCTGAAGCCATGGCCCCCAGACGCACTGTTAACCCAGAACTGAAACCATTCCCGAAGCCTACTCTTCGGACAAAGATTAGACAGGACTATAGGACAAATAACACACGGGAGGAGTGTGCTTCTTAGTTCAATCAGATACACGAGACCAAATGGGCAGCACCTGTCAGGAGGTAGGATAAGAAGGCAGGAAGGGATAGAACTGGTTGAATGGACACAGGGAACCCTGGGGTGGAAAGGAGGAGTGTGCTATCACATCGTGGGGATTGTAACTAATGTCACAAAACGTGTATAAATTTTTGTATGAGAAACTAACTTGAGCTGTAAACTTTCACCTAAAGCGCGCAGGTGCACACACGCACACACACACTCACACACACAAAAGAGCCAGAAGTAGTGGCCAGCTGCTGCTGAGTTAACGGTTTGCATCACCGAAGCCTGGTTTAACCAGCAAAGCCACGGGCAAGGCAGGCACCATCCCAGTGTCCTTGTCTGTGAAATGGGGGTCTGAAAGGGAAAACGGGATAGTTATAGGAAAGTGCCTGGTCATATAACAGAGGTCTGCTGAACCATCCTGTTCACGATGCATGCCTGAGACAGGCTGTGAGCTCAGTGGGAGTCAGCTGTAAAGACCAGCCCCTTGGGGTACCCCAGATGGCTTCTTAGGGCCACTGCCTGTCTCAAGGTGTCTGAAGTCTGCATTCCGGCAAAGCCATGTTGGAGGTCTGGTTTTATAGACACAGAGTTTCTGCTACAGTTTAGTCTGGCCAATTCCACAAGAACGCCCTGTCGCTTCCCTGGAATGTGCGCTTAATCTTTTATTATTTTTAGTGATGCCATTCATCTTCTTGGACTCCTGCTTTATGCTTTGGCACAGGCGGTTCCCTCACATCACGGCTATAATAAAACATCTGTGGGTGGTCATTGGAGCATCCTGTGGTTCTGAGAAGTCACATCTTAGATAGAAACCCAACAGCAGCATGGACTACTTGTAGAGTCAAGAAACTGGCCATCAGGTCTCTCTTCCACCACTAACTAGCTGGGTGATCCTGGTCAAGCCCGTGTTCCTCTCTGAATACCATTTATCCTCTAGTTCTGCCCTAGACCTCACTCAACAGCATTACTTTGAGAGCCTCAGGGTCACCCCTGCTGTTGGAGCTGTCTTTCTAAGATACAGGTCTTACCGTGCCATTTCTCAGCTTACACTATCAATGGCTTCTCTTTACACTGAGTAATTCAGGATCCCAGGCTCTCTACCATCTGGTCTCCTTCCTCCCTCTCCAAGCCCTCCCATGACACATATCCACATTCCAGCCAGTCAGAGGCCTCTCCCCTGTGAGACCTGTGGTCACCTGCCTTTCCGCAAGCTTCTTTGCCACCTGGAATGCCCTTCCATTCTTACCTACTTGACAAGCTCCAATATTTCTCATCTTAAAAACATTTATGCCCATTGATCCATTGATTCTGAACTTGAAAATTTACCCAAAGGCAAGAAATATAAAGTTCAGAAAACGTTTTATGCTGAAAGATGTTCACTGCAAAATTATTTACACTGGTACAGAATCAGAAATGTTCTACATGCCAAACAATAAGGTAATAGTTAAGTAAATTATGGTCACCTAAAAAAACGGCATACTACTGACCTATTAAAAACAATAGTTATAAAGCTGGCTGTCCAAGTATAATTTTCAAAAAGTTAAAAACACGACTCTCATACAAATACTTAGTAAACACATGTCTAAGATTTCTTAATTCACGATTGAGGAAATCAGCAGGGTTGTAAAGCTAGTTCAAAGAAGGATCAAAGAAAGCACGCATAGCCACAGAAAAAAATGGTGGAATCAGAACACTAAGTCAGAAGCAAAACTGGTTAATATACTACAGGACAACAAACTAACTTTTAGGATTCTCTACCAGACAGAAATCATTTGCATCTTTATTGGCAAAAGTCATTTATAACTTATCAGTCTTCTGCAAGTTAATATGTAACTTCCCAGAAACTGGGCCCAAGAGAGTTAGATAATCCTTGGGTGGGCCTGTTTGACCAGTGCCTTTCAAACTGCACTGTGTCTGAGAGTCATATGGGGAAGCTTGTTAAAATGTAGATTCTGGATCAGTGAGTCTGGGTCTTAGTTATCTAGTGCTGCTATAACAGAAATACCACAAGTAGATGGCTTTAACAAAGAGAAATTTATTCTCTCACAGTCTAGGTAGGACACTAGAAGTCTGAATTCAGGACATCACCTCCAGGGGAAGGCTTTCTCCCTCTATTGGCTCTGGAGGAAGGTCCTTGTCATAAATCTTCCCCTGGTCTAGGAGCTTCTTAGCACAGAGACCTTGGGTTCAAAGATGCGCTCTGTTCCCAGCGTTGCTTTCTTGATGGTATGAGGTCCCCATGTCTCTGCTTGCTTCTCTTTTCTGTATCTCATAAGAGACTGATTTAAGACACAACCTAATCTTGTAGATTAAGTCTTGCCTCATCAACATAACTGCCTCTAATCCTGCCTCATTAACATCACAGAGGCAGGATTTACAACATTTAGGAAAATCACATCAGATGACAAAATGGTGGACTACCACACAAAAACTGGGAATCATGGCCTAGCCAAGTTGGCACACATTTTTGGGGGACACAATTCAATCCGTCACACTGGGACAGAGACCTGAGATCCTACATTTAAAATAAGCTCCCAGTGGATGCTGGTGCTGCTGGCCCACGGGCCACACTTTGAGCAGAATGGGGTTAGGGAATGCTTGAGTATGCCACCGAAGGGCATGCAGTCATCCTGCTGCCTGATTTCCAAGTTCTAGATACTTTTGAAAACACAGTAATAACACGTGAAACATGATAAATGTTAGAACGCTAAATGAAAAAAGGTCAGAACAGTAACTCAATATATGGAATATTCAGCTTTGCGGAAAAATGGTAGGAAATTAAAAAGAGGTGATTTTTGACATTATGGGTAATTTTTCTCTTTTCACTTTTGAACTTTTCTAAAATGAACATTTTAAAGTAAAAAATTTTTTTTTTTTTTAAATAGAGACCCTGCTCCAAAGTCTCCTATCCCAAGAAGCCCTCCTCATTCTCCTCTTTTTAGCAGAATTAATCATTCTCTGAGCTCCTGGAAACACCGTTCCCAGCCTCATTTAGCAGAGAAAACCAACCATAGCATCCCAGTGTATAAAACAGAAAAAAGTGGAGATTCCCTGGTTGAAGACGGACAGCCAGTGAATCCAGCCTGCTCTGTCTCCCTTTCCAAGTCCTTCTCCTCCCACCCCAGCCCAGCAGCCTCTGAGCCAACTCATGGGAAGCAGAGCTCCACAAAGCTGAATTGTAAAACCACAGCCTGAGCACTTCATAGTCCCAGTTCTGAGTCCTTCTCTGTAAGGTAACGGTGTGTCTTCCTGTCTGTGGACTCCAATCAACTGCTAGTTCTTACAGGACAAGAGCTTGTGGGCATGTATTCCTGTTATCTAAACCAAGGTGTGATTTGTTACACGATTCATGAACGCACAAATTAATGAATTCAACATCCCTTGAATATGAATATGAATATGGTTCAGTCTACAGCAAAAGAGGCAGGATTGAAAGCTGGAGTCTCTCTAAGTGTGCTTCTCTTCTGCTTCAAAAATAAGTTAGCAAATACCACGCCTGTCCTAGGTAGCACAAATGGTTTGTGCTCAACTGCTAACCAAAAGGTTGGTGGTTTGAATCCAACCAGTAGTACCACAGAAGAAAGGCCTGGCCATCTACTTCTGTAAGATTACAGCCATTGAAAACCCTACTGAGTGCATTCTTACTCTGAAACATGTGGGTCCACTGTGAGTTGGAATTGACTTAACAGCAATGGTGTTCTGGGGGAGTCCTGGCCATCTACCCATCCATCCATCCACCAGGCCATCCACCCATCCATCCATCCATCCACCCATCCATCCATCCACCCATCCATCCATCCACCCATCCATCCATCCACCCGGCCATCCACCCATCCATCCATCCACCCATCCATCCACCCATCCATCCATCCACCCATCCATCCACCCATCCATCCACCCATCCATCCATCTATCCATCCATCCATCCACCTGGCCATCCACCCATCCATCCATCCACCCATCCATCCACCCATCCATCCACCCATCCATCCACCCATCCATCCATCTATCCATCCATCCATCCACCCGGCCATCCACCCATCCATCCATCCACCCATCCATCCATCCACCCATCCATCCATCCACCCATCCATCCACCCGGCCATCCACCCATCCATCCACCCATCCATCCATCCACCCATCCATCCACCCATCCATCCATCCACCCACCCATCCATCCATCCACCCAGCCATCCACCCATCCATCCATTCACCCTACTCATCTAGCCATCCTTCCATTTTTCTACCCATCCCCCCACTTCATCTGTCTGTCTGTCCATCTATCCATCCTTCCAGAAAACGTGTATGTAGCACCTAGTTCGTGCTAGGCACTGTGGGGATTCATTGGTAAATAACACAGGCAGTTTTTGCCCTCGTGGAGCTCCCAGCTGGTAGGGAATACTGTCCAATTACGCAGATAAATGAAAAATTATAAGTGGCCGGTCCCACAAGGGAGAGGTTCATGATTATATAAAGCTCTGAGATAGGCATGGGGTCAGGAATGAGTTTCCTAAGGAACGCTTGAACTGACAGCTAGAGGATAAGCATGAGTTAACTAGTCAAAAGGGATGGATGATGGTGTCATGGAATGAATTGTGTCCCCCAAAATATGTGTCAATTTGGTTAGGCCATGATTCCAGTATTGTGTGGTTGCCCTCCATTTTGTGGTCTGATGTAATTTTCCTATGTGTTGTAAATCCTAATCTCTGCCTGTGGTTAATGAGGCAAGATTAGATTATGTTAAAGAGGATTAGGGTGGGATTGTAACACCCTTACTTAGGTCACATCCCTGAACCAATGTAAAGGGAGTTTTCCTGGGGTGTGGCCTGTACCACCTTTTATCTTACAAGAGATAAAAGGAAAGGGAAGTGAGCAGAGAAGGGGGACCTCACACCACCAAGAAAGCAGTGCCAGGAGCAGAACGCATTCTTTGGACCTGAGGTTCCTGCTTGAAGAAGCTTCTAGTCCAGGGGAAGACTGGTGACAAGGACCTTCCTCCAGAGCCGACAGAGAAAGCCTTCCCCTGGAGCTAACGCCCTGAATTTGGACTTGAAGCCTACTAGACGGGGAGAAAATAAATTTCTCTTTGTTAAAGCCATCCACTTGTGGTACTTCTGTTACAGCAGCACTAGATGACTAAGACAGATGGCATGGCTGGGGACTGAAGCCAGAGAGCTTATGTTTTGGGCATTAACTCATAAAACTTAAGAAAACAAGCAGATGAGAATTCGTTCGTCTCAACAGAGCCTGTGAGGAGGGTAGACGCCAGGCTGCGGCCATGGCTGACCCAGACGCTGTGCACCCTGCCGCCGCCGCCGCCGCCGCCGTAAACTTTCATACACCTGCGTCTGGCAAGCTGGCACCGGGGAGTGGCCAGGAGTCACCTTTCAGCCTGCAGTGGCTGGCACACCTAAGTCACAGTATTTGATTCACATGTGTGTTTCCTGAAGCTTTCTCGTTCTGACCACTGCAAATACGCTTAATGTAACAGCTGGGGACGCTCAGGTCTCTGCAAGGCCTGAGAACATGACTGCAATGGGGCACACCCGGCGGGGCCTCGGCTGGGCGAAGGCTTTCCTTCCGGTGCTGCGGGTTCAGCTCAGACCCAGGCCCACTGAAGGTCAATGCTCTCCACAGTCAATGTCACACACGTCTCAACACAAGGAAGGGATTTACGTAAGAGCGAAAAGAGAAGAAAACCTGGGACGATGACTTGACGTTTTCACCTGCTTCTGATTCCGCGGAACAGGCAGTGAGGAGCAAGGAGGAGGGAGAAAGGGGCGCGGGGTGGGGGTGGCAACGGCCGGAATGGCCCTCAAAAAGCACCCGGTTAGAGGAGCAGAGAGACTTACGGAAATGACATAAATGAATGAAAATAAACTGTGCATCTGGCAAGATCGACATTATACATCTGTGATACAGAGGGAGCCCTGGTGGGCGCAGGGGTTAAAGCGCTTGCTGCTAACCGAAAGGCAGGCGGTGGGGACCTGCCATCTTCTCCACGGGGGAAGGATGTGGCGGTCTGCTTCTGTAAAGATGACGGCCTTGGAAACCCTAGGAGGCGATTCTACTCTGTTCTGTAGGGTCGCTAGGAGTCGGAAGCGACTCCACGGCAGTGGGTTTGCTTTTGGTGATACAGAGATGCCAAACACGCCCCCTCCGCTGCCAGGTTTCCGAAATTCCTTGCTCTGGGAGAATTCGCAGAGTGAGGTGGGCCGGTGCCATCTTTGCTAACAATGGGTCACGTTTGTTGAGCGCTTGCTCTGTGCCAGGTGCTGTGCTGAGGGGTTTAGGTCTACAGTGAACCCTGGGAGAGCCGAACTCGACAGGGCTCCCTTGCTTGCTGGGTCTCCTAAGCTTCCTGCCTCTGACAGGATGTGGTCTGACCACTTTTCTATTGCTCGTTTTAGTGGAAAATATTTGCGTTTTCCTTCTCTACCAGGTTTCCACCTTACATAGGTTCCTGCTTTTGCAGGTTTCACTGTATTACCCCAACAGTCTTCATAATGGCCGTTTAAAGGGAGGAGGGGAGTGTAGCTTTATTACCTCAAGCTGTCGAGGGTCCCTGGGGAGTTTTAATTCTCCTCTTTACTGCGTAGCTGTGCACCTGGTGAGGAACCAGGCAACAGTGGGAAGAGTTCCAGAATCAGCTGAACATGATGTGCTTCGGAGGCCTTCAGAGCCAAGGTCTCTCCTAAGACACAGCACCAGCTGCTGACCACCACGACGGTGACCCCCACCACCTGCTCAGAACGGGCTCCCACTGTGGGTGGGCTCTGGGCTTCAGGACACCACAGGTCAGGGTTCTGCTAATAGGCAGAGCAGCGGCCAGTCCTGGCTCTTTGCTTACAAGCTGTGGGATCTCAGGGAGGTCCTTCACCTCCTGGGGCCTGTTCCCTCAACAGAAAATGGACGTAATAATAGCTGGTTCACAGGGTGATTGAGAGTCACAGGAGATAATCAGGTCAAATGCCCGGCACATCACAGGGACTGAGGATATGTGAGAAAATCTAAAACAATGACGTCATTAAGCCTAATGGACAGAGATGTGCCAGCTGAGTAGTGCACCCAACGTTTCAGCAAAAGATATTTCCACCATAGTGAATACGGCTGGTTCTCTGCCTGGATGCCCTTGGATCTCTGCTACCAGTTTGTGACGCCCAACCCCCAGCTTTTCATGCTTCTGCTCCTAGTGGCTTGCACCTTCCCTAGAGGTCACTTTCCCCCAGGGCACATGGAGAGGTGAAGTCTGCCACCACCATGACCGACAGGTGAGGGACCTGAAAGCCTGGCTCCTTGGCTTCAAGGCGGACAACCTCTGAGGCGTTATTATCTGTTGTCATGGATTGAATTATGTCCCCCCCAAAATGTGTGTATCAGTTTGGCTGGGCCATGGTTCCTGGTACTGTGTGATTTTCCTGTATGTTGTAAACCTGCATCTATGATGTTAATGAGGGAGGACGGGTGGCAGTTGTGTTAGTAAGGCAGGACCTGATCTACAAGACTGGATTGTGTCCTGAGGCCGTCTCTTGAGATATAAAAGACAGAAGTGAGCAGAGAGATAGGGGGACCTCATACCATCAAGAAAGCGGTGCCAGGAGCAGAGCGCGTCCTTTGGACCAGGGTCCCTGCGTGGAGAAGCTCCTAGTCCGGGGGAACATTGATGAGAAGGCCAGCAGAGAGAGGAAAGCCTTCCCCTGGAGCTGACACCCTGAATTTGGACTTTTAGCCTACTCTACTGTGAGGAAATAAACTTCTCTTTGTTAAAGCCATCCACTTGGGGCATTTCTGTTGTAGCAGCACTGGATGACTAAGACATCTGTGCTCCAGATCCTCACAGGATCAGGCTGAGGCTAGGATTTCTCTTGAAATCGCACCCTTGCATCCCGTCTTCTCTTTCCCTATCCTGACTCCCCACTTCCTTCCTGGTCTCACCAAGAGCACCTCCTTAATAAACCATTACACACATACTCTCGCTCTGGGTCTGCTTCTGGGAAATCCAACCTAAGATGCTACCTGATGTCATCTGGAATGCCTGACCTTCCCTTGTCCATCTAGCAAATTCCTTTAATACTTGTTTGGGGTCACTCCCTTCCTGAAGCCTGCCCGGAGCGCATCTGTCCATAGCCACCCTGTGCGGCAGGTGTGTGTCTACATGTTTTAACCTGGTCTGGTGCTCTCACCGGGATGTGGGAGTCTTGAAGGTAAACATTTTGTCTTATTCATACTTATGGGGATACAATTAGTGTCTAGGGAGAGAACTGTATGGACAGGACAGCCTTGCCCTAAAATACAACCTTCCACAGCAGTGGTCTCCTTGGGCTCCACAGAGTCAAGGGCTTCAGTGAGCAGGTGCCGACATCACCCATGGAACATAAGGATATGACCGGGGGAGTCCCAGGTAACTCCCCCCCGAGTCAACAAAAGCATCTTTCTACTTAGAAATGGGTTCTGTAGTTTAAAAATAATAATAGCAATGATGTTGCTGACAAACGGAAACCACCAATTTAGAGGAAACAGACCATGACTCTCGAGGATCTGGGGACAGGAGACTCACTTTGCATTTGGTTTGTCCTCTGCTTGGCCATCTCTTTCTGTAGGGACAGCCACCATGAACTGATTGTCCTCGTGGATGCACCAGGCAAGGGGCTTGACATCAAGAAGTCCTTTAATCCCTCCCAACGCTGCAGGACAGATACTTACAGATGACCAGCACGCATTGTCACAACTATTTGCTGATACAAACCTACCTGTCCACTTCTCTACATGTCCTCTGCTACTGTCATCTTTTCCCTGATGGCAGCCACGGACTTCTAACTGGCCTCCATGTTTCTACCCTTGACCCTTACAATCCATGGTTCACGCAATAGCCTGTGATTTTTTTTTTTTTTTTTAAGACTATACATTGGATCATGCCATTCACAGCTCCAAACAGATGCTTTCAATGGCTTCCCTCTGTAACTGCCCACTGGCCATCCACAGCCCAGAGCCTGTCTAGGTCTTCCCTCATGGTTCTTGCCACTCTCTCCACTGTCCCCCAGGTGCCTTCTGCATTGGTCTTTCAGTGCCTGGAGCATGCCAAGCTCTCTAAGCTCATGAGCTGCCCTCCCTATGCTTGGGGCAAGCTTCATGGGTGACCACCTCCATCTAAAGAGAATCTAAAGCAGGTTCTCCCTGATGTTCTCTCCCATGGTAATAATCTCAATTCGAAATAAAATCTTTGCTTGCTTCTTTGAATACTGACTGTTGCTCCCAAAGCCAGCTCTGTGAGGGCAGGGACCACGTCTATTTTGTTCCCCATTGCCTCTCCAGTGCCTAGTACAGTGCCTGGCCTGTAGCAAGCCCTCAGTAAATATTCAAGTGAATAAGCAAGTGGTGACCATTAGGAAATACGACTTATGACTCTGACCAACTAGACTGGGATTTTCTCAATTCCTGATGGTCAGAGCCTAATTCTTGCTCCCACCCAACATGTGGGGTTGGTGGGTGAGGGGAAGGAACCGTCCACCATCTTTTGATGATGGTACAAGACGGGAGTGGTAATGACCATCAGTGACCCTCTCTTCATCCCACATCTCAGCAGAACTTGAGATTCAAGGGGCAAATAGTGTCGTCTGGAAAACAGGAAATATATTTTAACTGAAATCGGCCACATAAATGTGTAAGTACAAGTCACGGTCTATATAGCAGCAGTAAAATTTATAGGCTATACGCCAAAAAGTAAGAAGCTGCACAACAAGAACTTATAAATGGCATCTTGTGGAGTGATCTTTGTTCACCACGTTAGATGATGCCCCTCTGGTTGAGATACCCCGGCTTGCATTTTTGGTTGGGGGCAGTGGTGGGCAGTAGAGTGAAGGAATAATTTACATGTGGGGAGGACTGCTGATATGCTCTGGTGCCCTGAGCACCTCGGTGTGCCAGCCTTTCTTCTAGGGGCTTCACACTGCTATCGGTGAACCCTTTCAACAATGCCAGGAAATATGAAACAACGTTCCCATTTTATAGATGAGGAAACTGAGGTTGACAGAGCTTACCTGACACCCAAGGCCACATGGAAGTAGGGGAGGTGGGATTTGAATTCAGGGTTTTCTGATTCAAAGGGGAGATGCAGTGCTCCCTATTCACAGAGGAAAAGGCCAAAAACCCCAAGACTGACTCCTTGAAAGGGCCAAGACTAGGAACTGAAACTAGATGGCTTTAGAGAAAATAGAGTTGTAACTTGCTATCCTGATCAATTAGTGCTCGACCAGGTAGATTTATTAAAAATGAAAGTGTGGCTGCAGTCATGAAGCTTTGGCCTGGGGTCTGCTCTCAACCGAGACGAGATGGCCCAACTGGGGCAAAGACAGCCAGATCCAGTGTGAGCAGCTGGCTGGGCTCCGTGGGTGCCTGGGCAGCGTCGGCACATACTTTATAACCAGTCCATCATTTCCTTTCCAGGCTGGAAACCTTTGCATCTATCTAGACCCTTTCATCCATGAAGCTCTTCCATCCATGAAACTCAGTGTCTTCCCATGTGACTGAGGGGCCACAGGGAGAGGCGAAAGGAACAGCAGACTGGGTGTTCAGAGTTCTGGGACTGTTGTTAGCTCAGCCCATGTGAGATCTTGAGCAAGTCATTTCTTCTCCCCAAGTATCAGAGGGTTGCCCCTTTATTCATTAGAGGAAGGGGCTTGGTGGTTCCAACTGGGGAGAGGGGGTACATACACAGTAGACTCTCTAGCGTCTTTTTCAAATTAGACCCCTCTGCCCTTATCAGCAGAGTCCCTGGGTGTGATGGTTAATGGGCATTCGGTTGCTAACCAAAAGGCTGAGCCCGCCTGGAAGAAAGTCCTGCTGATCCACTTCCAAAAAACCAGCTATTGAAAACTCTATGAGTGTAGTTCTACTCTGACACACGTGGGGTCGCCAGGAGTCAGAATTGACTCAATGGCCACTGGTACTGGTGCTGTACTGCCCCCATCAGCAGGGTAAGGTGAGTCATTGCTGATGGCAGTGGGCCGCGTGTGGGAGGTGAATGCCTCTCTGGACAGATGGCTCCCATGGTGGAAGCTAAAGTGCCCCAAACACCCGTCCTGCCAAACCATCCAGGGAGTATTGCTCACTCAAGTACACCATTTCTTAAAACAAAAAGCCAAACACTCCACAGCCACCACTGGGCAAAGATCGTCATGCTCTCTTGTGGAGCGGGCAGCTCGCCCAGGAAGTTGCCACCAAAGATGTGCTCAGAGTGATTGAACGAAGACCCTGTCTCAGATGAGGGCCCCAAGAAGAGCTGGGGGTGGCTGGCCTGGCACTGACCCCCAGTATTGGAGAAGCACATCGGACGGGACATGTCTCACTTTTAGTAGCCCAGCATTGACCCACTTCCTGTGTCGGGGAATCCTCCATGTGAGAGCCTTAGGGCAAGGCGGCGCTCCTCTTCCTGCTACAACAGCTAAAAATGCCAGCGACCTGCTATCCTTCAGGATGCCCAGCAGTCAGGGCTCAGGAAGAGGGGTCTAAACCCAGGTGATGGAATAGTCCTGCCTGACTCTATAGCAGGAGACCAAGAGAAGCCAGGGACAAGCATGCCCAGTGTCCAGGGCCAGCTGAGGGGCCAGGGCACCACACGAGGCTCTTCCTGTGGCCTCACCCAGCCTGCAGTCCTGGCCCCTTGGGTTCTTGGACTGCTCTTGCATTCCCAGTCTGGTTCTCCAGGCTTCCTGTCAGTTCTGAGAGCTGTCAGGTTATCTTTCCAACCCAGTCCAGTTCTGCTGAGGGGAGGCAGAGCTGGCCTCTCCTGCTGGCACCTAAGATCCAGGCCTGTGGTAAGCTCCACACGGCAATGACTTACTTGTTCACGGGGCGCTGCCATCTGTGGACGTACCACATCATGCACATATTCTGCTATTTTAAAATATCAAAGAAATCCTTGTGTAATTCATGCCAGCTTCTCATACAGACTGAGGGGGAGTTTGGGGTGGTGGCTTGGGGTAGCAGGGAGGATTCTACAGACTCTTGGTTTGCTCTGGGGGAGTTTTCTGGGCTCGGTTGTTGGCAGTTCTCTTCAAAATACGGGTTGCTTGCTGAGTCTGTCCTCATCTGTGGACCCCAGTGGCCAATTTGGGTGCCTGGGAAAGCACCCATCAACATCTTTTGATACCTGTTTATGGCTATGTGAACAGTGTCTAAATGTTTGTGGAGCCTACTCATATTTTCTTTCTCAAGCACCTGCCTAAGACGAATTCCTTTTCTTTATGAGGGCCAGCTTTCCAGGGCATGATCAGCCATGTTCCCCTTGTTCTTAATCTTTACGATTTTTGTGGACCCCGACTGGTGCTTTCTGTCCTTGTCTTCTCCCCCCATCCCCACCTCGCTTCCTGAAAAGCAAGAAGAGTTGGGCTGAATTTGGAGATTCAACATATCGTTGGCCCCTCCCAACCAGTGCCTGGATTCTGCAGGCACACAAGTCTCACCTGGAATGCGCAGGTTTGGGTACGGAGCCAGGTAAGTGTGGTATGGTTGGTCCTGGACACATGCTAACACCCCATCCCTGGGAAGTACCCTGAATACATTTGCTAATAGACAAGGCAATGGCCTCAAGAATCTACTAAATATTTGTAGGTATTTTCCCAAATGCTCTGTAAAGTACTACTGATACCATAGCATAAAAATAAAGACACGAAGAACTACAGGAAAACAGCCTGATTTTCCTGTCGGTTAAATTTACCACCACGTACGCTTTACGTGGTTCAAAATCTGGGTAATGCTTCCCTCTTCTGGTCCACACCCTGCTTGATACCAGCTACAAGTACATTTCCTGTTCATTCCAAGGCCATAACGATTTGGAGCCTCATCTAAAATCTTGTAAAATTTTGCCTGATTTAAATTTGGTGTCTAGCCTCTATGGAAATTCCCCTTCAGATGGATGGGCTGACAGCCAGCCAGGCATTGAGAACAATCACACAGGGAAGAACGTGTTTGTTCTAAAAAGACAAACCTTCCTACTCGGAAAGGATTTGTTTTCTGCCAGGAAAGTTGAGAGCAGATTACAGAACTTCATTTGAGCTCATGGATTAAAAAGGCAAAGTTATGGAAATTAGGGAGAAGGGGGCATTCTGGGACTCTGATGTGTGTTAATTTTTTCCCCAGGAGTACAGAAAAAAAAAAGTTACAACAAGAGTTTCTTCCCAAGAACTCTTGATAATGAAATTATCACTATAATACACAAAATGAAACAGTAATTAATGGAAGGAGTGTTTCGGAAGAGTACAAATGACTCAGAATCCCAAAAAGGGATGTTATGCAACGTCCTCCTGGATCCCACAGTTTCTTCTTCTCAGAGAAGGCAATATTCCCGTTATTTTTTTTTTTTTCCATCTACACAGGGATTTCACCTGTAGGAAACCTGTTAATTATTCCCATTAGCTCTTAATTGGGAACACTGTGGTCTATCAGAGCATTCCAAACATCTCCTGTTGGGTATTCTGTAAAACTTTAACCAGAGCTACAGCAATGAGCAGCAAACTGCCTTTCTCTTTCCCTTCCCTGGTGAAGGTTTGATTAGTAGTTAAACGGCCAAAAGGCAGGGAGGAAAAGGCAAAAGCCAACTCCAAATATTTGACCTGTCAGAAAAATTGACCCTAAGTAGTGAAGGACTCCAGCATTATTCCATTTCATTCCAGTCAGTTTCTATTATTAAAATGACTTCTTGGACAACTTCTGGATGTGAATAGAGGGGTGAAGGGTCTATGTTTGACGTTTTTTGTTTTTTCTTTTTAGTTTCTCATTCAAACAGGTATACAAATTGTTTTGTGACATTGGTTGCAATCCCTGCAATGTGTCAGCGCTCTCCCACTTTCCACCCTGGGTTCCCTGTGTCCTTCTGTCCAGTTTTCCTGTCCCTTCCTGCCTTCTTGTCTGCTTCTGGGCAGGTGTTGCCCGTTCGGTCTCGTATACTTGACTGAACTAAGAAGTACGTTCCTCACTGTGTTACGGTTGTTTTATAGTCTTATAGTTTTATAGTGTTTTATGGTCTTTGGCTGAAAGGTGGACTTTGGGAGCGGCTTCAGTCCTGAGTAAGCAGGGGACCCGGGGGCCATAGTCTCGGGGGTTCCTCCAGTCTCCGTCAGACCAGTAAGTCTGGTCTTTCTTTGTGAATTTGAATTTTGTTCTACATTTTTCTCCTGCTCTAAGTTTACAAGTTAGTCTCTCATACAAAAATTGATACATACATTGTTATGTGACCTAGCTGCTCTCTCTACACTGTGACAGCACACTTCTTCTTTCTACCCCTGGATTTCCCATGTCCATTTCAACCAGCTCCTGACCCTCTCTGCCTTCTCATCTCACCTCCGGCCAGGAGCTGCCCATTTAGTCTCATGTATCTGCTTGAGTTAACCGGCACAGTCTTCGCGAGGATCATTTTCTGTCCCACAGTCCAGTCTAATCTTTGTCTGAAGAGTTGGCCTCAGGAATGGTTTTAGTGCTGGGTTGACAAAGAGTCCGGGGGTCATGCTTTCTGGGGTTCCTACAGTCTCAGACCATTAAGTCTGGTCTTTTCACTAGAATTTGAGTTCTGCACCCCCTTTTCTCCTGCTCCATCAGGGACTCTCTGTTGTGTTCCCCATTACAGCGGTTGGTGGTGGTAGCCGGGCACCATCTAGTTCTTCTGGTCTCAGGCTGGTGGAGGTTGACCCTCTTTTGCTGCACTAAGTATGGAATGCCTAATCCTTTGTGCAGCTTGAATGTCCCTAACCTCCTCGGAGGATTCAGGTTCACTCTGTGCTAGCTGATGTTCTTGTCTCTCGCTCACCAAAAAACAGAAGCAGGTCTGAAATATTACTGAGGTCCCCAAGGATTTATTTTCTGTATGAACCCTTCCCAACCAGAGTCTTACAAGAGTGAGCTGACATTTAGAAATTTCAGAAGTTACCACCCTAGTTGACTCTGCTCTTGTTAATTGTCGTCAAGTCAATTCCACGAACCCTTCCCAACCAGAGTCTTATAAGAGTGAGCTGACATTTAGAAATTTCAGAAGTTACCACCCTAGTTGACTCTGCTCTTGTTAATTGTCGTCGAGTCAATTCCGACTCAGTGTGACCTCATGTGTTCCAGAGTAGAACTGTTCCACGGGGTTTTCTTGGCAGTAATTTTCACAGAAGCAGATCTCCAGGCCGTTTCTTCTGCGGTAGCACTCGGTGGGTTTGAACTGCCAATCTTTAGGTTAACAGTCAAAAGCAAGCAGTCTGTGTCACCGAGGGGTCTTCCCATCCTGACATTTCGATATGTGGCATTTCCATCACAATCAGAAAACTAGCTAACAATCTTCTCTTTGTAAGTAAGTGTTGTTCTTTAGGGGCCATCGAGTCGGTTCCGACCCATAGCGACCCCTGTACAACAGAATGAACACCGCCCGGTCCTGCGCCATCCTCACGATCGTTGTTACGCTTGAGCCCATTGTTGCAGCCACTGTGTCAATCCATCTCATTGAGGGATTAAGTAATTAACCTGTAACTAATTCACTGCATTTGTAAATCTGTCACAGCAACATTCTGCACTGACTCTTCCAAGAAAGGGTAAAGTATCCCTGGAGAGAAGGTAAATTCCAGGGGAGGGGATGCAAAAAGAGATCATTCTTGTACGGCCCCTTCCCCTTCTGTTCATCCAGGACCCCAGAGTGTGGGTGTCAAACAAAGGTTAAGCATCCCCCCCACCCCGAGAACAACAATAAAAGGCAGGAAAATTCCACAGCCATACTTTCCCTTGACCTCTCCCACATCCCCACATTGTGGTTGCCCACACCCCCCGTCTCTGAGGCATGAGTGCCAACTCTGCTTTAGGGAGGACAAGGGGGTATCTAGAGAAAGAAAGGGAAGTTTCTAAGGCTTGGCTATTGAACGTGACCTCTGCATGTTATCCAAACAACTTGTTTTAAAACACCCAGTGTTTATCCACGGAGCAGTGCGACTGGAAGGCCAGACAGGGCTTCAGGGAAAGGTCTGAGAAAGATAAAAATAGTCTTGGCTTCGGAGTGGAAATCCAAGCCCTGTAAAGGGTTCATCCAGATTATTTTTCCTCTGGCTGGCCACAGCGGGGAGTTTTCCCACCACGATGGCATCCAGAGAACAACAGCAAACCGCAGAAGCTCCCCATGGGGGCCTGGAAGCCATGGTCTTGGTGGGCTTACCACAAACCCAACATCTGGGTTCAGAGACTGTCTTGACTCTTAAATTCCAGCTCCGAGTCACCCAAGTCACCTGGCTCCCCTCAGCCCTGAGGAGGGCTGTCCCAGAGGTGGCTAACTCACCGTCATCTCTTCTGGGTTCCCGTTGGGTACTTCCACCACCCTTAGGGCAGGGTCCACCTTCACCCCGGCTCGGGTCGTAAACTGGATGACGGAGGAGCTGTCCTGTGGAGGAAATAACACAAGCGGCTGTCATCCCCAGCAGGGATGACAGCTGGGCCTCGAGCTATCGGGCAGAACCGAAATTCTAAGACTCCATGTAGACCAGGCAAAGGAAGAGACGCCTTGTATTACTTAACTCAACACCTCTCCATCCTAGGCATCTATATAAAACATAGCAACCAGCTGAGTTCTGACTCATGACAACCCCACGTGCGTCAGAGTCAAACCATGCTCCACAGGGTTTTCAGCGGCTGATTGTTTGGGAGTTAGATTGCCAGGCCTTTCTTCCGAGGCACCTCTGGGTGGACTCGAACCTCTGACCTTTTGGTTACCAGCTGAGTGTGTGACCCATTTGCACCATCCAGGGATTCTATATAAAACAGGCTTCCAGTTTCTCTCTCAAGAATTCTTTCATTTCATGGTGAATTCTGAAAAAACTCCAGCATTCTGCTAGTCATTAACACACACAAGCTTGTGTGTTGTGGTCTGAAGTAGCAGGAGCCAGATATTTGGATACTGATATTGATTCACAAAGAGATGGGGAGAAATAAAACTGTTTAACTGCGGACAACAAATCCAGGTCTGGCATTCTACAGAAGGCATCTGATTTACATTTTTCAAGCATCTTTCAGGCCTGACCACAACCCTCAAACCTTCCACATGGGCTTTTTTTTTTTTTTTTTTATTAACTCTTTCTTTGCTCTCCAGTGGGGCTGTTTTGGAGTCAAAGCCATTTAACATCAGAAGGAAGTATCCGATGGAGCAATGAGACAGGAAAAGCAGGTGGCTGATGAGTCACACAATGTGGATGTGAGAAGCTATGGTCTAACGAGAGAGGAGTTCCCAGGTGGTGCAAACAGTTAACACTCCTGGCTCCTAACTGAAATGTTGGCGGTTCAAGTTCACGCAGAGCCGCTGAAAACCACAGGTAGCACAGTTCTACTCTGTCACACAAGAAGTCACCATGAGTCACGGTCGCTTTGACGGCAACCAGCTGGTTAAAGAGAGAAGGAACTCGATCGCAGGCACAGCCAAGACTCGGAAGAGCCCGCCAGCCAGAGGCTGCCAGAAGCCCTGGCATGTGCTCAGCTGCAAAGCCACTGGTCCAGATAACCAGAAATGGCTCCAAGCTAGGGATGGAAAAGGGATCTGGAAAGAGACAGAGGTTGGCAAAACTATGGCCTAGGAAAGTGCCTGAATCTCGAGCCGGTGGTACAGATGGTGCTGCGTTGATGGTGGAGGGGAGAGGGGCCTGGCTGCCCCAGTGGAAACAGAGGACAGGCGCCTGGAGCACGCAGCGTTCCGCCCGTGGGGTGGCCGGGGCTCTGCCGGCAAAGTGCCTCGTGGTGCATCCACCCACATTTACTCCACGCGCCTGTCACACCCAGAGGTTTGTACTCAGATGCCAGCTTTGACCACTTCTGGTTTCACCTACCACCGACTATGGATGTGGAGGACTCTCTTCTCCACTTTCCACAGAATGGGGCCCTTTGTTTGTCCCCGCCCCAGAGACCACAACGACCTTCCTGGCATGACACGTGGGGACCCTGCTCTGCCTACTTCACCTGGGAGTTGTGCACGACACACAGTTCTTTTTAAAAACAATTATAAAAGATATTCTAGATGCTTCAGGAAGCTTATCATTCAACAGAACTGCTCCAGTTCACACACATTAAGCAGGAAATGATTTTGAACGCAAATAACTCTTTCACCAATGTATCAGTTTTGTAAACTGGTGATTTTATGTGTCAGAATATACTGTGTATTCAGTTTTGTGTATCAGTCATGAGGGTCATCACATTACCTGTTGCCCTCAAGTCAATTCCGACTCAGCGCAACCCTGCAGGATGAAGCAGAACTGCCCCACAGGCTTTCCAAGGAGTGGCTTTTGGTTAGCAGCCGAACACTTAACCACCGCGCCACCAGGGCTCCATCATTATCTTGGATGTTAACAATAATAACAGCAATAATAACGATGGTAACGGTGATAACTGCCAAGTTAAAGGCTGAGCGGATGGAGTGCCTGGCACAGGACAGGCCACGGTGGTTGCAGACTCAGTGAAGAAGGTCTTAACATCTGGAAGAAGATCACTTAAAAAAAAAAAAAAATCTGAATCCTCTCATGATTTTGAAAATCAGATCCTACACTTCAAATAAAAACTTAAGGTCAAAACAACGAAACCTCAAATTCCCTTGTCTGGGCCAGACCTTGGGGTCAAAGGAAAACAAACCTAAGTGCAGGCCCAGGCAAACCACAAGGCTGGCATCGCTCCCCATCCTCAGGGAGGCTGGCTCCAGGCCGTCCTGATCCTCGCATCCCAAGGGAGGTCCTGGCTGGTTCAGGGGGCACCGGCACCGCCTTCTAAGCTCCAGGAGCAGCTCGGGCCCTACCCGGCTTCCAGATGAGCCTTGTTCTAGACTCTCCTCTGCACCCCAATTCCTGCCCGTCTCTGCTGAAGGGCACTTGGAGAATGATCCTCCCACACCCACACACGACACCCATGGCCTTTATCTTTCTCATGGGGCTACCCCGAGCTGGGCAGCCCATGGGGACAGCAGTAACGAGGGCACATTCCTTGGCGAAGGGTCACCACTGATGACCGAAAGAGAGAGAGGTGCAGAGGCGTCAGGCCTCAGATCTGTGCCCGAGGAGGCTCGGAGGCCTTGCAGCTCCAGGCAAACGAGTGAAGTGCAAGCAGCAGCCGTCTGCTTGGGGGAAAAGGAGAAATCAGAGTGACCTCCGGCCATCAGGGCTCTGTTGACAGTGGTAAGTATGGCATGGGAAATAAAGTTGTCAGCAGAGCCATTTGTCAAGAAGACGGCAGGATGGGTAGGTATGTGGAATCATGGTCCTTCCAACCTGACCTGGGATTCATGCCAGGAAGTCACCTCCCATGACACGGGGGCTTCCAGGCTAGACCCCCTTCTGGAAGAACTGCTGCAGGAAAGCAATCTTCCCCAAACCCATTTTCCTCCCAAGCAAACAAGGGAGACCAGGACTGGACACAGGTCTTTAGGCGAGTGAGGGGGTGCAACAGTCACACATAGGAAGAGGGTAAAAACATCCCATATCCCCCAAGCGGTGTGTTCTCAGGTCAGCATGCTGATTTAAAAAATAACCACAGAACGGCTTCTAAGGATGTTCACTCACACACTAATGGGGTTTATACGGGCCACCACATTTAATCTTTCAAAGGAAAACAAATAGATTCTCTGTGGCTAGCACCCTATTTTGTTTTCTCTTCATTATGTAATTATCTTCAGAGCCTCTTCTTGGAAGTGATCTCTCATGCTCAGCAGTTCAAACTACCAAACCCATAGCCGGCGAGGCGATCCTGATTCACAGCGACCCTACAGGACAGAGCAGAACTGCCCCACAGGGTTTCCAAGGAGTGGCTGGAGGATTTGAACTGCCGACATTTTGGTGAGTAGCCAAGCTCTTAACCACTGTGCCACCAGGGCTCCTTATCTTAAAGTAAATCTCTGTGATTCTTCAAGGGCTACCAATTCACTAACTGAGGTATTTTTATGAACCAGATTTGATAAACTCGTGATAGCAGAGTGATCTGAGGTTCAAAAGTCAGCCTTCCCTGAAGCCAGCTGACGACCAAATACAGGGTGGGCAAACCAGACCCAAGGGCCAAATCCGGCCCCCTGTCTATTTTGTAAATAAAAAGTTTTATTGGAACACAACCATGTCCATTTGTTTGAGCAGAGTCTATAGCTGCCTTGGCACTACAAGGACAGAGTTGAGTCATTGTGACAGAGACTGCGTGACCTGCAGATTTTAAAATATCTACTATCTGACCCTTTAGAGGAAGAGCTTGCCCACTCCTGAGCTGAAGTGTGACCCCTGACCAGCGGCATCAGCATCGCTTGGGAGCTTAGAGAAATCTAGAATCTCGGACTCTGCCCCGGGAATTCGTGTTTTAACAAGATTTCCAGGGGATTCTGATACAAGCTTAAGTATGGGAAACTTAAAGGTGCACACTAACCACCTGGGGAGCTCGTCAAACTGAAGATGTTGACTCCGTACATCTGGGGTGGCTAACAAGCTCCCGCGTGATGCTGACCTGCCAGCCCTCAGCCCTCACCGTGAGCCGCCGAGGGCTGGTATCTTCCCGGCCACTCTCTAGCGGTGGAATTACCAATGGCACCGGCCAGGAAAGTTTTAAAAGGGGAAGCCCGAGTTAGATGAGGAAACCAATTCAGACACTTTTAAATGCACCCCAAAAGTGCGGTTCCTCAGGACTTACCTTCTTCAGGATCTCTGTGTTCAGCAGCACGTAGATATCTATAGCACGACTTTCTTCTTTAGCAAGCGCACTAAGGTTACAGTGCACTGTCAGGCAAGACATCCCTGGTTTCTCACAGTCCTGAGAAGAACAAGCCAGACAACTGTCAACTGGTATTAAGAACAGAGACAAATCCACATCACTTGATAAAGCAGTGGGCTCCATCAGCTTCTATTCTGGTGAAAATAGCCAACACTAACCCGGTTGTCATCGACTCACAGCGACCCTATAGGACGGGGCAGAACTTCCCCACAGGGTTTCCAAGTTGCAGCTGGTGGATCTGAACTGCCGACCTTTTGGTTAGCGGCCATAGCTCTTAACCACTGGGCCACCAGGGCTCCCCTAGGCAGAGGAAACTGATAGGAAGCTGCAATCATTCCTTCTTACCACCAGAGGGCACTCTAAGGACTTCCCGCTTGGTCTCAGAGCATGCCTTCAGGACAGGCATTCAAGCAGCTGAGAGAAAGTTGCTCATCAGTTAATCCACCAAAAAAAAACTGGATTTCACAAGGAGAAATGTATTTTTTTTTTAAAGAAGAAACACATTTACATTTTCCAAAGGCATTATTCTTACGACTTTTGAACACAAGATGTACTTCTGACATCATTATGTAATTCCTGCCTGGGTAGTGGTAAGTTTTTACGCCTATTTTTCAGGCAGGACAAATTAGGGGGGTAAGCAGCTAAAGAAGCACAACCAAACATAAGGGGAAAAGACGATTTGAAAAGGCATTATGATTCCATCTTTAATACCTTTACTTTTTTTTTAAATTGAGGTAAACCTTGCATACAGTAAAAACAACAAATCTTAAGTGTACATTTTGATGTATTTTGTATATGCTCACACCTGGGGAATGGTCATTCAAATCAAGATGTAGAACATTTCTAGCCCCTCAGCAGGGTTCCTCATGCCCCCTCCTAGTCAATATGCCCCCAACGTAACTACTCTCCCCTATGGCCATGGATTACTTTTGCCTGTTTCTGATCTTCCTAGAAGTGAAATCTTACAGTATGTGTCCCTTTTATCTCTGGCTTCTTTCACTCAGTATTATGTCTGTGAGTTTCACACGTGTTGCTGTAGGCAGCAGTTTTTCATTTTTCATTGCTGTGTAATATTCCAGTGCATGGCTATACCATAATTTGTTTACCCATTCTCCTTTTGATAGACATTTGGGTTGTTCCCAGCTTTCAGCTACCACGAATAACACTTCTGTAAACATTCTTGCCCATGTTTTTTGGGGGGACACAGTGCTCTCTTGTCTTGGGAGTACACCCAGGAGTGGAATGGCTGGGTCATAGGGCATACATATGTTTATTCTTGCCCATGTTTTTCGGGGGGACACAGTGCTCTCTTGTCTTGGGAGTACACCCAGGAGTGGAATTGCTGGGTCGTAGGGCATACATATGTTTATTCTTGCCCATGTTTTTCGGGGGGACACAGTGCTCTCTTGTCTTGGGAGTACACCCAGGAGTGGAATGGCTGGGTCGTAGGGCATACGTATGTTTATTCTTGCCCATGTTTTTCGGGGGGACACAGTGCTCTCTTGTCTTGGGAGTACACCCAGGAGTGGAATGGCTGGGTCGTAGGGCATACATACGCTTAGTGTCAATAGATACTGAAACAAGTTTTCCAAAGTGGTTGTACCAAGAACTTCACTCCTGTTTAGGATCAAACTAGCTGGCATAACCTTTTACTTTGTGCTTGGTGGGTTGCAAAAGTTTATCCTTCTCCAGGCACTGGCATTTGCAATTAAATTTAACACTGATCAAAACCTCAGGCTGAAAAATAGGAGTAGACCGCAGTCCTGGTGACTTTACAAGTCAATTGATTAAAACCACATTTGGGAACTAATAAATGCCAAATAGAAAACTGACTCCTCATCTCAGAACGTGCCTTCCTTCCACGGACCACCCACCTCACCACAACCACTAAGCAAATTCTTACCAAGACTTTTCTTCCAGACTTTGTGAAAAAGGCAAATATGGTGTGGAAGATATTTTCTTGCTCTTGAGGGATGATGCATGGGGTGGGATTTTTCTGGAAAGAGCAGTTTCCTTTCTCTTGGCCCACCTGGAAATGAACGAGAAGAGGTCTGTCAGAGTGGTCAGTCCCAAGAACGGACCACGAGTCCGGGGTCCCGTACTGCAGAGGTGGTAGTGGTCTCCCTCGCCCCTTCTCCAGCGGACAAGAACGACTGAACAGCTGGAAGGCAGACGTGGTGGCATCAACAGAGCCAAGTCACAGAAAATGTGGATCCGAAGTCCCTAAATAATTGGGCTAAGAGGGCACACAAGATGCCACGGAGATGTGACCTGGAAACAGTTTAAGAGCGAAGAACAAAAGAAACCTTACACTTGATGTTGTCTAAAGCGCGTTTACCAACACCCTTACATCCGTGTCTCAGATAGGCACAGATGCTCTTTGTCCAGATGCAGAAACCAAGACTCAGGTTAAGTCACTTTCCAAAAATGACAGTCAGTAAGTGAGGGAGCCGTATCTTGAACCTAGGTTTTCTGAGACCAAACCATATGCACGGTCCACTGCTGGAGGTTTCTAAACCGTGTTCCACGGAACCCCCTAGGGTGCTGCAAATCCCCGAGGAGGCCCCAGTAGAGAGGGAAAAGGGCACCGTGCAGGCCTGCTCTGGGCCCCCATCTCTGCTCCAGCGAGAGCCTCAGCCACGTATGACGCCATTGAAAACCAGGGTTCCGCTACCAAAGGAAAAGGCCGTATATTCCTACTGGGCTCCAGGTGGTCATCTGAGTTTGCACCGGACAGTAACAGCAACACAACGTTGAAAACAAAACAAAGCGAAACAATCATGTGTAGCCTTCCACGTGGATTCTTCTAAGAATAACGTTATTTTTGATGCCTAAGTTGCGGAACTGTTGAAAAAAACTAAGTCTTCTTTGTATCTCATTGTATCACACTGATTGAAGCTGGAGACTGAACAGGACTGTTTGAAGGTTAAGCCACAAAAGTAACAATTAGTAATTCACTAGTAGGATTGTGTTTCCAATCCCATTTCTAACTAGAATCATCTGTTTAAAGGAAACTCTGCCTTTGGTGAGCCTAAGCAAAATACAGTGTTTGAGTTTATTCCAGAACGCCTCAATTTATTCACGGTAGGGAGTAAACTTCCGTTAATATTTTACATAAAGAAACTTCTAACTTAAGCAACAATGTTAATCTTTTAATAATGGGTTATAAAACAAGAGCCCCCACCCCTAAATTTGCTAAATAAATTTCGATTTTTGGTCTGAATACATTCCAGGATTTACCATATACACCTGCAAATAAATAAGATGGTTTATTTCCCCAAATGATCTATTCGAAAAGAGGGTGCCGCCTAACGTGGTTCTTTAAGTCTCTCATAATTTAGGATTCTCTCAATTACTCTATTCGAATCACAAAATTGAGGAAGGCACACCCGCCTAGAATGGTCTTAATCAGGGTTGGTTTGGATGCTTTTAAAGGTCACCAGAAGGAATTGATGGAAAGAAGGCAATTAGAATTAATGCCGATTTGCTGATTAATCCTGGACTGCAATTGTTCTAAGTTACGATAAATATTTTAAAGCTCATTAGCCCGTTTTAGAAAGCAATGGCTCCCGTGGTGGGGACTATGAATATTCACGTATTAGACAAACGAAAAAAACTGCTGCAGTGCTATGCAAACAGGTATTTGTGCCTTTTGCCAGGAAATTTCAGCACCAAACAACACCAATCAGGATTCAAAACGTTCTGCACTTCAAGGAAATTCGATGAATTGAAGATGATCTGCTCTGGAAAACTGCTGGCCCAAAAACGGCTTAGTAACGAAAGACACTGATCTCCGAACACGTACAATGGAAGGAAATTATTTCATCAACTGTGAGAGTGGGAAGGAGTCACGTTATCAAATTAAGACGTTATTTTTGCATGATTTAAAATATGCAAATACATGATGAAATTAAATATTATAAGGAGATAGTCGATTATGTCGTTCTTTTTTTTTTTTTTTTTAATTGAGGTAAGAGCTACATTTGCTAAAGTACACAGATCTTAAGGGTACAGTTTGGTAAGTTCTGACAAATGAAATCACCCACGGGACCACCACCCCAATGAAGGTACGGAACATGTCCATCATGGCAGAAAGTTCCTTCCAGCTCCTGTCCAGCTAACCCCCTACTCCCACCCCAAAGGCAAAGAAAATTTGCTAAATGTACCGTGTTAGGGAAGTGGAGGTGTGTTATTGGGGTGCTGTCCTATATTTGGGCACCTATGGTACATCAGAAGGAACCCTGGTAGCTCAAAGTCAGTGGTTCAAACCACCAGCAGCTCTGCAGGAGAAAAGACCTGGCAATCTGCTCCCATAAAGATTACAGCCTAGAAAACCCTATGGGGCAGTTCTACTCTGTCCTACAGGGTCGCTGTGAGTCAGAATCGCCTCGCTAGCACACAACAGCAACACAGTACCTCACGGATTGAACATTCAGGCCCCTGGGCCTTTGAGGATTTGAATGGGCGTGCCCATGCTTAGCTTCCATCATGTTTCACTCTGATGCACGTGGAGCTCTGCTGTCCTAGTTTGTCTTCCGGGGGTGACATTTGCTGAGACACTCTCGGGAAAGCAGCTCTTTCTGCAGCCCCGGGCTGTGCATGTTCCTGTTAAGATCACCAGGCCTGGCCACCCAGACACCTTTGCTCTGGGTTTTGAGGATAGAACTGGTGAGTCTTGCAGGATGCATCTGTCCCTAATTAAAGTCTGGGGTGGGGACAGAGTTCTTCCTCGCTCTAGGAACTGGTGTTTCAGTCTCCAGGCAGTGAGAGGCGGCGTGGGAGCAGAGCCAGTTTCGGTAACGCGCTTCAGGTGTGAGGAGCCTGGTGCTGTCATCCTGGCCACCAGACGTCACGACAGAGGGCAAGGAGCTGTGAGCGGCAGGGTGAGGGGATGAGAAACAGCTGAAGCCTCCTGTCACCCGGCGAGGCAGAGACATGGCCCAGAATGTCATTTTCCTCTCCCCACCCACCCTGGAGTTTCTGGGGCAGCCTGTTAAGTGGGTAATGACAACGAGGCGTTGTGATCTGATGCGACGCCTGATCTTCCCCCAGTGGCACCTGGAGAAGGAAGTGGGGACTGAGTCTGTGGTGAGTGAGAAAACCAGCAGCTGTGCCCGTGACCGTGGTTACACGGGAATCACTCAGTGGGGAAAGTGCCGTTTCTCTGGGAGGTTCAGGGTGGTCCCTTTTCAAAGGCACAGTTAAGGGTAGCTGATTCAGACCAGCTAATCCTGTTGTAGATGGTCCCTCAGCTAAAATTCAGCAACTCAATCCCTGGTCAGGTCATCAAAGGTTGGGCATATCTATGCACGCTGGATAGATGTGTATGTGATTGCCACAGTAATCACACCTAACATTTAGATAGCCCTAATAAGTGCCAGGTGGAGCCCCTGGCCTGTGCAAATGGTTAAGGGCTCAGCTACTAACAGGAAGGTCGGCAGTTCAAATCCACTGAGAGGTGCTTCGGAAGAAAGGCCTGGCAATCTACTTCCAAAAGATCACAGACATGAAAACTCTACCTAGCACAGTTCTACTCTGACACACACAGGGTCGCCGTGAATTGGAACTGACTCAACGAAAACTGGTTTGGTTTTTTTAGTTTTGGTATAAGGTACTTTTATTACCCCCATTTTACAGATGAAGAAACTGAGAGGAAAGGAGAGACCAGATGATGGCCCAAGGTCCCCCAGCTAGGAGGCAGCAGAGCAGAGCTGGAACACAGGTCATCCACAGAGCTCTGCTTGTAACCAATTCCCTACATTGCTCTTAGGATGGAGAAGTGGTGGAGGGACAGAAACCATCCGTTCCTGCTTTTCACCCCATCAAAGGGGAAGAACCACTAGCCTAGAATCCCAGCGCCCTCTATGCTGACCCATTTCTGCCACTGTGGCAAAAAAAGAATTTCTGAGCAGACCGTGGGAGATCAAGTGCCTGCTGGCTGGGGAGGCTCCGTGCTGTTTCTGGGGCTGGAGAGGAACAGAGCATCACGGAATGTTTCTGGAAGGCAACGTCTCCAGGATCACGCGGTCCCATGTCTCGGCTGACAGATAGGAATCAGAGGCCCTTGAGTTCAGTGACTTGTCCCAGGTCATGTGGCTGTTGCTGGCAGCTGGCGCTCCGCTAAGGAATTCCACGGCACAGACATCCTTGACGAATACTCAGTAGTCTGTGGCTTCAGCCCTCGATCTGCCTCCTTACAGCTGTGCCAATTTGGGCACTCCAGGGCCTCAGTTTCCCCATCTGTAACATTAGGACATCAGGCTACATGGTCACTAAGGTTGTCTTTGGTTGCTACTTCCATACTTCTGAGACTATCTGCACATTTCCACTAGAACATGGGGGCACCTCACCTCACACTACGTAGATAAGCAATTGATGACCACCATGCACCCCTGCACCCCAACTTGGTCTTAGTCACCCCTTTGCTCAAAATCACGGGGAAGCAATGTTTTCTTCTGCACTGCAGATAAATGCAGGCGCCACCCGGCTAACATCCAGCAGCTTCATTTCCTTGGTTGCCCACGATTCTCTCCCAACACTGCTCCCTGTTCATCACGGTCCACTTCTCATTGATTTTCCAGACTGAGCCTGAACGTTTCCCATGACATGGCTGCTTATCTCTAGGGGCTCCGAGCGCTGGAAGAGGTCCATGTCTATTGGAATTTGAACAAAAGGACGTTGCCACCCACACAAAAAAGAACAAGTGGACACAGGACACAATGTCAAGGCTGAATTCTGCCAGGGCAGCTTTTAGGGTTTTCTGTAGCATGATTCCCCCTCCTTCCTCCCTCAAGGAAAACATTGTGCAACTTGAAACTAAGAGATGGTGGTGATTTAGGAAATTGTTGGAAACTGTGGGAGCCCATGGAGAATGTATGTGGGTATCAGCTGGTGGCTAGAAATCTCCAAGGTCCCAGGCCTGTTAGAGGATGCATGTCCCCTGTTCACCCTTGGTGGTCTGGCAAGACCTTGTTTCATGGGGTACTGGGTTTGAAGCATGAATTGGGGCTGATCCCACGGGTGCAATACTGAAAAAGAGAGCTGACCATTTGTTTGGAATATTACCATCATCAGTCCCCAGGTGGAAAAGGGATGTCTAAAGCTTTTACTAAAGACCCTTCGGCATGTGGTGGTCTAATAAAGGCTTGGAGAAAGTAGGTCCATTTCCATGTTGTAGATGCAAGAAGAGGAGTCTCTAAGAGATGTTTGCTGACACAGAGTGAAAGAGAGGACACGGTCTCCCTCAAGTCCACAGAGCAGACAGCTCTAATACACTCCCTACCCCTGGGCCTGAAGTTTGAAGGCATGGAAAAGAAAGTCCTCTGATCTGTTTCTAAGTCTGAAGCCCCAAGCACATCACCCTGGAAGCCAATTCCAGTTGCCTACAGTCCTGCCTCTACAGTGAGTTCCGATCTAAATAGGAATACCAATACCTCACATTAGGAATTACTCTAAAAGCTTTGGCATTCATCGAATCCCCACAAACCCATGGGTGGAGGGTACTATTATTACTACGGTGACCATATTATTTGTCCAAACCAGGACATTTCTGAGAATGAAGTGGGGCAGTCAACCAGATAGAACAGCAAGTCAGGACATGTATCTTGAATGTGTCAGGCAATCAGGGACATTTGGTCTCCTTAATACCATCCCCGTTTTACAGATGAGAAAACTGAGGCCCAGAGGAGATAAGTGACCTGCCACATATCTATAACTCTGACTGTAGGAGGAACGTCACCTCCAAAGTCCCAATCAGGATGCTTCCTGTTCTACTCCATCCCCCTTGTGACCAGGCTGCACAGCTGCTGGTCCACACATTGAAGCCCGAATGCAGCCCTGACCATGGTCTCACCATTCATCTGCCTGCAGCCCTTACAGCAGGGTTTCTATTGTGATCATAAATCTTGTCTACCAATTTGTATCTTCACCAGCAAGTCAGCCCCTGTCATGGTTTGCATTCTTGACCCCGCTGTAACCAAGTACATACCTCACGAAGAACAGCAAATACACGCAGGCACAGACACCAACATGAACACACTCATACAACGGGAGAAACCCCAGGAGCTGCAGACATAGAGCTGACAATCACCGTCCTCATGGCACAGGCAGAGGCCAGCCATGCACAAGGAGGAAGGATGCTAAACGCTATGAGAGGAACAACCAGGAGCCATCCACCCACCCATCCATCCATCCACCCACTCATCCATCCATCCATCCACCTAACCATCCACCCACTCACCCCTCCATCCATCCATCAACCCACCTACCCATCCATCCACCTATCCACCCATCCAACCATCCATCCATCCATCCATCCATCCATCCATCCACCCAACCACCCATCACCCATCCACCCATCCATGCATCCATCCATCCATCTCCCATTCATTTAGCACCTTTGTCATGTCTGGCATCGTTCTATATACTAGATAATGGTGATGATCAAGACCTACCTTCAAGGCACTCAGTCTACCAGAGGATGCAGACCTGTAGCCCAGTATGATAAGTCCTTTCCCCAGAAGGATCTTGTCAGTTGAAGCTGTCCCTTGCTTTAAACCATCTAATGTCTTCCCGTTGCTTTTGGGATCAAGACTAAACCCCTGACATGGCCATGCCTGTCTGGCTTCCATGTATTTCTCTAGCACCAGATCAGACCATGCTCCCCTTCACTCTTATACTCCGGCTATATTAGCCTTCTCTTGGTCTTCATGCTCGTCAGACTCCCTGCTACCCCAGGCCTTTGCACCTGCTGTCCCTTCTTCTTGAATGCCTTTCTCTTCTATTCTTTCGTCAGCCCTCAGCTCACTGGTGTCTTCCACAGGGAAGCCCTGCAACCAGTCTGCCTTGCCTGACTTTCCTCCCAGGTCAAATCCCCCTAAACAACACTGTGCACCTCCTCTGCAATACCACAATCCTTTCGTATGTGTGACGATCTGATTAAAGTCTCTCTCCCACTGTCTGGAAGCCTGAGGAGGGCAGGGACCATGTGTGCTGTGTCCACATGCTGTTCCAGCACCTGGCATGGGTTTGGCAGTGGGTACCTATGAGCTGAATGAATGAGAGGGAGGAACTGGCCCAGAAATGGCACAAAGGAGGATGTGATTACTTCTTCAAGGGCAGTTAGGGAGAGCTTGTCAGCGGAGGGGCACTACAGGTGGGTCTCAGAGGATACGCAGAACTTCTAGAGAGTAAAGGGAGAAGCGGAGAGGAAATTCCAGGCAGTGGGACTAGCACTGGGTGCAAGTTGGGTGTTAGGGGCCAGAAAGGAGGCAGGGGAACCTGTCTGGACATGGAAAACAGCCTTGTAGGCAAACTCTAGAAGTAAGGGAGTTACCCAGGAAAACGCTGGAGCAGGACAATGTGTGATTTAATAGTCTTGCTTTCGGGCCATGCAGAAGATAGATCAGAGTGGGGAGTGCGTGGTGGGAGGAGGGTCAGGTCATGGTGTGACGACCAATATCACAAAGCCAAGGTCAAGTTCTTTTAAGTAGTGGGTATGCAGTGCAGCCTGGGTGCAAAGAAGATGGGTCAGAACAAGAAACATCTACCCAGTCACTAGAACGTCAGTGTGAACCAAACTGCTTGCTTTTCTCCATCTGACCAGCTGCAGGGTCTATAAAGTCCTACAAGCTCTTGGAGAAAAGTTCTCGGGGAGGTATGTGCAGAAAACATAACAATACACCATACTTCAAATACAAAGAAGACATAAGTGACCCACATGTGAAATAGAGAATAGAAAAACAATTGAAAGAGTTAACAAGACCAAAAGCTGGTTCTTTGAAAAGAGCAACAAAATTGATAAACCACTGGCCAAACTGACAAAGAAAAACAGGAGAGGAAGCAGATAACCTGTATAAGAAATGAGATGGGTGATATCACAACAGACCCAACTGAAATTAAAAGAATAATAGAATACTATGAAAAATTACACTCTAACAAATTTGAAAACCTAGAGGAAATGGACAAATTTCTAGAAATTCACTACCTACCTAAACTAACACAAACAGAGGCAGAACAACTAAATAAACCCATAACAAAAGAAGAGACTGAAAAGGTAATTTAAAAACTCCCAACCAACAAAAGCCCTGGCCTGGATGGCTTCACTGGAGAATTCTACCAAACTTCCAGAGAAGAGTTAACACCACTACTACTAAAGGTATTTCAGAGCACAGAAAAGGACGGAATACTCCTAAACTCATTCTACGAAGCCAGCGTAACCCTGATGCCAAAACCAGGTAAAGATGCCACAAAAAAAGAAAATTACAGACCAGTATCCCTCATGAACACTGATGCAAAAATCCTCAACAAAATTCTAGCCAATAGAATTCAGCAACATATCAAAAAAATAATTCACCATGGTCAAGTGGGATTTATATCAGGTATGCAAGGATAGTTCAACATCAGAAAAACAATCAATGTAATCTATCACATAAGTAAAATAAAAGACAAGAACCACATGATCTTATCAATTGATGCAGAAAAGGCATTTGACAAAGTCTAACACCCATTCATGATAAAAACTCTCAACAAAATAGGAATAGAAGGGAAATTACTCAATATAATTAAGGACGTTTATACAAAGCCAACAGCCAACATCATCCTAAATGGAGAGACTTTGAAAGCATTCCCCTTGAGAATGGGAACCAGACAAGGATGCCCTTTATCACCACTTTTATTCAGCACTGTGCTGGAGGTCCTAGCCAGAGAAATTAGGCTAGAAAAAGAAATAAAGGGCATCCTAATTGGTAGGGAAGAAGTCAAAGTATCTCTATTTGCAGATGATATGATCTTATACACAGAAACCCCGAAGAATCCACAAGAAAACTACTGGAACTAATAGAAGATTTCAGCAAAGTTTCAGGATACAAGATAAACATACAAAAATCAGTTGGATTCCTTTACACCAAGAAAGAGAACCTTGAAGAGGAAATTACCAAATCAATACCATTTACAATAGCCCCCAAGAAGATAAAAAACTTAGGAATAAATCTAACCAGAGATGTAAAACGTCTATACGATGAAAATTACAAGACACTACTGCAAGAAACCCAAAGAGACCTGCGTAAGTAGAAAAATATACCTTGGTCATGGATAGGAAGACTCAACATTGTGAAAATGTCAATTCTACCCAAAGCAATGTACAGATACAATGCAATCCCGATCCAAATTCCCCTGGCATTTTTTAATGACATGGAGAAACAAATCACCAACTTCATATGGAAAGGGAAGAGGCCCTGAATAAGTAAAGCATTACTCAAGAAGAAGAATGAAGTGGGAGGCCTCACACTACCTGATTTTGGAACCTATTATACTGCCATGGTAGTCAAAACAGCCTGGTACTGGTACAACAACAGATATATAGACCTATGGAACAGAACTGAGAATCCAGACATAAATTCATCCACCTATGAGCAGCTGATATTTGACAAAGGCCCAAAGTCCATTAACTGGGGAAGACAGTCTCTTTAACAAATGGTGCTGGCATAACTGGATATCCATCTGCAAAAAACTGAAACAAGACCCATACCTCACACCATGCACAAAAATTAACTCAAAATGGATCAAAGACTTAAATATAAAATCAAGAACGATAAAGATCATGGAAGAAAAAATAGGGACAACACTAGGAGCCCTAACACATGGCATAAACACAATATGAACCATAAGTAACAATGCACAAGCACCAGAAGAAAGACTAGATAAATGGGAGCCCCTAAAAATCAAACACTTGCGCTCATCCAAAGACTTCGCCAAGAGATTAAAAGGACAACCTACAGACTGGGAAAAAATTGTTGGCTATGACAAGTCCAACCAGCGTCTAATCTCTAAAATCTACAAGATACTGCAAAACCTCAACAACAAAAAGACAAATAACCCGATTAAAAAATGGGCAAAGGATATGAACAGGCACTTCGTCAAAGAAGATATTCAGGCAGCTAACAGACACGTGAAGAAATGCTCACAATCATTACCATTAAAGAAATGCAGATTGAAACTACAATGAGATATCATCTCACCCCAACAAGGCTAGCATTAATCCAAAAAACACAAAATCATAAATGCTAGAGAGGTTGTGAAGAGACTGGAACACTTACACACTGTTGGCGGGAATGTAAGATGGTACAACCACTTTGGAAACTGATTTGGCGCTTCCTTAAAAAGCTAGAAATAGAAGTACCATACGATCCAGCTATCCCGCTCCTTGGAATATATCCTAGAGAAATAAGAGCTGTCACATGAATAGATATAGGCACACCCACGTTCACTGCAGCACTGTTCACAATAGCAAAAAGATGGAAACAACCTAGGTGCCCATCAGCACACGAATGGATAAACAAATTATGGTACAGCCACACAATGGAATACTACGCAACAATAAAGAACAACGATGAAGCCGTGAAACATAACATGGAGGAAGCTGGAGGTTATTATGTTGAGTGAATTTAGTCAGTCACAGAAGGACAAATATTGTATAAGACCACTATTATAAGAACTCAAGGAAAAGTTTAAACACAGAAGAAAACATTCTTTGATGGTTATGAGGGTGGGGAGGGAGGGTGAGAGTTATTCACTAACTAGATAGTAGATAAGAATTATCTTAGGTGAAAGGAAGGACAGTACACACTACAGGGGAAGTCAGCACAACTGGACTAAGCCAAAGCTAAGTAGTTTCCTGAATACAATCAAACACTTTGAGGGACAGAGTAGCAGGGGTAGGGGTCCGGGGATCATGCTTTCAGGGGACATCGTGGTCAACTGGCATAACAAAGCTTATTAAGAAAATGTTCTGCATCCTACTTTGGTGAGTGGCGTTTGGGGTCTTAAAGCTTGCAAGTGACCATCTAAGATGCATCAATTGGTCCCAACCACCTGGAGTAAAGGAGAATGAAGAACACCAAAGCCACAAGGAAAGTAGTAGCCCAAGAGACAGAAAGGGGCACATAAACCAGAGACTTCATCAGTCTGAGACCAGAAGAACTAGATGGTGCCCAGCTACCACCAATGACCACCCTGACAGGGAACACAACAGAGAGTCCTTGATGGAGCAGGAGAAAGGCAGGGTGCAGAACTCAAATTCGAGTAAAAAGACCAGACTTAATGGTCTGACTGAGACTGGAGGAACCTTGGAAAGCATGGCTCCTGGATTCTCTATCAGCCCAGAACTAAAACAATTTCCGAGGCCAACTCTTCAGACAGGGATTGGACTAGACTGTGGGACATAAAGTGATATTCATGAGGAGTGTGCCTCTTAGCTCAAGTAGATACAAGAGACTAAATGGGCAGCTTCTGTCCGGAGGTGAGATGGGAAGGCAGAGAGGGTTAGAAGCTGGCTGAATGGACATGGGGAATCAGGGGTGGAAAGCAGGAGTGTGCTGTCACTGTATGGGGAGAGCAATTAGAGTCACATAACAACGTATGTATAAATTTTTGTATGGGTAAAAATAAAAAATAAAAAAAGTAGGGGGAAAAAAAAAAAGAGCTCGGCTGCTAACCAGAAGGTCAGCAGTTTGAATCCAAAAAAAAAAAAAGAAAAAGAAAGGAGGCCCTCCCTGCACAGGAAGGCGCTTCTCTGGGATTTGCTTTAATTGATCTGGCATGTTGAAAGTTTTCATGGAAACAGATGCTTCCAATTCAAATCATAGCGTCTTTCTCACTTGGAAATGCCAGAGTATCTAATGGGACACTAGATGATATCTTCACAACACATTCATTACATATATTGTACTTATTCCCAATGAGATGTATACAATCTCTTCTTCACTTGAGCGGGATGAACATGTCTCAACAATAAGGAATCAATTTCCACCTCAGGCACGTGGTATTACTGGTCTGTTTTCATCTGGCTAAGGCATAGATGTCTCCTGTTCTATCAGCAACAACCCCAGCCCTTGACTATACTCCAGCTGGCTGGGATTCCAGGGATGGTGAGGGTCATCGTTTGGAAAGTATCCCTGGCTTGATGCCCCTTGAGAGCAGTGAGTGGCCAGTAAAAGAGAAATAAGGATTAATTCAGCATATGAACGAACTCACTGGCAACAGAACTCTCTGTGAACCATACTTGTGGTCTTTGCCAACGTGGGTCTTGGGTAAAGTTTAATTTAAAAACCATGTTTGTCGAATTGACTTGGATTTAAGGGAGCATCAGTTCATTTCTGAATGACATGTTTCACATTAACTCATATTTATCAGTTAACCATTGACCTTATGCTCCCCATTACATTCCCGGGACACTTTTCCAAATCATGTTACACAAATCACAGCTGATGGCAACTGGGTAAACACGACCCATCCCTTGACTTGCCACCTGCTTCTCTGAATTCACATGCCACCTGAGCTTGAAAACACGGAGCATGTTTTGAATGCCTACTTTGCTAATTCAATTACTTACTGCCTACCCTCAGAACCAAGACATCAGAAGACCGTCAGTCCCCATCTGGCCGAACATTTACCACAACGGCTTTGGTGATGTTACTGCTGGGACTCCAAGGTTTGAAATAAAAATAATACACATAAAACAACCGAGAAACAATACAACTGGGTAATCAGGCTGACCTAGAGACATCTACTACCAGAAAGATAAGACAGCTACGTATTTTCTATTCAGCAAAATACAAACTGTGCATGTCACTTTGGTATCTTGTAAAGCTCTTCATAGTACATCTTATGTTAAACCACATTGCTATGATTTACTATTGAGTGTTTCTTGGAACTGACCGAAGAACAGTAAAAAGATGGTATTTTAATAATATACCCTAAGACAAACGTTCTCATGTACAGTATCACCATTCATTTCAAGTTACTGTAATAATGAAGACCCAGAATAACCCAGAGGGGGTGGATGCTCAAAGGCTCTACTTATTATGACTCTGATTTTTCAAGGGCAGTGACATTATTCAATGTAAGGCCAAAAAAACAGTGATAACAGTCTTAGATAGCTCCTTACTATGGAGATGCCTAGCTTTATGTTACCACTGTATTCAGCAGGTTGAGAACACAATTTGTGTGTGTGCATTACACCATTTTAAGGTAACAGGAGCTTCTGAAAGGCATCCTTTGGTAAATCCTTTTGAAAAGTGATGGATTCCTTTTGCTTTGTGAAAAGGGTCCCCCTTGTTTATCAGTTTGGCAAGTTCTGATCTTCTGATATTACCTATGTGTGCAGCTGTGGGTTCACACAGATAGATAAAAATCCAAAGTGGATAAACACTTGATAATCACAACCACACGAGGTAAGTTAACACAAGGCTCTAGCTTTAGACAGTCCCTCTAGCCTTGGTGCTCAAATAAAGAGTCATGTTCTCTTTTGGACTGAAAAGGGATAAATGAAACCACACAACAGCCATCCATAAATAACAATCCATTGCTGAACCTGTGGAGTTGGTGGACAGAGTAAGAAGAGTAAGTTTAAGAACGGCCTAGTCTTAGGACCACAGTCTCATCTCATGGGAGCATAACAGAGTTCACAAAAATCACGCATCCTAGTGAAGTGAGTGGCATCTGGGGTCTTAAAAGCTTGCAGATGGAGTTAAGACACAACTATGGGTTTCTACTTGCCAAGAGGAAAACGGTAAGAAGGTAACCAAAAGCACAGAGAAGAAGTAAGTCTACTCGAGCCATAACTTCTTCTACCCTGAGACCAGAAGAACTAGATGGTTCCCAGCTACCACCACTGATCGTTCTGACCGGGGTAGCAATAGTTGGTTCCAGAGAGAATGGGAGAAAAATATGGAGAAGAACTCGAATTCTTAAAAAAAAAATAAAATAAAAGAAGTCAGACAAACTGGAACAGTAGGAAACAGAGGACTCCCTAAGACTATCGCCCTGAGACACTCTTTTAACCTAGAACTGAGCCTATTTCCTGAGATCACCCTTTAGTGAAACAGCAGAGTGGCACACAAAATAAAGGATATTACCCTTAAGATCGGTACTTAAGAACCATTAGTATGAGACTAAAAGATCAATAATTACTCAAGAGCAAAAATGAGAAGATAAGAGGGCAGGGAAACTAGAGTACTAGAATGGGAACAAACTGAACAGAATTAAAGAGAATACTGACACATTGTGATAAATGTAACTAGTATCGCTGAATAATTTGTGTGGAAAATGTCAAATGGGAACCTAACTTGCTGTGTGAACTTTTACCAAAAACAATAAAATATTTTAAAAAAGAATAGCCTACTGTTGTTTACAGCCAAAAAAAAAAAAAAAAAAGTTTTCTTTTTAAAACATTTTATTATGCTTTAGGTGAACGTTTACACAGAAATTTAGTTTCCCATTCAATAATTCACATACGTAAATTGTTCCATGACATTGGTTTCTGTCCCCGCAATGTAGCAGCACTCTCCCCATTTCCACCCTGGGTTCCCCGTTTTCATTTGTCCGGTTTCCTTGATGTTTCCTGCCTTCTCATCTTTGCTTTTGGGCATATGTTGCCCTTTTGGTCTCGTGTATTTGATGTTCTAAGGAGCATATTTCTCACGGGTGTTACTGTTTATTTTATAGGCCTGTCTTATTTGGCTGAAAGGTGATCTCCGGGAGTGACTTCAGTTCCAAGTTAGAAGGGTGTCTTAGGGCTATATAGTCTCAGAGGTTCTGCTGGTCTTTCTCAGACCAGTAAATCTGGTCTTTCTTTTATGAATTTGGATTTTGTTCTACACTTTTCTCCCACTCTAACCAGGACCTTCTATTGTGTTCCTGGTCAGAGAGCCTAGCAGTGGTAGCTGGGCACCATCTAGTTCTTCTGGTCTCAGGCTAGAGGAGGCTGTGGTTCACGTGGGCTGTTACTCCTTTGGACTAATTGCTTCCTTGAGTCTTTAGTTTTTCCTCACTCTCCTTTGCTCCAGATGGGAAGAGATCAATGGTTGTATCTTAGAAGGCCACTCACGAGCTTTTAAAGCCCCAGAAGCTACATACCAAAGTAGGATGTAGAACCCTATTTTTTAAAAAAGTAGTTTAAAAAACCCTGAAAACACCACAGCGTTAAAAACTATAACCCACATGCCTTGTCTCCAATGAACATTGTCTTCTAAATAAAATACTTGCTTTCCACAACCCCAACCCCATCCCCTAAGGCGATCACCACTGTGAAAATCTGCATGAGTCTGAAAGACCAAACTGAAAAAACCAAACTAAAACAGAAAATAGAGGGGCAACGCTCCTTCCAGAGGAAAAGGAGAGCACATCCACTGGATGGTTTTGACTTCTGTATGAGTCCGCCATTATCTCATGAAAATTTTCTCTTCTTATAATAAAGGCTAATGCCCTTTTTTCCCATCAGCTATAGGGTTTGATTAAACCTTGTCATTAAAATAACAGCTTCCCTTCCCCACCCTTTTCCTCCTGTGGGTGTGACCGGACAACATAATGGAAAGTCAGGAGCACGGGCCACCACCAGGCTGCCGTGTAAAACAGACTCATTTACATTTAATCACAGAAAGACAAATCCCCCAGTTGAGGCCCTGTTCACAAGCTTGATGATGGCCTTGTACAGGAGCTAAAACGATATAGATGGGTGTAGTTTAAAAGAAGTGACACAAAAGAATTTCCAGATGGGATCAGGTTCTCTTTAGTGAAAATGCAAAACATAAATGTTATCTGAGCACTTGACATACATGCCAAAAATGTTTTCCTTCCACAGATAATGAAACATTTTGGAAGCAGAGTGGGCTGTTGATTTGGATAATAAAAGCCCCCCGACATGGGAAACAATACAGTCTTTGGAACTGTATCAGTTTATTTAAATTCCGGGTCTACCTCTGGTACCCGTTTATATTAATGATAAAGTTCGAATCTACCATGTTAAAAGCAGGGTTTCAAACTGATTTGAACTGATTCAGTCATGGCTGACAAAATGGAATCAAAATAGACCCCAATTTTTAAAATTTGGGTGATGCAGAATGATAAGTGGAATGGGAAAAATGACGGGTTGAAGCCCTGGAATAGGAGACTTGGGAGAGGCATAGTGAGCCCTTTCAGCAGCCTGATGTGGTGGACTGGATTACTGACAGGACTGTGCAGTGACACACACCCACAGTGGCACAGTCAGCCGCCATCTTTGAGTGGGGCACTGCTGTTTCTGACTCTGCTGGTCAAGAGATTTGGTTGCTATGCAACACACACACTGCCTTTGTTCTCTAAGGAAAAAAAGTTTCTAGCAGGGCTTTGACCCGTAATTTTTCCCATTTCACTTATCATTCCGCTTCACTCACATTTTAAAAATTCAGGTTCGTTCGGGTTTTGCTTTACTGGCCATGACCCAACTGGGCAGAACCGGTCTGAAGCCTGTTTAAAAGGGGCCCTGGTGGCAGAATGGTTAAGTGCTTGGCTGCTAACCGCAAGGTCAGGTTTGAACCCACCATCTGCTTCATGGGAGAAAGATGTGGCAGTCTGCTTCCGTAAAGATTACAGCTAGGAAATCCTATGGGGCAGTTCTACTCTGTCCTATAAGGTTGCTATGAGTGGAAATGGACTTGACAGTACAACAACATCTTATGTTAAAGGATCAAGTAGCATGCCTGTTGACTCACTGTTTTATCTCTGCATTTATTAGATGTATCACTTTATTATTACCCTTTATCCAAAGGTAAATAATTGTTTTCTGGATGCTATGTTTCACATGTCACCATCTGTCTAGCCTCTTACACATTTCTCTGAGAACATACAGAACAGAGCAGTGACAAGGGAAACTTAGATGTCATTCATTAAGTCTAAGGTTTCAAGAACTTCATGGGAGGCCTGGGATATACTTTAGGTCATAAGTTTAAACTATTAAAGAGAAGTCAGCTAAATTGTTTCCCTGACAGCTGGGGAAATAATTACTTCTCAGTGTCCAATGATGTCGAGGAGTTCCTTTTGCTCAGAAAACTCTGTGTCTTAGTCAGAAAGGAGTTTTCCTGTTTTTGTGCTTCTGAAGCATACACAACTAGTCCTCAGCATGTTAAATCAGAAACATGTGTTTCTCTGCAGTGGCTGATGAACTGTTTATCCTCAGTCAGATTTCCTGTTATCAACTTTGGTAACAGCCAATCACCCTGCAATGACAGTGCTCTGTGTCATGTCCCTCTTAATGAATGAAAAGAAGGAATGAACTAAAGTAACTTTTAAGGTCTATTCATGCTAGAGACCAGAAAACACCAGGCACCTAAGCACTGGCATTCCAACGGGCCCACACGCCAGCAACCAAGCGTTAATGCTTCCAGATGTCATGGCGGCGGTGAACACAGACAGCTGGGCTCCTTGATAAGGCTGGGCGCCCTTCAGCCAGTAGGGTGATGGACTACTAGCTTGATTCATCCTCTGTCCACACACACGGATGGCCCAGGCTCGTTCATTCCCACCTTCCAAAGGCCGTGTTGAATATAATCTGTGCACAGAAACACACATGCTTTCTCCCTCTGGCCAAAATTAAAGTTGATCAAGAGCCCAGGAATGTAACTCTTGCTCCAGAATTCAATCAGCCATCTTCCTTCTTTTGAAGTGTTTGTCTTCTGTTGAGAAAAAATTTTTAAAGCAAACCTAATCCTGACCCACTTCAGGAACTTGACTATTCAGCTCATATTCATATATGTGCAGAGAGAAGAAAAAGAAAAAAATGGCTTGGGGCCATTTCTGAGATTAGCAGATGAGTGTGTGTGTATGTGTATTTGTGTGTGAGAGAGAGACAGCAAGAGAATATGAATGAGGATACGAGAATACATCTGACCAAAAGTTTGTGGAATTTAGGTTATAAAGCATTTGCTCTTAGAAATCTTCATTTCTGATAAGTGATTCAGCTCCTTATTTTAAAGTTTTACCTTTTTAATTATTCCCACACTGAAATTAAGTCAACCTCTTCTGTAGCTTAAGGGAAGTTGTCAAAATGTCTCTCCTTGGGGATTTCACTCCAATACACATTTCCCGAGACCCTAGGACGTATGAGACACACCCCTGCCCTAATGGCAGAAAGAAAGAAGTCTATGGTGACACAGAGCAGAAGCAGCCAATTCTTTCATCTGTTGGAGCACATACTATATCCCTGGCACCAAATACCAGGGATACACAGAGAACAAGGCAGCCATGACCTTTACTCTCATGGTGTTTTTAATCTCGTGGAAGCAGACAGACAAACAGAAACAGTAATTTTAGATAGTAAAGAGCACTATGAAGAAAATCACTCACAGGGTAAGGGGACTGAGATGGGAGGCACTGTAACTTCAGCTAAGATGGCCAGGGAAGACTTCACTGAGAAGATGACCTTTGAGTCAGGCGAGCACCATGAGAAGAAGCCAGCCATATACATGTCTGAGGGAAGAGGCAGGTGCAGAGGCCCTGAGGCAGGAACACTTGAGAAGGCAACTAGGAGGACTTGATGGAGAAGAGGATGTGTGAATTGGGTCTTGAGAAATGAGGGGACTTTCCAGAGTCAGAGGGAGGGGAGATGCCACTACAGGGGTCAGGACATCAGGGAAGTAGAGGGTATGTTCAGCAACCTTCATGGTCCAGTGCAGCTGGAGGACAAGGTTGAGGTTGGGGTGGGAGAAGTGGGGGCAGGGTGTGTTGTAAGAAAGGCCTGGAAAGGCGGGTTGGTGGTTACACAGAGATGTGGACTTCATGGTTTTGGCCATTAGGATCTCCTCATTGATCTCCTTAGAGAAACTCAGGGATGTCTCTGAGAGTTACACCAAGAAACCATTAGGACTGGTAACTGGCAGGTTCTCAGACAATAAACTAGGTCCTCACTGCCTGAGTGATAGTGGTTTACAATGGGGTAAAGTTGGATAAGGAACCCTGGTGGCACAGTGCTTAAGAGCTCGGCTGCTAACCAAAAGGTCAGCAGTTTGAATCCACCAGCCACTTCTCGGAAACCCTATGGGCCAGTTCTACTCTGTCTTACAGGGTCACTATGAGTTGGAATCAACTCGACGGCAATGGGTTTGGTTTTTTTGGTTTTTAAAGCTGGATAAAGAGATCAAGTATTTGGTGCTCAGTTTTTGATTTTGGTGTGGGGTTAAGGGAAGTTGTCAAAATATCTCTATTTGGGGAATATGGACAGAGCAAAAAGAATGGCCTTGGATGGGAAAAAGAAAACAAGGAATCTGAACTCTTTTGGAAGAGACGTGGGAAGAATGATCAAGTAACAGCTCAACTTCTCTACAGAGGGAGCGAAGCAACAGCTTTCCATTTGGCCAGGAGATGGTCAGGAGGAAATCATAGCATAAAGACTCGAGGACAGTCATAAAAAATGGGATTTGAGGGATACCAGAATGGCTTAACTAAGAGAACTTTCTGGAAATATGGTCCTGTAGTACTGGGGAGATGTCTCGGTTGTAGTCTGTCCAAAGGCAGAGAGCTGGAACATATAATCCCCCGAATCCACCCTATGCCTAAGGGTTGTAAGTTCACCTCCTCTTACTGGAGAGTCTGTAAGCCTTGACTGAATCCTTGTTGTGAAGAACCTCTCACACAGGATGGCAGCCGATTTGGTACAGGGTAAGCCCTCACATTTCCACAGAAAAAACAAAACTGACTATGAGAGGGAGGAAAATAGAAGCATGTCTCTTTCTCATGAGGGGAGAGAGTAGTAACCAAAACCCAAACCCACTGCCATAGAGTCCATTCTGACTCACAGCGACCCTGTAGGACAGAGTAGAACTGCCTTATAGGGTATCCAAGGCTACGGTGGCACAGTGGTTAAGAGCTCAGACTGCTAACCAAAAGGTCGGCTGTTTGAATCCACCAGCTGCTCCTTGGAAACCCTATCGGACAGTTCTACTCTGTCCTACAGGGTCACTATGAGTTGGAATCGACTCCACAGCAACAGGTTTAATCTTTATGGAAGCAGATTTCCACATCCTTCTCCTGCCGAGTGGCTGGTGCGTTCAAACCGCCTACCTTTCAGTTAGCAGCCTAGTGCTTAACCACTGTGTCACCAGGGCGAAAAAATAAAACAAAATTGTGAGTTGTTCAATTTTGTTTTGGGTTATTTGCTGGATTGCTTTATGCACAAGCTTGTGTACAAGTCTCAGCCTCGGGCAAGCCTGCTGCAGGGGAGACTTCTTGTTGAAATTACCCTCCATGCATAACAAGTTCATAAAACCCAGGGCTTTCTTCATGCAAAATGTGCCTTAGCAACCAGCCAGCTTTAGAACTCACTGTCAACTGCTTCTGCCAACAACATAAGTGATTCACATTGTGGCAGAAACTTCCCTAGAGTGAGTGCTAATGAGCTCACACACTGCGACTCCTGGACATCCAGCCTGGACACCACACGGGCAGCATGGTGGCTGGCGTACCAAAGGAGAGAAGCCATATAGGGCTAAAATCAAGGGAGAGAGAACTCTAAGGAAACAGACTTGGCAAGGCCTTCACAAGCAAAAAAGACCCCATTACACACTCCTGTGTGACAGTTTGGGTACCCTACCCTGAAAGTCTGTATATAAAACACTTCCACACAGTTAATCTCAGAATGTTGGGCTGGAATGATTTTGTAGACCTTAGATGGACATTTTACAGCTGAGGAGGGAAGCTGAGGTCCTGGAAAGCAAACCCAGCCAGTCAGAAGCAGAGTTGGCACCCAGGGGTCGGATTCCTGAGTTCTAGTTCAGGGTCTTGGGCTTGTAGCAACCTAGGGTTGTGGTTGCTGAGCCCCCTGGCAAGGTCTCCATCATCTTCCTGGATCTGGAAGAGGAAACTCACGAGATGTGGAGGAAAGTATGAATCCCTTCTGATCCCTCCTCTGGACCAGGGCTGCATTAGATGCTACAAAGCATCTGGAACACAGGCCTGGCAATGTGCTTCCAGAAAGTCAGTTTTAAAAATCCTCTGGAGCTATTCTACTCTGCACACCTGGGATCACCATGAGTTGGAATCAACTCGATAGCAACTAACAACAACATACACCTCCACTGTTTTGGGCCAATATTTAATTAAAATTTTTTCTACCCCCTTCTCTCTATCGTCTCCTTCTGGAATTCCCATTATGCGTATGCTGGTATAGTCTATGGAGTGCCACTGGTCTCTCAGGCTTTGCTCATATTTCTTTATTATTTTTTCTTTCTGTTCTTCAGATAATTGTTACTGATCTATCTTCAAGTTTGCTAATTCTTTCCCCTACCAGCTGAAATCTGCTCTTCAGCCCCTCCAGTGAATTTTTCATTTAAGTTATTTTACTATTCAACTGAAGACTTTCCATTAGATTCTTTCTATAATTTCATCTCTTGATTGATATTCTATATTTGACGTGTTACTGCTATCATTCTTTTACTTCTTTAAACAGGGTTCCTTTTGATTGCTTAAATATATATACAATAGATGCTCTGCAGTATTTGTTGGCTTAGTCCAACATCTGGCCCCTCGATGACAGTCTCTATGGATTGTTTATTTTTCTGTACTTGGGTCATACCTATTTCTTTGCATATCACATAAATTTTTTTGTTGAAATCAGACATTTTAGGTAATATAGCACCACCAGATTCTGAACTCACCTCCCGGGGGTAGTAATTGCTGTTGTTGTTGTTACTTTGTCTTGTGATTTCCCTGAACTAATTCTGTGGCGTCTGTTTCCCCCGAAGTGCATAGCTGTTGGTGTCTCTGCTCAGTATTTTTTTTTTTTTTTAATTTGTTTTTATTTTTAAGCTTGGTTTCCTAGGAATTGCCCGTGGCTAAGCGTAACTTAGTGGTCAGTCAATGACCTTAAACACCTGGAGCCAGTAAGGATTTCCACCTTAGCTGATAGATCTGTATATGGCTTGGGGAATGCATTCAATGGTCAGGCAGTTTACAAATTTGCCCCAGCTTTTACTTTCTGCATTCACAAGATCTCAAATTCAGTCATTTGATGCTCTTGGATTTTCTAGGGAGACAATAATAAAGTTTTCAATAGGGGTACTTTTGGTTCTTTCTTTCCAATAAATGTTATTCATTTCTTCTTATTGTTAAGACCTCCAACACCACTAAATTGAAAAGACTACAGCAGAGGCTCATGTCTTGTTCCTTTCTTAGATGGGACAACCTGCAATGTTTCAGCATTAAGTTGAAGTTTGCTATAGGTTTCTGGTAGATGATCTTTGTTAGGTTGAGGAATTTTCCTGCTATGTCTTCCTTACAGGGAATTAAAAAAAAAAAAAATCATTAATGGATGTTGACTTTTATCTCTGGCTTTTTAGAAACCATCATCCGGTTATTTTCTTTAAATTAATATGTTGTTAGGTACCATTACGTTGGCCTCCAACTCATGGTGACCCCATGCAAAATGGAACAAAATGCTGCCCAGTCTTGCGCCATCCCCGTGATCCATTGCGGATGGAACTGTTGTGAACCACAGGGTTTTTCATTGCCTGATTTTCTGAAGTGGATTGCCAGGCCTTTCTTCCTAGTCTGTCTTAATCTGTAAGCTCTGCTGAAACATGTTCAGCATCACACCAACACTCAAGCTTCCAGTGACAGATGGCTGTGCATGAGGTGCACTGGCCAAACCTGGGTCTCTCACATGGAAAGTGAGACTCCTACCAATGAACCATCAATGACCCTCAGTATGGATATAATAAATATTAATCAATTTCCTTATGGAGAAACAACCTAGTAAGCCTGGATTAAATTCTACTTTGCTCACAATATAAGATTCTTTTAATAGGTTTAACATTGCAAATATTTATTCAGAATTTTTGTACCTGTTTTCAAAGTACGTTCTAGCTTTTTTTTCTTTTTTTTTGGTCTGAGTGTACCCATTCTCCATTTATGGTTTCTATACCAGGGTTATGCTTGCTTCCTAGAATGAGATGTTCATCTTTTTCTACTCTCTGGAACAGCTCATATAACATAAAAATTGTCTGTTCCTTGAAAGCTTGATAGAACTTGCCTATAATGCTATCAAGGTCTGGTGCTTTTTTAAGGCGTACATCTTTGGCTGCATTTAATTTTTTTTTCCTAAAATAACTGGTCTAGTTGGATTTTCCATTTCATGTACAGCATTTAGGTTTTTACATTTGTGGAAATAAAACTGTGAAAAGCATTAACTTCAAAATCTTTATCTGAGTATAGTTAATGCTTTGATCATCTCCAGTGCTTTTTTCTGGCTTCATCATTCTTAATGTCTTGATCAAGCTTGCTCTGGGTTTGTCTATCTTCTTGATCAAGCTTGCTCTGGGTTTGCCTATCTTCTTGATCAAGCTTGCTCTGGGTTTGCCTATCTTCTTGATCAAGCTTGCTCTGGGTTTGCCTATTTTCTTGGACAAAGAAAACCCAGTTTTGGGTTTTATTGACCTGGACTACTTTTTTTTTCTTCTCCTATTTCATGGCTTCTGCTTTTATCTTTAATAATCACCTTCATTTTATTTTCTTAGAGTTGACTTTATTTTTTTATTGCCCTTTCCTAGCTATTATGTTATCAGTTTGGTTCCTTTATTTTCAGTCTTACCTGATTTCTACAAGTAAGTAGCAATGTTTCCTCTGTGTTGGTTTCAACTATGCCCTCACTGGTTTTGATATGAACGTGCTTTCATTTCTAAATAGTTTATTCCTTCAACTTTATTTTTTCATCCCAAAAGTCATTTAAAAGAGTGTTTTAAAACTCCCAAGTAGATATGTTTTTGGTAGTCTGTTTAGCTAATCTTCTGTTGTAGGCTTCCAAATTTATTGCACTGTGGTCAGAAAACGTGGCTTGAATTACTTTGACTTTTAAAATTCTACTAAGATTTGTTTTTGTGGTGCAATATGTGGGTAATTTTGGTGAATGTTTACATATATTTGAAAATAATGTGCATTTCCTTATTTATGTGCTAGGAACTCTGCTGATTGCTCCATATACATTATCTTCAATCCTCATATTGTGAGGTAGACACCATTATTAGCCCATTTTACTGATGAGGAAAATAAACTTAGAGAATTTAGGTCATTTCCTCAAGGTTACTATGGATGGTAAGTGGAGGAGCCCTACTGAAACCCTGACTTTCTGACCCATTCTGTCTTGTTCTCTAAGAGATCACAATCGCTAATTGCATTATACAAATACTCATTATTTTATGTCTACTTATGTGATAATTTTACTGAAATAACTATGAATGCGTCAATTTCTCCTTTATTTCTATCATATATTGCTCTATATGTTTTATAGCTCTGTTCTTGGCTGGATAAAAGTTCATTTATGTTACCAGTTCTTGGTGGACTGTGTCTTTAATCACCTTGAAATACATTTCTTTGCCCTATTTAGTGAATTTTCTTGGCCTCAATTCTGGTTTATCTGCTGCCAATATTGCGATACCTGCTTTCTTTTTGTTAGGATTTACCTTATGTATCTTAGATGCCTTTCATTTTTTATGTTGTCTCTTGTAAATAACTCATGCTTGGATTCCCAAAAAAAAAAAAAAAAAAAAAAAAATGCAACCTGAGAGTCTCTGCCTTTCACTAGGGCATCTATTCGATTCACGGTTATTGTGATTACTCAGATGCCTGGACTTATTCTTGCCATCTTACTTTTTTCTTCATGAGTTCTGCTTTTTGGATTATTTTAATTTTTTTGTTGTTGTTGTTGTTCTGTTTTAAAGTCTTCAGTGCTTTAGATGTCCTACATTTTTTTTTCCTTTCTAAGTTACCCTTAACATTGTTACGTTTAAATTTTTGTATTTTATCAAGGCCTTGCTAATTGGTACATAAACTCTTTCTCCAAACAAGACAAGAATCTTGGCTTGTTTTCACTTCCGTCTCTCTTGCCTTGAAATCATCTGGGGTTTTCATTCCACCTTGTTTTATGTTGTTCTTAGCTGTTGTGGCACAGTGGTTAAGCGCTCGGCTTCTAACCAAAAGGTTGGCGGTTCGAGTCCACCAGCTGCTCCGTGGGAGAAAAGACCAGGCAATCTGGTCCTGTAAAGATTACAGCCTAGGAAACCCTATGGGGCAGTCCTACTCTGACAGAGTTGCTATGAGTCGGAATCTACTTGACAGCACACAACAACAGTTGCTGTCAAGTTCATTCCAACTCATGGTAGCCCCACGTGAGCAGAGCAGAACTGCTCCATAGGGTTGTCAAGGCTGTGACCCTTCAGAAGCATATCGCCAGGCCTGTCTTCTGAGGTGCCTTGGGGTAGGTTTGAACTGCCTACCTTTAGGCTAGTAGTTGAGCACTTAACTGTCTGCACCACTCAGACATTTCTTGATTGTTTATGTACGTATATATATTGCTGTTGTATGCCATCTAGTCGATTCTGATTCATAGTGACCCTACAGGACAGAGTAGAACTGCACCATAAAGCTTCCTAGGCTGTAATCTTTACGGGAGCAGATTCCCAGGACTTTTTTCTTGCGGAGTTGCTGGTGGGTTTAAACTACCAACTATCTTTCGGTTAGCAGCTGAGTGCTTAACCATTGTGCTGCCAGTGCTCATATGTGTATAGTCCTGGTAGTGCAGTGGTTAAGAGCTCGGCTGCTAACCAAAAGGTTGGCAGTTTGAATCTACCAGCTGCTCCTTGGAAACCTTATGGGACAGTTCTACTCTGTCCTGTAGGGTCGCTATGAGTCAGAATCGACTTGACGGCAATGGGACATACATATATGTGTGTGTGTGTGTGTGTGTGTGTGTGTATGTGTGAAAGTAAAACCTGTGAAACTGGAACCTATGTAAGGTGGAAACCTGTCAGAGAAGAAAAACTCAAATATTTTCCACTAAAAGGAGCAATAGAAAAGTGGTGAGGGATACACCCTGTCAAAGGCGGAAAACATGTGAGATCCAGAAAAACAAGGCAGTCTTGTTGAGTTCTGGCTCTCACAGATTTCACTGTATATCCATTCTACTACACAACCCATATATTAAAGTTTTTTATTTTGATGATCAACATTTTAAACTTATAAATATCTAGTTTATTCTGTTTCATGGAAAAACTTTTTTTTTCATCTCTCTGAAGACAACAATCTTGCTTAGTCTAAAATATTCTTCCGTTATCTTGTTATCTCGCCCTCTAGAATCGGTTCTTCTTTCGACTGCAGTTGGTGCTTCTCTGTCCTGGTGTTGATGGTCCTCATTTAATGGGTGATTTGTGGTGGTCTGCTCATCATCTCTTTGTTACGTGACTGAGGTTGCTGTTGGTGACTGGGGAGTGGGCAACATTACCAAGAGGGATGTGAAGTGCAGCACAGGGGGAACCACAGGTGCCTTGGAGTGAGCCTGGCCTGGCTACAATCCTAATTCTATTACTTATGCTACGTGAAGTTGGGTAAGTCTTTGAGTCTTGGTTCCTCAACTTGGGCTTAATGACCTTATTTTATGGAGGTGCTGTGAGGATTAATTGACAGCACATGAAAAAGGCTATTAAAGCTTTGAGACAGATTAGGTATTCAATAAATGGTATTAATTTTTGTCAGTCACAAGAAATTTCTCCATTCTTTGGCTTTTATCTGACTCATCTGATGGCCCCAAACACCACTCTTACTAATAAGCTTCCCCAGATGATCCTTGCAGAGAACTATTCAGTCCTCTATTTCTGTCTGAATACACTGAAGCTTCTGTCGTGGTCACTGTTATATCAGTTGCATCTTTTCTTCATAAGGATCTGGACATCCTTATCATATATTAAGTAAAGCTTCCACATGAACCAACTCATTTTGGTAGAAATTAGATCATGAGCAATCCTGTTTGGTATGTATGGAGAGAGAGAGAGAGACAGAGACAGAGAGAGACAGAGACAGAGACAGAACTGTGTAATTTACTAAAGTATAAATCCTAGCACCAACCTGGAACATCCTAGTGGATATTAACACCACAGTAATACAAATAGCCCAACGACGCCTGATGACAAAGCCGTTTATGTGTCTCCTTGGAAAACCATCCTTCATCTCCACCTTATGTTACTTCCTGGAAATCAGGTCAATTCTTTAGAATCAATGCTCAGTAGCAAGGGCAGAGCAAGCGAGAGGTAAAGATTTTCAGATGGTTTTGCTGGAGGAAGAAAGAATGTTATGGCACTCATTCAGGTCTCCTCTGGGTTAATAGTGCAGAACTTTGAAAGACCCAGTACTTTCACCTGCAATAAGGTTCCAGCTTTTCACTCTCTGTGAGCCATCAAATGTGCCTTTTCTCCTCTTGCATATTAACAAGAGCCTTCTCCTCCAGTGTTAGAAAGCTAGTCACACAGACAGGTTTTCAGCCCCAGCAGGTGACGCTCGGGGTTTGGGACAAAGCTCCCACTCCTTCCCGCACACCTTCATACGCTGTGAGCAAACTTAACTTTGGAGTGGGACCGCCACCCAAACGTAAACGATCTTCCCCTTCGTGCGCCTAACTCTTAAGACAGACACGTTCCTCAGCCCTCTCTGACCTGCGCTCAGGGCCTCTGCTGGATGGCTCATCTCGTAGACGGACTCTGACACAGTGAAGCAGTTACGTTGTTCAAGCTACGCCTATCAAGCTGTGTGAGAAAAGATACATCTTCAGTTCAAACGAGGACCTTTTCCAAGGAGCCAGCGGCCAGGGCTTGCCTCATACAGGCTGGCTGGCCCAGAGGAGCCACTGCCCTCTGCAACAGCCCAGGGGGCATCTGCTGACAACATTCACAACCTGTCCCTCGCAGGAGACTTGGCCTTCCCCATTCCTAAGTGTCAGGAAAGACGAAGATGCGGCTCCACAGACACACACAAACGACGCAACCCAGGAGAGATGAATTTACAACCGCCACAGGAAATGGCGGTGGCTCAGCACTACCTGCCATGCTGCTAAGACATTTACCTGAGGTATCCTTTGAAAAGAGCCCTGGTGGCGCAGTGGTTAAGAGCCCAGCTGCTAACCAAAAGCTCAGCCGTTCGAATCTACCAGGTGCTCCTTGGAAGCCCTAGGGGGCAGTTCTACTCTGTCCTATAGGGTCACTATAAGTTAGGATCAACTTGACGCCAACAGTTTTTTCAGTACATACTTTGAAGAGGGAGTACCCAAAACCCACTACCATCAAGTAGGTTTCCAAGGCTGTAAATCTTTAAGGAAGCAGACTGCCACATCTTTCTCCCGCAGAGTGGCTGGTGGGTTCGAAGCGCTGAGCTTTTGGTTAGCAGCCAAGTGCTTTAACCGCTGCACCACTAGGGCTCCTCTTTAAGACAGAGTAGAGAACCGTTATCTTTGCTTATTCATGCAAGAGCCGGGCAGACTGAATGGAGAACCAGGCCTAGCTTCTACCATGGCAGATATCACTCCATCACATACTCACACATAATGACCATTCCCTCTGTCTGGAATGTTCCCCTCTTCACCTTTTTCCTGGTTAACTCCTACACATCCTCTGAGCCCCAACGTGAAGAGCCTGCTTCATGAAGCATTTCCTGTCCCCTCCCCCCCCCCCCCCCCCGCCAGGAGAGCCGCTCATTGATACCTTTGTACCATGTCTGGACCTGGACACGCCCCCATTAGTGCATTTGCTGGATGGTACTGCACTGCATTTTAGCTATCTGTCTCCTGCAGGACTATGAACTTCTAGGAGCAGCTGTATGACATAGTCCTCTTCTCAGAGCCTGGTGCATGACAGGTGTGTGCTCAGTCAGTGCGTGCAGAATAAATCGGGAATGATTTCTTATTTGCAATGCTTAATTTTAAATGAACTAGAAAGTCTGTCCTTCTCCTCCTCTCCCTGTCTCCACTATCTCGTGGTCATTCCAACTTGGCTGCCGATGGATATGGATCTCCTCAGGGACCTGGCCTCATTTATGCTGTGCTGTGGGAACCAGCGTGTCCCAATAGGGCTCTGCACAACCCAATGGGTAGGAGACAATAGAGATTTATAGTCTTTCTCAGGCCACCACTACAGCCCTCTTTCTAAATAAAACACGTGCAGAGTGGAGGGCATCAGGGCCATCTGCTGCAGGGAAAGGAAGATCATGAACCAAGGCTGAGAGTATAAAGTAGCCATACTTTGTTGGGATCCCCATAAAAAACCTTTCCTGCGTAAGCTGAGGCATTCTTTCCCACGCAAGCTAAAGCACTTGAGGTCTAGGCAGCTAGACCTCAAGAAGCACTTCAGGAGAGCACAAAAGACTCTGGTGAAACCTAGGGGCAGGCTAGTCCTACCCAGGGACCCCAGCAGCAGCCCCGGAGACTTCTTTTTTTTCTTTTTTTGGTGTGTTTTTCATGGGAAATTCTTTTTTAGTTTTACAAATTTTTTATTTTACAAGAATTTATACATACATTGTTATGTGACTCTAATTGCTCTCCCCATACTGTGACAGCACATTCCTCCTTTCCACGCCTGATTCTCCATGTCCATTCAGCCAGCTCCTAACCCTCTCCGCCTTCCCATCTCACCTCTGGACAGAAGCTGCCCGTTTAGTCTCTTGTATCTACTTGAGCTAAGAGGCACACTCCTCATGAGCATCACTTTATGTCCCATAGTCCAGTCCAATCCCTGTCTGAAGAGTTGGCCTTGGAAACTGTTTTAGTTCTGGGCTGATAGAGACTCCAGGGGCCATGCTTTCCAAGGTTCCTCCAGTGTCAGTCAGACCATTAAGTCTGGTCTTCTTACTAGAATTTGAGTTCTGCACCACACCTTTCTCCTGCTCCATCTGGGACTCTCTGTTGTGTTCCCTGTCAGGGTGGTCATTGGTGGTAGCTGGGCACCATCTAGTTCTTCTGGTCTCAGACTGACGAAGTCTCTGGTTTATGTGCCCCTTTCTGTCTCTTGGGCTACTACTTTCCTTGTGGCTTTGGTGTTCTTCATTCTCCTTTACTCCAGGTGGTTGGGACCAATTAATGCATCTTAGATGGCCGCTTGCAAGCTTTTAAGACCCCAGATGCCACTCACCAAAGTAGGATGCAGAACATTTTAATAAGCTTTGTTATGCCAGTTGACCTCGATGTCCCCTGAAAGCATGGTCCCCAGACCCCTACCCCTGCTACTCTGTCCCTCAAAGTGTTTGACTGTATTCAGGAAACTTCTTAGCTTTGGTTTAGTTCCCTGGAGACTTCTGAATGAGCTCAGAACCAACGGTTGAAAAGCTGCACTGCAGACTCTGGGTGGTAGACAGGGCAGTAGTCCAGGGCCCACAGGGCCACACTCCACCCCAGCGTGCTACGCAGACGATGACCACAGGCAATGAGGATGCCAAGGGCTCTGCTGAAGAGAGAAACAGGCTGCAGGTCACGTGGGGAGAAGAGCGATGGTAGATGGGCACACCATGCCTGGATTTGGCCTCTGGGCTTCAGTTGGTTTAAAAGGTCCAGCTGGTGCCCTGCTGCTCAGCAGCCTGCCCAAGGCTGGGAACGGTGGTGGCTGAGAGTGGGGGTGGGGTGGGGAGGCAATGCCAGCAGACGTTAGGATCACTCTCTGGTGCAATACTCAGAATAAGTGCTGGTTTCCCCTAACAGGAGGGAGTTCAACTACCACCAAGTCACCCATATCCCCAAATGAAAGCCCTGCTCCATTCAAAGTCCCAGAAGGCCTAAGTGGAGACCCGTATGAGTCTTGCAAGTCGTACCTGACCCAACGAGCCTTCTCAGGCTTGTCTGAGCAAGAGACAGGCTAAGGCTGGGAACCTTGCTGAGCTGCAGGGTGCCCTCGCTTTCAGAACCCGGGGGCCTTAAGGTGGAGAGCGTGCTGGCTGAGCACCCCTGAAACAAATTCCTGGGGACTCTTGCCTCATCACTGCATCACATCATGTATTCGCATTTATGTTTCTAGTCTAGGCATCATTCTGGTCTCCAGTGACAGGTTTTCATAAGAACACAGTGCTTCACCATTTGCTCAGCACTTCAAGTTTTCTTTTTTATATACCATGAAATACCATGAAAATGCCATAGGCCTTTGACCATTGGCTGGTCTATTCAACTGAAGGCTTGGCCATCCCTGACAACTCTAAGTACAGTTTCGAAAATCCAAAGGGTTTGCTTCTGAGAACTCCCAAGAAGAGTATGCACTCAGTTTATACCACTTGGTTTTTCAGGGTCTACTCAGCGGGACTAACAGACAAGCAGTACTTCAAATCTTCGGGAAAATCACTTCCAACACCTTCCACGCAAGCCAACTATTTATAAATGTGCCCCAAAGTTCTTTCCATTAGCTTTTCCTTTGCACAATGATTAATAAAAAGGGGTGGACTTGGTTCTGAGATACTTTCAGAAGCTGAATGGCTTAAATTTCCTGTTTCGGTCAATATATAATTTGGTCTATGCGGGAAAAATTCTCTCCACCACACAGTAGGTGCAGATGTGAACACCTCTTAGAGCATGCTCTAAGAGGAGAACATTCCTGGACACAGAGGGAAAGGTGGGGTGGTTAGCATGATTAATAATATTTAAGAGGGTAGATAGGAGCACATGTGGTTTATTAACCTCAGGCTAAGTTCAAACACCTGGTACAATGCTGGTACAAAACACTGGGGGCTTTTCTCCTGTTGTTCCAGCAGAGCTCACGGACACAGGCATATCATGGTTCATGAACGGAATATCGTGAGGGATGTAAATGACCGAGCAGGTACCTCAGAAGGGTGACTTGTTTCGTGTTCATCATTTCCCAAGGCCCAGGTTTTCAGCCCACATGACCCAAGGGGATTGCAATGCCAGGAATCATTATTGCCATCACATAGCACTTTCTGAGTCTCCACCCTGTGGGCAGCATCTTCTCAACTCAAGACTTAGAGGTGTTACATGCTGTGGACCTTGCTGCCATGATTTTTAATCTATCTGTGGAGAAAAAAAAAACAAAAACCAAACCCACTGCTGACAAGTCAACTCTGACTCAAGGCGACTTCATGTGCTACAGAGTAGAACTGAACTCCATAGGGTTTCCATGGCTATAATCTTTACAGGAAGCCCTGGTGGCACAGTGGTTAAGTGATATGACTGCTAACCAAAAGGTTGGCAGTTCAAATCCACCAGCCTCTCCTTGGAAACCCTACGGGGCAGTTCTACTCTGTCCTCTAGGGTTGCCATGGGTCAGAATCAACTTGACAGCAGTGGGTTTGGTTTTCTGGTTTTTTAATCTTTACAGAGAAGCCCTGGTGGTGCAGTGGTTAAGAGACCTGCTGCTAACCAAAAGGTCAGCAGTTCAAATCCACCAGCCGCTCCTTGGAAACCCTGTGGGGCAGTTCTACTCTGTCCTATGGGGTCATTATGAGTCGGAATCGACTCAACAGCAATGGGTTAATCTTTACAGAAGCAGATTGTCAGGTCTTTTTTCCACGGCGCCACTGGGAAGTTTGTACTGCCAATCTTTGAGTTAGTAGTCGAGCACAAACTGTCTGTGCTACCCAGAGACTGTTCCTTTGTCTGGCTTTCTCTCCCTCACATGTCCATACTTAAAGCAATGCTCTAATGATTCTCTCAACGTGATCTGCGCGTCCTCTCTTTGTGTGGTGACTGGGCTTCATGCATCAGTCCTTCCCAGGAGCTCACCGGGGGTATCGCCATCATATCCAGTCACTCCAGAGTCTGAGATACAAGTGGCTCCCAGATCACTTTGATATGAAAACGCAAATTGGCTGTGTCACATACAAACCGTTCCTCTTCAGTCAAAAATCAAATAGCTGAGCAAGGGAATTCCTGTTAGGATTTTCATCAGTATGAAACTCTCCCTGAATCTACTTAGAAAAAGTAAACAACTCTGTTTTATACTGTGGATTTATTTTCTCATTCCACAAATATATCTAGAGCATCTACTGTATGCCAAGCATTGTACTAATCCCTGGAGATACAGCGTGAACAGACAGACAGAAATCTCTCTCCTTATATTGCAGGGGCAGAGGCAGAGACACTGGTCAAATAAGGAAATATATGGTATATCAGCTGGCGATAAGGGTGAAGGAGAAATAAGACCAGGAAAGGGGGCTGGAGAGTGCTGAGGCAGAGGCTGTTCAGGGAGTGTCTCACAGAGAAGGTGATATTTGAACAAGCATCTGAAGGAGGTGAGAAGGAAGTCATGTGGCTATACAGGGGAAGAGCATTCCAGGTAGAAAGAAGAGTCAGTGCAAAATTTTTGAGGTGCTCTAGGATGGGCAAGCAGGAAAGTGGCTTGAGTAGAGACAGTGAAGAAGAACAGGAAGAGATGAGGTCAGAGTGACAAGAGACAGCCTGCTGGGTGAACTGAGCTGCTGGAAGGATTTTGGGAAAAAAAGACATTGGAGAGTTTTAAGCAGAGGTGAGACATGACCTGACCTACATTTTGGAAGAATCACTGTACTGCTGGGTCAAGAGTGGATCATAGCGGGCCAGGGCAGGTGCAGAAGTGTACTGCAACAGCCCAGATGACAGATGATGTTGCCTTGGACCAGGGTGTGGGCAGTAGGGATGTAAAAAGTGGCAACATTCTGGATTTGTTGTGAAAGTAGAGTTGTTAGGATTTGCTGATGGAGCGGGTGTGAAGTGTGGGAGAAAGAGAGGTTTTGACCTGAGCTACTGGAAGGGTAAAATAGCTATTTGCTGAGATAGAGAAGGTTGCCAGAGAAGAGAAGTAGGTTTGGAAGCAAACTGTCAGGAGTGCAGTTTTGAAAAAGGCTGAGAAATCTGTTAGGCATCCAGGTAGACATGGCCTGTAGGTAGCTGGCTATAGAAGTCTGGAATTCACGGGAGAGGTCTGGGCTGGAGATCAACATGTGGTGTCATCAGCACAGACTGGATGCGAAGTCATGAGTCTGGGTGAGCTCTCTGAGATGGGTGGAGGTAAAAGGAGGCCCTCAGCCCTCTAGAAGTTGGGAAGATGAGGAGGAACATCAGTGAGAAAGGAGAAACTGGGGGAATGTGATGTCCTGGAAGCCAAGGAAAGGGAGTGTTTCAAGGAGGGCGGGAATGACCGTATGTTAGTTATCAAGCCTCCCTTGAGATAAAGTCATCTACAGTTACAAATAGAATCCTTATATAGAAATTTTAATTTTGTAAAGTAAGGTATAATATTGTAACATTAAATTTTTGTTCTCAGATTCAAATGTGTATTGATCTTCAATGTGCTGCGTTAAATCTTGCTTTTCTGAAACGTTACAGACAAGACGCGTCTTCCTTTTTATAAGTTGTAATGTCCACTATTTTATACTTGTTTCAAAAAAGAGTCACTTGTAACCCATGCAAATAATTATTTGATCTGTGTTCACTTACCAGTTTGGCTGAGTGGTCTCCTAGATAATAGCTGTTATGCATCTTTGATTAGAAGAAATACATCTTTTATTCTGATTAATGCAAAAAAATAATCTACAGTTGGCTCAGGATCAGATAGAGTTGCATACTCCGCATATAAATCTGAGTTTCAACCTACATTTATGTCTTATGGACAAATTCTTCATCCTCCAGGCACCAGTAGCCCCTTTGAGGGTCTGTATGAACACTGTGGATCTTCTCAGAAAAACGCATGCACATCACACAGGTCTGCAGACAACCTCTGTGGCTTCCCAGAGCCAGTAAAATCCGTCCTAGGAGTCGCGCTCCTAACCAACCCTTCCCCCCAGACCCTCCAAAAAAGTCTTCTTACGGCATTAATTAAACTGTCTCAAGGTAGGAATCAGATGTCGCGCTGGTCCCCCGGCTTCTCCAGATATGTTTCCGAAGGGTGGATGAGGTATACTTTCCGAGCCCCCGGGGTGGAGGACAGGGTTAGGGTGGATACAAAATGTGAATGGGCTGGCTCAAGTCTGAAAGCAACAGTGAAAACAGACTGAGAACTCACCACCATCTCCTGGACGTGAAACATCTCCGCACCCCCGGAGGACAGTCGATTGGGGAAAGAGATGCTGACAGATGACCCAGGGAGGGTGCTTGGCCCAGTGTTGTAGACCTGTGGGTGTGAACACACACAGCAAACTGAATGCAAGTAACAGAGCTTCATTTTATACCCTGCAACTATAAGATTCTATGAAACGATACGCAGAAGCTCTGGGATTTGCAGGCTAGAAGGTCAAAATCTGAAGTGAGGTGAAGCATATTGAATGATGGGACTTTCAAAAGAAACAGGCATTAAAATACCCCCCAAACTTTAACATTACATTATCACCTTTTAGCATTTTTCATCTTCTTCCTACTAAAAATTGTATTTTTTACATACCTAGAAATTTACTCATCAATTACTACACTTGGTGGGGACTAAGATAATCTATTCCAGGGCTTCTCAAACTTGAATACATATCAGAATCACCCAAAAAAACCCAAACCTGTTGCCCTTGAGTTGGTTCTGACTCATAGCAACCCTACAGGACAGAGTAGAACTGCCCTATAGGGTTTCCAAGGAGCACCTGGGGGATTCGAACTGCCGACCTTTTGGTTAGCAGGCGAGCTCTGAACCACTGTGTCACCAGGGCTCTGAATCACCCAAAGGCCTTGTTAAAACAGATGTGGGGGTCATGCTCAGAGTTTCGGAGTCAGGAGATCTGGGTGACTGGAGGATTTGTCTAATCTATCAAGATCTAATGAGATACTGATACTGCCGGTCCAGAAGCCACACTCTGAGAACCCCTGATCTAGTCCAACCCCTTCCCTTTATAGTTTGAAGGACCTGAAAGCCACCAAGACTAAGTGGGCTGTCCCCAAACCAAGTGACCTAACTTACAGAAAGGGTTGTTTTCACCACACTATCCAGCTGTTTGGTTTCTGGGCAATATCACTTACTAATATTTATTGTTGACATCTGTGTCCCTCTATATTCTATCCCAGCTTCTGGTTCTCTAAAGCTTAATCCCTCTTATTTCTCCTGCCACACCCTGTATTCTTTGTCTCCAGAAGCCAGTCACCTCCTGAGAAATGAAAAATGAAAACCAACAACCACAAGGAGATGAATAAGAGAGGAGATGGAGCAAAGTCTGAACAGGAACTTCAAGGAAGAAATGGAGCATGAAGAAGAACAAAAAAGATGAGCAGATCTATAGAGACAGAGAGGAGATTAGTGGTTGCCTAGTGCTAGGAAAAATGGGAAATGTGATAGGCAAAACAATAGCCCCCTCAAAGATGCCCACATCCAAACCCCTGGAACCTGTGAATATGTTATGTTACATGGCAAGGGGAAATTAAGTTTTCAGGTGGAATTAAGGTTGCTAATCAGCTGACCTTAAGAAGATTAGCGTGGATTATTCAGGTGGGCTCAATGAAATCACCAAAAAAACCCCAACTCGTTGCTGTCAAGTCAATTCCGACTCATAGTGACCCTACAGGACAGAGTAGAACTGCCCAGTTGGGTTTCCAAGGAGCAGCTGATGGATTCGAACTATTGGCCTTTTGGTTAGCAGCCAAGCTCTTAACCACTGTACCACCAGAGCTCCCGGGGTCTTTAAATGGGAAAAAGTGTGGGAGAAGAGTTAGACCAGAGAGATGGCATTGTGAGGAAGACTTGACTGGCCATTGCTGGCGTTGAAGACAGAAGGGGACAGGAGCCGAGGAATGTGGGCAGCCTCTGGAAGCTGGAAAAGGCAAGAAAAGAAATTCTCCCCCAGAGCCTCCAGGAGTGTAGCCCTGCGGACACCTTGATTTTGTCCCATTGAGGCCCATTTTGGACTCTGACCTCCAGAACTGTAAGATAACAAATTTGTGTTGTTTCCAGACACTAGTTTGTGGTAATATGTTACAGCAGGCTTATAAAACTGGAACAGGGAGTGACTGTGAAGGGTGTAAGGTTTCTCTTCAGGGTGGTGAACATGTCCTAAAATCAGACCATGGTGATAGTTGTACCATTTTGTAAATAGTCTAAAAATCATTCCATTGTATACTTGAAATGCATGAACTTTAAGATGTATAAATGATATTTCAATAAAATGTTACAAAAAAAAAAAAAAGATGGGCAGGAGCAAGAGACAGAAAAAACTGAAACTCTGCTCCGTGGTCTGGGGCCCAGAGGGAGAACTCAGGGACTCGCGCCTCTGTGAAGCTGAGGTCAGAAGATCAGAGTCAGGAGAGGCTATAACTAGGTCTTCGCACACTACAGAATGTCCGAGTATCCGGCCCAGCTGGTTCGTCCCTAGAAAACTGTCTTCATTTTCTTGCAATAACTGGTTCTGCACCACCAAATAGACAAAGCGGATGTTGCCAACTCTTGATTTTACAAGAACAAAATTCACCAAAAAGAACCACCCTAAGACCTTAGAAAAGGAAGGAGTATCCAACCACAACTGAAATAACTAATTAGAAGGGAAACGCGAGAGTGTAGAATTGAAAAGAATCCTTCTGACGTGTCTGGGAAATTCCAGTGAAGGCATGAATGGGGGTAAGCAAAAAAGAAAACGGTTTTGATTTGCACGATTTAGCTCATCAGAGCCAGACAGTTGGGAGAGTTTGTATTACCATATTTAATTATTTTTTTTAACAAATGTCTGAACATTTTATTTCCTGCCAATGTTTCTGTGCAGCATCTGCGTTATTTTTCGCCATTACTTTTCCGGTGGGGGAAATGCTTTGACTCTTCAAGCCTCATCAATCCACAGTCAACAAATTATTGTGTCTGTTTAGAAAACAATGATGCAATGTAGAAAGCAGTCCAGGGACTAGTATTTCTGCCGTTCTCCCATCTGCATCTGCAGTGAGTCATTAAAAACTCACGTCGCTTGTTGAATGAGAGCTTTAAAAAGACCCAGAAAAATCTCTTTACATGGAAAAGTCTTGTGTTCTAGTTCAAGAGTGGTGTTGCCGGAATAAGTAAACATAGAAGAGTTGAATCCATTTTCCTGACCCACGTCTCCCCCACCGCCCCCACCTCCACCATTATCGTCACCAACCTGGTCAGGGATCTTCCTGCAGGGTGATCACGATAACAAGGATGAAACCAAAAAAATGAGTTGTCAGAATTCTCCAGGAAACGGTCTGCTTAGCTAACACAAAAGGTTCTCCTTCTAATCAATGACACATACTATCAATCTTTCAGACCCAGCTGATTCTGTGAACCCTGCTCTGAATGCTGTGTACTTCCTGAGGCACTTGGTCATCAGGAGAAGCTTTTCTAAGGGGCATGCCACTCACTCACTCCCTTGGGCCTGGATTCTCTAGGCTGTGTCCGATTTCAGGTCAGATGTGAGGAAAGCTTTTGCCTGGAATACCAAACTTTAAGCTCCCTGTAAAACGCCTTCCGAGAAACATGACTTTAATCACTTGCACTCAGATTTCTCTTTTTTTTTTTTGGAGGGTATTACAAACATTTCTGCATGTTTTGTATAACTGGTATGCCTTCTCCTTTCAACCCCCACACCCTCTTCATTATGTGTGATCTGTATCTTCCGAACCATTTTAAATTGTTTTCTTGACTATATCTTTACCTGTAAGACACCTAAAAGACTTTTAAGAGTAATAAGAGTACAAACAACTAAAATGAAACCAATCCGTCTGGTCTTTATCTTTCTACTCCATTACAAAAAGTAATGGAAAGAATAACTCTGAGAAGCAATTGAGAAACACAGAGATCCTATTCACAGTAATCACGCTACAGTCACAAAAGCAAGCTCTAACCCCATCTGTCCCTCACTCCCCTGTAAATCAAGGGAAGGGGGTGACAGCTGGGGCTGAGCTGGTCGGGAGGCGCATCCTCTCTGAGCGGATGACATGTGTTATCCATCACGGTTTCAGAGGCTCCTGCCCCGGAGAATACTCTAGAGAGAGGAAGATCGTTGTTTGCCAGAGCCCACAAATGTTTTACTGCCCCATTCTTTTGACCCTCACCCTGTCATTATATGCCATTCCCTGGGTCTACCTAGGGGAGCCCACAGAGAAAGAAAGTAATAATTATTTGGTCACAGCAGCGAATGCCAGACAGGACCCGTCCTCTGCAGGGAAGGGACAGAGTGGAGGCAAGGAAAGGCACTGTGAGTTACAGCTGCAGAGCTGTGGGCCTGCAGACTACGATGCCGTGGCGAGGCAGGCACATCTCCTCTCCTTTACTTCGTCCGTAGCTCCTGGAAGGGTGTTGGGCCACGCAGGGGTGCCCAGCCAATGCCTGACAGGTCCTCGCCCCAGGTCTGCCTCTCACAGCTCTGGGACCTTGCCAAAAACCAAACCAGTTGCCACTGAGTCACTTCCAACTCATGGCAACCCCATGTGTGTCAGAGGAGACCTGTGCTCCATAGGGTTTTCAATGGCTGATTTTTCAGAAGCAGACTGCCAGGCCTTTCTTCTGAGGTGCTTCTGGGTGGACGCGAATCTCCAACCTTTCGGTTAGCAGCTGATAGCCTTAACCACTGTACCACCCAGGACCTTCGGCATGTCCTTCCCCACTTGGGCCTAACATTTCTCTGTTTGCCTGTTGAGGGGAATGGGCCGGTGGGGCTGAGATCCCTTCAGCTTCACATCCAGACTCACACACCGAAGGGTACTGGCTTGAGCCTTTGGAGTGGGGTCAGCAAACCACGCTGCAGCCAAATCTGGCCTGCGCCTGTTTCTGTACGGCCCACAAGCTAAGAGTGGTTTTACAGTTTTAAATGGTTGGGAAAAAAATCAAAAGAATAATATTTCATGGTACATGAAACTTCTATGAAATTCAAATTCCAGCATCCATAAATAATGTAATTTATAATATAAATGGTATATAATTATACATATATATAATACATAATATATAAATAATACTGTTTTGTTTACATATTGTCTATGGTCCTGGTGGCACAGGTTAAGAGCTTGGCTGCTAACCAAAAGGTCAGCAGTTTGAATCCACCAGGCAGTCCTTGGAAGTCCCATGGGGCAGCTCTACTCTGTCCTATAGGGTCGCTATCAGTCGGAATCCACGCGACGACAATGAGTTTTTAACGGGTATGGCTGTTTTCATGCTACAACAGCAGAGCTGAAGAGTTGTACAGGGAAAATATAAACCGCAAAGCCTAGAATATTCACTCTCTGGCCCTCTGCAGAAGAAGCCCGCCGACCTATGATTTAGAAGAGGAACGGCGTCCTTCATGATGGCCACCACCCACACTGAGTGACCTGCTGGAAATGACGCCATGGTTCGCTTCTGTGGGCTCACATTGCTTTGCTCTAGTAAAAGTGCACTTCTGAAAGGCCACCACCTGAGAAACAAGTGGGGACGGAGAGCCCCAGGAGGAAGGAATGCAGCAAATCCTGTGAGGCTGTCCTGCCATAATGTGAAGAATGACCAAGAACGGAGAGGGGTTCTGTGCAGCCATTTGGGCTGGGGCGCTGGCCTAGGCTTGGCCATCGAGTGCCTTCGGGAGGAAAGCTGGTGGTTGTGATGGCGCAGCTTTCCTTCCGAGTCTTGAAAAGCAGAGGTGCCCACATAGAAGAATACCAGGCAGGGGGGGGATCAATTCCACGTGTGATTATAGAGCACACAGACATATATGCAGACCACGTGCCAAACAACCATGCCTAAAGGGTTTCTCCTGGAAGGAGCTAGGCCCCTTAGCAGCCTTTCCGTAGGAGACACATCCTGTGGGCCCTTCCATTGCTCCCCAATGACAGAGACAGTCTCAGGGGTGGGTACCTGAAGGGTGACGTTCAGGGGCTGGAAATGACACTCCAGGTCATCCAGCTGGACGAAGTTGGATGCGTCCACAGACTCGCCGTACACGAAGGAGGTTGGAGACGTGACTCTGTAAGAGGAAAGCATGAGGTTGTCACCCCAACCCACCGCCAAGCACCCACGGTCCCTGCTGTCCTGAGAACGCCAACATCCGTGTCCACCCCGGTGTCCTCCACCAAATGCCTCCCCTGTGGGCACTGTTATTATTTCTCTCCCCATAAATGGTCACGGCAGACCTCTGCCTTCTAAGCAGACTCTTCCAGCAATGTCTTCTCACATCAGGTCAGATGGATGAGCAACGTTTACACATACGCACTGGGACTACATTTCTAAAACGAGGAAGAAGACAATAGCAGCTTCCATTTCTGTTTTTGTTTTTTAATGGATTATAAAATTACGTATTTTCTGTTCTGTCATTTGAAAAACATTCTGTTAATCAAGGAAGATTATGGAAAGATTTTAAGAAATACATATAAGTGAATGATATATTTGGCATTCTAAACCCCGCTCAGTGACAAATTCATTAAAAAAAGCCAACTTAATTTTGTCATTCTCCCAAGGTTACTAGTAATTAGTTATTTAAAAGTTGAGTCAGTTCAATGGTGATGTTTTTCTTTAGATTTCAAAGAGTGGAAACATAAACCAGTTACCACACAGATGGCTCTGACTCATGGCAATCCCATGCGTGTCAGAGTAGAACTGTGCTCCACACGGTTTTCGATGGCTGATTGTTTTCAGAAGTAGATCACCAGGCCTTTCTGCCATGGTACCCCTGGGTGGACTTGAATCTCCAACCTTTTGGTTAGCAGCCGAGTGCATTAATTGTTTGCACCACGCAGGGACTCCAGTGGATACGTAAGAGGTGATTTAAGAATTAAAGGTCACTGTACAGCAACATTTTCAAAGTTGCCTGTATGAACAAACCCCAAAGGAAGAGACAAAATCCAGACCTGCTCAAACTCCCAGGCAAACAACTGAATTTAGAGGAGATCCTAGGAGCCCTGGTAGTGCAGTGGTTAAAAGATAGGCTGTTAACCAAAAGGTTGGCAGTTCGAATCCACCAGCCGCTCCTTGGAAAGCCCAAGGGGCGGTTCTGCTCTGTAGTCCTATAGGGTCGCTATCAGTGGGAGTTGACTGACAGCAACAGGTTTGGATTTTTCACCAGAAGCCACTCACTTGCCTAAATAAACCATATGAGAGACTGGTGCTGAGCCTGAACGGACAGCAATTCATCTCTTTTCAATTTGAGGGCATTATTTTAGAAACACAGGGAGGGTCTAGCATCATCAGACGGCAAAAACTGGTTCCCTGAAGCTCGGCCTGAGTTTGAAGTTCTAGCAGCATCAGCGGAGCTGGGGGCTGACTCGTTTGTTTAACCAATGGCTTCACCAGGGGCTGTTAACACCTCACAGTGATGTGTCCCTCCCAAGGACAGACGACGGGATCAAGTGGGAGGGTGTTTTCTCTTTTGTCCCCAAGGACAGGACTTGGTTCGGGGCATATTTGCACTCGGCCTCTGATTAGGCAAGCAAATACACAACATGGTTAAAAACAGAGCTGTGAACGGAGAAATACATGCTAATTTACAAATATATTCACCGGGGCCTCATGTCTAAAGAACAGGATGAAAAATGCAAACAGCTTAGAAGCAGGAACGCCCAGCCACAGAGCACAGCCAGGGCAGGGTGGGTTCTTTCTGCCTGCCAGGTATTTCCAAGGCTAGCCAAGGCCGGCACCCAGCAGCACTTGAAAACTGAAAAACGAGAATCGTTGAACCTCTAGAAAGTTCAGCTTGCATTTGGGGCCAGGGTTCAGTGGGTCTTCATTTGATGTAAACTAATTGTGCAAATCCTTTTTCCACTATCAGCGAGGTATGCGCTCTGTTTTCTGAAGCTGGAAGGAGGGACCGCATTCTCATTTTTCCAGGCCCGAGTTTTGGCTGAAAACCCACACGGGTGGTTTGAGGTCCCTGCAGACAGCAGGGCTGCTGCCCAACCGTGCCAGCAGCCCTGTGCGGTCACGCACCTCCTGGGGCAGACGGCCTGGCGGTCGTGGTTGTTCCTGCCCACTCCAGAGGCACAGACTTTGTGCAGAGCCGCCTCTGTGGAAGGGGTTAACAGAAACGTGAGCCCCGAGCCAGCGCTGACTGCCTGAGGGTGAAGCTAATCACCAAGGCAGGCCCTCCTGAGAGCCAGGGCGTGAGGCACATCTGGCTGTAACCTCTGGCCCAGCAGCTTTTGGCTGAGATGTTAATCCCGGAACCACGCTGCCTGCTACCATATGGCATTCCGGAGGGGCGGGGGCTGGGATGCATGTATATAAAGGTGCGCACAATGTTCAAAGGCTTATGGGGCTTACACTTGTCATCAGACTTCTCGTGTTACCCACCAGGTGGGTGGGAGCTGGGAAAGAGGAGAAAACAAGGAGGGAGAAGGGTGCCAGCCCCTACAGCTCAAGCTGCTTCCTCCTTTCCAAGTCTGGGAAGGGGAGGAGGCAGGGCAGGGACCCCGGTCCACACACACACACACACACACACACACACACACAAGACGCACACGTTTCCACTGGAGGGCACCCTGCGTGCTAGCCACCCAGGAACGGACTACTCACCCCGTGATGGACGTGTCCACTTCGTGCACAAGTGGCACCATCAGCGAGAGGATGTTGTCGTGCTGCGTCTCGGAACGCTCCACGTTGCCGCTGCGAGGGAGACAGTGATGAACACCGGCCAGCCCCAGCTAGCCACCCAGAAGCAGGCTTCCTCTGCTCAGTGCCAGAGCAATCTCTAGTCACCAAGAGCAGCCTCTGCCCCTTATTTACCCCCAGCTCCGGTTCTCGGTCCCTGCACACAGCCACCGCAGGCACACTGCTGTCTTTGTGTTCCACTCACAGAGATGTGAATGCACGCGGTTTATTTAGGGGGTGATCCCAGGAAAACGCCAGGAGGGAAACGGAGAAGTGAGGGAAGGAAGGAAAAGAAGGCAATAAAGGCACCTTGGGGGCATCGGTGGGTCAGTGGTACAATCCTCGCCTTCCACGGGGAGACCCGGGTTCGATTCCTGACCAACGCACCTCATGCATAGCCACCATCCGCCTGTCAGTGGGGGCCTGTGTGCTGCTGAATAGGTTTCAGCAGAGCTTCCAGCTAGGACAGACTAGGAAGAAAGGCCTGGTGACCTACTTTTGAAAATCAGCCAGTGAAAACCCTGTGGACCACAATGGTCTGATCTGTAACCTATCATGTGGATGGTGTAGGACTGGGCAGTGTGTCGTTCTGTTGTGCCTGGGGTCACCATGACTGGGGGGGCTGACTGGATGGCAGCTGACAGCAACAACGACAAATCCAGGAGGTTAGAGCTGTGGCAACTGGGGCTCAGTCTTGGTGGGGAGCTCTGGGCAGCAGTGTGAACATGCGCCTCAGAAGGATCCCAGCAGAAGGCGCAGGAGCAGACCTTTATTCATGAGCTCCTGAGAGCTGCTGCTGGTAGGGGGCAGTATTCACTCCCTGGCATGTTTGCCCTGTCCTCTGCTCACAGGTTAAGAGCTCGGCTGCTAACCAAAAGGTGGGCAGTTCGAATCCACTAGCTGCTCCTTGGAAACCCTACGGGGCAGTTCTACTCTGTCCTACAGGGTCGCTATGAGTTGGAACCGACTCGACGGCAATGGGGTATGCTCACAGGTGGGTGGGCTCTGGCCAGAGAAAGCCTCGGCAGAGTTGCAGGTACTAGGAGTTAGAAGCTGTCCAGCAGGTGTGGGAATGCTGAGAACTGGGGGTTCTGGGTGGGCAGTGACACTGTGTGCTATTTCTGTAAATGCTGTTGTACGGACACATGGGTAAGCGAGGTTAAGGCACTGCGGCCAGGAAGGTGTTTGTTTGCTGGACCTTGCAGGTACTTCCCGCCCTGAGGCATCACTTACCACCCACAGAGAACCAAGCCAAGCTGCCCTGATAAATACCAGAGACTCTCTCGCTACAGATGTCTGGCCGCAGCACGTCCACATCTGGGTACCCTCTCGGGAGAAAGCCCAGATGGAGACTTTGTGAGGTCATTCTAGAAAGGTGAACGCAAAGATGCTGCTGATGGTGAGGGTCTACTATGTGCCAGCCCTGTGCTCTGCATTTCGCAGCATCACCTCACCCAGTCCTCAGAGTAACCCCGGGCGGGGGAGAGGCTACCCACCTTTGACAGGTGAGGAGCAGCTCTGACAAGGTTAAGAAATTGCCCCCAGCCCCCAGCACAAGACTGACGGAGCTCATATTCCAGCCCAGCTCCGTCTGGCTCACAAACCAGGGTTCTTTCTGCCGTGATGTGTTCCCCTGAAACCAGATTGGGTGTGTGTGTGGGGGGGGGGCATAGAGAGACAGACAGAGAGAGTGACAGAGAGGGCGGGGAAGACAGAGAACCTAATTTCTCTTTTCTTTACCATTTCATTAAATTTCAAATATCAATTGTGATTATTATTCCAGGAAAAGGAACTCTTCCCCAGGCCCTGGCAAGCATCTGGGCTCTAGGTGCCTGTCCCTGAACCTGGTGCCACCACATGGAGCAAACGCGGAATCCCCGTCAAGACCACCTGAGGCTTGGGCAGGTTCAGGCTGGCCACACCCGCCCAGCACCCACTGAGCATCTGCTGAGTCCTGGTCTGCTCCTGCCCTCCCTCGGCCCCACCCCACTGATTTCCGCTCCCTCCCATAAGTGCCGAAGGGCCACAACACTTAAATAGCACTCTCTCCCCCACTGTCCTGGAACAATGGTGCTCTGTGACTGACCCCACAGGGCCACAGCACTGCCCCGACCCCTCGGTCCGGCTCCACCTCTGCCTTCCGCACACTGGGTGATGTCACTCCCACAAGGGTTGGCCACGGTTTGCAGAGGCCGCAGGAACAGGTGCTCACACAGCACAACTTCCTTGCCCTTCCTTTCCCGGGGGCAACAAAAGCCGCAGAGTCACTGCTGGCAAGGCTCAGGTCTGCACATCCCCTACCGCTGGGACGGCACCTTCCTGCCTGCGCCCTTCCCCACCGCAGCATCCTGCCAGGTCTGAGTAACTGGTGCCTTCCATTTGTCCAGCCCCCTGTGGCCACTGGCAGCTCAGGTCCAACAGTCTCATCTATCATCGGGGTGACTGCTTGATTATCTAGAGCTGCTATAACAGAAACGCCACACGTGGGTGGCTTTAACAAACAGCAATCTATTATTCTCCCACAGTTCAGGAGACTAGAAGTCTAAATTCAGGGTGCCAGCTCCAGGGGAAGGCTTCATCTCTCTGTTGGCTCTGGGGGAAGGTCCTTGTCATCAATCTTCCCCTGCTCTAGGAGCTTCTCAGCACAGGGACCCTGGGTCCAAAGGACACACTCCGCCCGACTCTTCCTTCTTGGTGGTATGAGGTCCCTCTCCCCTCTGCTCGATTCTCTTTTCTATCTCAGAAGAGACTGACTCAAGATGCGACCTAATCCTGTAGGTTGAGTCCTGCCTCATTAACATAACTACTCTGATCCTGTCTCATTAACATCATAGAGGTAGGATTTACAACACACAGGATAATTAGATCATAAAATGGTGGACAACCACACAATACTGGGAATCATGGTCTAGCCAAACTGACACACATTTCCGGGGGGACACAATATAATCCACGACACTGCTCCAGACCGAGCTAAGTTGCAAAGAGAGATAAAGAGGCCAAGCATCCGTGGGTTCCGTGTCCTGTGTGTTCCCGAGTTGGGAAGCTTTCCCGGGCCCTGCAAAGCCAGGCTGCAGAGGCCAGTTCACGGGCAACTGTTCAGCCTCAACTTCATGTCTTCCTAAACCCATGAGCAGGCAAGAGACTTCCAAGGGCGGTGACAAGAAAAGAGAAAGGAACAGGTGATATGTACTGTGGCTTTCAAGATAATGAGCTTTAGGCATCCTCCCATCCTAGAAGGGAGTCAAGTGCTGTGGGTGCCCCCTGGGGCAAGGGGGCAGGACATTCATTACAGCCTGGGGGAAGAAATCGAGTGCCTGAAGCATTCCACTGTGAGTTTAATAGAAACACAGTGATTCAAGGAATTAGAAGATTCTGATATTGACTTATTTATCCTAGGCGTCCCTCATGTAGCAATATTAGCGTGCATAAGATTTTCTTGAATTTAGTGAGCTACTGGCATTTACTTACATGCCTGGTACTTAGCACTGTGTCTGGTAAATAGTATGTGCTTAAGAGATGTTTAAGGAGCCCTGGTGGAGCAGTGGTTAAAGCAGTTGGCTGCCAACCGTAAGGTCAGTGGTTCGAATCCTCCAGCCGTTCCACAGGAGAAAGATGTGGCAGTCTGCTTCCGTAAAGATTACAGCCTTGGAAACCCTATGGGGAAGTTCTACTCTGTCCTATGGGGTCCCTCTGAGATGGAATCAGCTCGACAGCAGTGGGTCTGGGTTAGTTTGGTAAGAGATATTTGGAGTCCCTGGGTGGGGCACTTAGCTACTAACTGAAAGGTCAGCAGTTCGAATCCACCCAGAGGTTCCTCAGGAGAAAGGCCCTGGAGATTTACTTCTGAACGATCACAGCCCCTGAAAACCCTGTGGGGCAGTTCTACTCTGAAACACGTGGGGTCACCATGAGTTGGAATCAACTTAACGGCAGTTGGTTCTGGTTAATAGAGGTTTACTGAGTGAAAACGTACCCAGCGCAGAGAAAAGGTATTATAGATAGTGGTTCTCAGCTTTGGCTGCTCATCAGAATCACCTGACGAGCTCTTAAAAAAATCCCAACGTGTGGGCCTCACTCCAGAGCCATACAATCAGAATCTCTCGGGGAGGAGGTGGGAGACCGGGCTTCTACAGTTCCTACAGCTCCCCCACGTGATTCCAATGTGCCTCCAAGACCAGAGAACCACCGGTCCATGGACATGTCATTTTAACAAAAGAAGCTTTCATGGTTTTTGCTTCCCCTTCCTCTTCACTTCTCTGATGAGCCCCGAATGGGGCTGGGAGGCAGTTAGAGTTTCCACCCTTTGACAAGGAAAGTCCCTTCAATGTCATGTTTCTGCCAAATGTTAATGACAAGGAACACTGGCTGCCCCAAGCGTTGAGACACCAAGAACCAAAAAAAAAAAAAAAAAAAACCATTGCCATCAAGTCCATTCTGACTCATAGCGACCCTATAGGACAGGGTAGAACTGCCCCCATAAGGTTTCCAAGGAGCGACTGGTGGATTTGAACAGCCGGCATCTTGATTAGCTGTGGTAGCTCTCAGCCACAAGAAGGCACGTGTCATGGTTTGAATTATGGCCCCCCAAAAATGTGTATATCAGTTTGGCTGGGCCATGATTCCTGGTACTGTGTGATTTTCCTGTATGTTGTAAATCCTGCCTCTATGATGTTAATGAGGGCGGACGGGTGGCAGTTGTGTTAGTAAGACAGGACCTGATCTACAAGACTGGATTGTGTCCTGAGGCAATCTCTTGAGATAGAAAAGACAGAAGTGAGCAGAGAGACAGGGGGACCTCATACCATCAAGAAAGCGGTGCCAGGAGCAGAGCGCGTCCTTTGGACAGGGGTCCCTGCACCGAGAAGCTCCTAGTCCAGGGGAACACCGATGAGAAGGCAGACAGAGAGAAAGACTTCCCCTGGAGCTGACGCCCTGAATTTGGACTTTTAGCCTACTTTGACTGTGAGGAAATAAACTTCTCTTCGCTAAAACCATCCACTTGTGGTATTTCTGTTGTGGCAGCACTAGATGACTAAGACAGCACGTTAGTGAATCTGTCCAGCAATAGTGATTTTTCCTTGGATCCAAGAAGCAGCAGGAGGATGAGAATTTCCAGGTCTGAAGGGCCATCTGCCTCCTCTTATTAAATTCAACAGTCCCATGCTCTGTAGTCTGTGGTCAGGGTGGCGCATTGTGTCAATTACTTCCCACTGCCTTTGGAATATAGTTCAGACTTTCTTAAGGCTACCTTCGTCCCCCTGGCCCAGCCCATCTCCTCTTTGAACCTCATCTTCCACTGTCCTTGCATGTCCCCCACTCTCCCTCTGAGATGGCTCGTGACTCCCCAGCTCACTCCAGCACCTGCCACCCTCGGGGTGTGACTGGGTGGGTTGTACCATGCACAGTCTTGCAGCCATGCTATTCTACGTTTCTGCAGCCTGAGAACAGACTCCTCACATGAGGATGTTGTTCATGCCACCTCCCCAGTCCAGCCCTTCTGGAGTCTATCAGCAGGAATTGCCATTTCCAAATACAAACTTAAATAAGCAATCGCCCAGGGTATCCAAACACCACTCCAGCCAGAGTTTGTGTCTTTCTACTCAGGAGCTCGGGTGGCGCTACAAATGGTTTGCCCGACTGCTAACCCAAAGGTTGGCGGTTCAAACTCACCCAGCAGCTCTATGGAAGAAAGGCCTGGTGATCTGCTTCTGTAGAGATCACAGCCAAGAAAACCCTACGGAGCAGCTCTACTCAGGAACAAACAGGGCCGCTATGAGCAACAACAACAACACCTTCCTATCCAGTCACCTAAGTGCCTCTCTCTCCATCCCAGCTGTCGGCCAAGCGCTACCTAAAGCCCTTTCAAGGATCTCTAGGATTCTGGCTTAACTCTGCAAAGGCCCCCCACGTCCCCACAGCCAAACTGGAAAGAGGCAGGCACACACTCCTGAAGGGGCAAGTAGCCGCTGTGCTGTCTGTCCCTCCCTGATTGCTTGTCACTCGGCTTCCGCGATGGGCCTTCTCCTGAGCAGCATCTCTTGAGGGGTCTCCGCCAACAGGCCTGGCTGGGCCCCCAGGTGATGGCACCTCCCCATCCACCAAGGAAGGCACCAACATGCCCAGAGAAGCACCGGCCCTGCCTGACAACCCACAGAGGATATCTGTATGATCTGAGAAGCCACAAAGCAGGAACTCACTAACCGTGTGACCCTGGGTGAGCATCCTCTCTCAGGTGAGGCTGTCTCTCTGCTGTAAAATCCTAACATGGTGGACCAAGCACAGGACTCCTAGTCCCTCCCAGCTCAGCCCGAAGCAGGATTTTGTACAGCCAGGAGAAGACAACAACCATCCCTAAAGATCGGACTCTACTCAATGGTTTGCGCTTCATTAACGGACAACCTTCCTCTTCCTCTTCCTCCTCAGAGCCTTGGGGACCGTCAAAGCAGGACCAGGCAAAGTCTTTAAAATTAAAAACAATCGCCCCCTTACCTCTGAGCAGTAACGATGAACGTAAGAACATCCTCTTCCCCAGATAGGTGGCTCGTATCAAAGATCACGCTGAATTCATACTAGGGAAAAAGAGAGCAGTGCTGGCGTCGACCGGCTGGCAAACTCCCAATGTGCTAGCTGCAGTCTTCTGGGGTGTATTACCTCTGGGAGCTCAGCTGCGTGACAGCCTTTAACTTGTACGTATACCCTTCTGATCGTTAGGCCAGAGGAACAGCTTTAACAGGAACACCCAAACCAAAGCACACTCTGGCCACACGCTGTCCCTTCCAGCCCCTGAGCTCCCTTTAGGAAACCACGCGTTGTTCTCTTTAAACCAGGGCTGTCGAAATTTCACATGGGGTTGTCATGATTCCGAATCCACTTGACGGTACACTGGTTCGTTCTTCTGTTTTGGTCTACATTTCACTCACACATTGTCTTCCCAATTTAATGCCACACCTGCACGTCATATTGCCTGCGATTATTATTTACTGCATATCTTTATTGCCTCACTCATTCCCTTTAAATATTATTCTAAATGGAAATTTTCTATGCCCACCATAGATGGCATCCAAGGTGACTCGCTGTAAGAGAAGGCTGCCGTGAAAATGAGCACAACGAAAGGTAAGCAAGGCTGGAGCCTGCTGCCTGCGGAAGGCTGCGAGCCCAAGGTCTGCTCCATCTTCCTTAGAAAGGGAGATTAAAAGTGACCGGGAGGTGTTAAAGACACGCTAGCACTATCAGAGACTGTCTCCTGCACGTGGTTAGGTCTAAAACAGTGTTGAAAAGCCAGTAACTTTCTCATTATCACCGCCAAAGTTGTTTAGTGCTGGGTCCATGTATCGCCTAAAATAATCTCACGGACCCCCTGAAGTTATCTCAGGCACCCCCGATGGTGAGCATCCTGTGATTTGGGGAACACTGCTGGTGGTGCAGGGAATAGCATTTGGCTGCTCACCAAAAGGTTGGCAGTTTGAGTCCACCAGCTGCTCCTTGGAAACCCTGTGGGGCACTCTACTCTGTCCTATAAGGTCGCTATGAGTCGGAATTGACTCGACAGCAGTGGGCTGTGTTTTTTTTTTTTTTTTTTTTTTTTTTGGCTGTGAGCAAAAGGCTTTTGCCACACCGATAAAAGACTATACACATGCCAGGCACGTGTGGGAAGGTAGGAGGACCCCCTGGCTAGGGGTTACGAACCAGGCTCTACCACAAACTGTGTGATCTTGGCCAAGACCCTTAACCTATTTGCATTTTGATACAAAGAGGAGGCTGGACAAGATGGTTCCTGAATTCCTTCAAGCTCCGAGAGCCCGTGACTTATTTAATATCAAAATATGTGGGTTCCGTTATGACTAATTCAAGGCGATGATCCAATTCTGCAACTGAAGTCTCTTGAAAGTAATGGGGCATCTACAGTGGACTCTGGACATCTTTTTCTAGACAGAAATTTCTTTTGCAGTGGGACGTGTCAGCTTACTGTGAGGTGGGGCACGGAGACAGGGCTGGAGGGCACAAAGGAAGGGAAATTCAAGGGCCTTGTCCCAGCAAAAAGTCAGAACCGAGCAGGAGGCCTGAACTACACACTAAAGGTCGAGGTCAGAAGCAAAGGATCGGTGTGAAAGCAAAAATCAGAGATGGAGGCTGGGAGAACAGGTCAGAAACTGGGTGGGCTGGCTCGCAAGGCCGAAACACGCGGCCAACCAAAGAAAGCCCATGGTGTGGTCATGAGACTTAGCAGGCGGCCTGGAGCCTGAGGCCCCATGGGGTCTGAGGAGGGCAAGATGGGCTCAGACACAGGAGGTTCCTATCCCTACTGCCTAACCCCTCTGGCTTTCTCCAGAGAAATGCCCTCCCCTCCTCAGGCTTAGTCTATGTCAGGTCTTAGCATCTGCACGTGGGAGGAAGGAAGTGGTGCCAAGTGGCTAAGAAACTGGTGGATGGCTGCAAAGGGCCAGTGCTGACATTTATACTTCCACCAGCTCTCTGCTCTGGGAGTTAATGCCTTTTGACAACATTTAATACTCCCCTAGATACAGCAAGACGTACCTTAGGTTTGATTTGTGATGTAGGCTAGACTTTACCATAAAAAGGCAACGGTTAAAGTTTTTCAATTAAGTCTATTTTCTGTAATTCAAAAGATTTCAGTAAAATCTGTGTGTGGGGTGACATGTGTATCACCGCAGGCAACGGTGTCCACCATTGAGGGTGTTCCTCCTTCGCCCCCTCCTCACCCCCACCTAGAGTCTAACGGGACTAGGCCTCTACTCGGCAGCTATTTATAATCCATATTCTTTCTTTCTCTTATTGGGCTTTAGGTGAAAGTTTATAGAGCAAATCAGTTACTCATTAAACAATACACATATTGTTTTGCAACACTGGTTACCAACCCCGAAACCTATCAACACTCTCCCCTTCTCCACCGTGGGTTCCCCATTACCAGCTTTCCTGTCCCCTCCTGCCTTCTTGTCCTTGCCCCTTGGCTGGTGTGCCCATTAAGTCTCATCTCTTATATACATGGTTGAACTACATGTATTACTGTTTGTTTTATGGGCCTGTCTAATCTTTGGCTGAAGGGTGGAACCTCAGGAGTGACTTTAGTACTGAGTTAAAAGGGTGTCTGGCAGCCATACTCTCAGGGGTTTCTCCAGTTGCTGTCAGACAGTTAAGTCTGGTCTTTTTTGTCGTGTGAGTTTGAATTTTGTTCTTCATTTTCCCCCCGCTCTGTCCGGGAACCTCTATTGTGATCCCTGTCAGAACAGTCAGTGGTGGTAGCCGGGCACCATCTGTTTGTGCTGGGCTCAGTCTGGTGGAGGCTGTGGTAGTGGTGTCCCCGCAGTGTGACCCATTTCTAAGACCAGCCACTTTTTGAGGTTCCCCTTCCCTGGGGCATAGGGGTGAGTGTGGACAGGATGAAGAACGTAGCCATAAATAGGCTGAGTGGTCACGTGTGTGAGAGCCACCAGAGTTTGGAGCAGGTACACCCTTAAGCAATCTGTTAAGAAATGAGCAAGCCTTTTTTCTCATGAGAATGTTCTTACAGTTGGTCTACAAAACAGCTGCTGTGTACCGGGACCAGCAAGCCTTGGAGATTAAAATGATTAGCTTCTATGACACAGGCAGGAGAGAGGATGTCAGCTTTCATTTCTTGGAGAAAGAAGGTAGATAAAGGAGTATGCAACCTCCTCCAAATCACAGCAGAGAAAATCGCCTCCATTTCAAAAGGCAGACTTGGTCTTTCAGAGTACACCGTTGCCTTCAAAAATCATGTCTTCTACAAATCTTTGCATCTCCCCACAGTGATGGCACATACCAGAATGTTCTGCAAATGTCTGGATATGCCATACTGTGTTACTGCTTGAGCTTAGAAACTTTGGCCCTTGATAATCACAAAAGTGACTGATTTCTTTTCTTTTCTTTTTTTAATGAATACAATTATTTACATTGTGAGAATTTTGAGAGGTCTCCTGGCCTCCAGACACCCTTTTAACTCAGTACTGAAGTCACTCCTGAGGTTCATCCGTCAGCCAAAGATTAGACAGGCCCATAAAACAAAATGAGACTAAATGGGCACAGCAGCCCAGGGGCAAGGACGAGAAGGCGGGAGGGGACAGGAGAGCTGGTAATGGGGAACCCAAGGTGGAGAAGGGGAGAGTGTTGACATGTCGTGGGGTTGGCAACCAGTGTCACAGTACAATATGTGCATTAATTGTTTAATGAGAAGCTAATTTGCTCTGTAAACCTTCATCTAAAGCCCAATAAAAAAAAAAAAAAACTTTAAAAAAAAAAAAAAGAATTTTGAGAGGCTTTTCATAAAATTGTGAGTACCTAGTGGAGGGACACAGTTAGGACTCTAGGACATTAGCCCAGATGACACATCCTCTGTTGCCCTGGGGAAGGAAAGTGGAAGGGAATGTCCCAGAATGAAAGATTTTGAGGAGGCCAATCAGATGCTGCTTGACCAAGTGCAAAGGCCTCTCTCATATTTAGGGCATGTCATGTGGGCTAAAGAGAGGGAGCAGGTAACTGTGGTCCCTCTGGAGTATACTCTGGAGTATTCAGCGGTGGACAGGAGGGCACAGATCCCAGCAAGGCCCCAGCTGTTGTGGGAGGAAACCTAGGGGGAGGCAGTCGTGGAGCCAGTGGCCGGTGGGACGGGCTGGGGCGCTGCTGCCAAGGAAGTGCCCCGTCTCTGCCCCTTACCTCTGACTTGGACCTCATGAACGGAAATCCCACACTGCACTTGAGGAAGTCCGGTTCTAGCAGCTCACAGGAAATGCCCATCTCCTCCTGTAAGAGAAAAGCACCAACAGATGGGCTGGCCGCATGGGACACAGGTGTGTGAAATGGCCTCTGTGGGGCCATCACAGGCCTCCCTTAGGGCAATTCCCAGTCAACGGCCACTGTCACTGACCAGGCCAAGTCCCCATCCTTCTCTGCTGCCCACTCTCCTTCATAGGTCCCCGGGGAAGACAGGTGCAGTGGACAAGGTTCAGCAAAACCACTCTTCATTCTCAATGAATGCCTTAGCTCTGAACCCGCTGTTCTCCTGGGCTGGGCCACGTGTGAGCTGGAATCTCCTAAGATCTGGATTAAAAGGCACCCAGGTAGTCTCTCTGGCCCTTTCTCCTAAGCCCACATCCTAGTTCTGCCTTTCAAGGTTTCACCAGTTTAGGAAAAACAAACGCTGGGAAGATCACATCAAGGGAAAGGAAGGGTTTCTTTCGACAGCCTGAAGCAGCAAGGGATGAGATACCCCCCTGCAATCTTCCCAGGTCAGGAGGTGAGTGCAAGGGTGAGGAGCGGCTTCCCAGTGTGGTGGCCCAGGCTGGACTTCACGCACAGCAACATGAGAGAGGCAGGGCAGAAAAGCTGCAGGGAGCTGCTGCCTTCCCAAAAGGACTCGTGGCTTACAACCACCATCAAAGGGAAGCCAGGAGACTCTTCATAACTCAACAGGGTCTCTCCAAGTCCCTGAAGCCAAATCAAGACTTCCAAGGACAGAGAATACCCTTGTAGATTTTGGAGAAGAAGAAGGTACAGAACAGAAGAAGTAGCACTTGCTGAGACGACCCCGGGTCCAAAACCAAAAAATCAAACCCACTGCCGTTGAGTCGATTCTGACTCATAGCGACCCTATAGGACAGGGTAGAACTGCCCCATAGGGTTTCCAGGGAGGGGTTGGTGGATTTGAACTGCCAACCTTTTGGTTAGCAGCCAAACGCTTAACCACTGTGCGATGTCATGTGACTTCCCCAAGGTCATTCAACCGATGGGGGCAAAGACAAAGAATTTGGACCCAGACTTGCCAACTCTAAAACCCGTCTCCTTCCCCTCTACCACTCTGAACTTCTAGAGGAAACGAGCACAGCCAAACACACAGCGGCAGCAGAAGGAGCCAAGTTGTGGGAAGAAGCCTAGGGGGAGGCGGTTGTGGAGTCAGTGGCCAGTGGGACGGGCTTGGGGGCTGCTGCCAAATTTGTGGTGCAATGGATCCTCCTCCAGAGCTCCCATGGGGTCAGGCTGAGGCAGACTCCAGTTGAGACCCCATCCTTGCACGGCTCCCTCCTCTGCCCCATCCTGCTCCTCCACTCCTCTTCCCCCAAGAGCATGTCCCAATAAACCAGCTGCTCAATAATTTCCATCTGGGGACCCTGACCTCAGACAACATGCTTTACAGATGAGGCTTTCATGAAATCAACGAAAGTGATGTTCGCAAACCGCCTAAATCACCGCAAAGCCGCTGATAACCCTGGATCTGGCCGAGTTAGGTCAGTTAACTCTTGAAGGAGTCAGAATTATCCTGCGTGATAATACTTCGAGATGGTTCAGGAGATAAGAATTTAAATAAAAAAGATCAAGAGAAGCCACTGGCAAGAATACACCGTTGCAAAAATGACCCTCTTGTGATTGTGCGGGGAAAAAAAAGTCAACATATAAAGAAAAGGGCGTTACCTTTTGATACAGTAAGATAAATGGCATCCAAAAGTCGCCCAGCCAGCACTTGATTCCTTCCTTTTTTTCTAGAAATTAGTGAACTGTTACTTCAATGATGCTAATAAAACAGATAAGCTTCTTCCTAGGGTCTAAGGTGTCTCTGACAAGTATAATTACAATGTTAGTTCTGTTAAATGTAGGATAGAAAAAACATTAATTTTATCATCTTTAGTTTTATTTTTCAAGTATAGTCTCAACTGAAACTTTTAAAAACGTTTTTACTATGAAATTTTGAACCCCATTTTAAGAGGATTCATATAACTGTCTTTTTCCCTGTCTCACTTTCCCTTTGCTAACAGGGCCCTCCAATACCATCAAACGCTGTCAGGGTTTTCCCTGGAGTTTATGCGTAGAAAATTTTAAAATTTTCTACCAGCACACATTACTCCCACAATCACGAGAACATAAATTCACATCTGTTAAAAACACAAGGATGAAAAGCATATCTGGTCGGCGCCCATTTGCCTCTCTATTCGCAGGGCCTGGCACCAAGCCTGCACTTAGCAGCTACTGAGTTTGCATTTATTAAATAAATGGGCCTTGGCTCGTGGGGGATTCGGATAAAAGGACTTCGAGAAGAAACTCATTTGCTGGTCTGCCTGGCATGGGAGATGCTTGCATTGGCAAAGTCCCTCTCTTTTCCAGACATACCTTGGCGGTCCCAGCCTGGGAGCTTGGCTGGTGGAGCCAAGCCTCAGACCTGTGTGTAGCATGCAGTGGCTGGCAGGAACAATCAGATAACGAAGTTAGCAAGCCTCTCTGGTCTCCAGGTCCTTCCTCCCAATTACACAGCATTTGTTTTTTTTTTAATTTTTTCCCATGCAAAAATTTATACATATTTGTTATGTGACCCTAATTGTTCCCCCCATACTGTAACAGCACACTTTTCCTTTCCCCCCTGGTTCCTTATGTCCATTCAACCAGCTCCTGACCCCTTCTGCCTTCCCATCTCCCCTCCAGACAGAAGCTGCCCATTTAGTCTCTTGCGTCTACTTGAGCTAAGAGGCACACTCCTCACGAGTATCACTTTATGTCCCACAGTCTAGTCCAATCCCTGTCTGAAGAGTTGGCCTTGGAAACTGTTTTAGTTCTGGGCTGATAGGGAATCCAGGAGCCATGCTTTCCAAGGTTCCTCCAGTCTCAGTCAGACCATTAAGTCTGGTCTTTTTACTTGAATTTGAGTTCTGCACCCCACCTTTCTACTGCTCCATCTGGGACTCTCTGTTGTGTTCCCTGTCAGGGTGGTCATTGGTGGTAGCCGGGCGCCATCTAGTTCTTCTGGTCTCAGGCTGATGAAGTCTCTGGTTTATGTGGCACTTTCTGTCTCTTGGGCTAATACTTTCCTTGTGTCTTTGGTGTTCTTCGTTCTCCTTTAGTCCAGGTGGTTGGGACCAATTGATGCATCTTAGATGGCCGCCTGCAAGCTCTTAAGATCCCAGATGCCATTCACCAAAGTAGGACGCAGAACATTTTCTTAATAAGCTTTGTTATGCCAATTGTGTTTTTTTTTTAAATTGTGGTTTTATATATATATATATATATATATAACAAAACAATGGCCATTTAACACTTTTTACGTGTACATTTCAGTGACATTACCATCACCACTATCTATTTCCAGATGATTTTTTCCATCACCCTTAACAGAAGCCCCGTGTCCCCTAAGTAATGACTCCCCCTAGCCCTCTCCCTTCTGGCCCAGGTAGTCACTAACCAACTTTGGTCTCTATGTATTTGCCTGTTCTAGATATTTCATGTAAGCGAGAGCACATAGCATTTAACCAAATCAATGGCGGTCGAGTTGAGCTTGACTTATGGGACCCCACGTGTGTCAGAGTAGAAGTGTACTCCATAGGGTTTTCAGTAGCTGATTTGTCAGCAGTAGATCACCAGGACTTTCTTCCAAGGCTCTTCTCAGTGGACTCGAACCCCCAACCTTCCAGTTAGCAGCTGAGCGCATTGATTGTTTGCATAACCCAGGGACTCGCAACAGTACTTACAGCATTTGATTTTATTCTGAAGTGGGGCCTTATCCGACCATCAACACAGCTTTCTTTCAGAGCAGGAATCTGTGAGGCCCAGGAAAGGCTTATGCTCAACACCAGGTGAAGTCTGAAGTTCAACTTCTCTGTTTCTAGCTTGAGCATGTGCTCGTCAAACCGAAGATGACCCTCAACTCCAGGAGAACTGCACCAGGCGGCCTGGCCCTTGCGGCAGCCCTCCGTGTCTGGCCATCCATCTGGCACTTTGGTTTTTGTCTAAGGCCCCCTTCCTTCCTCCAAGCACATGAGTTTTGATTCCTGTGAGCTGGTAAGAGGGGCTTCATGCTAACTCACTTAGTTAATATATTAAAAAAAACCCAAATCAAACCTGTTGCTGTCGAATCGATTCTGACTCATAGCGACCCTATAGGACAGAGTAGAACTGCCCATAGGGTTTCCAAGGAGCAGCTGGTGGATTCGAACTGCCGACCTTTCAGTTAGCAGCCAAGCTCTTAACCACTGCACCACCAGGTCTCCTAGTTAACATATAATTCAGGTAAATTTGGGGGGCACCATGTCCCGAGCTCCCTAACCAGACGAGCAGTCAGAGGTGAGCAGGGCTCCCCATCACCTGACCCAGTGAGTTGACGGAGTTCATTCCCAGAAAAGACTTTACTGGACCCACTCCATGATGAGTCAGCCTGAGCCGCACCAGAAATAACCATCCTTTTCCCAGAAGGGAATCCTTTGGGACCAAAACCAAAACCAACCTCACTGCTGCCGAGTCAATTCCGACTCCCAGTGACCCCGAAGGACAGAGGAGAACTGCCCCGTGGGGTTTCTAAGGCTGTAAATCTTTGCAGAAACAGACTGCCACAGCTTTCTCCCGTGGAGTGGCAGGTGGGTTTGAACCGCTGACCTTCCGGTTCGCAGCCGAGCACTTTAACCACTGTGCCGCCAGGGCTCCTTTCCTTTGGGGCGGAAGCCGTGGAAGCCCCATCCACAAAGAAAATACATGGGGCTGCAGCACATGGAGCGCCAAAGCTTTGGCATCATCCTCTACTGGGTTAAAGGCTTGAGCCCTGGGGGCACAGTGGTTAAGAGCTCGGGGGCTAACCAAAAGGTCAGCAGTTCGAGTCCACCAGTCGCCCCTTGGAAACCCTCTGGGGCAGTTCTACGCTGTCCTGCGAGGTCGCTATGAGTCGGAATGGACTCTACAGCGCCGAGTTTGGTTTTCTGTTTTGATTATTGGCTCAGGTATCTGACACCTGTGTCTTACTATCCTTTTACAAAGGCTCGAATGCCGAGCTGACGTCTGTCCTCCAGGGCCACTGCTGCGCTGTCAGTGCTGACAGGTGCGAAGTATGGGGTACACAAATGGCCCCCACTCAGTAATGACAGACTAGGTGTATCCAAAATGTTGGAACCTGAGGGTCCAGTGGAAGACTTCTTGGGGTATAGCATACTCAGTTTCCCTTGGAGAAGACCAGATGCTATCTGTTGGCCCATTCAATCGTCAATCATTTACTGAACCCCCACAAAGTGTCAGACACGAGCAGGAGAGGAGAACGCAAATGTCAGATAAGAAGGGACCCCACTTTTGAGGAGACAGCGTTGTGGGGGAAAAGGCCACAAGTGAATGTCTCTTCCTATAGGGGGTGGGGAGAAAGAGCGGAAGTTCACTATGACACAGGCTGTAAGGGGCCCAAGCAAGTCGCTGCAAGAGCAAGTAGCAGGGCTCCACTCTCTTCTCAGAGTTAATAAAAGCTTTAAAAAGGAGGTGGCTCTGGGGTTGGTCTTGGAGGGATAATAGGAATTTGCCCAGTTTGGGTGGAGCATTGTGCTGGGAAGGGCAGTGACGGGGGCAAGGCAGGAGAGGTAGTGGCCGAGAGGAGGCTGAAGCTTTAGAACAAGGCTCCGCCCAAGACGGGACTGGAGGGACGTCCAGCGGAGGGGCAGCTATGCAGCCACAGGCTGAGTGGCCTTCTCTGCCTCAGTGTGGGCAGGTGGCCCTCGCCTGTGAAGGCTCTGAAGCCGACTTTAGAACATCACGATATGAAAACAGACATAGCTGTGCAGGAGAACATCTATCCTCTGCTCACTGGAGACGCTGAAACCATAGGTGATGTGTTAACGTGCGCTGAGTGATACCGCCTCCCGGGCAAAGCGGGGTTCACGCCGCCAGCAGGGCCAGAGAAATCCTGCCCTAGAGGCCAATCAGCGACGGCAATCTGCAATCAGGAGGCTGTCTGCTGACTGGAGGAAGAATCTGACATTTGTTGACTCACTCACTCACTCAGGAGAGATTCACTGACCACCTCCCCATGCCAGGCCCTGTTCCAGGTACGGGGGCCCCAGTGGGGAACGCAGGCCCTGCCTTCACAGTACGTGTACTCTGCCGGGGGATACAGCACATAAATATTTAATGAATTAAAGAATAAAATAATTACACAGGCAAAAAAGAAAAAAAAAAAACCTGATAAACTGAACGTCATCAAATTTTAAAACTTTTTGTGCTTCAGAAGACACCATAAAAAAAAGTGAAAAGACAACCCACAGAACGGGAGAAATCATACTTCTGATAAGGGACTTGTATTTAGAATACATAAAGAACTCTTACATTTCAATAACAAAAAGACAAAGAACCCAATTAAAAAATGGGCAAAAGATCTAAATAAACATTTCCCCAAAAAAAATACACAGACGGCCAACAAGGCAGATGAAAAGATGCTCAGCATCATCAGCAACCAGGGAACTACAATGAGATGTCACTCCACACCCTACTGTTGTGTTGTTAGTTGCCACTGACTTGGCTCTGACTCACAGCAACCTTGTGCGTAACAGAACGAAACACTGCCCGGCCCTGCGCCATCCTCACGACTGTCGTTATGCTCGAGCCCACTGTTGCAGCCACTGTGTCAATCCATCTCGTCGAGGGTCTTCCTCTTTTTGGCTGACCCTCTACTTTACCAAGCATGATGTCCTTCTCTGGGGACTGGTCCCTCCCGATAACATGTCCAAAGTATGTGACAGGAAGTCTTGCCACCTTCTCTTCTAAGGAGCATTTTGGCTGCGATTTTCTTTTTCTTTAAATGTAAAAGCTATTTATTGCAGCACTGTGTTTATTTTACTTTTTTAAATAACATTTTACTGTGTTTTTGGTGAAGGTTTACACAGCACTTTAGGTTCTCATTCAACAACTTTTTCCAAGACAGATTTGTCCATTCTTCTGGCAGTCCATGGTATATTCAATATTCTTCACCAACACCATAATTCAAAGGCATCAATTCTTCTTTGGTCTTCCTTACTCATTGTCCAGCTTTCGCACGCATATGAGGCGATTGGAAACACCATGGCTTGGGTCAGGAGCAACTTGGTCCTCAAGGTGACATCTTTGCTTTTCAACACTTTAAAGAGGTCTTTTGCAGCAGAGGGGACATCTTTCACAATTCGTATAGCAGCACTGGAATAACTATGGGTGACCCTATGGGGAGCTTTGTTAAACAGGCCTAGATGGAGTCTGTCTGTGGACCCACTGAGTCAAAGGGCACAGCCTGGGTATGCATTTGCTGAAGTAGCTCCCTGGTGCTTGTGAGGTGCACCCAGCTGGTTGCTGTTGCTGTCAGCTGCCGTCAAGTCGGCCCCTGACTCATGGCAACCCCATGCACAACAGTTTTGGACTGTTGTGATCCATAGGGCTTTCGCTGTCTGATTTTAAGAAGTAGATGGCCGGGTCCTTCTTCCTAGTCCGTCTTAGTCTGAAAGCTTCACTGAAATCTGTTCAGCATCATAGTAACACACACACCTCCACCGGCAGATGGGTGGTAGCTGTGCTTGAGGTGCTTTGATTGGCTGGGAATTGACCTAAGGTTCTCTGCATGGAAGGCAAGAATTCTACCACGGCACCACCGCTGACCTCTGCACCCAAGTTCCCAAAGCCCAGAAACCCAACGCCGTCGAGTCGATTCTGACGCACAGCTACCCTCTAGGACAGAGCAGAACTGCCCCGTAAGGTTCCAAGGCTGTAATCTTGACGGAAGCAGACTGCCACGTCTTTCTCCTGAAGAGCGGCTGGTGGGTCCGAACTGACAACATATTAGTTAGCAGCGAGTGCTTAACCACTGTGCCACCAGGGCTCCCTGTACCCAAGTTAAGAATCCTCCAAAGTAGTCAGGCTGCATCAGAATCCTCTGGCAGGCTTGTTAAAGATGCAGAGTAGGAAAGGAGCCCGGAAATCTGGTTTTTGAATTATTGGAGGCAAGTGTTCTGCACCAGGCTTTGAAACCCTGGCCCCAGGAACCAACACAGTCACTGCCGTTGGAGGTTTAAAGGAATTGAGACCCAGAGTGCACAGGACAAACGCCTTCCCTTGGGCTCTGAATCTGGCTGGAAGCCTGAGCCCCAGCATTACCCTCCTCCAGCCTGTGAGTGGTCAGACAGGAGCCTCGGTGACATCACCCTGCCCACCAGGCCCCAGAGGAAGCTCACACCATCTTCAACAAGTGTTTCTTATTTTGCCTCAAATGGCAAACAGCTTCTGTAGAAGAATTCTCACGTATGTGACGCATATGCTTTTTGTTAATCCTTACATTCCTCTGTTCATGCCCTAATTTAATAATTATTTATTGAGTGGGTCTCCATGTGCCTCGTGGGGCAATATGCCTTTGTGATGCAGTGCCTGCCGCCTCCAAGGAGAAGCTTCCCGCTTGGGAGAAGGACCAACCAGCCCGGGGGCAGACAGTTCTTAATCTTGTATGATGAGCACGTGGGCGAGGCGTGGCAAAGGGCTGACACTGGTCTTCGTTACAAGAGAAGCATTAGCTTCCCCTGCCCCTACTCCCATAAGTTGGAGTTTCCAACTCATTACTAGTATTATTATTTCTTTTCCTTTTAACTAACAAAAAACTCAACAAGTTCTTTAAATTATAGAATCCAAGATTGGACAGAGTGGTCTACCAGAGTCATACCAGGGCTGACTTTCATGGGAAAATTAGCTCACCATCTGAACACAGAGGTCACAGTTACAAACAGCAGTTACAAATGACAATACCAAAAAAATGTCATTTCATAAAATGGTAAGATCTAGCTGAGGGTCCCTTATTCAGAAGTTTATCTAGCAGACTATGAAAGTGAGGAGAGGCCCCTGTAGCAAGTTTTGTGGGACCTGTACTCTCTCAGGTATTTATTCAGCAGATAAGACCCAGTTCATTCCGTGGGCCAGGCATGGAGGTGCAGTAGATGCCGGCCCTCAGCAAGCCTCTCTGTTATACATACGAGCATGAAGTGATGGCCTTAGCAGTTGGTCTTACCTAGAAACATACATCAGCTGAGGGCTCAAGCTTCAGGACACGCTCATGAGGACAGAGATGGAAGCAAAGGCTGTCTCTCAGGATGTGAGATGTCCAGACTGTACATGTCCAGGAGATGCCTGATGGCCTGATGCCAAGAACCTCGATGATCAATACCCAATTAGAACGGTTGCAAAACCCGTGCTACAGAAGCTGAACTTAAAGCATTGAATTAAGGAAGACCCACTAATATAATTAAATGCTGAAGCACGTGTCTCTTTTGTACCATCAAGAACAATATAGGGTGATGGACTTTTGTTTTCTAGATTACCACTGATTTTCTGCAAGAGGCTGAGTTTTAACATTTCCAGTTAATTGGCTAGCTTAAAATTATCGCCACACGTCCATGTAGTTAAGGGCTCTTTCTGGTTGTTTCAATGGCTAGGTTTTAAATTCAGCTTCGCTGGAGTTGTTGTTGTTGTTAGGTGGCATTGTTAGGTGGTTCTGACTCACAGCGACCCTGTGTACAACAGAACGAAACACTGCCTGGTCCTGCGCCGTCCTCACAGTCAATGTTATGCTTCAGCCCATTGTTGCAGCCACTGTGTCAATCCGTCTTGTTCAGGGTCTTCCTTTTTTTCACTGACCCTCTGCCCTACCAAGCATGGTGTCCTTCTCTGGGGACTGGTCCCTCCTGATAACATGTCCAAAGTACGGGAGACGAAGTCTCGCTATCCTTGCTTCTAAGGAACACTCCGGCTGTACGTCTAAGATAGATTTGTTTGTTTTTCTGGCAGTCCATGGTATATTCAATGTTCTTCGCCAACACCATAATTTAAAGGCATCAATTCTTCTTCAGTCTTCCTTGGAGGTTGTTAGTGTAAAAATAATAATTTTCCCCAGGTTCTTTGAGTTGAGTCTATATAAAAGAATGTATGGTCGTCAGACTGCTCAAGACCCCATATGTTTGTTCTGAACCCACTGGAATATATTAAACCTCTGATTGTTCTAGAAGCAGATTGTGCGGGATGAAAGGAGTGGCTTATTTATGACTTTCCATGCTCTCTAGCCCTATAGAAGTAATCAATCAATGTTCTCTGTGATTCCATTCCACATTTTCCACGTGTTCCTCCCCCACAGGACACTTCAGCTCATTCTTTATTCTCCTTTTGAAAATGTTTTCACTTGTCTTGCTTCCCACACTGGTTTCTAGTTCTGTGCAGGTGGCTAGACTGACCACACACTGTCTCTTCCACGCAGGGGGAAGGACGGTACACGGATGCTGTCAGAGCTCCATCAATGGCCCCCTGGATCTCTTTACTACCGCCAGGGACACTAACTTCCCAAGTGTCAGACCTGCGCGCTTTTTGTTGAAGGATGGCCCCAGGCTGCTGGGACCCTCCTTGCCTGTGAACATGGAGAGATGGAAGTGCCTGGAAATCCACATCCCATTGGGGCAACTCTTGACCAAACTCCCTCGGCCCTGACTGGGACACTCTGTGGTGTGACCTATACTTGGATTGAGCCAGTTACCCACCACCTCTCTCACCACTTGAGGACATTGCTTGATACCACCACACCCTGACTTGGCCTTCTTCCCTTCCAGCCCTACTTCTCCACTCTTCTCATGGTTGTTCCTGGGAGAAAAACCAGTTGCCACTGAGTTGACTACAACTTATTGTGACCCATGTGTGTCAGAGTAGAACTGTGCTCCATAGGGTTTTCAGTGGCTGATTTTTTGGAATCAGATCACCATGCCTTTCTTTAGAGGTGCCTCTGGGTGGACTTGAACCACCAACCTTTCAGTTAGCAGCTGAAAGTGCTAACTATTTGCACCACACAGGGACTCCCTGCTGGGAATACTTTCTAGTAAATCTTTCAAGTGGCGTCTTGTCTCAGGATTTCCTTCTAGAAACTTATCCTAAGATGGTGGAAAAGACGCTGTCACAGAAACAGCTTCCTTCCTCTGTCCCGGCCTTGGCATCAGTGGGAGCATTTAAGGCTCTGAGCAAATGACCTCCCGGGTCTTGTAAACTTCTCATCCTCTCTAATGCACGGTGCAGGGCAGATTTACTTCACTTGGGACTGCCAGTTCTAAGCAAATCAGGACCTTTTAAAACAAAGAATCCCACCCACCAAACATTAAGGATGCCAGCTAAGAAAGCCTTGCAGAGTTAAATGGCCCACAGATGATTTTAATCCACTTAAGTGCCTCTTAAACATGGACTCATTGAATCATCGTTCCCAAGCATTTTCTCTTTGTCTGCTTTGGGAAGGACGCCTCCTACGCTGTCCACACCAGGCTCCAGGGAATGAGGGCAGGGACCCTGAGGAGCAGCATATAGCCCCTCTCCTCGTCACAGAGCTTCACAGGAGAAGGAACTGGAACTCTGGAAACTTCCCAAATTGCAATTGCACGATGATGTTTTTCAAACTGACTTGGATTAAAATCTCAGCTCTGCCACTTACCAGTTGGTGCCTTAAGTACTCCTCTGCAGATAGCAATTCGTCCCTGCAACCTTGCTGTAAGGATTCAATGAGTTATGATGGTGGCTGCTGCCAGGGTTCTCGTTCTTGCTATTAGGCTCTACTGAGGGACTTCTCAAGCGTTTCCTTTGTTCTGCCACTCACACCTGCTGGCAGATCCATAGGATGTTCAAAGCCATGCTCAGTTTTGCTGGGGGGATGAAAACTAAGATAATGGAGCTAACATGTGCTGAACTCTGACCACGTGGCAGACACTGCTCTGAACGCTTTGCTTAAATAAGCTGACTTACACGTTGTAGCGAGGGTAATGAAGGTCCAGGGGCAATCTCTAAGTTGCATGCCTGCCACCCCCGCCCAATTTCAAGATAAATAGATGTCAATAGCAGCGAGGCAGCAGCAGAAACGCCTTCCCCCCTCCTGTCTGGCGTGTCAGTCAGGCACCTTTCATATTTGTGGCACCTCAGGATGTCATTCCATGTCTCGTCTGGTGCCCTCTTGGACTTGCACCTGGGGGCAACTGCCCCCCTCTGCCCTCCTCCTCCCTACACCTCCATTCTCAACAATCCTATAATGTGTTATAATCATCCCATTTTAGAGATGAGGATACAGGAGCCCAGGGAAGGTGAAGGAACTTGTGGTAGAGCCTGGTAGTCTAACCCTGGAGCCTAGTAGTCTAACCTTGGAGCCTCATTGTCTAACCTTGGAGCCTGGGAGTCTAACCCTGGAGCCTAGTAGTGTAACCCTGGAGCCTAGCAGTCTAACCTTTGAGCCTGGTAGTCTAACCTTGGAGCCTACTAGCCTAACCTTGGAGCCTAGCAGTCTAACCCTGGAGCCTGGCAATCTAACCCTGGAGCCTGGCAGTCTAACCTTGGAGCCTGGTAGTCTAACCTCGGAGCCCATGCTGCCTCATAGACAGCAGTATGCAAAGAGGCCCTGCAGAGGGTCCGGTGCAGTTTTTTCTGCTTTGCTCTGCCATATCCTTCCTGCAGCACAGCAGTTCTCAAACCCTGTCTTGTGGCAGAATCACCTAGAAGCAGTTAAACGCAGACTGCTGGGCCTCACCCCCAGAGTTTCTGACTCAGTAGGTCCAGTGTGGGGCCCATGAGTTTGTACTTATAATCAGTTCCCAGGTGATGTGGCTGCTGCTGGTCAGGGTGCTACCTGTTGGGCAGCGTGGATCTAGATTCTCCAGAAGCACTGGTGGCTTCCTTCCTTCGTTCTGGAGGGAAGCACCTTCCTGGGCAGGATCCACAATGGAAGACAGTCCCATGGGAGACAGCTGGAGTTGGCCTTCTGAGTCAGGGGACACTGAATAACCCTTTTGCCTGGGGCAGAGGATGCTGGGGAATCTGTGGGGCTCCCTGCTGCTGACAAGGGAATCCTTCACCAGCCGCCAGCTGCCACTGTGACACCTACTCGTCACCCTTCTCCAGCTTGTCTCCACCTCCCCTTCTGAGAAATGGGGCTAGAAAACTATCTCATAACAGTGCTGCGGTGAAGAAATGCTAACGAGGAACCCAAAGTGAGGAGGAGAGGTGGACTAACATTTATGGAGTGCCTTCTTCATGTCTGGAGCCCAGGTGGCACAGTGGTTAACAGCTTGGCTGCTCACCAAAAGGCTGGCAGTTCAAACCCACCAGGCGCTCCTTGGAAACCCTGTGTGGCAGTTCTACTCTGTCCTGTAGGGTTGCTATGAGCCGGAATCAACTCAGTGGCAATGGGTCTGGTTTTCTGTTGTTGCTGTTCTCCATGTCTGGCCTTGCAAGTGCCATCTTGTTAAATTCTGACACCGGGAGGCAGGTCTCAAAATCCCCACCTCACAGAGGAAGAAACTGAGGCTCTGAGAAGTTGGGCAACTTGCCGAAATGCACACAGCTATTAAAGGGCTGAAGGCGGGATTCAAACCCAGGTCTGTCTGGCTGCAGAGGCCCTATATTTCCTCTACCCCAGGCTGCCTCCCTGTGACCGTTCAAGTGGCGGCCACCCTGCCTCCGAGGTAAATAAGCAGCCACTTTCCCCTGGCACTGAGCAGGCTGCCAAGAGAGGCCCTTGGCCCCACGTGGTGCTTTCTGCCAGGGAAGGAAACACAATGCAGCATTTCAAACCACAGAACAGACTCTGGTCTGTGCGGCGTTTTCCGGCCAGAAAGGAAAGATAAAGGGATCGGACGGTGTCTCATCCGCCTGGCGGATCAGTGGCTCATCCTCAGCCCAGACAGGAACAGCGTGTGACCACAAACACGGTGGCCCCGGGCCTCTGGAGCTGGCCAGGAGACCCCATGCTGGCAGCCAACATGGCCAACCATGAGTCCCAACCAGCAGCTCCCTCGTGAAGAACACTCAACAGCCTTGCTTTTTATAAGGAGCAGAGAGAGTTGCCTTTGGCACGAGGTTCAGCTTTCCTGCCCTGTTCCACGATCTCATGAATGAGGTGCTGAAAGCACCTCCAGCGCCCCTTCCCCAGCTTCAACCACCTCGGCTTCACAGCTCAGACTTCCTGCTTCTTTGGGGAGAGAGCTTGTTTCCTGTCTTCTTAATTTGAGGCCCTCCTCCATCCCAATCCACTGCCCTCCTCTCTATTTGGAGACTGAGGGTCATCTCTTAATCTGGAACCTTCTAAATGAGGGTGGCAGAGGAAGGAGATTCTGTCTTTCTCATGAGCACCAACGTCCTCACCAGCAGATGAATTTTTAACCGCTGGAAAACGACACGCAGGGCAAGACTTCTGCGTTCGAATCTTACATTTAGGCGGCATTAAAGGGTGAAAGCAAGGGTCATGTGAACTTTCGGACAACAGACTTGCATTGTCCAGGGCTCCAAGTTCCTTAAAGGGTTTCCGAGAAACAGCCTTCCTAGCCAGAAATCCTGTCTGCTGTCAGCAGGCACGTCACACCCCACACCACTATCTCGAGCTAAGAGTGTTTTAACCCATTCCCTTCCAGAGCCCTTGGTCATGCCCTAGAGTTTTAAGTGGACACTTAGGAGTGAGGATGGGGGTGGAGAGAACCTCCTCCTTCATCAACATGAGGTGGGCAGGAGGACCAGGGGATCAAATCCCTCATCTGTTACTAGCTGTGAGACTTCTACCAAGTTACTTGTCTGCTCTCTTCATTGGTACATGAGGATCGCAATGCTACCGCAGACATCTGGTTTTTTCTTTGCCACCCACATCCATTCATTCTTCTGATGACCCTACCTCAAATTCCCTCTGGGGAGCCACCCCCTCCCCACCCTCAGTCCATGCGTTTTGGGAGGCACGCCACCTCATTCCCATATCCCCTAAGAGGTAGGGTATGTGACCCAGGCTTAAACCACTTGGGCCCATGAGACTCAATGAGATGCAAGGAAACTTCTACTGAAGCTTTTATGAAATGAGCTTATTCATGAGACCGTGCATCTGGATGGCCTAGCAGTCATTTTGCCAACTCAAGGGGACAGCCAAAATGAGAAAGAGAAGCTGTACCTAACTTACAAGTCTCTAACATCCACCCTGAGTAGGTACAGTGGTTTTAAAATATGTCCACAAATTATTTGACACTCCTCCTTTAAAAAAAAAAACAAAACCAAACCAAATCCGCTGCCAGCAAGTCAATCCTGACCCATAGCAACCCTACAGGACAGAGCAGAACTGCCCCATAGAGTTTCCAAGGAGCACCTGGCGGATTCGAACTGCTGACCTTTTGGTGAGCAGCAATAGCTCTTAACCACTACACCACCAGCGTTTCCCTCCTTTCAAAAGGTGAGGCTAATTCCCCTCCCCTTGAATGTGGCTCTGACTTAGTCACTTCCAAAGAACAGAATAGGGCAGGAGCCATGTTGTGTGACTTCCGAGGCTAGGTTATAAAAAGGATAGTTTCTGACTAGCTCTGTTCTCTTGGACGGCTCACTCTGGGAGAAATCAGCCCCCATGCTGTGAGGACACTCAGTCAACCTGTTGGAGAGGCCCACTTGGGAAAGAACTGAGGCCTCCTGCCAGCAACCACACCAACTTGCCAGGAAGTGAGTAGGCCACTTTGGAAGCAGACACCCTCTCCCCAGTCAAACCTTTAGTCAACTGCAGTCCCTGCCAATCTCTTGACTGTAATCTCATGAGATCCTGAGCCAGAACCTCCCCCAATTTCCTGACCCACTGTGAGAGATAATAAATGTTGATTGCTGCATTAAGCCACTAAGTTCTGAGGTAATTTATCACACAACAGAGAATGAATACAGTAGGCATTGTTAGGGCTACTATCCAGGTGAGGAAGCAGAGGCCCAAAGTCAGACAGTGGGGACAGGGGACTGAATGGTGGACTGCCCCCTCCAACTCCAAGGCCAGAGTCTTATCCTTCATGCCTCTTCAGGCAGCCTGGAGAGTCACCAAACCTTTCTTGTATTTTGACCATGAGTAGGGTGACCATGTACCCATTGGCCTGGGACAGTCCAAGTTTATGCCTGGTGTCCTGGGGTAATTATGAATAATGCCCTTTCAGTTCCCAAAGTGTCCCAGTTTGATAGATTACGTGGTCATCCCTGAAGCCAGGAATCCCCCTCAAACACTTGAGTCCTCAGAGTTCCTCTTAGAGGACTCCCTGAGGCCAGAACGATTCTGTTCAGAGTCCAGGTGAGAGGCTTGCTGGGCCAGGATCATGATGCCTTCTCACACCGACCACACTTATGAGCGTATCCTCCTACGTTCTCTCTCATTGTTCTCTTTTTTTGGGGAGGGGGGGTACGATATTTGTTTTCTTGACAGGACTGTCATTTGCCTGATGTCAAAGACCAGGCTCTGACCCTAACTGGGAAGCAAGGTGGCAGAGAGGGAAGGTGTGTCATCAGACAGACAGGGGTTCCAACCCCTCCAACAGCTTTGTGACTTGGAGCAAAGCACAACTGTTCCAAGCTGGGATTTCACTTCTGTACAGTAGAGACCGTCATTTCAACTCCGCAAGAGTTAACAGGCGCATTTCCTGAGAGGATGACGTCACTTTGCCTAACACAGCTCCTGCCATGTAGGAGGCGTGCTCCTTCCTCCCCAGCACAGTCCTGTGTCCAATATTTGTGAAAATAAACCCAGAATAGTAAGCAGAACACTGTACTTAATTTTCTCTATAATAAGAATGAAGCAGATGGAATCTTCTCTTTCCTGTGTCAGAATGGAAGTTTCATCCAGAGACTATTCCTTGTAGATACTGAATTCATGCTCTCTACCTCAGACTTTCCAAAACCTATTGTTATGGATGAAATGGTGTCCCCCTAAAATATGTGTTGTAAATTCTAACCCCTAAACCTGTGGTGGAACCCTCGTAGCACAACGGTTAAGGGCTCAGCTACTAACCAAAAGGTCGGCAGTTCAAATCCACCAGCTGCTCCTTGGATACGCTATGCGGCAGTTCTACAATGTCCCATAGCGTCGCTATGAGTTGGAATCCACTGAAGAGCAACAAGTTTGTCTTGGGTTTTTTTTGCATACCTGTGGTTATAGTCCCATTTGGGAATGGGCTTTCCTTGTTATGTTAATGAGGCAGTTTTATGTCGGGTATGTCTTGAGTCAATCTCTTCTGAGATACAAAAGGAGCAGAAGAAGCAGAGATGGAGGAAGACAGACGCCATGCCACATGAAGATCACCAAGAAGCCAAAAGGCAGAAATGAGACAAGAACCTTCCCCCAGAGCCGACAGAGAGAGAAAACCTTCCTAGGGAGCCGGCACCTTGAATTCGGACTTACAGCCCCCTAAACTGTGAGAAACTACCTTTCTGTTTGTTAAAGTCACCCGCTCATGGTGTTTCTGTTACAGCAGCACTAGATAACCGTCTCAGGCGTGCTCCACTCCTCCCATGTAAGGTTCTCAAACGAAGGATGAATAGGGAAGATGAAGGAGCCCTGCTGGCGCAGTGGTTAAGAGCTCAGGCTGCTCACCAAAAGGTCAGCAGTTTGAATCCACCAGCCGCTCCTTGGAAACCCTATGGGGCAGTTCTACTCTGTCCTATAGGGTTGCTATGAGTCAGAATTGACTCGACGGCAATGGGTTAGTGAGGATGATGTCCCCAGTACAAGCAGGCTGAGGCCGTCATCTGAAAGGATGCATTTGTAAGTGAGAGCAGGCATTTGCCAAGTCCAGCTGACCGAAAGCCCAGCCATGCCCATCCACCCTTCTGCTAACCAGCTGAAAGGAAAGAGCTACCCCAAACACCGCCCCTCAGCTCCTGGCTCTCCCCGTCCATGAATTCTCCCATCGCCTATTTCAAAGGCACAGACTTGCTTCTCTGGCCCCATCTGGCCCCTTGTCTTCACGCCCGGGTAGAGGCTGTGAGAGAAAAAGTGGTGCTCAGAGACTGTTTCCAGGACGCAGCGTCTGCCTTGGGACACTTAAGAGAAGGCGTCTGTCTCCTGCACCCAGCTCAGCAGGCTGATGAACGAACCGGAGGGGCTGTTTATTACTTCACTGGGAGACAAACCTCTCCCCACAGCCAGAGCCACATGCCAGGCCGGCCCCTGACCAGAGCTGACGGTGAGCATCATATCAGGACGGGAAGAATTAGACAGAAATAATGCCTTTGATGCCTCAGGCATGGTCCTTGGTGCTTTATGCGAACATCTAATCTAATCAGCGCAACAAACCTGTGAGGTCGATAATATGATTAGTTCAGTCTTACAGGTAAGAAAGAGGAGGCCAGGGTAGCGGTATCATTGAAGTTACCCGAAGTCCAGTGGGCAGTGCGCAGCGGTGGGAATGGGGGCCAATTTAAAGCTAGGAAGTGCTAGAGTCCCCTGCTCTTAACCACTTTATCGTGCTGCTTTGCAGATAAATTAACTATCAAGTGGCGTCATGCCACAGTGGTCTGGCAGAGCCATCTGCATAACAACGGGGTATCAGCACAGGTAGTGGTGAAGAGTGTGGAGATGGGACCAAACCTGGACTCCACCACATATGGAACCTGTAAGACCTAAATGCCCTCACACGTGACATGAAGTTGTTGTTAGGTGCCGTCGAGTTGGTTCCGACTCACAGCCACCCTATGGACGACAGAACGAAACCCTGCCCGGTCCTGCGCCATCCTCACAGTCGGTGTTATGCTTGAGCCCACGGTTGCAGCCACTGTGTCCGTCCATCTCGTTGAGGGTCTTCCTCTTTTTTTGCTGACCCTCTACTTTACCAAGCATGATGTCCTTCTCCAGGGACTGGTCCCTCCTGATAACATGCTCAAAGTATGTGAGATGAAGTCTCGTCATCCTCGTTTCTAAGTAGAATTCTGACCGTACTTCTTCCAAGATAGACTTGTCTGTTCTTCTGGCAGTATACATGGTATATTCAATATTCTTCGCCAATACCCCAATTCAAAGGTGTCAATTCCTTTTCAGACTTCCTCATTCATTTTCCAGCTTTTCATGTATATGAGGCGATTGAAAATACCATGGCTTGGGTCAGACACACCTTAGTCCTCAAAGAGACATCTTTGCCTTTGAACACTTTAAAGAGGTCTTTCATGGCAGATTTGCCCAATGCAATACATTGTTTGATTTCTTGACTGCTGCTTCCATGGGCATTGACTGTGGATCCAAGTAAGAGGGAATCCTTGACAACTTCAATAATATCTTCATTTATCATGATGTTGCTTATTGGTCCAGTTGTGTGGATTTTTGTTTTCTTTATGTTGTATACAGTATACAGCCATACTGAAGGCTGTAGTCTTTGAGCTTCATCAGTAAGTGCTTCAAGTCCTTTTCACTTTCAGCAAGCAAGGTTGTGCCATCTGCATATCGCAGGCTGTTAGTGAGTCTTCCTCCAATTCTGATGCTGTGTTTGGATTAAAATGAGGTTAATACAGGGTTTCTCAACCTTGACACTACTGACATTCTGGGCCAGATACTTTTTTGTTGTGGGGACTGTTCTGTGTATTGTAGGGTGTTTAGCAGAATCTCTGGCCTCTATCTCCAAAAAAAAACCTATTGCCACCGAGTCGATTCTAACCCATAGTGATCCTATAAGACAGAGTAGAACTGTTCCATATGGTTTACAAGGAGCAGCCGGTGGATTTGAACTACCAACCTTTGAGTAAGCAGCCTACCTCCTAGATGCCAGTATTACCCCTTCTTCCCAAGGTGTGACAACTAAAAATGTCTCCAGAAATTGTCAAATGTCCCCTGGGGAGTAACATCGGCCCTGGCCGAGAACCACTTGGATAATCATACCTACCCCAACCTCTAGGTTAGGGTAGATGGTTTGCAAAAATGGCCACCATTCTCCATCCCTCCCTGGATGCAACTGCTTTTGCGGTTTGGCTTTCCAGCTCCTCCCATCACAGAGGTGAACTTTATTTCTCCCCTTCGAATCTGCGCAGGATTCATGACTTGCTTTGACCAATAGAACGCAGCAGTGGTGATTCGGTGCCTGCTCCAAGCTTAGCCCTCGAGAGGCCTTGTAACTTCTACTCACTCTGTTGGAATTCTGTCAAGACCACGTGAGCCTGGGCTAGCCTGCTGAAGGATGAGAGCCACACAGCTCATCACTCTCGCTGCCTCCAGACATCAGCTGGGTCCCGGCTGACTGCCAGCTAACCACAGACGCATAAGTGAGGTCAACTGAGATCAGCCAAGCCTGGCCCGGACCCAAAAGGCGGCTAACACCGAGTCCTGAGCAATGTTCAATGGTTACTGTATTAAGCTCCTAAACTTTGGGGTGGTTCGTTACACTAACGGATACAGAGGTACCGTGAAGAGTAAATGAGAGCACCTGAGAACTACCTAGGCCCCACCTGGCCCATAGGAAGCACCATGATGACGTGATCACCCTCCTCCCACCCCACACCCCCTAGAGCCTGTGCTAGCCGAGAGCAGAGGGCTTCCTGCTTGTCCACACTTCACTTTCCAAGACGTGAAGATCAACTCTTCCTTCTTGGTTAAAGCCCCAAGGAGAGGCAGAACCGATATCCATAGGGGAAAACATTATTAAAGAGAAAGAGAACAGAGACAAGAATTACAGTAGAATGGATTTTACAAGGCTTTCAGTGTGAGATCATATTATTGAGTCTGTCCACTTGTGAGAAGGGAAAGAGGCGGAGATGTGGAATGTGCTCACGAAGCCCTGACATGACCTCATTTTGCTTTGTACGCAGGTCCCCTGGGGGCTGAGGAATGAACTTCTGAACGTAGAAAAACATACCAGCTCAGAAGATGTATGGCAAAAAGTGGCCATCAATTTTATTTACTGTCCCCAAACCTTCAAAGCACCCGGGGGTACTGCAAATAAAAAGAAACATAAGAGGAATACAAACATAATAAAAACAAGGGAGGTGTTCCATAAACTCCTTCAAAGAAGGTGTTTTTCCTTGCCGGCTGAAGGGATCTCTAGGATCCCACATAAACAGAAAACAACTTACTTGAAAGTTGTTCCTTAACAAAATATTTGCAGATCACTGAAGCACATTTAATTTTATATTCGAATTGCATTGACCTCCGCTAAAATTCTTCAACATTTTCAGCATTAACCCTTGCATAAACAGAAGGACTTTGGGAATAAAGTCAATCAACACTTTCACCATTTTGCCAAGTCTGGATTTTATTTGTTTAGCTCAAAATAAGGTTTCTTACGCAACAGAGCTTAAAGGTCACGGATTTTCAGATATTTCCACATTGAAAATTTTTCTTAATTTATATTCAGTGTCAAGAACCGTGTATTCCATTTTTCCACCTGAAAACAATACTTCTCAATACAGGCAAACTGGGAAAAATAAAAAAAGTAGAACGTGAACAAGATGCAATCAGCCCAACACCTGTGCAATGAACACCGCAGACATTTTATTTCCTCTGCTGAGTGAAAATTAAACTAAGGCCTTAGCTTTGATGGAAGGGGTCTAAGAGACACTTAGCTGGCAAATATTTGTCCTGGTGGCTGAGTGGAGCTGCCTTCAGGGTTTTACTTGCTAACTGGGTGGCGGCCGGGTGGGAGCAGAAGCTCTGGGAGCAGGCGGGGTCACTGCGCTGCTATCTGAACCCAAATAACTGACCTTGGCTCTCCGGGGGACTTGGGCACGTCCCTTCTCAGCCCCTCTTTCCTCAGTTGAAAAATGAGGGGCCTGGGTTTGCTGGTAGAGGAGCTCTGGTGGTGCAGTGCTTAAACGCTCAGCTGCTAACCGAAAGGTCAGTGGTTGGAATACACAAGTCACTCGGCGGGAGAAAGATGTGGTGGTCTGCTTCCACAAAGATTACAGCCTTGGAAACCCTATGGGGCAGTTCTACTCTGTCCTATGGGGTTGCTGTGAGTCGGAATCGACTCGACGAACATGGGTTTGGGTTCTCTGGTGGCCCTAAAATTATACCATTCCAAGTGACAAAGTTCACGCTTCTATGCCCATTTTCCCCCCAAATTAGGATTTCATTAATATTATTTAAAACGAATTATTATGCTTACATAGAATGTATAAAATGAAATACTACAGAGCAAGATTTACCGGGCCACAACCACCGAGACAGTGAGCCTTCTCTCTAGTTTCTATACGCTACCTAGAGCTGTACTACGCAGAGTGTGGCCCGCGGACTGCAGGTCGTTGGTGAACTGTTACTACCTGGGACAAGGGCAAAAGGGAAAGGTAGTGATCTGATAGGGTAATTTATGTCTGTTGAACAGAACAATAAAAAACTTGGGTTTATATTTTGCACATTCTTTTTTTTTTGCCAGTTCAACTTTTTACAGGTGTACAACTTATTGACAGCAATTACTATTATCGGCTGTGCGATACCCTTAATCAGTGGAATTTTTCCATCACCGTTAACTTCCCTTTTCCCTCTCCTTCCTGCTCTTGGTAACCACTAACCAACTTTGGTCTCTATACATTTGCCTTTTTTTGTCTTTTTATACAAGTGAGGTCAAACAATATTTGTTGTTTTGTGATTGGCTTATTTCGATCAGCATAATGTCTTCCAGCTCCATCCACACTCTAGCGTGTATCAAGGCTTCATTTCTCCTCCTGGCTGAGTACTATTCCATTGTATGTATGGACCACATTTTGTTTATCCATTCACCTGTTGATGGGCATTTAGGATGTTTTCACCTTTTGGCTATTGTGAACAGTGCTGCAATGAACATTGGTACACAAGTCTCTTTTTGAGTCTCTGTTTTCAAGTCTTTGGGGTATATACCTAGAAGTGGAACTGCTGGGTCATATGTTAGTTCTATTTTTAGTTTTCTGAGGAACTGCCACATTGTTCTCTGCAACAGCCGTACCATTTTACATTCCTACCAGCAAAGAATAAGGCTTCCAATTTCCTCACATCCTGGCCAACATTTGTTATTATTATTTATCTTCGCTATCCTGTTGCTGTTGTTAGGTGCCATCGAGTGGGTTCCGACTCACAGCATCCCTATGTGTAACAGAACAAAACACTCCCTGGTCCTGCACCATCCTCATAACTGTTGTTATGCTTGAGCCCCTTGTTGCAGCCACTGTGCCAATCCATCTCATTGACGGCCTCCCTCTTTTTCGCTGACCCTCTACCAAGCATGATGTCCTTCTCCAGGGACTGGTCCCTTCTGATAACATGTCCAAAGTATGTGAGACGAAGTCTTGCCATCCTTGCTTCTAAGGAGCATTCTGGCTGTACTTTTTCTAAGACAGATTTGTTCATTCTTTTGGCAGCCCATGGTATCTTCAATATTCTTCGTCAACACCATAATTCAAAGACGACAATTCTTCTTCAGTCTTCCTGATTCAATGTCCAGCTTTCACACGCATATGAGGCGATTGAAAACACCATGGCTGGGGTCAGGTGCACCTTAGTCTTCACAGTGACATCTTCGCTTTTCAACACTTTAACAGCAGATTTGTCCAATGCAATGCGTCTTTTGATTTCTTGACTGCTGCTTCCATGGGTGTTGACTGTGGATCCAAGTAAAATGAAACCCTTGATGACTTCAATCTTTTCTCTGTTTATCATAATGTTGCTTATTAGTCCAGTTGTGGGAGCTTTTGTTTTATGTTGTACCCAGTACACAGCCATACTGAAGGCTGTGGTCTTTGACCATCACCAGTAAGTGCTTCGAGTCCTCTTCACTTTCAGCAAGCAAGGTTGTGTCATCTGCATATCACAGGTTGTTAATGAGTCTTCCTCCCATCCTGATGCCATGTTCTTCTTCATATACTCCAGCTTCTAGGATTATTTGCTCAGCAGACTGAATAAATATGGTGGAAGGATACAACCAAGACACACACCTTTCCTGACTTTAAACCATGCTATATCTCCTTGTTCTGTTCGAACAACTGCCTCTTGGTCTATGTACAGGTTCCTCATGAGCATAATTAAGTATTCTGGAATTCCCACTCTTTGCAATGTTATCCATAATTTCTTATGATCCACATAGTCGAATGCCTTGGCATAGTCAATAGAACACAGGTGAACATATTTCTGGTATTCTCTGCTTTCAGCCAGGATCCATTTGACATCAGCAGAGATATCCCTGGTTCCATGTCCTCTTCTGAATCCAGCTTGAATTTCTGGCAGTTCCTTGTCAATGTACTGCTGCAATCACTTTTGAATGATCTTCAGCAAAATTTTACCTGCATGTGGCATTAATGATACTGCTTGATAATTTCCACATTCGTTTGGATCACGTTTGGAACAGGCATAAATATGGATCTTTTCCAGTTGGTTGGCCAAGTAGCAAGTGGGAGTGAAATGGTATCTCATTGGGGTTTTGATTTGCATCTCTCTGTTGGCTAATGACGCTGAGCATCTTTTCATGTGTTTGGTGGCCATTTGAATGTCCTCTTTGCTGAAATGTCTATTCAAGTCTTTTGCCCATTTTATGATTAGGTTATTTGTCTTTTTGCTGTTAAGTTGTCAAAGTTTTAGACACATTTTGGTTTTTAGATTCTTGTCAAATATATGGTCTCTGAAGATATTATCCCAGTTGGTAGCCTGTCTTTTTACTTTTTTTGTCAAGTCTTTGAGGAACAAAAATTTCTAATTTTTATGAGGCCCCACCCACTGTCTGTCTTTTTAAAATTTTTATTTTTATAATAATTCATTTGTATTTTATAAAAATGTGTGCCCATGATGGATTGTAAAGAGAAATAATCCACCCTTCATCACCAGTCGCTTGATAAGCCCCAATCTAGTGCTACTTAACTGTTACCTTTTCTCTGATTTCTGCCTTAGGTAGAGTCTTTAAAACTTTCTCCCTGAAGATGTTTCCGCGGTCTCCGCTGGTTGACAGAACCCTTGGGTGTCCAGGTCCTGAGTGGCTGCTGAGCCCTGCCCACAGCACAGCCAGTTTCACAAAGACCCCCGTCTGCCTTTCCCCATGCTCCACCCCACAGGCTTTGGAACTGAGAACCAAAACAAGCAAGTCAGAATACAGACCTCCATCGCCTTAGACCTCTGCCCCATCTCCTGCTTTCCCATGAATATAGAACTCTATGTGTGCAAAAGAAAATTTAGAAAATACAGAAAAACAAGAACAGAGTAAAAAAAAAAAAAAAAAACAACTCAAAATCCCACCAACAGAATAACCAAAAAAAAAAAAAAAAAAAAAGAAACCCAAGCCCACTGCCATGGAGTTGATTCCAACTTATAACGACCCTCTAGGATAGAGCAGAACTGCCCCATAGGGTTTCCAAGGCTATAAATCTTTACAGAAACAGACTGCCACATCTTTTTCCCTCAGAACAGCTGGTGGGTTTGAACCACTGACCATTCAGTTAGCAGCTGAGTGTTCTAACCACTGTGCAACCAGGGCTCCTTCCACGAGAGACAGCACTGTTTGTTTGGGCCTATTTACCCACTATTTTTCTACAGAAATGAGACCTGACGTGTCCTACTGTTTGATAACCTGCCCCTCCACCACACACACACTTAACAGTGGCCTGTGAATACCTTCCTAAGTCGAACTTTGTTTCCTAAAATTATGACCCACCCCTCCAAAAACAGGAGCATGGCTATTACGCAGCAAGCTCTTTTTCTTTCTCTTTATTTCTAAGTTGTTTTGATTGCTCCTCCTAGACCTTCAGCGCCAACCCAGAAGTCTCAAGATACTTTTATGAACTGTTGTTGTTGCTGGCTGCTACAGGGTCATCCCCGACTCACAGCGGCCCCGTGAACAATGAAACTAAACGCTACCTGGTCCTGCGCCATCACCATGATCGGTTGTGGGTCGGACGGTTGCGGTCCATGGTTTTCACTGGCTGATTTTTGGAAAGTAGATCACTGGGCCTTTCTTCCTAGTCCGTCTTAAGTCTGGAAGCTCCTCTGAAACCTGTTTAGCATCATAGCAACATGTACCCTCTGCTTAAAAGGTTACTGCTGTTTTCTACCTGTCCACTAGGTGCTTTTCTCACAAACCTAATAATTTTATACCAATATAACCAGTGGCTTATCACTTTCTGCAGAAGCACATGGTGATGGTTAAGGTTGTAGGTCAACTTGGCTGGGCTAGGATTCTCAGTGATTTGGCGTTACCATGTAGTTTGGCAGCTACATAATGATGTAATTACCTCCATGATGAGCTCTGCTATGAGTAGCCAATCAGTTGAAAGGAAGTTTCCTTGTGGGTGTGACCTGCATCCAATATATGTGGACTTTCTGGAAAAGCTTGTTGGCTTTTGTTCACTCTGGATCCTGCAGCTGGCTCTTGTTCATCTGATCTTCGGTTCTCAAGACTTGAGCTAGCAGCTTACCTGCCGATCTTGGGATTTGTCAGCCTCCACATCCTGTGAACCAGTGGCCTGCCATCTGACCTGCTGATCTTGGGTTCACCAGCCCCCACAGCTACTTGAGTCAAGAGAAGCCTCCAGCCTGACCCACAGACTTGGGAACTTTCCACAATCACGTGAGCCATTTCCTTGATATAAATCAATCTCCCTCTCTCTCTCTCTCTCTATATATATATATACCCATCACTGGTTTTGCCAAGCTTCCTCTAGTTTTACTTCCACCTTATGTTTCCACTTTGCCCTGAACGGCACGCCCATCACGTGGAAACTGCTGAACCATCCATCAGCCTTTTCATTTTCCAATGCCTTATCCTTACATCCCCGGTAGGAAGAGAATTAATTGATCAGAGAAGGAAGTTGCTACACAGGGGCTGTCACTGCTGAACACTCCTTCCTTCCAGACAAGCAAGTCAGCTGAATTCACTCCGGCTGGGCCAGAGTGGGTTTCTCATACTAGAAAGCGGGGTGAATTGTGTCTTTAAGAAGGCCCAGACGCTCAATACGCATACTCTTTCCTCTCATTACCCCATTAATTCATGAGGCGCAACTGAAATAAAATGTTGCTACATACTTCCAGCCAAGTAAAAGAAACCTCATTCCCCCAAGCCAAAACTAATATTGCACATGAAACTGGCTGGAAAGCCGATATAGAGAGCAAGTAGAGCGTTTCATGAATATATGGGGCAACCCTAAGCTGGGAAACCAAAGCTGTGAGGGAGTCCCAGCACTCTCCTGAACCACACTGCAGCTTCACAGGCTGGCGAATGAAGGAGCTCTTCTGATCCTTGTTGTTGTCAGCTGCTGTAGAGCTGGCCACCAACTCATGGTGACCCCAAGCACAGGGGGCTCTGTGATCCATAGGGTTTTCATTGGCTGATTTTGAGGAGTAGATCACCAGGCCTTTCTTCCTAGTCTGTCTGGAAGCTCTGCTGAAACCTCTTCAGCATCACAGCAACACACAAGTCTCTACTGACAGATGGGTGGTGGCTGTGCATGAGATGCATTAGCCAGGAATCCAACCTGCGTCTCCCACATGGAAGGTGAGAATTCTACCACTCCTTCTATTTTGAGCCCAGATTTTGCTTTTCTTAAACAAGGACCAAAATACTGATAGGCCCTTTGGCTTTGAGACTTTCACTAGACCATTTCCTCTTCCAGGAAAATGTAACAAACTTGTTCCACCTGCAAAACGTAACAAACTTCTTAGGTCTTTTACAACTTGCGCCTCCATCCTCCTGTGACAAAGTTTAAAGCTTGGACCCATCATCTGGCTAATGATCGCCAGCAATGACCAAATGTGTAAATGGTCCCTTTATGATGGCACTACTGGTCTCATTTAAAAAGGCTTTACTTTCATTAAGGACATACATATTAATCTTTTTGCTTGTCTTTTAAAGTGAGGAAAATAAAAATGTACGCACTTTCTTCTCCAGACTACATTGTTAGACTGGAGCTTTGCGATAAATAACTACACAAACATTTTAATGGCATTTTAGAAACACGTTTGGAGGCACAAACACGAGGGCCAGACAGAAGCTTTAACACAGACACGCGCGCTATCCTCACTGCCGACCGTATGTGGACATCTCACCATGGGCCTTCACGAGGCTTGTGCCATCTGGTTCCCGCCCAGCTGTTTAGTCTTCTCTCAGGCCTTCCCTGTCACCCCTTGTGACCTTTTGGCCACACTAACCTTTTCTGGAGGGACCTGTGTTCTCTCTAATCTTGGCACGTCTGCGCGCCCCGAAAACCTCCGACGTTGGCATGGAAATCTTCCGTGTCACTCAAGCGTGTTCCACTTACCACATTATGATTAACGTAGTGGAGACTTGCTCGGATAGCTACTTCCCCAGTGGGACATAAGCAGACCGAGGCAGGGTCTATGTGTGTGTTGCTTATGTATCTCCAATGCCTAGCACATGTTAAACACAGATTATATTTGCTGAGTGAATGAGTGAATGAATGACATCGTAATCCTACTCATGATTAAGCCAGCTGCCATTAGGCTATTCCAAGGATCACTCTCCCATTGGTAAGTTCTGTACTGTGGAAGGAGGAGTAATTCCTTTAGACCTTCAGGGTATAGGTAAATGGTTAACCCCCAGTGCTTCCTAGTTCTGAAGCCTGCAAAAAGGGGCTCTATGTTATTTTTGGAGCCCTGGTGGCGCAGTGGTTAAGAACTCAGCTGCTAACCAAAAAGTCGGCAGTTTGAGTCCACCAACTGCTCGTTGGAAACCCCATGGGGCAGTTCTGCTCTGTCTTATAGGCTGCTATGAGTCAGAATCTAATCGACTTGATGACAACAGGTTTGGGTTTATGTTATTTTTATTCAGTCTCTTGTTGGTAGCACTTGGTTTGACTTTGAGTAAAACAAAAAAGTGCTTTTATCCTAAGAAACTCTGTCATGTGTCTACAAAGCCAGCGTTACCCACTGTATACAGGGAATTGGACCCATTCCAGGATTCTAGCTATTACATAACTGCCCAATAGTCTGTTGATTTCCTTGGTGTCTACAAGAGCTTCAGATCCCCCATGCCAACAGCATACAGTCAGCAGCATCTAGCAATTCACTCATGGTGTGTTTATGTAGTAGAGTTGGGCTTTTCCTAATATTTGAACGAGTGGGGATGGATGGTGGTTGAGTTAGAAACGGAGGATGAGACAGTCCAAGCCTTCTGACCCATAGAGGACGTGTGACCCCACCTGGTACTTCTCTTCCAAGCATCCAATGTTCAACAGACAAATGTGAAAACAGAATTAAAAAAAAAAAAAAACCCAAACCCATTGCTGCTGTCGAGTCATTTCTGGTTCATAGCAACCCTAGAGGACAGAGTAGAACTGCCCCATAGGGTTTCCAAGGAGCAGCTGGTGGATTTGAACTGTGGACCTTTTGGTTACTAGCCGAGCACTTAACCACTGCACCATCGGGACTCTGAAAACAGAATAGATGGTGCTATTTCCACCTCCCAAGCCCATTTAAGGGCAAAGCTTCCATACATGATCTTCCTTTTGAGTTCGCTTGGAAACAAATTAATTCCAGAGAGGAAAACCGAGCGGTAAGGCCACTGCCAGCTTTGCAGGACCCCCTGTGGAGACACGCGGGCACCACAGGAAAGCTCACAGCAGGGGGAGACTGACTGGGAGCCTGAGTCTGTTGGCCAATATCCTTGGGATACTGAAGAGGGCCTTGTTCAGACAAATTGCATCTGCCTCCAAACACTCATCAATGCTTCCTTGCCCACTGCCCCCTGCACAAAACAGTGGTGACAATGTAATGAGAAAGACCTAATCCACGACACACCTGGCATTCCAGAAGGTAATATCGACAAAGCCAAGTGGGCAAACAGCCCTTCCCAACAGACATGCAAATGAGCCTCTTTACGCAAACATGAGTTAATGCACACTGAAGTCAGCCCTCTGAGACTGAATCCCCACTTATGAGCTGCGTTTCCGCCTTAACCTCCCTAAGCTTCGGTCTCCTCATCAGGATAACCGAGCCCATAACTGGACGTACCCCACTGAGTTGTGATGAGGATTAAACGTGCTACTAAATTTAAGTGCTGAGCATTGGGTCTGGCACGTAAATAAACGCTCCGTAAGGGTGTGACCGCAGCGTTCACGTGGTTCCACAGTACAGAGAAAGAAGGGAAGCTCCCTGCTTATCCTTGCAAACACTAGCAAAACCCCGACACCAAAACCTGACAAAGTCCACACAAGAAAGAGAATGACAGACTAATCTTGTTTATGACTGTAGATGCAAAAATCCTGAATAAAATATTAGCACGTCGCATCCAGCGACATATTAAAAGAATGACACACTGGTCAAGCAGAAGCTCCCAAAACTGAATAAATAAAAACCCACTGCCGCTGAGGTGATTCTGACTCATAGCTGGGACCTTTACATTGTGACTGATCTTACTAAAAAATCAAAAAAAGAAAAGCACTATTAACAGCTTAATATGGCAATGTTTTAAGTATTAATAATAATAGTAAAAAGCCGTCAAGTTGATTCTGATTCACATTGGCCCTACAGGACAGAGTAGAACTGTCCCAGAGGGTTTCCAAGGAGGGCTGGTGGCTTTGAACTGCTGCCCTTTTGGTTAGCAGCCGAATTGTTAATGTAAAAGAAAGTTGTCAGTTCAGTGACCCAACTGATCAACGCTTTAGATTTAACTGAATCGGGCTGGGCCTCATTCACAATAGAGAGACACTCAGAACAAATACTTACAAAGTAGACTTCTCTTAGGTTGTGTTACAAAGATAAGATACTCCTAACAGAATCATTGAGGGAAAAGACAGAGGTGAAAGAAAAAAAAAAAAAAATCAAAACATCTGACTGGTGAGAGTCGGTCATTTGGGAAGTTTCTGCCATGACGAACAAAGCCTGTTTGTAACAGGGGGCTGTGTTAGGTCTGGATACCCAGAAGCAGGCACTGAGATGAGGGTTCGTGAATAAAAGACGCATAAAGGAAGTGCCCCCAGGAAGACCAGGATGGGGGTGGAGGGCAGCGTGGGGAAGGAGAGCAAGTCCAGCAAGAGTGTGACATCAGGCAACATCCCTTAGAGAGTGGCCTCAGCCTGATCCCATGGGGGGCTCTGGAGTGTAAGCCACAGCACCTTAGAGTGGGCCTGACCTGAGGTCAGGTTGCTGGGCTTCCATATGTCCGTACCACACAGTCACTGGTCAGGGCTGCCCAGTTCTGGGCACTTCTGGCTCCTTATGAGTCCAGTACAGGTGAAATGGCTCCAGTAGCCCGAGTCATTCCCCCAGAGTTGCAGGAGCTGGATGTTGAACCAAAAGCAAACCAAAGTGGGGTGCATGAAGAGGGAGGGATAAAAATGGTAGAAGGGATGGGAGAGATCAGGATGGAGCGCCAACACGGTTGGCCACACGCCAACTGGATAATGAACTAAAGTGGAATCACGTCCCCAGGGCTGGATGTCCCACCACCAACCCTGGGCCCTAACCTCAAGCTTGAAAAGGTAGCCCTAACTCTTCTGGGAACATCAGTACAAGCGTAGCTTCAGGAAGAAATCAGCACCGAAGTCGGAATTAGGACCGGATCAGAGATAACAAAGAGATTTTAATCCCCTCATTGGCAATTGTGTAATTGGTTTTTAGTGTCAGCTCACCAATTAGTGAATCACGGGTTTGTCTTTTTAAGGTACTGAAAGCATTTAAGAGAGTGAAATGTATGGAAAAAATGGAATTGATTTAGCTTGTGTTCAAAGCTAAATGAGAAAATCTATTCGGTGGAACCATATGAAATTGCCACGATCTGACTGTTTTTGACCCCAGCACTCGATATCAATTTCATATGGCTGAGCCTAAACCTTGTAAATTCATATTTCAGTTTAAAAGTTATGTAAGTACTATGTGAATGATCGTAAAATAGTGGTTGTCTCAAGTAAGTGAATTGGATATTAGACATAATACTAATAGAAACCATCGTCCTTTTTCTGGCAGCTGCCTACGAGAGGATCTAACAAACGGGCACTGAAAGCAGAGCTGACAAGATGTCAGTGTCCATCCATACTGACGCACCTCCTCTACATTGTTAATAAAACACAGAACTCAGGCCTGCGACCAGCATCGCGCCCCATTCAAGATGCCCACTCCTCCCACCCCTGGGGAGCACTACTTAGGACAAAGTGAGATTTTATATGAGAAACAAGGTGGCAAAATTATCATTCTGATTTCCACCTAGAAAGCCCTAGAATCATAAAATTGAGTGCTCACTTTGGCAGCAGATATAATAAAACGGAAAACTGCAACATAAGTGACTAGAAAGACTTACGCTAAAATTGAAAGCTTCTTTTAAATACACATGGCGAGCCCTGGTGGTTTCATGGTTAAGAGCTGGGCTGCTAACCAAAAGGTCGGCAGTTCGAATCCTCCAGCCACTCCTTAGGAACCCTATGGGGCAGTTCTACTCTATCCTATAGGGTTGCTGTGAGTTGGAATCGACTCGATGGCAGCAGGTTTGGTTTTTGGCTTTTTTGAACAGTCAGTTGTAAAATGTAATGGAAAAAGATCTCATTTACAACAGAAACTATCCAGGAATAACAAGAACACCAGGACCTAAGTGAACAAAATGATGTTATCCTTCTGAGGGACAGAAAAGAAGGGTAAACGGACAGACAGACAGATTCTTGGATGAGAAACCTGAAAAACTGTAAATGTATATATTCTTCCCAAAGTAAAGGATATATTTCAAATAATTCCAACAACACTGCAAAGGAGTTTCTTTTCAACTTAAAAGAATGATTTGTTTGAAAGAATAAGCATGGGACACTAAGCAGAAAAACTCAAAAAACCATAAACACTAGAGGAGAAACTTCTTCCAGATATTACACTGTCATGCAAAATTTCGGTAATTAAAATTGTATGGTATGACACTGAGTTAGACAGATGAGTGGAACAGAACAGAGAAATCCAGAGACAGACCCAAGTGAAAATGGGAATTCAGAATACAGTAAAGATGGTAACTTCAAGTCGGTGGTGGCACAAGTGGATAATGGAGTATGTGATAGGGACATCCGACTATTTGGAAAAAATAAAGTTAGTCCATCTCCTGCCACTTCTAAGGCACGGATGCAAAGCTGGCCCCTCAGAGACAAATTTCAGCACCAAAGGAGTTAACTGACTCTTGGGGCCAGATCCTACACAGCAAGACTCTCTCACCAGGTGGGGGTAGCATTTCTCCATTTCTCTGGTTCTTGACGGATTCCCTTTCCAGGGAGATAAGAAATTAACATACTTCTTCAAACCACTACTTTGTTTAAAAAGAGCATTTGTTCTCGAAAACTACCAGTGCAATGCAAAACTTAAAGATAGCAGATACAGTCATGATAAAAGTATATATAGAGAGAAATACAATCTGTCTGTCCATATACCTACCCACCATCCATTCACTTCTTCATTCAACAAATAGTGAGAGCCTACTAGATCCCCAATTTTAATCTGTATCATTCCCGATTTTAGTATATGTGCGGCCGAAGCAAGCACTCAACGCTCACGGAAGCAGCAGTCAAGAAATCAAATGACATATCACATGGAGCAAATCTACTGCAAATGACCTCTTTAAAGTGTGCAAAAGCACAGATGTCACTTTGAGGACTAAAGTGCATGTTATGGGTTGAACTGTGTCCCCCCAAAATGCATGTCAACATGATTAGGCCATGATTCCCAGTACTGTGTGACTGTCCACCATTTTGTCATGTGATTTTCCTATGTGTTGTAAATCCTACCTCTATAATGTTAATGAGGCAGAATTAGAGGGAGTTATGTTAATGAGGCAGGACTCAATCTACAATATTAGATTGTGTCTTAAGTCAATCTCTTTTGAGATATAAAAGAGAGAAGTGAGCAGAGGGACATGGGGACCTCATACCACCAAGAAAGAAGCACCAGGAGCAGAGTGTGTCCTTTGGACCCAGGGTCACCGCGCTGAGAAGCTCCTCAGTCAGGGGAAGATTGACAGCAGGGATCTTTCCCCAGAGCCAACAGAGACAGAAAGCCTTCTCCTGGAGCTGGCACTCTGAATTCAAACTTCTAGCCTCCTAGACTGTGAGAGAATAAATTTCTCTTTGTTAAAGCCATCCACTTGTGGTATTTCTGTTATAGCACCAGTAGCTAACTAAGACACAGCACCTGACCCAAGTCATGATATTTTCAATTGCCTCATACGCATGCAAATGACGGACAATAAATAAGGAAGACTGAAGAAGAACTGATGTGTTCGAATCATGGTGTTGGCGAAGAATATTGAATACACCGTGGACTGTCAGAAGAACAGACAAGTAGGTCCTGGAAGAAGTACAGCCAGAATGCTCCTTAGAAGCGAGGATGGTGAGACTTTGTCTCATGTACTTTGGACATGGTATCAGGAGGAAACAGTCCCTGGAGAAAGACATCATGCTTGGTAAGGTAGAGGGTCAAGACCCTCAACAAGATAGGTTGACACAGTGGCTCCAACAATTGGCTCAAGCATAACAATGATTGTCAGGATGGGGCAGGACCAGGCAGTGAGTGTTTCCTTCTGTTGTACACAGGGTCACTATGAGTTGGAACCGACTCGACAGCATCTAACACCACCACTAAATCCCCAGCACAACTTTAAGTGCTAGGGATGAATCAGTGAATAAAAGGTCATCCCATACCCGGTGGAGCTTATGTTCCAGTGGGAGGAGAAAGACAATAAGCAACATACAAGCAGTATGTCAGATAGTACTTAGTTCTATGGAGAAAAGTAGGGGAAAGGGGATGGGATGGGGATTTTGGGGTAGTAGGGTATTGCTAATCACAAGGCATTTGAGCAGAAACAAAGAGGAAGTAAGAGAGTGGGTCACACGTGTATCTGGAGGAACAAGCTTGGTATGTTGCAAAGAGCAGCAAGGAGGCTACTGTGGGTTCAGGGGAGAGGACTAAGAGGGTGTCCTGGGAGATGCATTCAGAGAGGCAGCAGTGGGCTTAGATCTACAGGGTCTTACAAGCATTGTAAAGACCTGAGCTTTATGGTGATACGGGACACCGATGGACAGTTCTGAGCAGAGGTGTGGAAGGGGTCAAGGGTGGAAGCAGGGAGATCAATTTTGAAGGAAGCTGCTGTAATCAATAATCAGGCAAAAGAAGACAGCGACTTGGACCAGAATGGAAGCAGCGGTGACGGTGAGAAGTGGATGGGATTATGGATATACTCTGCAGGTTCAGCCAACAGGCTGTTCCCGGAAGAAATGTGAGGTGTGAGAAAAAGAGGCAAGATGAACAGAGCCCAAAGACAAACCTACTAGAGCAGACAATTTCAGTGTTTGGCCCAGATGCCCTCAAATCTCTTTTACGTGCCTAGCCTCTACCCCATCCCCTACTTCAGGGCTTGGGACTTTCTTTTATTCCTGTCTGGGAGCCCTGGAGGAAACCCTGGTGGTGCAGTGGTTAAGACCTCAGCTGCGAACCAGAAGGTCAGCAGTTCGAATCCACCAGTCGCTCCTTGGAAACCCTGTGGGGCAGTTCTACTCTGTCCTACAGGGTCGCTATGAGTCGGAATCAACTCAACGGAGATTTTTTTTTTTTTAAGGGAGTCCTGGTGCATAATGGTTAAGCACTCGGCTAGTAATCGAAACGTTGGTGGTTCGAACCCATCCAACGGCTCCACGAGAGAAAGACCTGGCAATCTGCTTCCATAAAGATTACAGTCTAGGAAACCCCATGGGGGTTGCTATGAGTCGGAAACTGACTCGGCCACACCCAACAACAAGAAGAGGGATTTAACCAGCGACTGGTGTTTTGGGGAGAAAGAAAGCCCAGCTTCCCGTCCAAGAGGTGGGACAATGTCCCGCAGGATCAGGCTGTGGCCACACTCAGGGGGACTTGGCCTGAGGTGGCTGCCTGCACATCACCTGGAAGCACATCCTGCCCAAACCACTCGAACATAAGTCTTCATCTCCGGGGCTGCTTCAGGGAAAGCCAGCCCAAGACACCCAAGTTCCTCTCCTTGGCTCTCCGGGTTTACTTGTTTTTGCCCCAGCTTAGCAGTCCACTCTCATGGCCTGATTTTTAAGAGGTGGTGTGCTGTTTCATGAAAAAGATTTAAAATGCAAGGCTCCCTCTTCCCTTTTCTAAGAGGAAATGATTAAATTGCTGTTTTGCAGTTAGTTAGGAAAAAAAAAAAAAAAATCCAGAGGTTTAACACATGTTTTCTAAACTGCCTGCACAGATTTGCCCAAGCCCTGTAGCTCTGGGAAACATCCTTCTTAATTGATCCTTGTTGTAGCTGTGGCTCCATTTGACATTTCTAAAGCAAAATGCAGCCTTCCTTCCAAACACAGTGAATATGCACAAACGAGGCTTTTCACATATGTGAAAGCTGAGCCCCACCGCGTGATCTGAAATGCACATCTGGGCTTCCCTACCACGTCCGCACTGCTGACCGAACCAAGGGCCTGGCCTTTCTCTCGTGCACAGCTTGGCTCGGAGTTAGGATCTTTCCGGCTGCAGGGCCAGAAAATGCTAAGGCATCAGCCACGAGCAATCCAGGTGAGGAAATACAAACCTGGCTTCAGGGTACCTTGCTCCCCATCACACACTCTTGTCCTCTCAAGGCAGAAGGTTGGGGTCAGCAGGAGCAACTCAGAACCGCTAAGGAGTCTCCAGGGAATGTGGGCTCTACCTCTGCTAAGCGGGAAGGAAGGAGCCCTGGTGGCGCAGCGATTAAGCACTTGGCTGCTAACTGAGAGGTCAGAGGTTTGAACCCACCAGTCGATCTGCGGGAGAAGGATGTGGCAGTCTGCTTCTGCAAAGATTTACAGCCTTGGAGACCCTATGGGGCTGCTCTCCTCAATCCTTCCAGGTCGCTTTGAGCAGGAATCGACTCAATGGCAACAGGTTTAAGCAGGATGGGGAAGATCAACAATGAGAGAGAGAGAGTTTGCTGCTGTGTTAGAGTCTCCACTGGGCTTAGAGCCAGGTGAGGTTTTTCTGCCTGGCATTATGCAGGAAGTTCAAGGTGAAGTCACCAGAGGGCTTGGGGCACTGGATTAAAGACAGGAAAGGGGCGGAAAAGACTTATTATTTGCTGAGTATCGATATCCACCCTCAGGGTTCTCTTACAAGGGCAAGTGGCAAGTCCATTCATCATCTTAATGGCTGGGCCAAGATGACTGTAAACATCTGAGGGTTGCATTTTACCCGGGGCTACTATTAACTTGACAAGAGACGCTGGACAAAACAGAACACAATGGGAACCAGCTCCTGCCTTGAAGGGGAGTGGCTGAGGAGCAGAGCGAACCAAGGCTGTCTGGAATCTGCTTACACACTCAAGGATAAGGTGCACGTCTGCTTGCAAACGGTTTCGAGGCACAATGTTTCACTTCCCAGCTCTGCTTAATATATTTCATTTTGTTCACACGTGCGGATGCAGCTTTTATGTGGAGCTTTCTGTCTGAAAACAGGCCAGGGTACCCCCTCAAATATTAAGGTATACAAACACATAATTGTTTAAGTCCTTCCAGCTCCATCCGGATTAGAAACTGAATCAGTTTTATCACCTGGCGCCATCTTGAGCAGTCGGCCTTGAAAGTGAGAAGAGAAATCCAGAGAGAAAGGGACTATCCTTTCCCCAGCAAAGGTGGATATAAACTTGAAGAATTGTTTTACAAGAAAAACAAAACTTACGAGCCCTCTATGCCTCTTTTCATAAAGAATACGCTATTGAAAGCCGTGAACACTGACCTGGTGCTTTACCACTAGAAAGTTGACTTGGAAGCTGAGTTTAATACAGAACTCAAAACACTTACTCATCCCTCAGAAACAGCAAAAATGAACTTCCTTTGAGTAGCTTCCAACATCTTCATCCCTCACCCCCAACACACACACACACACACACACACACACACACACGGCCCTGTTGCGGCCGGAAATAAGAAGACACAGGGTCCATGCCCCCACCTCAGTTCTCTCAAGAAAATTAGAAGGTGATGTGATGACTCTGTCAGCCAAATTCTAGTGACTTCCAACCAGCCAACGCTGAGCGCTGGTTGCATTTCTTAGGAAGCTGAAAGTGCTCTGAAAGCTAAACAATGCATTACAAGTGGAGGGTCTCTGTCCACCATGCTGAACTTGTTACACCAGCTTCTGTTCCCAACGTGCCTTTCTTCCAGAAATCCCAAGACGAGAACCTCAGCTGCTGACCTTCCTTTTCGTTCCTCTGTTTCTTGGCTCTTTGCGATGTCCCCAGCATCCAACCTTCCTTCTCCGTTCCCCCAGTCCAGACCCCCATACCCTCAGACCTCATCAGCTGCGGAAACCACCTGCTTAGTGGCCTTGATAGTACCTGACCTTTCTGTTCCCATTCTACCCCGAACACGGATGTCTTCCACCTCCAATTTCTTCCTGTCACTCCTCTTCTCAAAAGCCACAAACAGCCCATCACTGCTGACTGACCTGCTAAAAAATCTGAATTCCTCATCCAGGCTTTCATGGGCCAGTCACACCCCTGAGGACCTCTGAGTCTCCTCCCTGCCCAGTCTTCAAATTCAGGGCCTAGCCTTGACGTCTTGACATTTTTTGGGGGGCCACATTATTCCTCACTCTCTGAACTCTAATACTACATACTAAATGTATCACACACTTGAACAATTATAGATCTTGGATTTTAAATAGTCCAATATCCCCAAACCAAAACTTCCAGTGTTTCAGCAAATAGTAAGTAAATGAAAAAACAAACACCAAAAACAAGCATGATTAAGAGCATCCAGGAGTCAAAAAAGCTAACACATTTATTTAACTGACATATGTTTACCAAAGTTTACATTACATTTCACATCATTTTACTATTATTTCTAAAATTTTATTTTTTTGTTGTTGAGAATGGAGCCCTGGTGGCACGGCTGTTAAGAGCTATGGCTGCTAACCAAATGATTGGCAGTTCGAATCCATCAGTCACTCCTTGGAAACCCTATGGGGCAGTCCTACTCTGTCCTATAGGGTCACTATGAGTCGGAATCGACTTGACAGCAATGGGTTTGGTTTGGTTGCCGAGAACATACACAGCAAAACGTGTACCAATTCAACAGTTTCTACGTGTACAATTCAGTGACATTGATGACATTCTCCCAGTTGTGAACCATTCTCACCCTCCTTTCCTGAATTGTTCCTCCCTCATTAATATAAACTCACTGCCCCCTAGGGTTCCCCTCTAATCTTTCAAGTTGCTGCTGTTGCTTAGTTTTATTTTTTTAATAATGGCAATTCATTAAATATAAAAAAAGTTCAGTTTGACATTGTCTTTATTTTCTTGACTGTATGAAGACACACATATTCATTCAATCCATTGTTAAGATCATGAGTCTTGATTTTTGGTTTAAAAGGAAGAGCAGACACCCTCTGACGCACATTCTTGTGCCTTATATCCTTGCTTTTCTTCTCCCCCTTCAACACTGAATCTTGGTCTGAAGTAGATGATCAGTAAGTACCTTCTGAGTAAATGGGTGAACTCTAAAGCATGGGCTTGTGTGTGTGGCAAGGAGGCAGGAGGCTACCCTGGTCAGGGACTCTTCATGCACGAGCAGCTTGGTGTAGGATTTGTTTAATCCTCAGCACAACTCCTTTTCACAGAGGAAGAAACGGAGGCACAGAGAGAAGACTCTTGCCAAGGTCACACTGATCACAGGGAGCAGAAGTGGGATTTAAACCCTGACCCTGATTCCACCCAGAGCCACGTTTTCCCTCTATATCACGCTGGCTGCCTATTATTTTACTTCTCTTCTAAGAGCTCCTGAACTCCATACTCCAGCTTATCTGCTTCCTGCTGTCACTGAAAGAATTATACAATTATTTCAGCCTGCAAATAGTTTTCAAAAATCATTAGCTTTAAAATTTTAATAGCATTACATTTGGGTTGAACCGCTCAGTCCTCCACCTTTCTCCCAACATACACACCCAGACCTACCGCCCCCAGGCCCCAAATCTCTTTGGCTAGTTATCTGCTGCTGAGGGAAGGACGCGAAACACAGTCAAGGCTGTAGACAGACTGAGTTCCACCAGAAATGCAGATCCACATGACAAGCTGGCAGAGGAGAGTGGGGCTAGAACACACGGAAGGCCGTGAGGCTGGAGGTCACCAGTCGGTGGTCTGCGGGCTGCATGTGGTCAGAGGACGTGTTTTGTTTGGCCCACACAATGTTCAGAAAACATTTTAATTAGTTGCTAAAGTCATGGGATTTCACATAAAAATGTGGATTTCTGGTTTTTATTGAAAAATAGGAAGTCTGGCTGCACTGGCTCTCCTTCCCACCTGCCAACAACTGACCATTGCTGGGAGCTGGCTGCCCCTGTGGATGAGGCCGGAACCCTCCATTCTTCCACATTCTCCACCGCTTCCTACTGTCCCATACCTGGCCTTCTTCACCCATTTACAGCACCTGCCTTGCCCCACCCCCACAGAGGTATGGACCACTAGTTCTCACACTAGACTCCCAGCGAGGTGTCACTGGGCCAACTTACAACTTCTAGGAGCCTAGAATATGTGATGCTCAGGGTGGAGATGCTTCCAACCCTGTGGGCACCTCCAGCAGATGTTGGGAAGCCCTGCCCACATCTCTTGCATCAGCTCGGCCTCCTCTGTAACTCATGGTAAGATGCCACCTCCCCTTCGGTACCCAAAGGAGACTGTGCCTGGGAGAGCCAGGGAAACCTGCTTGAAGCTCACACTTTTATGGCCACGTGTGATCCACGCATACCATACAGGCAGTAGTATGAAGATGTACCCATGAACCCAGCCCCTTCCTTGATTTACACACACACACACCCCCTTTCACACTCACGGTTACGTGACACATCCATCAGTGCAGGTGCCCTAACTGACAAGCAACGTCAGCATAAAATAGCAGGCATCCGTATTCCTAAAATGTCATGAGGTCACCCCACCACCAGGAGTATTGCTGGCCCTTTGTTCCCCATGGACGGGCTCTTTCCACGTGGCTAGGTCTTCTCTTTTACCTCTTCTCCTCGGCCTTTGCTCTACTCTGTCCTCTTCCCCCTGCTCCAGCCCCGTTCCTGCCTTCACCAGTCAAATAAATTGACCCACCCACCCTAGCTGCTGTCTCTGCAGTGCTGGCACCAGTAGGCACCAGCAGGAACCAGGTCTTGCTCATCTCTGCATCTCCTAGAGGCTGGCAGGGTCCCTTGCACTTAGTAGGTTCTCAGTAACTGCTGTCCAAACAAATCCATTCCTGTTCCACAGAGTCAAGAAAAGCCAAAGCCCTTTGTGCTAGGTGGCACCCAAGAGTCAAAATTAGACTTTACCTTGACTCCAGGGCGATGTAGATATACATCTCTAGGGGCCACAATCACAGTACAGTCTGTGGAATTGTGCTCTGGGGGCGCTGTTCACACAGAATCCAATGTGAACGGTAACTCTGGAATTGTGTGATGCAGTGGTGTTACTCAACTCCCAAGTGTGTTCTTTCCATTCTTTCTTTTTCTTCCTTTTAATCTTCCATGCAGGGGGAAGGTCTCTCTCTCTCTGCTCCCACAGGAGACCCAAGGAATAGTCATCCTCTGTAGTGATACATTGCCATGGAAGTCCTCAGTTCCTTGCCTGGCAGGGAACATGGTGCATTAGGTCTGGCCCTTGCTAAAACTCAGCTGCTGGCCATTACACATTGAGCTCTGGCTGAACAACCACACATGCCAGCCATATAGTAGGATAGCCACCAACAAGTTAAGTCCTATTTTATAGCATGTTTTCAAGTTGGCTTTCTTTAGGCGAGAGAGAAGTCAGCAGTTGACCATCCACGTGCACTCCACATTTTATAAAGGCAGCTTTCCCTTAAAGGAAAGACCAGAATAAATTGATGAAAGCAGACTTGCATAGTAAGAGGATAGAAAAATAAATCTCAGGGGACACTTCTGGTGCAGTTTCAGTAGCTAATATCATAAATTGACTGTGTGATGACAGAAAAGATTGGAAACCTTGGAGGCCTGAGGCATGAGTTGCTCTGTGACTTCGGACAAGAGGGATAACCCACCAACCAATCAACCAACCAACCACCCACCTACCCACCTACTCATTCATCCATCCATCCACCCACCCGCCCACCCATCTACCCATCCATCCATCCACCCACCCGCCCACCCACCTACCCATCCATCCATCCACCCACCCGCCCACCCACCTACCCATCCATCCATCCACCCACCCACCCATCCATCCATTCATCCACTCATCCACCCATCCATCCATCTTTAGGGGCCAGGTCCTGTGCAGCAGGATAAGGAGCCTGCATAGGTGACAACTGAGCTGAGCTCTGTGGGCATACTAGCTCATTAAACAAAACGGGGCATGGGGGGGGGTCCTTGGATAAAGGCATCTTTAATAATAATCATGACTGAGTCCAAGCATGGATGTAGATTATTAGAGAGTAATGTGCCTGGGAAGAAAGGAGGCAGGGAGAGGCAGGCTCAGCATGGCCTCATGTGAACAGCTGAGGAATCTGAGCTGCATCTTGAAGAATGTGAAGCTGGAGGAGTGACAGTATCAGGTTTCTTCTTAATTTTTGATTGGTATAACCGAGATTATAGGTTTATTTTTATTATTAATCTTTGAAATTACATATTTATTGTGGTAATTGTTTTTTAAATTTGCTTACTATTTTGAATATTTGTAAAATTGTTTCTGCTTAATTCTATGCTTAATATACTTTTTATTTAACAAATTCTATATTCTTGAATGTGTGTTTTAAAATCAGGAAAGGTGTGTGTCAGGGCTGTATCCTTTCACCATACTTATTCAATCTGTATGCTGAGCAAACAATCTGAGAAGCTGGACTATATGAAGATGAACAGGGCATCAGGATTGGAGGAAGACTCATCAACAACCTGCGATATGCAGATGACACAATGTTGCTTGCTGAAAACAAAGAGGACTTGAAGTACTTACTGATGAAGATCAAAGACCACAGCCTTCAGTATAGATTACACCTCAACATAAAGAAAACAAAAATCCTCACAACTGGACCAATAAGCAACATCATGATAAACGAAGAAAACATTGAAGTTGTCAAGGATTCCCTCTTACTTGGATCCACAATCAACTCTCATGGAAGCAGGAGTCAAAAAATCAAATGACATATTGCATTGGGCAAATCTGTTGCAAAAGACCTCTTTAAAGTATTAAAAAGCAAAGATATCACTTTGAGGACTAAGGTGTACCTGACCCAAGCCATGGTATTTTCAATCACCTCATATGCATGTGAAAGCTGGACAATGAATAAGGAAGACAGTAGAACAATTGATGCCTTTGAATGATAGTGTTGGCGAAGAATACTGAATATACCATGAACGGCCAGAAGAACAAGAAATCTGTCTTGGAAGTAGTATAGCCAGAATGTTCCTTAGACGCGAGGATGGTGAGACTTTGTCTCATGTACTTTGGACGTGTTATGAGGAGGTACCAGTCCCTGGAAAAGGACATAATACTTGGTAAAGTAGAGGGTCAGCAAAAAAGAGGAACACCCTCAATGAGATGGACTGACACAGTGGCTGCAAACAATGGGCTCAAGCATAGCAATGACTGTGAGGATGGTGCAGGACCAGGCAGAGTTCTGTTCTGTTGTATGGGGTGGCTACGAGGTGGAACCGTCTGGATGTCACCTAACAACAACAACAAATTCCTGAATACTTTATAAGTAACTATTTGTCAGGAAGCTTTCATGGTTAGTGCAGTGAACACCACAGGTGCCTCGTCCACATTCTCTAGGACTAACCAGAGGGCTGGTCACCTACAGACAGTCTCGTTCCAGGCCAAAGGCTTCCTCCATCTCTCTGCGTGAGCTGTTTCCTGGCTCCAGGGAGCACGGCCCACAGCCAGGGCAGAACAGACATGCTGGAGAGTTAATGCTCTAGGGTACTCCCAATGAATGAGTAATAGGAAGTTGGTGGATAAATCCTCCAGCAGCTTCCTCACCTCTCAGGGAATGATCTGAAGTGTGTTCCACAGAGTCTCTCAGGGATCCACAGCAGTAACTTGATCTTTAATGCATATTTTTCTGTCTTCCCTCCCTTCCCTTTCTCAACTCCCACACCCACACAGTGAGATCAACCTCTTCTCCCAAAATAAACTACCTGCATCTCCATCAGTATATCAGGGTCTGCTTTTTGGACAACCAAAACTAGGACAGTTAGTAGACTTTATGAATTCTCATAGATCTGAGAATATCTTGATTTTGCTTTCACAAATGAAGGGCAAGTTGGCTGGGTACAGAATTCTTAATTCACAATGGAACACATTGCTCTAGTTTTTTACATTAATGTTACAGAAAAGAAGTCTGCGGCAAACTGGTTTCTTTGTGTGCTGTTAGGTATTAATAATAACATTTTCATATCCTTGAAATACGTGATTTCGTGAAGCTATGTGTAGACATTAGACTCTTTTTAATAGTTTTGCCTGGTATTTGTGGAGCCCATTCCAGAAAACAGAGATCCTTCTTTCCAGTCTAAGGAATGGTTTCTACTTTCACATATTTTGTTGCAATTATTCTGAAATCATTTTCTTATTGAGTCCCTGGGTGGCACAAATGACTGAACACTCCACTACTAGCTGAAATGCTGGTGGGTTGAACCTATCCAGAGACACCTAGGAAGAAAGGCCCGGAGATCTACTTCTGAAAGGCCACAGCCTTGAAAATCCTATGCAGGAGGTCTACTCTGCACACCTGAGGTTGCCATGAGTTGGAATTGACTCGATGACAACAACAATAACAAGTTCCAATTATTCTGGAACCGTTTTCTCTTTGCCGATTTCTCCATTCTCCAGCTTTCATATCTACAGTCTTCATTATTATCCCTTTTTGTTGCCTTGCCCCTTTTCCCAGAATTTCTAGAGACCTTCTAAAATACACTCTCCACAACAATGAATCAGTTTTTCATAGTGTTGGTTATCCTCTTTTCTGATCATAACCCATTTTAATTCCGCCATTGCCTTTTCATTTCGTTATAACATCTCCTTAACCCATCCGTGTCCTTTATTTTTGCTTGCCTCTCAGTCCCTTCTATTTTCATCCTAGCCTACTTTTTACTATCTGATCTTTTACTGTGTTCATTTTTTCCTGAATTTCATTGAGAACAAAAGTGGATGCTCTCTAAAATTTACTTTTGTTTTCTACTAACAATATGTTTAAAAACACATGGTCTCCCTCTGGATTTTAAGTTATATTTTTCTTAGTTTATGTATCTTTTTGCAGGATCCATCTTTCTGCAGAATCTTTTTGTAGGGTACATGTGGGTTCTGATAGGCTTATGCATTAAACAGAGTAGGTGGGGTCTCTTGGTTCTCCCTCACTACCTACCTGGGTGTGTTAGAATCCTGCTCTGGGATGGGTGATGCTTTTTATATTACCAGTTAATCAACCTCGCAGTTGTGATGGAAGTAATGGGAGGGCTAATGATTTATACCTGCGGCCTCCTCAGGAGCTTGTCCTTGACTGACTAGAGTCCCCTCATCCAGTATACCTGGGAGGCTACAGCCCACCTCACTCCCAGTGGCCAATGATGACACAGGGGTGGAAAATTATGTCTCTGATCCCACTTCAAGAGGCAACAATTCTGCTGAGTGATTTATGCTCTAGAGCATTACTCCCACCCCTTCTCCTCACTTCCCTTCTCCTGAGAGCAATCCTCCAATAAATCATACCACCCAGATCTCATGATCCCATCCTTGAACAGTTGTAGGACTACCGAGATAATCATTTGCTGGTAATAATCTCTGTAAAACACATTCATCAAATATTATTTAAAAGGGAACAAAACTGGAAATAATCTAAATGCCCAATAGTAGGAATTTGTAGGTAATCCATGGCATATGCGTGTGATAGAACGTTACGCAGTGCCCAAGCTAAAAAAGAAAAGCACGGTGAAGGGAAGCAAAGTAAGACACAGGAGTCTACTTAAGTTTATAAAATAAATGCTACAAAGTCCTATACACTGGCAGAGTGAATCAGTTCTAAATTTTCTAACAGTTAACAGAGAGGACAAAAGCCAGTTAGTCTTAAAGCTGTGTCTAGGTGGTAAAAACAAGCTAAAATGCCAGGGCTCATGGGGGGAAGGTGTGGTAAGCACAGCTATTTCTAATTCTGAAACCAGAAAGAAATTTCTACCACGGATCCTGAGTGAGAGGAATCTGAATAATGTAATGGCCCAACTTCAACCACAGCCTTTCAGTTACCATAGAGACCAGTTTCCTAGGTGTGGTCTCTGAGTAAACTCCACCCTCCACTCCCATACAGGGAGACAGCATCGTGGCACATGCAATTCTGTAAAAGATACTTGGACCCTACAGATACTTGGTTCTCTCTTGACCAGGCTGAATCCAGGGATAATTTTTAGGGTGCACAAGATGGATGAAAAGCATCCCCTTCTTGGAGTCCTTCTTGAATACTCTTTGTGACCTTCCTCAAACCCAGACCTCCTGGAAGCTAGTAGGCAGTAGGGAGTCTGAGATGGCTTCTTGGCAAGTTCTTGGAAAGCTCCCATTCTGAGTGGCACCACATGCTTCAGCCTGCTAAGCTTGGCAGGGTTGGCATGGTGCTGCTAGAACTGTGTAGCCTTGCAGGACGTGCACCTCAACAAAACGTCTCCCACCTGCTAGAAGGCATGCCAAGAGCTCATCTGTGGGCAGGGCAAAGGTTTTCCTCAGAAAATGATTGGGGTTCATTATAAGGCAGTGCAGTTCAGCGCTGTAAATGCTCTGAAAAGCTGCAAAAATTCCCACCTGAACACCCGTCGATAGTCAGACCGACTACCAGGTACAAGGAAGTCTATATGATTCCACTTACTCCTCCCTGTTGTCTGACAAGGAAGTCTTTTCCTCTCCCCTCCCAAAAGTGGTGCACTGAGGGATGATGTTGTCTGAGCAGGAGATGAGAAAGTAACCAGCTCCTTTTTTCTTTTGGAGTCATGCTATCTAAACTTCATCTCATTCAAAGAAGTTAATACCCTAAAAATTTTCATTCAATTCATGTAAATAATAATTAACTCAAATATGATAAATCAATTAATATGCTGAAGGGCAGTAGAAGTACATGACCCTCTAATAAACATCAAATGCAACACTGGTGATAACCCTGATGAGCCGTGATCTGTCTTTATTTCTTATCTTGTTTTCACAGCAACAACTACTGACCTACAAGTGGCATAGCATATGTGTGCTGGAGACAGACAGTGCCATCTGGGAGAAGGGGCCAGACATAAAACTGTAGGAAGAGAGCTCAACAAGACAGAAGGAATGGGAGACAATGTAAGATACACATACTGCTTTGACTCTCTGCCGGTATTTATGGCTTCTTCTTCAGCTATACCAACATACTATCTGAGTCCAGGATGGAAGATTTGTAATAATTCCAAATAGTACTCCATATAAAGGAATAGTCTTTGCAGGACCATCACACATTCTAATCTATGATAAGAGTCTGGTCTCTCAATCAGATGGAACAAAAGGGTATCTTCCTTACCTTCTGCCACATGTTGATGAAGAAGAGCTCTCGGGAAACATTGAAGGACACATTGGCATCGTAGGCATCATCCCCAAGGTTGGAGATGGAGACGTTTAAGGAGATATTCTTCACAGCCCCCAAAGCCAGATACGTGGTGTTCTCATCAATGCTGCAATGAAAAATAAACAGTAATTAATGCCCTGAAGCTTAACACTAATATACTAGGAGGCATCAAGGAACAGTTGGGGGTGGAGGGCAGAAACTCCACTGGGATCAGAACTACAAGCCCCAGGAACCCCATTAACTAGCTATATGTTTTTGAGCAATCAGTTAACTCCCATGGAGTACAGAAGTTCTCTTGTGGTTGCGTCTGTTTTTGTAGTGAAACAGGAACAGGGCCCAAAACTGGGAGGGGGAAGGGAAGGAGGGTGAATGTTTGAGGGACAAGGAGATGGAATGAGAAGTTACCTCGGGAGAGTGGAGGAGTGAATGGGTCAGGGATGACGATGATGATGATGATGAAGATGGAATGAGAAGGTACTTCAGGAGAGTGGAGGAGTGAATGGGTCAGGGATGATGATGATGGTGATGAAGAAGCACACGAGCTTGATGATAATTATTATGTGATATAAACTTTGGACAAAATAAATTTACATCAGTGGCCAATCTTTAACTGGTCAACCAGTTAAGGTAAGATGTGATGAAACACAGTAGGATTGAAATAGACAGCTGTTATATTTGGTCCCTCAGCATTCTGATAGCTTTCCTGATTTAGGGGAATCCCAAGGCAGGTGGGAGGGGCACATCAGCAGGAAGGGAGAAGACCTTCCCTCTCTCCTCCCGGTTACTAGGATGTGGGCATCTAAGTGTGGTCATGTGACCTAAGGGTGGTCACGTGGCCGAGGTGTGGCGAGCTGATTCGCCCACCCAGACCTATGAATTTTGAGGGTTGCACTCAGGCCGTGGGGCCATCTGAGATCACCTGAGCAGGCTGCGGAGGAGTTGAGAGCCTGGCTGAGCCTCATCTCCCTCGTTTCCTGCCTGCTAATTCTCCAGCCTTCCTGTCTATGCTACAGACCAGCCCATATCCTTCCAAGAAATTCCTTTTCTGCTTAAACTAACCAGAATATGTTTTAGTTGTGCGCAACCATTAACTCAGACAGCACGGGATGAAAAGGAAGAGAACTATCCAAAATCTCAACAGGCTGCAATACTTTGAAATCTGGGTATTTTGAGCAGAAATCGTCACTACCTATCCATGAAGAACAGACCTTGCTTTCCTGGATGTCTGGCACGTCAACAAGAATAGCACAGGCAATGAGAATTCTGATGGCCTTGCTCTGGAAGCAAGAGCCCCAAGGATCTGAATGAGACGTGAAAAATTAACTTAGAGAAGAGTTTCAAATTCCTGAATGGCCTCCAATAAATTAAGACCCTGACCTCAAGCGATTGTGCTGATTATTTATTATTGTTGGCCATATTAATTTTAAACAATTGATGGGTTATTTCTGTCCTCGTGTTTGCTTGCCTAAGATTAAATGAGTACTCCTCAGGCCTTAAGGAGTTAGGAGAGAGCTAACCTAGCTTTAACTTGAGAAGGAACTGTATTAGTCTTTACAACTATCCCAGTTGCCTCAGAGAAGAATATGGTACCATGGGGCGGGGGGAGAGGGAGGCCCTCATTCAAGTTTTGTTTCTGTGTGATCGGCTTCCTTTCCTCATGTGTAAATGGCAAAGGAACAGGCCAGTGACATGTTAGCCTCTGCCAGCCCTCAAAGCTTGGGCCTGTGTCACTTAATCACGCAGCATGGCCATCCCTGGGGTATCGAACTCAAGTGGTTTAAACATGCTTCCACGATTATGATAAACCAGGCATCTCCCAAAGTGCCAAGCTTCAGTCCAGAGCAGACGGTGAACTAGGACTTTTAGAAAGATGCCTCAAAGCTGTTATTGATTGGATTGTATCCCCCCAAAAGTTACGTTAAAATCCTAATCCCTGTACCTGTAAACATGACCCTGTTGGAAACAGGAGTTTCCTGTTGTTATGTTAGTAAGGCCACACAGGAGTAGGGTGGGTCCTAAACCTAATCCCTTCTGGGTGGTGTCTTATAAAAAGAGAAAACAGACACAACATGGAGACACTTAGGTGGCCGACAGTCCACATGAGTGAGGAACTGGGAACTGTCAAAAAAAAAAAAAAAAAAAAAAACCCATTGCCGTTAGGTCAATTTCAACCCACAGCAACCCTACAGGACAGGTAGAACTGCCCCACAGGTTTTCTAAGGAGCAGCTGGTAGATTCGAACTGCCAGCCTTTCAGTTAGCAGCCAAGCTCTTAATCACTGAGCCACCAGGACTCCTAGAGCCGAGGAATCCCCAGGGTTATGACAAGGAAGGACTTTCCCCTAGAGCTGGTGCTCAGGATTTGGACTTCTAGCCTCCTGAACTGTGAGAAAATAAATTTCTGTTCTTTAAAGCCACGCCCTTTGTGGTATCTGGATACAGCAGCCCTAGGGAACTAGGACAGTCATTTTCACTTTCTCCACAGCTAAAAACCTAGGATTAGGACAGTGTATCTGTCAGCCCAAAGCTATTCTCAGACACGAGATGGAGATGGCAGTTGCCAGCATGGGGCTAGGGACTCTCAAAGACGTTATCCTTCTGATACCTCACAGCACCACAGAAGGTTCCTGATGTTACTTCCGGTGTTTAGAGATGAGGAACTTGAGATGCAGAGAGATGTCAAGCAGCTGTTCTGGGATTAGAACCCAGAGCCTCTATGCCCCCAGAGTCCACTCCTCTCTTCCATAACCCACGTTCTCCAGTTCCTTACCAGTCATGTACCCAGCAGGCCCTTTCTGATCTCCCTGCCTGGGCGAAATAAATTCCCTCTCATGAGCTCCCACAGCCCTGAGCTCCATCAGTCCCTCATGTACTCACCAGGGCTGTGATTATACATTTGTTTGTGTGGCTGTTTCATTAAGGACTGTCTCTCCCCAACTAGCATCTAAGCACCAGGGCAGAGAGACTGTGTCTGATTTTGCTCCCCGGTGGACCCCCAGCGACAAAACTTGCCCAGCACACAGTAGATTCTCAACACACCTTTGTTGAGTGAATGAATGAACATCCATGACAACCGCACAACAGATCATCAGCTCAACCTTCATATCTGACAGATGAAGAGGCTGAGCCCCAGAGAGGGCAGCTGATTTGATCGAGGTCACACAGCTACGTAGGGGCAGAGCTGGAGCCACCGTCAAATCTTCCTTGGGGTAAAGGCCACCTGATCTACAGCTCTTACGTGAACTCCATCTCAGTCAGGGATCAGGGAGGGCTTTGGCAAGGAACAGCTATCAATGACATCTGAAAAGAACAAGACTCCAAAAGGCCAATCTCTGACAGTTCAGCTGAAAGATGAAAACAACCAGGCACAGGGACTTTGTGCTAAACGTTTCATGGGCGCGTGCTTATGTATCGAGGAATAAGATTTCTAATCTTCAAGAAATTTTATTCCCTGAGAAAATTTCGCATTAATTCCAATTTGCTTATATGGTCTTCTAGATGGATGTTTGTTTATTCGTTCATTCATTCATTCAACAAGGGTTTACTGGCCACCTCCTATGGGCCAGGAACAGTTCTGTCAATGGGGGTTCAATGGTGACCAAAACTAGTTGGTACATGGATCACTCTGCCGTGCTTTTATATGAAAAACATCATTAATAGTTAATGTGAGATACAGACTGTACTGTTTCCATGAAGTTTATGTTATGGCACATATCTGGAGCCTTGGCAGCATGACGGTTAAGAGCTATGGCTGCTAACAAAAGGTCGGCAGTTCAAGTCCACCAGCCACGCCTTGGAAACCCTATGGGGCAGTTCTTACGCTGTCCGCCAGGGTCACTATGAGTCGGAATCGACTCTACGGCAACGGACTTTGTTTTGTTTTGTTTTCGGTATACCACTTACCTAGTCTGCTGGAAAGATACTGCTCATTCGTTATTAAAAAGCCTATCCTAATGCACCTGACAGCAGCTGTTTTTGAACACATTATTTTATTTATATTTAAATTTAGCACCAGGTCATTTACTACTTCAAGACGGAGGGATTACTGCTGATGTCTTGGTAGCTCTGTGGTGCCTGAGCTCTGGAGAACTTACTCTATGATCTCATTTATTACCATACATCATTACCAGCACACACCATTGTAAATGCAACACCCTCCCATATCAACCACCATATGCTGACTTGCTAATACCGCTATAGCAAATTCTTCCTCTCCTCCCATCTTGGAAACAGTTTTTCACAGAGTTTTTTGTGAAGATGACTAAACAGAGACACTAAAGCAGCGGCATGATGCCCAATTATCCGTTTTCTACTGGCTCATTTCAGATTTCGCTGAAGTCTTAAACATATAAACTGTGACCTTATTTTGAAAAAAATTGTGGCTATACTCTAACTGCTATAAATACAAAAATTTTATTTATTTTGCTATTAGCATGAATGTAGGCAGAGTAAAGGATGCGAACACCGACATAAACATAAAAAAAAAAAAAAAAAACACAACCCAACCCATTGCCACTGAGTCGATTCCGACTCTCAGTGACCCTATAGGACAGAACAGAACTGCCACATAGAGTTTTCAAGAAGCACCCGGTGGATTCAAACTGTCAACCTCTTGGTTAGCAGCCATAGCACTTAACCACTACACCAGCAGCATTTCTGACATCAGTCAAGCGTATTCTAGTCAACTGTATTCACATTAAAAACTTATTATTATATCACTCTTATAATTACTGATACTATACTTGCTAACCACAAGTACATCTGATAATGACAACTAAGATAATAGCATAGGGAAGCCAAATCCATCCATTCTTACTACTGGCCTGCCTTCTTCCATCTGCCCATCTCCCCATTCTTCCTTCCTTCTGTGATTTATCCATCCACACATTACTTTTAAAAAATACCTTCTCAACTTAGGCTCCAAGGATATAGGTGTGATTAGAACATGGTCCCAGCTCTTGAAGAGTTTATAGTCTAGTGGAGGAGACGGACATGCAAGACACAGGTTGATGTCAACTTTGTGTTAAGTGCTGAGCCACAGAGATGAGGAAACGCTATGAGCACATCAAGGAGGGAGGAATTGATTCTGGGGGGCAGTGGGCGTAGGGGAGAGGCATAGGGGTGCTAGGCAAGGTGTTACTAAGGAGAGGAACCATGAATAGTACATTTAGTGGAATGACTGTCTCATCAACGAAAATGTTTCTTAGATTGACTGTGCACATACACACATTCCCATGCACACACATGCGCGCACCCACACACATACAGGCAGTCCCTATTTTTCCTACTCTTGGAAATCATAGCAAAAAAAGACACGTGAAGCCGACTGTACTCTTCCACAGGAGCAAGGTGATGACTGAGGGCTGCCTTCCTGAGCATGGATTCAGCAACCAACAAATCACAGACCTCTTCAAAAATGTGTCGTGCAAGCAAGGTTACAAATTATACACACAAACTGTCACTTAACATCATAAATGATGTTTCTCATCCTTAAAAATGGGCAGACCTAATAAAATCAGACACGGACTTTGACAGCTGGAAGGGGCTTCTGGGTCACCGTTTGCAGAGAAAGGTCAGAGAGGTAAATGACTTTCCCAAGCCCAGTAAGCAGATAGGGCCAGCAGTCCTTCTAACTCCTAGTCCAGTGCCCCTTTCCCGGTTTCCACTGCTCCTCTGCTCCTAACGCACATAAAAATGCAGCCAAATAGCATAAAATTTACATATAACTTACTCAACTCTAATGAGATTAGAAATGAAATTGTGTTTACTCTCTTAGCATTTAGCAAATTTCGGAAGAGTCCTCTTATAAAAGCTGTATGAGGAAGTTTTATTAGACGCTTAGTTTTCCCCTAGACATTTTGTCCTGAATTGTGGAGGTGTTCAGGATGATTCCAGCTGCCTTCCAGCCACTCTAACAGGAAGTCTCCATCTTGGCACTTGGTTCACAGCTATCAGAGCTTTTCAACTTTCAGTGCCCAATAAAATCTTAAAACCACAATTGCTTATTTGGTGTCTTCCTATGAGAGACATGAACACATATACCAAATGAACTGATTATAACGTGAAGAATTAAGGGATGGGTATTAATTAAGCAGAGCTCTTATGGCAGAGTGGTTAAGAGCTTGGCTGCTAACCGAAAAGTCAGCAGTTCAAATCCACCAGCCACTCCTTGGAAACCCTATGAGGTGGTTCCACTCTGTCCTACAGGGTCGCTATGAGTCGGAATTGACTCCATGGCAATGGTTTTTTTTTAATTATTTAAGCCACATGGGATGAGTGGGGCTGCCGCCATCTCCTAGACGCAATGCTGGTAAAAAGAACCACCCAGAGAACGGACCACAAAGTTGATGAGACCAGTCATGCCAAAGCAATGGTTGCAGAACAAGGCGCAAGAGAAACTGGGAAGAAAGCAATCACTGCAGACAGAAATCGTCCTAAGAAGCTCCTAGAGGGAGGGAGGAACGAAGCCACGTCTTGAAGAACAAGGGGCAAACGACTGGGTAGAGAGACAGGAAGCACATTCCAGGCAAAGGGAAAAAGGAACACGAACCAAGGAATGAAGGTGGGTCAGAAATAACATAGGAAGGTGCAGGAGGAGGACGTCCTTAGCAGTAAGATCGGTGGGAAGCAAGCAGAATTTGTAGGGTGGGTCCAGATTCCCATGGATCTTAAATGTCAGGGTAAGGACCTGGGGTTTGAACCTCTAGGTCAGGGAACTTAACCATGTCATCTGTAGTCACCAATGCAAGGTGTGCTGTGAGTCTCTTGTTAATAACAAGGTACTAGAGTGAACATATTACAAAATATAGTAGGCTATGGGTGGCTCTGTCCTGGGGTCTTAGCGTAGCCTGCACAAATCGCGATTCCATCTGCCAGGACCTCCATATCTTTGCTGGGGGGCTTTTCTCTGGCTGGAGTCTGCTCTGCAGGTCAGCAAAAACAAAAACAACAAACGAAAAACCAAACCCACTGCGGCTGAGTCGATTCCAACTCATAGTGACCATCTAGGACAGAGAAGAACTGCCCTGGAGGGTTCCCAAGGAGCAGCTGGTGGATTCAAACTGCTGACCTTTTGGTGCGCAGCCGAGTGCTTAACCACTGTGCCACCAAGGCTCCAAAGCACCTATGAACTAATACCCTGACAGCCGGTGACTAACGGGAACTGGTGTACAATGACCCCAGCTCCCTCGCCTAGTGGGTGGGACGGCTCTAAAGTACATGTCCTAGACCTACCCAATAGTCACATATGGCTACTGAGAACTTGAAATGGTGCTAGTCTGAATTAAGTATAAAATAGATGCCATACTGCAAAGACAATATAATATGGTTGATTTGTGATTATTTTTCAACGGTACATACTTGCTCATACTATTAATATTATTTGTGAAGTAGAGCTCTAAGGAAAATAAAATAAATTTGGGTCAAAATAACTTCCCTGATTTTGGAGTTTCTAGCTATTGTGGCTTCATCAGCTGGGCTATCTGAAAAAGAACGGGGCATCAGGATTGGAGGAAGACTCATTAACAACTGCAATATGCAGATGACACAGCCCTGCTTGTAGAAAATGAAGCTGCCTTAAAGCGTTTACTGAGGAAGGTCAAAGCCTTCAATCCAGATTACACCTGAACGTGGGGAAAATGAAAATCCTCACAACTGCATCGATAAAAATACATCATGATGAACAGCAAAGAATTTGAAGTTGTCGAGGATTTCATTCTACTTGGATCAACAATGAATACCCATGGAAGCAGCAGTCAAGAAATCGAACAACGTATTACATTGGGCAAATCTGCTGCAAAAGAGCTCTTAAAAGTGTTAAAAAGCCAAGATGTAACCTTGATTACTGAGGTGAGCCTTACCCAAGCCATGGTCTTTTCAGCTGCCTCATACACATGTGAAAGGCTGCAAAATGAAACAAGACAGAAGGAGAATGATGCCTTTGAATTGTGGTGTTGGCAAAGAACATTGAGTATACCATGGACTGCCAGAAGAACGAACAAATTAGTATTAGAATAAATAAAAATGGAGGGCTCCTCAGAAGCAAAGATGGCGAGACTTCGTCTTGCTTACTTTGGACACATCATCACCAAAGACCCATCGCTAGAAAAGGCATCATATTTGGTAAAGTGGAGGGCCAGCAAAAACAAGGGGAACCCTCCCTGAAACAGACCGACACAACAATCACAACACGGACTAAAACATACCAACAATTGTGAGGATGTCGTAGGCTTGGGCAATGTTTCGTTCTGTCATAAAGTCGTCATGAGCTGAAGCTGACCCAACGTAACTAGCAACAAAACTGCCATGGCAAACACTTAGGGAGTTTTTCTGACTAGCTAAGAACACACACGCCCACCCCATACACAAATCACTCCTATTAAAAAAAAAAAAAGAAAAATCAAGAAATAGCCAAAAAGGATATTGTACCGAAAAGGTACACTTAACATTTAAGAAGTCAAATGGAATCTGATTTCATATTTTAATATACTCTAAAATATGAAAACTGTTATTTCTGCCCAACTGCTAGTCTTGTCCTGTGGTTATCGCATAGCGGGCCCCACGTATGCAGGCCCTGGGTGGCCTCCTATGGGTGACAGCCTCAGTCCCGAGCCATCTGCTCTAACCCACTGGATGTTCCTCACCCTGACTTGCTCAGGATGCTCTCATTTCACACCCTACGACCAGCTTGCCTCTGTTTGAAGCTTAGGGCCACGCTTGGGACCAGCCTGCATCTCTGGGTGCCCACCCTGCCCCACCTCCATCACCGCTAAGGTTCCTCTCCTGCCTTTGGTTTCCTATCCCAGCAGTCTGCCCGACCTCAGTGGAGTCTCCGGGCTGATACCATTTACACGATTTGTCCCAGACCCCCACCAGTGCCTGGACACTTGTCCACTTTCAAATATACTTAAAAAAATCCAAATAGCAACTGCCTTTGTGAATTTCTGCTTTTGTTTTAAATCCATAACTTTAAGTAGCTTTAACATTTACATTTTTTATATCCTTGAATAACTGCATAAACCAATAATAAACCCAAAACCCATTGCCACCAAGTTGATTCCCACTCATAGCGACCCTATAGGACGGAGTAGAACTGCCTCATAGGATTTCCAAGGAGCAGCTGGTAGATTCAAATTGCCAACCTTTTGGTTAGCAGCTGAGTGCTTAACTACTGTGCCACCAGGGCTCCAAACCAATAATACTATCATTAAAGAAAATATACTATATGTATGCACGTTTTAACTTTCTCCAACAGTGGGTTATTGTGCCATATAATCCGAGATGTGTTTGACATCTCACTGTGCTTTATAAACACCTTCTGACTGATCCCAGCTAGAGATCACTGGGCACCTCTGCAAGGCACCTCAGTTAATGTTTACATAGGTCAGGGAAATGATTCCTGGGGCCGAATTTCTGGTTTGAAAACCACTTACGGGAAGCCAGAAATCCCTCTTCCTCCCTCATACGTACCCACCTGGGCCAGATTTATGCTCAACGGGAGAGAAAAGAGAAAAATACTTACTAAGGCCCTCCCAGCCCAAAGGGCGCTTCCCCAGCAGCATTTAGATAATTAAGGCACACACTTGTTTTTACTTCTAAAACGTCACATGGCTGTGTCCCCACCGACTTTGCTAGCGTAAACTGGGTCCTAGCTCTGGTTCATTTCATAATCCACGGAGTGTCCCCTTTCGGAGGAGGCAAACACAAGGCCAAGGGCCCTGCCAGGCCCTGTGAGCAGCACGGCTGCCTCTGCTCGCCCATCTGTCTGACTGTGAAAAGAACCGTGGTTCCCAGCTAACAGAGGAATTCAAATCCTCATCAGCCTTTACTTTAGGGGTGGTTTCCAGAATCACTAAATCTTAGGACATATGGAACAAATCAGGTTCACTCACCGTAACAACTGGATTAAGGACAAAGAGCACTTTGGGGGGTGGGGAAATTCCCAAGATGTGGGGACTGCTCTCAGGTCTGACGTCACGTGACAGGGACAGTGTGGGGTGACGTATGACCAGCAGCACACGGTGCCCCCCCTAAGTTGCACATATCAGCAGGGTCATGCGGTCCTGGATAAATAACTCTGCTGTGGCCACAGTTTTCCCTGCCCCTGGGTCAAGAACAAAATGGAGGATTTAAATGGTCCCTGACAAAAACATACTGAAACTATACGCCTTTTTGGAGTTTGAATCTCTCTCCTCTGAGAGGAGGCAGACACAGGCGAAAGGGGAAAGCAGCTGTTTCTACCTGGGTTCTCCAGATCTCTGTGATCCTCAGAGGCAGAAACAAGAATCTACAACCCTCATGAAATACCCATTTGTCCCCAGTGGGCCCGCTCACGTCAACCACGATGCCAAGTTTTTCCACTTTGGGCCCAAAGTACTAGCTTTCTTGAGCTTATCAAAGCTCTGACAGACAGTTATCTGTTTCTCTAATAAGCAAAGAACAAGGAATGAAGGTTTACTTCACGTTGTTGTGGTCAGGGGCTATCGAGCAAGCTCCACCTCACAGCAACTTGATGTATAACAGGATGAATCGTTGCCCAGTCTTGCACCATCTTTGTGATCATTGGTATGTCTGAGCCCACTGTTGCAGCTATTTTGTCAATCCATCATCCATCTGGCAGTTTGTCATACTGCTGTGGCTATCAAGATGCTGGAAGCTATGTCACTGGTATTTTAAATATGGGAAGGGCCACCCATGATGCACAGGTTTCAGCAGAGCTTCCGGACTAAGACTAGGAAGAAAGGTTTGGTGATCTACTTCCAAAAATCAGCCAATGAGAAAACTTTTTGAATCATAACAGTTTACTTCACAGCCAGTGTGTAAACAGACTTTGGGAGCCACAGAATCAGGGCAATACCTCCTCCGATGGCGTCTTAAGTTTGGTCCTATGTTTAAAAAAAGCCTAGCTTGAAAACAGCCTTATAATGAAGCACCAGTTCTGGGTAGTACCATAAAAATCTTTCGTTAACTCCAGTAAGCAGAGCAAAACATTTTGCTTCTCCGAAACGAATCTTTTCCTGTAGTTCGGGGAAACTTCTAAAACAGGGCTTCTTAACCTGTGTTTGTATGATGCATCCCCTTGGCAACTAGGTGAAGAGAACAGATCCCTTCTCAAAATAATGTTTTTGGATGCAGAAAATGAAAACTAGGATTGCAAAGAAATCCCCCCACCAAAAACCAAAAAAAACCCGTTGCCGTTGAATTGATTCTGACTCACAGCGACCCTGTAGGACAGAACAGAACCGCCTCAAACGGTTTCCAAGGAGCGGCTGGTGGATTCCAACTGCTGACCTTTTGGTGAGCAGCTGAGTTCCCACCCACTGCGCCACCAGGACTCCAGCAAAGAAACCAATTATACTAAAATACAGTGATAGGAGGACTGAACAGGTCTGTGGTTTAGTGATACGTGTACTTTTGTATAATGTATTAAATAAGGAGACCTAGCGGTGGACTAATAACCACTATAATTTTGAAGTCCGGATAAATATAAACAATGTTTTGAAATATCCGCCACAACTGTAACTCGATATGAAAATATTATGATTTCTACCCGTGACAAAGTCACACACAGGTCCTGCTAATACTACTGTGGTTTGTCACCTACATTCATAATGGAATAAAATGCTAAATTTCACTCTGACGGTAGTGAAAATAGAGATATGATTGTTCTCCAATACAAGTTCACTAAAAAAAACCAACAACAACAAAAAAAAAACCAAACCAAACCTGCTGCTGTCGAGTTGATTCTGACTCATAGCGACCCTATGGGATAAAGTAGAACTGGCCCACAGGGTTTCCAGGGAGCAGATGGTGGATATGAACCGCCGACCTTTTGGTTAGCAGCCAAGTTGTTAACCACTGTGCCATCAGGGCTCCATCCAAGTCCACAGTCTTTGTGAATTCAACGCATGGATCACCAAGGGGTCTATGGACCCTAGTACCCCTGTCCTATGGAAGGTGGGTGATGGGACTGATTTAATGAGGGGAAAGAGAGGGTGGGTGTGGGAGGGACGGGTGGCATGCTTCAGCCTCTGACATGCAGCAAAAGTAAGAAGGGCATTTCTGAAAGGCATATAAGAAGACAGTAACTGCTGTTCATTTCATTTCCCTCCACGTACCACCCTAAACGAACAACAAGTCACCTTTACATCTGAAGAATCTGGGGAGAGTAGGCAGGGGTGAATAAATGAGAATTTCTCCTTCTTGGTGTAGGAGGTCAAATGGTTCTTCCATATCAGAAAAAAATGCAAAAAAAAAAAAAAAATTAGTCTTTCATTGTTTTTCTTGAAGAAACACAACTGTTGAGTGGAATGGCATTTTGCCCCTGTTCAAGCCTCTTTATCGCAGAAAATTTTCTCAGTAAAGAGCCCAGCGCTCCTGGTGAGGAGGGTTGATTGTTCCAGCTGAATATCCTGTGTCCTCTTAGGCAATGGGGGCAGAAGCTGTGTCCAGCTCCCCACTAGTAAGGACACTTTGCAAGAGTGTCTGGGTGGTGCAAATAGTGAACACATTCAGCTGCTAACTGAAAGGTTGGAAGTGCGTGTCCACGCAGAGGTAGCTCAAGAGAAAGGCCTGGCAATCTACTTCCAAAAAATCAGCCATTGAAAACCCTATGGAGCGCAGTGCTACTGACACGCGTGGGGTCGCCATGAGTCAGAGTCAAGTCAATGGCAACTAGAAAAAAAGAAGAGGGTATTCTGCAGTGAAAGCTGTCACACGGGCACCCACCTCCAGTTACCCCTTGCATTTGGGTAGCTGCAGGGCAATTAATTACTTCTGTGTGTGGTCTCTCTAGCCACAGTCTTGAAACTCCCACCCAGATGATTGTGTGATAGGGTAACTGTGGCCTACCAAGGGGATTGGTCAGTTTTGCCTTAAAAGAGAGCCAATTCCAGAGCAGAGCGGTGAGCCCCCCACCACTAAGGAAGGAGAGACCCGCAGGAGACGGTGCAGTGGGCTTCCTGGCCCACAGAGAGGGAAAGCTGAGTGCCTTTGGGCAGAGACTGAGGGCCAGGGAGAGGCGTGCCTGCGGGCGCAGCTGGGAAGAGGCTGTCCTGATGGAAGAGCTGTATCCTGAGGGTTCTTGAGCACAAATTGTAACTGTTACTCCCCCCCGCCTCACAGGAATCAACCTTGGGCTGTTGATCTTGATTCTCCTTCCCCTTACAAAACAAAGTCCCAGGGGAGAAATGCCCAGAAATAATCGCTAAAAGACACACAATCCTGCTCACCAACCTCAAGAGGCCGCCTACACATCGCTCCACAGGCATGGGTTTTTACAATCTCAACAAAACCTCAAATTCCCAGAGGGCACATAAAAAGTCCATCAACAACTGTGCATCCCCCCCCCCCCCCCCCCCCGATAAAACACACTGGCTTTGATTTCCGTTTGAAACGCAGAGTCCAAAAAAGAAAGCGGCCTGCCGGACCAGGGGATGTAAGGACAAACAATAAACACATGAGCGCTAAGCCCTACAGCCTCTCAGGTCAGGCTCCCTGGAGGCAGAGTCTGTGACAGGGATTCTGTGTCCCCAGGAGGAGAGCGAGGGGCGCCGATGGGGCAAGGGGGAAACTGAGCACGGCTGTGGTCTTGGGTAAAGCCTCGCCTATGCCTGACAGGGGCTCTGGAGCATCAACTGCGCCACTGTGAGTTCCTTACTTGTGGCAGGGAGGCCAGCCTCCTGTACCCCAAATCAGTCAGCTATCGGCCGAGGGCTGCCCCCAGGTGGGTGGAACCTCCCAGGCAAATTGACTCCCACCAGGTGAGGGCAATTCTCGGAGCAGCCGGGGATGCATCCACCTGCACAGTTAAGAGAGCCTGGGCGTGGCCCCAACATCCTCCGCTGCACCCAGCCTCGCCATTTTTGGAGCAGGATCACCTGGAGTGGAGCCAGGGCCAAAGGCTCATAAAATCTAGGAGCTTCCTGAACAGTATTTTCTCTCTTACTGCAGCGTGATGAACTGAGATTTATGGGAGTTCATTCTGTACCCAAGTCTGTCACCTCTGCCTCGGTGTGGGGGGAGGAGGGGGCAATGACCAACTGTCTCCCTTCTCGGCCACAGTCTTTGCGGTTTCATCTGTGGAGAGCCAGCATGGCAGCCTTGTGAAGTTTCATCAGCCGCCTTGGAACAAACCGGGAGCCCTGGTGGCGCAAAGGTTAAGTGCTATGGCTGTTAACCAAGAGGTCAGTAGTTCAAAGCCACCAGCTGCTCCTTGGAAACCCTGTGGGGCAGTTCTACCTGGTCCTACAGGGTTGGAATCGACCCCACAACAATGGGGTTTTTTTTTTGGTTTTCAGAACAAACTTAGGAGAAATGCTAATGAGAGGGTGTGTGCAAAGCTACAACAACAAACGTGGGGAGTGGTGGTGGGTAGATTTACTTCAGAAAACAGAACAGCCGTGCACCTCAGAGTTCGGCTTTCCTCCTAGTAGCTAAGCACAGGATGGATAAGTCCAGTATTCATGGCAAGAGATCAACAGAGTCAAACAGAACAAACCGCGAAAATCTCAGCAAAGAAACCTGCAAGGCTCGCTGTCTGCTCTGGAGTTGAGAGAAGGTGGGATCTAGCTGCCACATGCTCTTGATTGGTCCTTCCCTGAGGCCAAATGTCTAGTTGGAAAGACAATAACAGCATTATCATTATGCCCCTGAAGGAAGGATCTGTACACATAAAATCTCCAATGGCTGGCTATATGTGGAAGCAAAGGAAAATACTACCAAATAAAATTTTATTAGGCACACCCGTGAGGTAGACTTCCCAGGGAGGGTGACAGTGAGTGAGTTCCCAGCCTCTTTTGAGGTCATACTTACTGTCTCAGTCCTGCCTTCAAGGATCCTCACTGGAAAATCTCTGTCAGTCTCTCTGCTCAGCAGGAGAGGTCTGGCTGATCCCTGAAATACTCTGTGAGTTGGGATAGATCTCTGCTGCTCTATATGTTGCTGAAGAAGAACTGATGCCTTTGAGTTACAGTGTCGGTGAAGAATATTGAATACACCATGGACTTCCAGAAGAATGAACAATCTGTCTTGGAAGAAGTACAGCCAGAATGCTCCTTGGAAGCAAGGATGGCGAGACTTCGTCTCACATAATTTGGACATGTTACCGGGAGGGACCAGTCCCTGGAGAAGGACATCATGCTTGGTAAAGTAGAGGGTCAGTGAAAAAGAGGAAGACCCTCAAGGAGATGGATTGACTACAGTGGCTCCAACAATGGACTCAAACATAGCAACGATTGTGAGGATGGCATAGGACCGGGCAGTGTTTTATTCTGTTGTACACATGTTGTTTTTATCAGTTGTCCAGTTGGCGCCAGGCTCGCGGCGACCCTATGCACAATGGAGCGGACTACTGTGAGCCACAGGGCTTTCACTGGCTGGTTTTCAAAAGTAGATCACCAGGCCTTTCTACCTAGTGTCTTAGTCTGAAACCTGTTCAGAAGCATAGCAACACGCAAGCCTGCACTGACGGACGGTTGGTGGCTGCACATGAGGTGCGCTGGCCGGGAACGGAGGGCAAGAATTCCACCGCTGAAACACCGCTGCCCTCTGCACAGTGGGGTACGAAAAGTCAAGTGGGCTCCCCTCAATATTTTGAATCTGCCCGACGAAGGAAACTGGTCAGTTCCTCAGGTGGTGGCCCATCAGTCCCAGCCTCACATTGTGGGGTTGGTAGACCCGTAAAAAAACAAAACCACACCCGTTGCCGTCAAGTCAATTCCGACTCATAGTGACCCTATAGGACAGAGTAGAACTGCCCCATAGAGTTTCCAAGGAGCGCCTGGTGGATTTGAACTGCTGACCTTTTGGCAAACAGCCATAGCACTTAATCACTGCGCCACCAGGGCTTCCGGTAGACCCTTTAGGAAACTACATATCAGATCTTCCCTGCAGTAGGAGGGAATTTCCAAAAGCCATTTCCACCTGGTTAGCTCTGGTGGCGCAGTGGTTAAAGAGCCTGGCTGCTCACCAAAGGGTCAGCTGTTCAAATCCACCACTGGATCCTTGGAAACCTTACGGAGCAGTTCTTCTCTGCCCTAAAGGGTCACTATGAGTCAGAACTGACTCGATAGCAACAGGTTAGGTTTTTTGGTTTAGCTGAGACTCACAGTGGAAGTAGGGGTCCTTCCTGGTTCGAACCCCTGCTGAAAATTTGCATTTCTAACAAGTTCCCAGGAGATGCTAATGCTGCTGTTAGGGACCAATTCTGAGAGCCACTAGTAAAGCGGTGGTTCTCAAAACGTATTATACATAAGCATCACCTGGGGCTCTTGCTGAACTGTAGATTCTGACTCAGTATATCTGGGTGGACATGCAAGTTCTCGGCAGGGGTTCAAACTGGAATGAACTGGTTCCAAGCCCCAAGAGGAAGAGAGAGATAGGCCAGGTTCCACAAGCTGCCACAAGCTATTTAAAGGCAGAGGCCCCGGGTCTAATTGCTGGAACCTTGGACTTGGACTCCAGAGCCTCCCCACCAGGTGTTTTCCTGTCTCTGCTGTTTTGACCTCTGAGAAGTGAATCAAATCCTTGCCTATCAGCTTCCTCATCTGCAGCAGAAATACTGTGGCTTCAAGGACACACATGTAACCACCAACCACAAACAGCATGTGTTCTGGGCTCATTTCTATGCTGCCTGAGTTTCTCTGTAAGGTGATCAATGGGGCATCACAGAGTCACCGTCTGTGCTCATCCCCGGGCCGGGCTAGAGAGACAAAGAGTTCCGGCCCACCTCCCAGGATGGTGTGAAGGTCAGGGGTCTTATTCTCTCTCTGCCTGGGACTTGTTGTGGACACATCTCTCACCGCCTTTGGGACCGTCCTCAGGAAAATGAGAACAAGGCTCCGCCCATACTTGGTTCATGGGTTTGCTCTGAAACCAAATGTGCTTCAGTATAGGAACGATAGGTTGTTCTGCTTGGAATGAGGGGAAAGAAAGAAGATGTGGGTAAATGGAAAAGCACAGGATCTCTGGGTTGCTTCAAACCAAGAGGGAAATAAAGGTACCGTAGTAATGGAGAACGTTTGGTATCTGGCACGACGTGGAATGAAAACATTCCCAGGAGGTTAGTGGGAAGAAGTCTTGTTAAAAGGTGATTTAACACTCCTGCTGGAAATTACAGAATAAATTCACTAATGGAGATCCTCTGAGAAAGTGGGAGTGGCAGACATTGTCCGTGCTCCCACCACACCATCAGACTGTTCCGAACGTTCTTACGGACTTCCAGCTGCTGGTGTCTGCATCTTTGCATCTAAGGGCCCTTTCGCAGAACCAGAGAAGGCTGCTGTCCGTCACAGGCTAGAAGTGCAGGGAATTAATTGTCCCCCAGGAGCTCTGGTGGCACAGCAGTCAAGTGCTTGGCTGCTAACCGAAAGGCTGGCAGTTCAAACCCATCCAGCAGCTCCAAGAAAGGCCTGGTGATCTGCTTCCATAAAGATTACAGCAAAGAGAATCCTATGGGGAAGTTCTACTCTGTCACATGTGGTCTCTTTGAGTCAAAATTGACTCAACGGCACCCAATAACAACATCCACCCACCCACAGCAGAGTAGTTCTTAACCAATGCATCTCAAGAGTTGGTGTATAAAGATCCCAGATTGTTCACCTCTCAGATGCAATAATTTGAGATGTGTGTTTTCCACTGTTTTCTGGAGTTTCCATGCTTATTAAACTCCAGTCATCCACTGTAGTAGCCGGCATGGTAGACTTCTTGAATTGATAGCCCCAAATAATAGCCTCTCTGTAATCACACTCTTTGCCATGTGACTTTGCAGCTCCTCCCATTAGGAAGTAGAGTCTGTTTCCCTGTTCCTTGAATCTGACTGGCCTTGGGACTTCGCTTTGGCCAACAGAAAGTGGCGAAAGTGACATTATACCTGTTCTGAAACTAGGTCTTATGAGGCATGTGCCTGTTCTATCTTTTGGACTCCTGCCACACTAAAAGAATAAGCCTGGGCTCATCTACTAGAGGATGAGAAACCGTCTGAAGGCAAGCAGAGGCACTCCAGCTAATAGCCAGCCAACCACCAGAAACACAGGCACCCAGCCAACCTGAAGCTGGCTGCAGATGCCTGAGGGAGCCCAACTGAGACCAGAAGACCTGCACAGCTCAGCCCAGCCTAAACAGCCAACCTGCAGAATCAGGCACTAAACAGTCATCGTTTTAGAGCATACGGTTTTGGGTGATTTGTTACACAGCAGTAACTAACTGATACACTGGTGTTATAGTACACCTTCATGGGTGGGCTTCCCTGTATACTTCCTCACTCCCCTGTCTTTGTTCCCCACATGTCTCAAACAAATTATTTACACTCCAATTCTTGTCTCAGGGTCTGCTTCTGGGGGAACTCAAAATCAGACAGTGTGCAATACTTCCTCTCCTGTGCTGTCAGGGAAGTGCTTCATATTCCATTATAGCGATCTTATTGAATTATAATTTGTTTTCATTTGTATTTCCCCTTCTAGACTGAAAGCATCATGATGTAGAAGCTTGTCCCTTTTTGTTTTCACCAGGCCTGGTACATCCATAGCTATTGCTGTTGTTAGTTGCCATTGAGTGGACTCTGACCTTATGTAATAACAGAACAAAACGTAGCCCAGTCCTGTGCCATCTTCATGATTATTGATATGTTTGAGTTCATTGTTGTGGCTATTGTTGCCAATCCGTCTCATTGAGGGCTCCCCTCGTTTTTGCTGACCCTCTACTTTGTCAAACATGATGTCCTTCTCTAGTGATTGATGTTTCCTGATGATGTATCCAAAGTAAGCCAAAGTCTCACCATCCTCATTTCTAAGGAACATTCTGGTTGTATTTCTTTCTTCTCAGACTGTTTTGTTCATTCTTCTGGAAGTCCACAGTATATTCAATATTCTTCACAATTCTACACCACAACTTCAGTGTATTAATTCTTCTGTCTTCCTCTTTCATTGTCCAGCTTTCGCATGTATATGAGGCAACTGAAAAGACCATGGTTTTGGTTAGGTGCACCTGAGTCATCGAAGTGACACTTTTGCTTTTTAAAACTTTAACGAGGTCTTTTGTAACAGATCTCCCAATGTAATACATCATGTGATTTCTTGACTGCTGCTTCCATTGACACTGATTGCTGATCTAAGTAGACTGAAATTGCTGACAACTTCCATTTTCTTCTCGATTTATCATGATGCTGTGGATCAGTCCAACATCCATAGCAAGTGCTCCATTAATATTTGTTAAATAAATGGATACACTAACACTGTGTCACATTTTGTCAGGCAAGTGAAAACAGGAAACTCTGAAAGGCTATTTCACCCTTGATACCTCCTCCAGTGTGCGAAGTGGCTCTGCTTGCCTTTGTTCTTGTTGTTAGGTGGCGTGGAGTCAGCTCTGGCTCATAGTGACCCTACGTACAACAACAGAAGGAAACCCTGCCCGGTCCTGCGCCATCCTCATGATCGTTGTTATGCTTGAGCCCACTGTTGCATCCACTGTGTTAATCCATCTCATTGAAGGTCTTCCTCTTTTTCACTGACTCTCTACTTTACCAAGCGTGATGTCCTTCTCCAGGGACTGATCCCTCCTGATAACATATTCAAAGTATGTGAGATGTAGTCTTGCCATCCTTGCTTCTAAGGAGCATTCTGGCTGTACTTCTTCCAAGACAGATTTGTTTGCTATTTGGCAGTCCATGATATATTCAATATTCTTCGCCAATACCATAATTCAAAGGCATCAATTCTTCTTCAGTCTTCCTTATTTATTGCCCAGCTTTCGCATGCATATGAGGCGACTGAAAACACCACGGCTTGGGTCAGGCACACCTAAGTCTTCAGGTGACATCTTTGCTTTTTAATACTTTAAAGAAGTCTTTTGCAGCAGCTTTGCCCAATGCAATGCGTCTTTTGATTTCTTGATTCCATGGGTGTTGATTGCGGATCCAAGTAAAATGAAATCCTTGACAACTTCAATCTTTTCTGCTTGCCTTACATTGTGATAACGTTTGCAGGTACCTAAATCCCACCTACCTCTCACCCCCCACCTAGGTAACGCCCACAGAAAGACCACCCACCCGTCCATTAATCTTTGTGTATTCCTGAAATGTGGGGAGAGACACCTGCTGACTCCTGTTGGGAACGCCATGTCAGAGCCAGGGCAAATAATTATATCGAGAGAGGGGAGTGAAGATAAGCACCCACTGGGGCATTTGTCTTTTTTCCCCCAGAATATAACACTGAAAAAGCTCTTCCTTCTCCAGAGATTCCAGAAAACAGCAACTACAAAAGCCCAGCTGCTCCCAATCAACAAACTTCTTTTGCATTTTTTTCCCAGAGCTGGGCAGACAGTGAAGGAAAAAAAAAAATCAATCACGTGACTTATGTTCTGGCAAGGGCAAATGTTTTCCACGTTGCTGAGCAGTCCCACTCACCTTCCCTCTAATCCAATAATAATGATAATAATAGTAATAATCATAGCTGTGATCATGTTACATTTGAGGGAACGGCTGAAATGGCAGCCACAGGCTCACAGTCAAATCTGAGGCCCGCCAAGGACAGAAAATCCAACCTACTTGGGTAAGGAATGCACTCACTCAGCACAGGGACCACCATGCCCCCAGCAGGACAGGTGTCGAACATCTCCAGAGGGAACTGCATGGAACAGGGCAGCACATGATGGATGGTGAGTGGGGATGGATGGCAGCCATCTTTGATAATGGATTTTTCACCCATCTACCTTCTCTCTGAATTGGGGCTTTTCACATAGGGGAGGACTTTTTTCCTCCAAGGCCCTCAGTCTTAATACTTCAGGTTCAGATCCATCTGATATCAGAACCTGGCAGCAACTGAGGCCAGTGTAGAGAAAGAGAGCAGGATGTAGGACCAGACATTCCTGGCTTTAATCCTACTGCCACCACCATGAGCCCTTGAACAAGTTAACTGAGCCTCTGTGTCCTCTCACTAAAAGAGCGTGATAATATTTACTTCTCTGTCGTTGAGAGAATTAAATGAAATAACAGCTTTCATCTATTGAGTGCTTACTATATTGCCAAGCACTTTTAGAAGCCAATAGATAGATGGATGGAGGGAGGGAGGGATGGGTGGATGGGTAGATGGATGGATGGATGGATGGATAGAGGGAGGGAGGGAGGGAGGGACAGAGGGAGGGAGGAATGGAGGGAGGGGGAAGGGAGGGTACGTGGTTCACAATCTGGTTACTTTCTGTCTCTGTCTCCTGTCTCATCTTTCACCGAGTTCTCCTGGCCCCCCCGTTCACTCCAGACACCTGATCTCCACACTTTCATGCCTCTGTTCACTTTCCCTCTGCCCAGAATGTCTGGTCCTCGTCATCCCTCTTAGTACCTTCTCCTGGAACCTTCTCTGCAGCCCTGTGGTGGCCCACCCACCTCTCTTCCAGAACTCACCAGGTGGCACCACCATCATCCAGTCTCTTGCCCTTCTCCCACCCCAACTGTGCACATCGTGAGAGCAGAGGCCACACACCGGTCATTTCTGCAGCCTGGTGCCCAGTACTTGCCTGGCTTGAACAGTTAAGGCATGTGTGTCCCATTCCAGACAATAATGAATCAAGAGAGTTAAATGGTAACCAAAGCAGCTCACCTCTGGTTCAAGCTACTAAGTCTTGGTCAACCAAAGTCAGACCCTGGTTTCCATCAACAGTTTACTGATGGCTCCTGTCTCTCTTTGAGTCTGTCTCTGCAGACTGAACACTCAAAGGTCTGGAGAAATTCAATGTAACTGAAATCATGGTTTTGAATCTCTGCTCATCTAATCATCAATTAACATTTCTCTGATGGCCCCTTTGGGGACAGCCATGAGCCCAAGAGTATAATGAAGGTTTGCTTAGTGAAGGAGCCAGACAGAAGGCTATTTTGAGAGACCAGGGGGCCTCCTGGGCCATAACTCATCCTAAGAAGAGGCTCAGAGCTTAGTCCAAGGACATTGCTTCTAAGACTCAGGAAACTTCCTCACTCAGTCCCTAGGTCTCACGTCCAAGTTCTAGGAAGACAGAATTGCAAGAAAGGCTGAAGTAGCCCTGAAAACTTTAAAGCATCAAATGAGAGACAAAGTCACCCTGCTTTTTAAGTGGTATGGCAGATTGCATTATCTGTCTCAGTTCCTCGCCTCTCCCTGTATTCATGCCTTTGCCATGTAACTTTGAAGTACCTCCTACCAAAGGGGTCAAGAATATTTTCCTGATCCTGGACTTTGAGTTTGGCCATGTGACTTGCTGTGGCCAACAGGATCAGGCTGAAGTGACAGTGCACCGATCTGAGGCCAGGCCTTAAGAGCCTTGCATGTTTCCACATGTCTTTTTGCATCTCTGCCATGCCATGAGAAGAATATGCCCAGGCTACCCACTGGTGCCAGGAAGACAATGAAAGGCAATGGAGTAGACCTGAAGTGAGTCACTCGAGCCTAGCCTAGATCAACATGCCCTCTGCTGAACCCCAGATGCCTGAGCAAGTCAGCTAAGAGCCAGCAAAATCCAGCTTGGATCAGCCAGCCCTCAACTGAGCTGCAGATCCATGGGAATAAGTGACTGCTATTTTAAGCCACTGAGTTTTGGGGTGGTTTGTTACACAGCATTTCTGTGGCAATAGCTAGCTGATATCTATGGGGCTCACCATATTCAATGCCCTGGCCCCCACGCTAGCTCTAGCATTATCGATCACTGGCCGCACAGAGCAGGAGTGGTTCTACCAGCACTCTTGGAAGTCCAGTTTGGGGAAGTGGAGACAGCTTTAGACACATCGGCCATGAGCCTCAAATTTTATGTCTTAATATATGAAAAGCACAATTCAATTGAGACGGATTTGACCCCACTGATGGGTAACGAGAACATCAGGTCTTTCCTTACTTAATATCTAAGCTTGGATCAAATGCTCATTTTCCCACGTCAAGTTTTCTGTGATCCAAAATAAATTTCCAACATTTACAGTTGGCCCCAAGATAAAACAAACCCATATTTTTTGCTTCATGTTACTTTGTGCCTAAAACACTTTTTGGAAGATCTATTTGAAATTCAGATTAATGGGATGATAATTTATAAACCTTTCTTGTAACTAGTTTCTCCAATAATCTCAGAAGGTCTTCCTTACTAATGCTAAACAATTCTACCATCCAGTCCATGAGTTTTAAGTAACGTTCTAAGCTTGGCGAAGCCCGTGCTACTGTAATCTCCCACTCTAGTTCAGAGTAACAGTAATGCTAATTAATACTTCAGTGGTTTGGAGGAGCATTTGCATATGTGTGTTTGACAGGGGGTTATATCCCCTCCCCAATAAACTCAAACAACAACAACAGAAAGACTCTTAGAATCATTTTCCTTTGAAGAATAAAAATTATTTACCATCATAAGTGCAAGTGCCCTAGCGTAGTCACTGGTTCGTCATGGGATACTTCTTTCACTCCACCCAAAGTAACGCTCACAGTTACCCACGGAAGACACACTACGGCATTTTAGAGACGCACTGTCAGAATATGATGACTGTTTTTGAGAAACGGTAATAAATCTTATAGGTAGGCTTTCTGGCCCCAAGGCTAAAAAAATCTTTCAGAAGGGATTGTTTCAAAAGGAAACCGTTCTCTGAAATGTGGTTAAATGATCCAGGACCAGAACCTTCATTCTAAAAGGAACCTAAAATAAAAGGCTGGCAAAGAGGAAACAGAAGGCCTCTGTACCGTTCACCTTTAGCCTTGGGGGATTCACGTATTGCGGGAGGAAACCCTGAAACAACAAAGAGACTGTTCACTTGACCACGACGGCCTGCCCTTCTTCCTCACCCCCATCCTGCCACAGAAACATTACTTTTTGTTAAAGCAGATGCCACTGTTGACTGGAAAAAAAACGAAGAAACCTTTATATGATAATAGGTTGAACCATATGCAATTGCCCCCACACAGTCAAATGTCAGCAATTTCACGTGGCTCAACTTAACACAATGAGCAAAGCTAAAATACTCTCCCCTCAAGCTGTCACAGAAATTAGAAATACAGAATTAAATTATGAGGTATGTGGAACTTCAAACAAAACAAAACTGTCACCCAAAATAATAGTTACTGCTAAAATTATTTTACAATACACATTTTTTAAACATCCAAAAATCAAACCAAACCCACTGCTGTCGAATCTATTTCGACTCATAGCGACCCTACAGGACAGAGTAGAACTGCCCTATAGCGTTTCCAAGGAGCGGCTGGTGGATCTGAGCCGCTGACCTCTTGGTTGGCAGCTGAGCTCTACCCACTAATGCCACACTCTTCACTGAGGAAATCCGCACATCCGGTTTTGGGCCTGGAGTCAAGAAAAATGAACTTCTCAGAACAATGCTGTGAAAGAACCACTGACATACCTGGAGAGCAGCAGTTTACCCCGAAGCTGCAGGTCCGCGGCACAGTCCTCGGAACGGCAATTCCTTTCAAAAACGGTCTGTGAGAGACACAACAGGAAGGTTGGAGCAGGACTCTCTAATAGCACATGCATAAATAACAGCCAGTTTACCTTCCTGCACATCAGGGAATTCTCCTGTGCCCTTTAAGCCCTCCACACCACCTAAAAGAAGCCAACTCCCCAGCACATGATGGGTCCTGAGGCCCCAAGGAAATCCAAACCAACAGTGGTCTTGCTTTCATGAGTTCATTTAAGGAGCCCTGCTGGCACAACAGTTAAGTGCTTGGCTGCTAACCAAAAGGTTGGCAGTTCGAACCCACTCAGCAGCTCAGAACTCTCCCAGCGGCTCCATGGCAGAAAGACCTGGTGATCTGCTCCCGTAAAGATTACAGCCTAGAAAGCCCTATGGGACAGTTCCACTCTGTCACATGGGGTCGCTATGAGTCAGAATCGACTCGATGGCACCTAATAATAACATTCTTTATTTTGGCTCATTCCTTAGCCCACTGAAGTGCTTCTTCAAGTAGTGTTTTCAAGAAGTGTACATGGTAGGCATTCTTTCAGTCTTTGCTCGTCTGAGAATGTCTTCTGGATGTTCTCAGATGTGACTGAGCCATAATCCAGCTGAGTCAAGAGTTCTTAGACTATAGTCTGGTCATTTCCCTCTATTTGCTCTCTTGGGGGAAGGGGGGAAATCTATATTTAAGATGGGTTCCATCTTAAGAACAGGATCATATTCTAATTTTTAGTTCCAAAAGGAAAAGCCTAAGGCAATTAGGCTGAAGGGGTTCTTTCCCATGTCCAGCTAGGACAGCTGGCATTTAATAGGGGTACAGTGTCCTTTCTCAAACCAAGACTGGGCCTCAGCAGCCAAAGCCCCACTCAGTGCTGAGGCCTGATGCTCCATGTGCCAAAACCCAATGTATTTATTTCCAGAGGGCTACGGGATGTGCCAGAGCTTGGGCATATCTGTGGAGGACAGCCTGGGAATAAGCGGCAGCATCTGGGGAAGCATTCTAGCTTTCGTTTCTCTGTGGTACACAGACGGCTTCGGTCCTCTCTGTCTGGTCTCAACTTCTTCAACGTTTCTGATCTGTGGACGGCAGGCTTCTCTCTACGTTCCAGACTGACAAGGGATTTTGCTATTTTCAGACAGCTTTGATCATTTCAGTGGGACCTGGAGACAAGAGCCTTTTGCCATTTTTTAAATCGTTATTTATTCACTATTAAACTTCTTTATGGTCAGTTGTTCATGTTTGCCATTTTTTTTCTCCCCACAGAATATAGTTCCAGGTGATCTGTTTTCCTCCCACAGAACAATTCTAGGAGGTTTCTCAGAGCGCCAGTGTGGACTCCAGAAACTTGCTGGCCAACAAACAGTCTAGACCCAACCAGACAGAGTAATTTTGCCTATGGAAATTCACATTCCTGTGCCATGTTTCCAAAAGAATAAAGTGTCCCAGCCAACATTCCCTTCCTTGATTGCGGGGGAAAAACTCATGGAAGTCTTGAGCAAGAAGAGGAAATCCACATGTTCTTTTGGACACTACTGGGGGCAAGGACAGAGCCCAACTTCCAGGACATTTCAACACAAGACATCTGTGCTTTTATTTGCCATCTCAACCAACGAGAAAGCAGGAGGAAGTGGGTGGAAGGACGGCATGGATGGCTCAGGAGAAATGAAGGAAGGCACTATGAGAAGGTAACTAACACCAGAGGGGACTTTCCACAAAGCCAATGAAACTTAAGTGAGGGCCCTTCACTGCCATGGCCCCTATCCACTTATTATACCTAACTTGCATTGATAATTATACATATATATTCATGAAAAGAGCTCCCCTCTCAAATTATATAAAGTTCTGGCCCCACAAAGCCCAGCTCTGTGCCTGGGTTATAGTTTCTCCCCAACACGTGGCACAGCCTTTCATGTTTCACAGGCAACAGATGGCCAGTGGACCTTGGAGATGATATGAAGGGTGGGGTTGGGGACAGGTGAACACTGAAGAAAAGGATGTGACCAGAATCCACATGTGACATACAGGATGGACGGCGCTGACCCTGCCTCTTCCTATCTCATGCTAGCCATGCCTCCGATGGGCCTCGTAACTTCCCACCTCAGCGCATCCCCACAAGCCCCCACGCCCAGCTTTGCCAAGCTCATGTTCTCTCATCCGTCAATGAGCAGATAAAAACATCGAGTCCCTGGCAAGCACAGGCCCTGCTGTGAACTCGTAAAGTTCCATTTACTTTCCCATTCTACTGCTCATTTCAATTGTCGTGAATTAATGTTACTGCATGTTTAATGTCTGTCTCCCCTGCTAAATTTACGCTCCATAAGGGGGGACTGTAGTGGACCTCTGTGCTGCCTTCAGAGCCTGGCACGTAGTAGCTGCTCGGTCAACACCGAAAGACCACACAGTTCTCTGAGCGATGATGGTTCTCTGCCACGGAGATGTGCAGCCCGATGGTGGAGGCCCCATCTTAGGGCCCATGCTAGTACACTGCCCATTAAAGCCAAAACTGTATCTACCCCTCCCCGCAAGCAAAGCTCCTGTCCCTCTGCTGCAAGCAAGCACGAAGCGTCCTGCGAGGAACTGGCTGCTTTGTAAAAGCTCATTTTCTTTGCTCTGATTTTCCCGTGTACCCTTCTATTGCCTGTCCCTGGCACTGACTTATCTAGCTATTAAGTTCTCTAGTCCTGCTGAAGTTCTATCCAGCAAAGGCAAGTACTGAGTCTGATGTGTGTGTGTGTGTGTATACATACACACATACATACATATATGTGTACATGCACATACATACATACTCACATACACACACACCACTGCATGAGGGCTTACACTGCCCAGCTAAAATTAAGCACAAACCATAGTGAGAAGATAAAGCACTAGCTTAGAAATTAGAAAATAAAAAGTCCAACCCTAGCTTAACTGGGTTACATTAAGAAAACTGACCTTTCCTCTCTCTAAGACTCAGTTTCCTCATTTGTAAAATGAAACTGAAAATATCCATGACTGTATTGGGAAGTTGAACAATGTTCCTCCAGAATGCATGTCTACCAAGAACCTCAAAATATGACCTTATTTGGAAACAGGGTCTTAGTTATCCAGTGCTGCTATAACAGAACTACCACAAGTGGATGGCTTTAACAAAGAGAAATTTATTCTCTCACAGTCTCAGAGGCTAGAAGTCCAAATTCAGGCTGCCAGCTCAAGGGGAAGGCTTTCTCTCTCTGTCAGCTCTAGGGGAAGGTCCTTGTCATCAATCTTCCGTGGTCAAAGAGCTTCTCAGGCGCAGGGACCCCAGGTCCAAAGGACATGCTATTCTCCTGGCTCTTGTTTCTTGGTGGTATGAGGTCTCCCGGTCTCTCTGCTCGTTTCTCTTTTATATCTCAAAAGAGATTGACTTAAGACACAATCTAATCTTGTAGATTGAGTCCTGCCTCATTAACATAACTGCCTCTAATCTTGCCTCATTAACATCATAGAGGTAGGATTTACAACACATAGGAAAATCATATCACATGACAAAATGGTGGACAATCACACAATACTGGGAATCATGGCCTAGCCAAGTTGATACATATTTTTGGGGGACACAATTCAATCCATGACAGGGTCTTTGCAGATGTAACTAGATAAATTAAGATAAGGTCCTACTGGATTAGGGTGGTCCTAAGTCTAATGACTGGTGTCTTCATAGAAAGGCTATGTGAAGACACAGAGGGCAGAGGCCATGTGAAGACACTGAGGGCAGAGGTCATGTGAAGACAGAAGGCAGAGGGCATGTGAAGACACAGAAGGCAGAGGGCATGTGAAGACACAGAGGGCAGAGGCCATGTGAAGTACACAGAAGGAGGAGGCCATGTGAAGACACAGAGGATAGAGGTCATGGGAAGACACAAAGGGTAGAGGTCATAGGAAGACACAGAGGGCAGAGGCCATGTGAAGACAGAGGGCAGAGGTCATGTGAAGACACAGAGGGCAGGGGTCATGTGAAGACACAGGGGGAGAGGTCATGGGAAGACACAGAGGGAGGAGGCCATGTGAAAACACAGAAGACAGAGGTCATGTGAAGACACAGAGGGCAGAAGTCATGTGCAGACAGAGGGCAGAGGGCATGTGAAGACACAGAGGGCAGAGGGCATGTGAAGACACAGAGGGAGGAGGCCATGTGAAGACACTGAGGGCAGGGGGCATGTGAAGACACAGAGGGCAGAGGGCATGTGAAGACAGAGGGCAGAGGGCATGTGAAGACAGAGGGCAGAGGTCATGTAAAGACAGAGGGAGGAGGCCATGTGAAGACACACAGGGCAGAGTTCATATGAAGACACAGAGGGGCGAAGTCATGTGAAGACACAGAGGGCAGAGGTCATGTGAAGACAGAGGCAGAGACTGGAGTGATGCAGCTACAAACCAAGGAACACCATGGATTTCCAGGAGCCACCAGTAGCTGGAAAAGGCAGGGAAGCATTCTTCCCTAGAGCCTCCAAGGGGATCCTGACCCTCCCAATACCTTAATTTCAGACTCTGGCCCCCGGAATTGGGAGAAAATAAATTTCTGTTGTTTTAAATGATCTGGTTTGTGGAGCATCAGGACACTGGTTCAGTTATTGTTCCGCTAACCCTGACCAGCAGTGAGCAGGGGCGGAGGCCTTGCAGCTACTGCACTGTTTTTGTTTTCGGTATTGTGCATCGCAGTCTACACCAGCAAACGTGAGAGACAACTACAGCGAGTCTGAGTGAACACCATGAGGCTCCCTAACGCACAGTGAGACAAAAGACAACGGAGGCGAAGAGTCAACGGGGATTTACCTTGCGTCGCAGACTGTATTTCCCCAAGATAGATTCAACAGTATCTCCCACAGCACTCCTTACAATGTGACTATGTCCCCTCCCCTTGAATCTGGTGGACTTGTGGCAGAAGTGACACTGTGTGACCTCTGATTCTGGGTCATAAAAAGCAATATAGTTTCCTCCTGGTTCTTTTGGGACATTCGCTCTTGGAACTTAGCTACCATGCTGTGAGGGAGACCAAGCTTCCCGGGGAGTGGCTCATATGGAAAGAAATCGACAGCCAGCATCACCTTGAGGCCACGGGAGTAAGCCATCCCAGAAGTGGATCCTCCACCCCCGATGAGTTTTGGGGTGATTTGTTACGCAGTGGTAGATGACCAGAATACTCCACCAGCCTGATGGCCTCCCTAACCTTAACAACGGATTGCACATTCCAAGCCCTGGCAAAGCCTTGGCTTAGGCTGGAAACGCAGTTATTTTATGGATTAGAAAAAGCAAGACGCCAGGGAATCAAGAGACATGAGTCATGTACTGAGGCTGAGGTTGAAACTCAGAGTCCTGTGCTCTGGACCTGGACTAGCCTCTCTGGGCAAACGGCCATTTTGTTTCCTAAAGAACTGACAAGCATCTCTCTGGGGAAGGAGAGAGGGCAGAGTGAAGTCTCACAGTGGCAGATGACAACAATTTCCAGGAGCAAGTAAAAACTCCTTCCCCTATTCAAAGGACAAAGAGTGCAGGTTTTTCCTGAAGCCATAGGCCAAACTCCTGATTTTCCTGTCAGGGAACAACCCAACAGCTCCAACCTGGGCCTCTGAAAACCTCCTCTGCCTGCTTTACCTACATCCCCCCAGTCCTCTGGGCAAACACAAGCTTGGCTGCCAGAAACCAGATGAATCTGAACCCAGTTTAGAAGCTGTCTTAGTCATCTAGTGCTGCTATAACATAAATTCCACAAGTGGATGGTTTTAATGAAGAGAAGTTTATTTCCTCACAAAGTAGGCTAAAAGTCCAAATTCAGGGCGTCAGCTCCAGGGGAAGCCTTTTTCTCTCTCTGTTGGCCTTCTCATCAACGTTCCCCCAGACTAGGAACTTCTCGGCGCAGGGACCCCGGTCCAAAGGACGCGCTCTGCTCCCGGCACTGCTTTCTTGATGGTATGAGGTCCCCCTGTCTCACTGCTCACTTCTGTCTTTTATATCTCAAGAGATTGCCTCAGGACACAATCCAGTCTTGTAGATCAGGCCCTGCTTTACTAACACAACTGCCACCCATCCTCCCTCATTAACATCATAGAGGCAGGTTTACAACATACAGGAAAATCACACAGTATCAGGAATCATGGCCCAGCCAAACTGATACACACATTTTTTGGGGGACATAATTCAAGCCATGACAGAAGCCTTCTCTCCCACTGCCCTCCAGCTCCCACCTGCTGGCTGACAAAAGCCCCATCAATTTATTTGCCTGGAAGACAGCTTTCTGGAAAATGGAAACAGATCTAAGAAGCTATCATTTCCTACTCCTCTCTGGTTAAAGGGAAGACAAAGAGTTCTCTCAGAAGACAACCATTTCCTGCCTCAGGCTTCAGGGTGCTGAGGACTGGACACCCAGGAGTAGCCTCAGCCTCACAGACTGCATTTCCAAGATGGCTCCTTCCTTACCCTGGTCTTCACCCCAAGTGTCCCTGATGTATACACTTTTCTTTTGAAAATCCTTCCTCCAGCTTCTCCCCAAATCCTTACTCTGCTTCTTTTAGAACAGGGTCGGCAGACTTTTTCTGTAAAAGGCCAGAGAGTAAATATTTTAGGCTTTGTGGGCCACAGGGTCTCTGTCACAAATACTCAACTGTGTTGTTGTAGCATGAAAGCAGCCAATGGCAATATGTCAAGGAATGAGTGTGGCTGTATTAAACAGGTGGCACGTCAGGTTTAACCCATGGGCTGTAGATTGCTGACCCCTTGTCTTAGGTATCTAGTGCTGCTGTAACAGAAATATCACCAGTGACTGGTGTTAACAAACAGAAATGTACTCTCTCATAGTCTACGAGGCTAGAAGTCCGAATTCAGGGCTTCAGTTCCAGAAGAAGGCTTTCTCTGTTGGCTCTGGGAGAAGGTCCTTGTCATCAATCTTCCCCTGGTTTAGGAGTTTCTCAGCACAGGGACCCCAGGTCCAAAGGACATGCTCCATTCCCAGCTCTTCTTTCTTGGTGGTATGAGGTCCCTCTCCTCTCTGCTTGCTCCTCTCTTTTATATCTCAAAAGAGACTGACTCAAGACACAACCTAATCTTGTAGACTGTGTCCTGCCTCATTAACATAACTACCTCTAATCCTGCCTCATTAACATCGTAGAGGTTAGGATTTACAACACATAGGAAAATCACATCAGATGACAAAATGGTGGACAATCACACACAATACTGGGAATAAAGGCCTGGCCAAGCTGACACACACATTTGGGGCACACAGTTCAATCCATAACACCCCTGCTCTAGAATATTTGACTCTTGGTTTCCTCATTCCCTTCTGGACAGGAAAAAAAAAATACAACGAACCCATCTCAAGTTGCATTTTGCTCTGAGCCAGAGCCCAGGGGCTGAGGCTCGCTGTGCTGTGCTCACAGTGTCATAGCCACTAAGGCTAGGGTGTCCTCGGGGCCACAATTCAGGGATGGCTTTCCTTCAGAGGGGAAGCCACCCCAGAATTCTCAGGCGCTGAGGAACCTGGTTGTCCTACCCAAATCTGCACTGGAAAATCTTCCCTTCTGGCTTCATGTGAAGCAGACGGATTCTTTCCCTATTCCAGCCATCATGTTCAGAAGAGGGTCAGTTTCTTGGACTTAGTGATATTTGCTTCAAAAAAACCCACAATTGTTTACATGGAATAGACACTGGTTCTGGGGTTGCTATGGTAATCAAATCCCACGCTGAGGTCTGAGAAAAGTAGGACAATTGGATTGGGTGGGAATAAATCTTTCTCAAATCCTGCCCCAAAGGGAGCAAACAAGAAAGTTATTTTAAAGCTAAAATGAGTGAGACATTTCCTGAATGCAGCACGACTTCGCTGAGGGTCCATGCCCCTACGGCGCAGCCTGCTGCCTGCACAGCGGGAATGATGTTTCTGCACTGGTGTTCCCCTCCTAGTCCTGCGGAAGTATCCAGAGGTCCCAGCCGTGTGCAATTCATGCCTGCAACCCCAGCACCTAACACAGCGTTCAAAAACATTTGTATGAACGCCGCGACCTGAGTATAAGGAGTTTCTCCTCCCCGACTTGGCTTCAGTGGGTTCTTTTTCCCAAATCCGACACTGTCCCCAGTGTGGCATGCTAGGAGAGCTCAGAATGGTCCTGGGGTATTCAGCTCTATTTGGCCTTGTGCCCCGTAACTCCCTGACAAGGAATGAAAAGGCTCATCGCCTGGTATTTTATATCAGATCCTACAGAATCAGATCATCCAGACACAGTTGCTTTTTAAAGCCTATCACATTCTCAGGAATAAATGAAAGACCAATACTTGGTACAACTAAAGCTGAAAATTTCCTCTCATCTCAGAGTTCTGTACAAACTGCCCTTGCAGATTTTGAAATTATGGGAGGAAAACCAGCCCTGTTGGTCTCCCTCTAAACACAAACACGGCACCAGTTTTGCAGTTTTGCTTCAGTCCCCTGTGGAGAAACCAAAAGTGCTAAGTTCGGACTTTGGGCATCCTGGGTTTACTGCACGGCTCTGCTGAAGACATGGTTTACATCACCCAGTTCGGCCCCCAGGATGAAGTGAGTGGGAGGCTCAGGCTGCTTGGCGAGGTCCTGGCCCGTCGAGGTCTGGACCAGCCCTCTGAACTCCAGCCCAGTGTTCTTTCCACATCTGCCTGGGACTGCTCAGCCTTTTACAGGCCACTTTTCAGGTCGCTCGACAACCCTCAACTTTTAATATCAGCCACAAGCTCTTCTAGGGGCTACTGCCTCCCAGGACTGGAAATTCTCCTGAATTTCTACCCTGGAATCTTTTGTGCTCTGTGCTTCATTTATTTTTAAAAGTTGCTTGTTAATTAGTCACAAGAAGAGGCAGAAGACAGAACCAACAAGTCCAAATGAAGGGGCTGGCACTGTCAGAGCGAAGAAAAGCGTATGCTAGCTGTATTTCAAAAAGCTGCTATGCCAGACACAGGCAAGCGCCTGGGAGTGAAGAAGATGGACTTAAGACGGAGAGGATGAGCCACAGGAAGCATCTGTCACCGTCAGCAAGGCTTCTCCCCAGCTACCCCCAAGGACATTCCCTAAATAAGGCCCAGGTATACCTTCAAAGAGCAAAGGGCCTTGCATTCGATTTCCTAAATCATCTTGGAAGATAACAAGAGATGATGCTCCTTCCTCAACCAAAGACTATCTACTGATACGTTTCCACACACACACACACACCCCACCCCACATGCTTGGAGGTGAAATTTTCAACAAGGCAGGACAATACAGAAACAAAACCACTGGACTTGAAGATCTGGGGGAAAAACATTATTTTTTTCTAAAAAAAAGTTTTGGAGGATGAGAACACAACTTTCCCATAACTTGCAAAGATAACACATAACATTAAAGCAGACATTTTGCAAGTATAATGGGTCACTTCAGGATACATCCCAGCCTTTAACAGGTAGAAGTTCACTTTCCTTTGCCTTCTGGGGTAACCTTGGAGGGGAAGACCGAGACACACAGATGCAGCCAGACTTCTCCTTTTCTCATCCGTGAGAAGGCTGAACTTCTTGTTTTTCTCATGTGTACTTGAAACTAGGGGGGCAGTGGTGGTTCAATGGTAGAATTCTTGCCTTTCATGCAGGAGATCCGAGTTCGGTTCCTGACCAATGCACCCCATGCGCGGCCCCCACTTGGTCTGTCAGTGGAGGCTTGTGTGTTACTATGATGATTTCAGTGGAGCTTCCAGAGTAAGATGAACTAGGAAGGAAGGCCTGGTGATCTACTTCCAAAACCCAGCCAATGAAAAACCCTATGGAGGAGGTGGTCCAAAATGGTGGTGTAGTCAGACGCCTCATAATGTTCCCTTTACAACAAATACTCAAGAAAACAGGTAAATCGGATATAGATGACAACTTTGGAACCCTGAGCATCAAAGGCAAGGCTGAAGAATCGGACTGAGTGCCAAGTGGAAGGAGAGACTGTACAAAAACAGTGGATGGGGGGAATTATGGATCATGGATGCCCTGCCAGCTGAACCTGCCCCGTGTGGCTGTATTGAGACAAAGCAAGCAGAATTCTTAGCCAAAGCCCCCATCACCTAGGGACTGAGACACTGGGATTGAAGGTGAAGGATCATCATCTTGGGGGACATCTAGGTCAGCTGGTATAACATAGTTCACAAAGATAACGTTCTATATCCTACTGTGTCTGGGGTCTTAAAGCTCGCAAGTGGCCATCTAAGATACAACTACTGGTCTCCTGTTGGCAACAAAGGAGAGAGAAGAAAACCAAAGAGTCAAGGAAGCAATTAGTCCAAAGGACTAATGGCCACATGAACCACAGCCTCCACTAGACTGAGACCAGAAGAACTAGATGGTGCCCAGCTACCACTACCTAATGTTCTGACCAGGAACACAAGAGAAGGTCCTGGTTAGAGTGAGAGAAAAATGTAAAATAAAATCCAAATTCATAGAAAGACCAGACTTACTGGTCTGATTGAGACTGGAGGAATCACTGAGACTATTGCCCTAAGATACTCTTCTAATGTGGAACTGAAGCCATTCCTGGAGATCACCTTTCAGCCAAATAATAGACAGGCCTATAAAATAAACACTAACACCCATGAGGAAACTGCTCCTTAGAACAATCAACTATACGAGACCCAAAGGGCAACATTTGCCTAAAAGCAAAGATGAGAAGGCAGGAAGGGGCAGGGAAACCAGAGGAATGGAAAGGGGGAACCCAGGGTGGAAAAGAGGAGAGTGAAATCATGGGGATTGCAACCACTGTCATGGAACAATCTGTGTATGAATTATTGAATGGGAAATAATTTATTATGTAAACCTTCACCTAAGCACAATAAAATGTTCAAAATCAAAAGAAAAAGAAGGAATAACCATCAAAATAAAATTAATTTTTTTTAAATCATGGGAAAAAAAAAACCTTATGGATCACAATGGTCTGATCCCATTGTGCGTGGAGCTGTCATGAGGCAGGGGCTGACTCAACGGGAGCTAACAACTTGAAGCAGGACAGTTTTCATATGTGTGTCACCATGGCGCCCTTTCTGAGAAGAACATTACACAGAAACTGGTGCCACATGATACAAAAGGAGGGTTGAAACACGGATGGGGCGAGGGCCTTCTCATCTTCTCACACACATTCTCCCCGTCAGCTGGGCCAAACTGCTCCCAGAATCCAAGTGCACAGTGTGGAATCCCCAATGGGGGATGGTCTCTGAACCCCATCTCGCTGTCATGGATTGAACTGTGTCCCCCCAAAAGATCTTTCAACTTGGCTAGGTCATCATTCCCAGTATTGTATGACTATCTATCATTTTGTCATCTGATGTAATTTCCCTATGTGTTGTAAATCCTATCACTATGATGTAACGAGATAGATTAGTGGCAGTTACACTGATGAGATCTACAAGATTAGATAGTGTCTTAAGCTAATCTCTTCTGAAAGATAAAAGAGAGAAGTGAGCAGAGAGACATGGGGACCTCATACCACCAAGAAAGCAGCGCAGGGAGCAGAGCGTGTCCTTTGGACCTGAGGTTCCTGCGCTTAGATGCTCCTAGACCACAGGAAGACTAACGCATTACAAGGTCCTTCCTCCAGAGTCAACAGAGACAGAAAGCCTTCCCCCGGAGCCAGTGCCCTGAATTCAGACTTCTAGCCTACTGGACTGTGAGAGAATAAACTTCTCTTTGTTAAAGCCATCCACTTGCGGTGCTTTTGTTACAGCAGCACTAGACAACTAAGACACTCGTTCTGATGTATCGGGTTACTCTGTTATCTTTTCTCCTCTACCTCCCCAACACCTCACCTTTCCATTCTTTCTGCAGAGATGTTTATATATGATAATGCAAATATACCTTGTAGCTGTAAATAACAGCATTTTAAGCCAGCCGAGCACCGCAGCTGGGAAAGTATAACTTAACGTCCAGGCTGTACAAACAGTGGGCTTCATAGACATTGAACTGGATTCTCAGACACCCAAGCACTAAACGGTCTGGAGGTGGAAGGGGAAGATGGTGACAATTTCCAGTACGAAGGGGCCCAAAGATTACGGATTCAACCTACTGAAGATGAATATTAGAGCAAAATCGCCTACTTTTCCCTGGAAAGATGACAAAGTGAGTACTTTCAACACAGCCAATGACATCTTTTGCCAGCAGTATTTCCTCCATCTTGTTCTTCTAATAGCTGGCTTACACCAAAACCAAACCTGTTGCCGTCGAGTCGATTCCGACCCACAGCGACCCTATCGGACAGAGTGGAACTGCCCCATAGGACTTCCAAGGAGCAGCTGGTGGATTTGAACTGCTGACCTTTTGGTTAGCAGCCAAGCTCTTAACCACTACGCCACCAGGGATCAAACAGTCGGCTTCCATGTGCATGAGCATACTACAGTGTAGGTAAGTCACTGTAAATCACCTACCATGCTCTCCTGCCCATGAGGAATTCCCAGGGGGGATGACTAAGCACATTTCATTCAAGTATACAGCTTTGCTGACTCAGACAGTGACGAAGCTCTGAGATGATGTCCAACTTCTGCAGGACAGCCTAGCCTTGTGTCCCTTCAGAAGGACTCTTTCAGCTGAGACATATTTACTAAGAAGCCACTGTTGGCCAGGCATTATGCTAGGAATTGGGGATCAATAGCAAATAAGATAAAATAGATCCCTATCCCCGTAGATCTTCCATTCTAGTGAGGGAGACAGAAAATCATTTAGACAAAATATTAACAGATAGTGACAGGTGTGATGAAGGAATCAAACAGACAGCTAAGTCAAGGATTACTGAGTAGCTGGGGGATAGCTCTCTGAGGAAGTGACATTTGGGCTGAGAGCTAACAATTGAGGAACTGATCACGAGGAAAACTACATCCCTTTACAGAAGAGGAACCAGCGTGTGTGAGGGTCCCGAGGCAGGAAAGGGCTTGATAAACCAGAGGGTGACTGTAGCACAGAATGCGAGTAGTACTGGGTGATGCTGGAGATGTCGGGGCCCCATTATACAGAGTCATGCTGGCCTCAGCAAGAGCAGAATTTTCTTCTAAGGGCACAAGAAAGCTATTGGGGGAGGAGTGGTCATGTAGGAGGGTGACCTGACCTAGGTGAGAAACGATGGTAGTCTGGCCTGGGATGGTAGCAGCCAGCACCCCTGGAGAGAAGAGGAGGGTTCATGAACCATTTGGGCTATGGTGGTAAAGCTGTCTGGTATCAATTCTGGTTGTATGGGTCATTCCTGTATCTTCTCCTTCTGGGAAAGACAAAGATGTATCTCTGAGCCTGACAAGTGAGAGCCACAGTCCTAAAGACCCCAAGAGACCCACCAGAGTCGTCAGCCAGAACCCTGAGATGGTGCCACTGCCTCCCTTGAGGAACCAGGGCTGTGGGCCAACTGAGACTGGGAGGAGGAATAGCCCTCAGAAGAGGGAGCCAGCATGGGTGGGGCATCTGCTACCTCAAGGGCACCTGGTAGACTCACTCCCATGGACAACCTCATTCTCTCCTCACAACAGCGCTGTGAAGCTGGGCTGTCACCTCTACTCTCTGGGGAGGAGACAGAAGCTCTGAGAGGCTGGGTAACTTTTCCATCCCAGAGGAGGAAGAGCAGAACTAATGCCACCTCACCATTTTGGTCCTCCTCACATACGATTTCATATGCAATTCCATAGGTGTGATTCCATAGTCACCCGGAAGTAGGAAGAGCAGATGACATCGACTCCAAATGACAGGTGAGGAACAGAGGCTCCAAGGCAGTGACCTGCCCAGTGCCACCAGGCAATTACGTTCTGCTCTGAGCTGGGCCCCTGATTTTATCACTTGAAAGCCTGGGCTCCTTCCCCAGAGAAGCCAAGGGGAGAACCAAGTCCGGGGGTCTCCGAGGTAGGGGGTGTATTCTTCCACTGCTGCCATAACACAAGGTTATTATCTCACAGTTTTGTTGGGCAAAAGTCTGAGTGGACGAAGCTGTTTTTCCTGCCCTGGGCGTCACAGGGCTGAAATCAAGGTGCTGGCTGGTCTGGGCTCTTATCTGGAGGTTCTCGGGGAAAACCTGCTTCCAGGCTCATTCAGGGTGCTGGCAGAATTCAGCCCCTTGTGGTTGTAGGAGTCAGGTCCCCGTTTCCTGGCTGACACTCAGCTAGGAGCCCCTCTCCATTTCTTAGGGCCTCCAGCATTCCTGATCACATTGCCCCCTCCAACTTCACAGCCACCAATGGCACCCGAGTGCTTCTCACTTCAAATCTCTGACTTCCTCTTGTGAATCTCTCTGACCTCCTATTCTGTGTCATTTCTCCTGACTTCTTCAGTTAGAGAAAGTTCTCTGCTTTTAGAGATTCATGTGATTCGACTGGGACCATCCAGATAATCCAGGATAATCTCCCATTTTAAAGTCCATAATCGTGTTTACACCTGCAAAGCCCTTTGTCATGTAATGTGGCATATTCACAGGTTCCAGGATCTAGGGCATGGACATCTTTGGGTGGCCATTCTGCCCACCACAGAGGATGACCTGGGAGTGCAGCCTCAGTCAGTCATTTTGGGATCCCCCTGAGGAAAAATCTGCAGCCCTGGTTAAGAGATCGGCTGCAAACCAAAAGGTTGGCAGTTCGAATCAACCAGCTGCTCCTTGGAAACCCTATGGGGCAGTTCTACTCTGTCCTATAGGGTCACTATGAGTCAGTATCAACACAAAAGCAATGGCTTTGGCTTTTTTGGTTTTGAGGAAAAATCAAACCAAACCAGTTGCCATGGAGTCAATTCCGACGCATGGTGACTCTGTGTGTCAGACTAGAACTGCACTCCATAGGGTTTTCAATGGCTGTGATCTTTCAGACAAAGATCACCAGGCCTTTCTTTCAAGGTGTCTTTGGGTGGACTCAACCACCAACCTTTTGGTTAGTAGCTGAGTGCTTAATTGTTTGCACCACCCAGGGACTCCTTCTCCTGAGGAAGCATGAGAGCAATTACAGTTTTCAGAGCTCTGACTTTGTGCAGAGTGTTTTAAGACAGGATCTCTGTTACAGGTATTCTCATCTGAGGGGGAAAGACGAGGGCCCCTCAGCTGACCAGTCCAATGACAGTGCCCCTCTTTCCCAGTAGACAGGTCAGCCACGGCCTTCCTGATTGTTTTTCTTCGTTCCATATTGTCTCTGTTTCAGCAGCTGAGACAAACAATGACTTATAAGTTAACTTTCTGGATATATCAGACAGAAAAACCTCCAAGGATTCACCTGCAAGACCTTCCTGGGGACTGCTGTAATGAGCTCCTACCCAATCTCCTTGAAGCATATCTCTGGTCTCCCCCACTCAAAAAGATGTAATGGTATCCTGTTTCCTACAGGATCAAGTCCAAGTCCTGAGCCAGTGAAAAAGGCCCCCACAAGAGGCCTTAGATGGTATTTTCAGCCCTGATGGCCACTCCATTTCCCCTCACCTGCTAGATATTTATCCATAAAGAACACCATTAGAGGCCATCCATTTTGTCTCTCTACCTCTGTTGTCTATCAAGCCCTTCCATCCCTGAGAGTCTAAAGCCTACTCAATTCCTTAAGGCTCTGGTCAATTTCCCCTTTCTCCAGGGACTGTCTCCATCTCCTCAGCTGGAAGTCATCTCTGGAGTGAAATTCACACACACTAATCTGCATCTCTTAGACTCAAACAGACCAACGATCTGAAGATGGTGCAGGACCGGGCAACATTTTGTTCTGTTATACACATGGTCATCATGAGTCAGAGCCGACTGGATGGCAACTAACCACCACAATTTTCATCTCACTTTCTGCTCTGTATAAATTACTCCTACACGGTCTGTAAGTCCATGAAGGCAGCAATAATGTTTTATTTTTCCACCAATATCTTACGTGTAGTAGGCTCACAACTGACTGAGTGAATGAACAAGTATTTGTTACAATTTCAAACTGAAAAGGAATGTTTATTATGCTCCAGGATTTGTAGTCCTTTAAAGTGCTCTTCTAGTTAAAATACATACACATATATTTGTTGTTGTGCGCAACTGACTTGATTCTGACTCAAAGTGACCCTACAGGACTGAACAGAACCGCCCCATAGGGTCTCCTAGGCTATAGCCTTTATGGGAGCAGATCGCCCGGTCTTTTCTCCTGTGGAGCTGCTAGGTGGTTTTGAACCGATGACCTTTTCAGCTAGCAGCCAAGCACTTAACCACTGCACCACCGGAACTCCATAGATACAGACAGAGATAGAGAGATAGGTATATACAGATATTTATGTTGTTGCTGTTAAGTTGGTTCTGACTCATACTGACCCTATGTATAACAGAATGAAACACTGCCCCGTATCGAGCCATGCTCAGAATCGTTGCTATGTTTGAGTTCATTGTTGCAGCCACTGGTCAATCTTGTTGAAGGTCTTCCTCTCTTTTGTTGACCGTCTAATTTACCAAGCATAATGTCCTTCTCCAGGGACTGGTCCCTCCTGACAACATGTCCAAAATAAGTGAGACAAAGTCTCGCCATCCTCACTTCTAAGAAGCATTCTGGCTGTGGTGGCACAGTGGTTAAGTGCTCAGCTGCTAACCAAAAGGTTGGCAGTTAGATGCCCCCTAGCCATTCCTCAAGAGGAAAGACCTGGCAATGTGCTCCTGTGAAGATCACAGCCTAGGAAACCCTATGGGGCAGTTCTACTCTGTCCTACAGGGTCACTATGAGTCAGAATTGACCCAACATCACACAACAATGATGATATATTTATAGGTATATATTTATACAGATACATATTTACATACGTGTGTGTGTGTGTGTGTGTGTGTGTGAGCCCTGGTGGCGCAGTGGTTAAGAGCTCAGCTGTTGAGATGAGGACTGCGGGGACCGTGGTCTTGGGGAACATCTAGCTCAATTGGCATAACATAGTTTATAAAGAAAATGTTCTACATTCTACTTTGGTGAGTAGCGTCTGGGGTCTTCAAAGCCTGTGAGTGGCCGTCTAAGATACTCCACGGTCTCACCCCTTCAGAAGCCAGGGAAAATGAAGAAAACTAAAGACACAAGGGAAAGATTAGTCCAAAGGACTAACAGACCACAACTACCACGGCCTCTACCAGACTGAGTCCAGTACAACTAGATGGTGTCCAGCTACCACCACTGACTGCTCTGACAGGGATCACAATAGAGGGTCCCAGATAGAGCTGGATAAAAATGTAGAACAAAATTCTAACTCACAAAAAAAGACCAGACTTACTGGCCTGACAGAGATTGGAGAAACCCCAAGAGTATGGCCCCCGGACAGCTTTTTAGCTCAGTGATGAATTCACTCTCAAGGTTCACCCTTCAGCCAAAGATTAGACAGCCCCATAAAACAAAACAAGACTAAAGTGGCACAACAGTCCAGGGACAAGGACTAGAAGGCAGGAGGGGACAGGAAAGCTGATAATAGGGAATCCAAGGTCAAGAAGGGAGAGTGCTGGCATATCGTGGGGCTGTTGTTAACCAGTGTCATAAAACAATATGTGTACTAACTGTTTAATGAGAAACTAGTTTGTTCTGTAAACCTTCATCTAACGTACAATTTTTAAAAATCAGAAAAAAAAGCAATAAATAACTATTCATTCACCTAAAAAATTAAAAAAATAAAATTAAAAAAAAAAAAAAAAAAGAGTTCAGCTGTTAACCAAAAGAACAGCAGTTCAAATCCCCCAGCCACTCCTTGGAAACCCTATGGGACAGTTCTACTCTGTCCTGTAGGGTTGCTATGAGCCAGAATCCACTCGATGACAACAGGTTTTGGCGTGCATGTGTATATGTATTTCAAATACCCCATGAAAAGAGGTACATAGGTCTCTGCTTTCCTTAATTTTTGAAGGTGAAATGTAAGTTCATCAGGCTATAGGAGTCAGAGTGGACTTCCTACTGAGGGGCCTGCAGTGCTAGAGTTCAGTCACCTCCAGAGCACCCCCAATCCCAATCCTCCTCAGCACTGGTAGCAACCCCACTATTCACCCACATGGCCAGCACCAGAACCCTACCCCAGAGCCCATCTTCTCCCAAGACTGTTCTTGGCACAGCAGGGGAAAAGCTTGGCCTCTCACCTGCCCCACACACCGTGGAGAGCCTCTGATTTGCCAGTAAGCCTGTACTTAACATGGTCTTATCCCTGCCTCCATGTTACATAAACTGTCTGTAGCTAGACCATCACTGGGGGCAGACCACTTCACTAAAAGATCGATATGATTTAATCCACCCTCTTCACGATCCTGTGCACCAGTATGGATGGCCTCAGTGCCTGTCAGTTGAAGAGATCAGGCATTAAAAACAGTTCAATCCTAATGTTATGTGGCAACATGACTTAGAGAGCTCTGCTGAGTTCATTTCTTCCTATGAAAGAGGTGAGATGCTCTTTGCACGACTATTGTACACACGGGTTAAAATCAGCCCTGCTTCCCGGACTGGTCCTAGCTCTCACAATCTTTCCTTCCTGCAAACGGAGCCAACATCTGGAAGACACATGGAGGAAGATCATTCATTATCTCTCCCACCCCTTAATATCAGGAAAAGGAGATAAGCGAGGATCACTCTCCTAGAATTTTTCTCAGGCTCCTGGACAACCTTTGTAATCTAAGAACAATATTTTTCTTTTATTTTAATTTCAACCCAAGTAATCACATGGTCAAAATAATAATAATAGCCCCCAGCCGCACACCTCCCCACAGAAAGCCCCGCTCTCCAGGGCAACCACCATTACCCATGTCCACTTATGTTTCTTTCTGTGATTACTTCCATAGCTCTAACAACCAGGCAAATACTGCTACTCCTTAACTTATCTGAGCCAGACAGTATCTGCTGAATTCCCGCCACGATAAAGGAGAATTTGTCCCACTTACATGTGGCACGTTCCCATTCCTAATTTCGACAGGCAAATCTTTATTTTTAGTTCTTCTATTGAAGTGGTTCTCAAACTTTGGAGTGCATCAGAGTCACCCGGAGGGCTTGTTAAAACACAGATTGCTGGGCCCACACCCAGAGTTTCTGATTCAGTAGGTGTGGTACGGGGGCCTGAGAATCTGCAGTTCTAACAAGTTTCCATTGATGCTGATGCTGCTAGTCTGGGGATCATACTTGAAGAACGTTTCTCCATCGGTTATCTCTTCAATTTTAACAGTAAAGAGCTATTTCTTGTTTCATTAATTTTGCAATATCTCTTGACTCACCAATTTAAAAGACAAAAAACTCCTGCCCTACTTTTACCTCTATATAGCCAAATATAATGGCATTTAAATTCCATACGAAACCATAGCATTGATTTTGGCTTGACTGTAAATACTTGAAAACCAGCAAACAGAGCTTTAGTTATTACAGTTACATGTTTATTGTTCACAGTAGTGCTAAGACAGTGTCATGATTACATATCCCCCTTGATAGTGACGAAGTTAAAACTCCAGGAATACTCAACTTCTTCTACTTAAGGGAGAATGTTTCCATGATCAAGGTCAAATAAATACTCCCTCCTTATACCCTTCTGCACACTCAAAACCCCACCACATTTTAATTTGTTTTATAGGTGAACCATGACATATTGAACGTATTTCTATTTTTCCTGGAGTTTTTGATTGCCTTAATTTTTTCATACCCATAGAAAAATATATTCCATCTGTACTGTATCCTGAATATTTGCCAGTTTCTTCTCATTCTGTCTGTTGCTTGGTGTCATTCTTCTTGCTCATTGATCTTCTGTACTAAATTGGATCAAATTTTTTTAGCCTGCTGCAGTTGTCATCCTGGAATTTCTTGTCACTAGACTTCTGGGGGTTATTTTCAGAGTTTCTCGCATTCCACATCTTGCTCTTCATTGTTGTCATGCTTATTTTGTCAGAGTGCATCTTAGGTAATTTCCTTGGGAGGTTACTAGGGAAGTAAAGTTTTTGAGTCCTTGCTTTTCTGAAAAATGACTTTGTTTCAGCTTCATACTTAACCAATAGTATAAAATTCTAGTTTCAAAATAACTTTCCCTTAGAACGTCTGAAGCCCTTATTTCACCATCTTCTTGTTTCTTATCTTCATAATAAGAAGGTTAATGGACTACTCAGCTTGACTCTAATTCCACTGTAAGCTAACCTATGTCTTCTGGGAGCTTTTGGAATTTTCCTTTAGTCTCTGGAACACTGATATTTCAAAATGACAGGTCTCGGTTATTCTGCTTGTGAGTTGGTGGGCCCTTACAATTGAAAATAGTCTCTCTCTCTAACTCTGGCACATTGTCTTCTATTATATCTCTTGAAATTTCCTCTGTTTACTTTTTCTGGTATTCCTATTACTTTGCTATAGGACCTTAGATTGATCCTTTGGCTCTCTTTCCACTTCTATTTCTTTCAGCTCTGCTTACTAGTAGATTTCTTAGCGTTACCTTCAAATCCTTCCATGGAACTTTTGGCTCTGTAACCACGTTTTTAATTTTCAAGAACCTCTTATTTTCTGAGTCTTCCTTATAGAAAGAAATAGAATCTCATCCATTTTCTAATGGATGGAATACATTCTTACACTTACTTGTGTTTACTGCAGAGTTTAAGGTTTTCTTGTCTTGTTTTGTTTTCAATTATCTCTTTTACTCTCTGTATTGTTTCCTTCCAAGTCAGTTACTCCCTTGGTTTATTTTGGTCTTTCTCTTTTATGCACCACATTTTCCCCTAAACTCAGGTTTCCCTAGCTGTTCACTCATATTTAAGAAGGAGGTAAAGGGGCTGATTAGATAATCTGTGGATGTGTCTGGGTAGATAGTAGGAGAGGAAGCTAGCCCTTATACTGGAGGCTCCAAATGCCAGAAGTAAGGCTTTCCTCTGGGGAATCAGACCACCCATACTATCCTAAGCAGTTTTCTCAACTCTTCAGAGGAGAACGTGCCTGGCTGTTTCACATTCTGCATTCCTGAAGCTATAGGGATGGGGACAGGGTGGGAAGTCAACTCTTCCTCTCTCAACCTTCATTCAACACTCCCTTCCCCTTTTCAGCCTCACTTCTCACTCCTGTCGTATCTGTAACTTTTGGTCCTGACTACAGTCTCTTTGGTTCTGTGGGCAGACTGACGTCCGGGCTCGCTGCAGCCCCTCTGTGCTTCACCCTTCAAAACTCTTCCATCTTATTTTCTCACTCCAGAAAATTACTGAACTCTCTCATTGGCTAATGCCTCCATACCCAGTGTTCTCATTCTTGTTTGGGATTTATTCATTTACAATAAGTGTAATGGGGTATCAGGAGGCACAGATACAAACATTTGTGCTTGGCTGCCCATCCTGAACTAGAAGTGACCAAGAGCTGCATTTTAACATTAATCTGTCCCTGAATCTCTGGCACTGATCAGACTACTTGAATCTAAAAATGTCAATAAAGGTTCTAAGATGCTTTTCATTAAACAGGGTCCATTTGTCTGCCACTGATGGATTTGTAGGTGTGAGAGTTGGGTCCACTGTGGAAGCTATGCCCAGCACTAGCAAGATGCTGAACAGAACAGGTGGCTACCTCACTGGCTTGTTTCAAATTTATAACAATCAAAGAGTACCCTGAAATAATTCCTATACCTGAGTTTGGACCACTCCCATGAACACAAGTATGGGTGAGTTTATCAGGCCGGCAAGATGCCACCTTACAAAGCAGAGAAATCCTAGGAAGAGCAGACTAATTATCTAGGGATTATCAGTTTACTAAGTCCCCAGCCTGCTCCCTTCCCCCTCCTTCACGGACGGGGGGATGGCATGAATTTCTATTTCTCAGTGAAGGTAGAAGTCATCAGCTTCCTGTCCTCCTCTTCATCTTCTTATTCTCTTATCCTTGCTTTCTTTACTTCTCCTTAATGCAAATCCTACTACTTCTGCCCCACCCACTTGGACACTCTGCCCTTGGGGTTTCTCCCTTCACTCTCCCAGAGCCTGCTCCAAGTATCAATAGCCAATGGGGCTTACCAGTCATCCCACAGAGGCACTGGTGTTTTGAAAGAAATGTAAGCTTTAAATCAAAAGAAGTATCCTGAAATGCAGTACTGCCAATAGGCTGTATGTGCAGTGGGCACTGTCGAGCCTGTCCAATCCCTTTACAACTACTGCCCCAGCCCCCAGGCGATGTTAGCGTTGCTGCTAAAGGCGAACAACTGTGTCCTTCTCCAGAGTACTGTCTTCAGCCAAAGGGAGCCTCCTTCAAGGGGGGGTTATGCTCCCCTTCCACATGCTGCAGCCAGCCGATGACTGACTAGTACGAGTGCAAAAGGCCAGCCCCCATGCCCCAAGGAGAGGACAAGTCCTTGGTGTGATTTACGCTCCAGAGTCTCCGAAGGATCAGGTTAAGGCTAGACCGGAGCTGCGACCACAACCTTGCACTGCTCCTGCCCCTTCCCTCACTTCCTCACAGGTGTCTCCCAACAGCACATCCTCATTAGAACACGTGCTCCTGAATCCCTGTCTTGAGCTCTGCTTCTAAGGAACCTGACCCAAGATGACCTGGAAGACACTCTGGAAGAAAACAGGGATGCCTTGGTAAAAATCTCACCGCTTAACTGAACACCTGGATGGACATCTTGAACCCCAAACACTTCTCCGCAGTTCAGTTTGCAATTCTAACCTGCAAGGCATGGGTCACTCATCTGCTGACAGTCCCCAAGCTCAGAGCAGTCTGAGGAACCTTGGAGGGTGGGGCCAGTGGGTGAGCCCACAGCTTCACCTCCATCCTGCACAGGGAACCACTGAAGCAAGAAAAAGCTCATTTTTCCTGACCTTCCCTGAGGTCCTGGATCTATCTTGGGTTTCAACCAGACTTGGGGCCAGGGATTCCTTGCATAATTCCTGCACAGTGCTCGAAGCTGCATGTCTCATAGACTGCTGAGGGCAGAGACAGCTCATGGGCTCACTTACCTCGTGTGGGCTGCACCAAACACTGCTCTACAGCTCCTCCAGCACATCCTAGAACCTGATGTGCCTCAGCCAGGATGGGCCACCCACCTGCACGCCTAGTGGCCCAGCTTCCAGTCACCAATTCAGCAAGACGAAGTTCTTGCTTCTTCACCCTCCTCACTTTCCCACCCATCAAACATTTACTGAGCAACTATCATGCACCAATCCCTGTTATAAGTTCTGGAAGCCATCTCGGAACAGGGGCCAAATTTAGGGGCTAAGTGGTCAGTTCACAGTCTCAAGGGCTAATCACTTCCTAACTACTTGAGAATAGTCTCAATGTGTTTAATCACAGAGTAGTTAGATACGACCCTAAACCCACTGCTGTGGAGTTGCTTTCAACTCGTGGTGACCCCATGTGTTACAGACTAGAACTGTCCCATATGGTTTTCTTGGCTGTAATCTTTACAGAAGCAGATGGCCAGGAGTTTCCTCCATGGCACAGCTAGGTATGTCTGAACTGCCAACCTTTAGGTTCGTAGCTGAGTGCAAATTGCTCTCAGCACCCAAGGACCCGAAGCAATCGTAAAGATCATCAATTTCATTGTTTTACAGATCAGGAATGGCAGGCCCAGAGAGGGGGTGTGACCTGGTCATGGTCCCCCAGGGAGCCAGGCCACCAGCTCTTGACCACCAAGCCATTATTTCTGCCACATGCGCCAGCCCTCCTGGGGCCCGGGTGTAAGCTCACGGTTCTGACCTGATTCTTCTGGGCGATCTTCTGTCCCTTCCTCCAGCGGAGCACTGGTGTCAAAGCAGGCAGCTCCCTCTCCTCCTCTCCAGTCACATGCTCACCGAGGCTGTAGGCCGCTTCGAACACGATCGGACTGATGACATCCTGGACTCTCCGCTGAAACAATGGACACATACACACGTTAACAACTAACATCGGGTGACATTTGTAGAGCCTTTCACAGTTCACAAAGACCTTCCACGTGAATCGCCTCATATAATCCTTGCAACAGCCCTTGTGAGGCAGGGTTTTATTACCCTCATATTTTAGATGAGGTAGCTGGGGCCTAGAGCAGTTAACGTCTTGGCCAAGGTCACTGTGTTAATAGTGGGAGCTTTTCTACTCTACCTTGCATGGGACTGAATCATCTGCTCCTTAGCATATGGAAAATATTACCTTACTCATCTTCCAAATATTCCTATAGGCTGGTTGGTGGGTGGGAGAGCATCTGCACTCATGCTGCAAGGCTAACCCTTTGTGTTCATAGTTTTTAGATGATCAAAGTTCTTTTACGTTGAGATAAATATGAACCCTAGGTTAGGGGCAGAGGACCCAAAGACAATGAGGGCCCCAGCATCCCTACAGAGTTAGTCATCGATGGAGTCAAGGATGAATATGTGACTCCTGGTCTTGTGCTCTTTCCTTTGAAACCCAAGGGCTTTACGATCCAAGGGAAGGACAGGTTGATAGTCAGTGGGAAAGAAGGAAGGGGCAGGAAGAAAGCAACGTGCGCTGAGCACGGATGAGACAGCAGGCACTGTGCTGGGGTTCCAGAGAGACATGCAACACCCCCAAACCCTGTGTGCTGGGTCTCACTGTCCTCATTTTGCAGAAAAGGGAAATGAGGGTGCTAAGGTACATGCCCTAGGGCACATGGCCAATAAGGACCCTGGGCCACATCTGTTCAACCCTGGAGTTTCTGGCCTTTCCACACAGGGTGTCGCTGTCACCTGAGGACCCTGGGGCTCTGCATTTCACAATAAGCTAGAGTCAGAGGCAGAAGGGAAGCCAAGAGAACCGAATTCGGGGCCAGCATACTCCATGGGGGGTGCTGCTCCAAAAGCTGCCGCAGTCAGATGCTTCAAGGGCCTGTAAGTGGAGCAGCCAAGTGTGGGGGATGGGAAAGGAAAGCTGCACCAGGGAACCGAGTCCCCACTGCCCTGCACTTGTCAAGGGAAAGACAGGGCAGAGGGCCAGCAGGGAGACAGAGTGAGAAACAAGGCTGGTGAGCAGGTAGGCAGAGGCCAACCACAGGCCACGAGCACACAGCCAAGGACTCCACCTTATTCTCTGCATAAGAGAGATGCTGGTGGAGTTTAGGGCAGACAAGTGCTACGTTCCACACGCAGAAAGTTCTAAAGGCCTCAAGAGGTGTATGTGAGGAGCTTGCCTCCACTTCTCCTCGACAGCCAGTCCCCTCTCAAGAAGCAGACACATATCAGTTTTTGGTAACTGTCCAGCCTCGGAACATGCACATGGCAGTTCACCACACACTGTGCTTTGCTTTCTCTGCTTCACACGTATCCTGGAGAAGGTCCTGTGTCAGCACATCGATCTCTACCGCCTTCTTTTTAATGTCACACAGAATGACACCACACAGACGCCCTTACTGATGGGCATTTGACCTCCAAGCTACTTTATTTCTTCTTCTTCTTTTTTTTAATTGTGCTTTAGGTGAATGTTTACAGCTCAAGCTAATTTCTCATACAACACATATTGTTTTGTGATATTAGTTGTAATCCCCACAATGTGACAGCACACTCCTCCTTTCCACCCCGGGTTCCCTGTGTCCATTCAACCCGTTCTTATCCCTTTCTGCCCTCTGGTCCTGCTTTTGGACTGGAGCTGCCCACGTGGTCTCGTGTATCTGAACTAAGTGGCACACTCCTCACGTGTGATATTTTTTGTCAAAGCTAGTTCAGTAAGCGGATGGGTAACAGCCAACAGACAAGAGGATAGTCGCCTTCCCCAAGAGGGGTTCGACCAGCCCCAGCCCTCAGGGGGACTAAATGTAAGTCTCTGTGATCATATAAGTCTGGGGGATACTAGGATAAAGGGGGTCTTGTTCCGTTTTGTTTGTTGTTTCTGTTTTTACTGCAATTGCCCCATGAGAGGGAGGTGGAGCATCCCGACTTTATTGGGTCTCAAAGTCCTGTGTTTCTTCAGAGCTCCTCGGGGCATGGGCAGGGCAGTCAGGGAGGGATGGGTAAGCCAGGGCACAGGCAGCGTGGGAGGAAGGCAGATGTGGCTGCACCTGTGGCTGCAGAGCCGTGGACGTCGGGGACGTGGCAAAGGGTACAGATGGCTCCGGGGCTGGGAGCCTGAGTGACTAGCAGACGATTTAGATCTGCGTCCGGGAAAGCATTCACCTGGGAACAGATTCAACATTTCAGCATAACTACAAGACAGGGCATCTCCAAAAAAGCAGGAGGGGAGGCCCTTTGGATAAACCATTTCCAGAAAATCGTCTCGAATACCAGATTTTAGAACAGACCTTCAATACCTTTGTCCTTTCTGGGAACAAAACACACACCTGGGATCCAAAGCCACCTGCTGATCAGAATTTAAAGACTGTAGGCTGTATCAAGAATAATGAATGCAGGCAATTTTTTAAATTGTGCTTTAAGTGAAAGTTTACAATTCAAGTCAGTTTCTCATAGAAAAATGTATACACTCATTGTTATGTGACCTACACTGTGACAGCACACTCCTCCTTTCCACCCCGGATTTCCCGTGTCCATTCAACCAGCTCCTGACCCTCTCTGCCTTCTCATCGCACCTCCAGACAGGAGCTGCCCATTTAGTCTCATGTATCTACTTGAGCTAAAAGGCACACTCTTCACGAGTATCACTTTATGTCCCACAGTCCAGTCTAATCTTTTTCTGAAGAGTTGGCCTTGGGCATGGTTTCAACTCTAGGCCAACAGAGAGTCTGGGGGCCATGCCCTCCGGGGTTCCTCCAGTCTCAGTCAGACCATTAAGTCTGGTGTTTTTACTCGAATTTGAGTTCTGCACCCCACCTTTCTCCTGCTCCATCAGTGACTCTCTATTGTGTTCCCTATCAGGGTGGTCATTGGTGGTAGCTGGGCACCATCTAGTTCTTCTGGTTTCAGGCTGATGAAGTCTCTGGTCTATGTGGCCCTTTCTGTCTCTTGGGCTAATATCTTCCTTGTGTTTTTGGTGTTCTCCATTCTCCTTTGCTCCAGGTGGTTGGGATCAATTGAGGCATCTTAGATGGCTGCTCGCTAGCTTTTAAGACCCCAGACGCCACTCACCAAAGCGGAAGAATGCATGCAATTTTAATTATTTTTTTTACAAATAAATTCTTCAGAGTTTTTTGTATGCTTATCTTGACTACCTTAAGTTTGTGCATTTAAATGCTTCTTGTCAAAATAAGCCAGGTATCAAGTCAGTAGGGGTGGAGGACGGAGACAGAAGTAATGCTTCCTGGTTACCAACTGTATTCCAAAGGAGTCCCTGGGTGGTGCAAACCTTCAAGCGCTCAGCTACGAGCTGAAAGGTTGCTGATTCAAACCCACGCAGAGGTAAGTCAGAAGACAGGCCCGGTGAACTGTTTCTGGAAGGTCGCGGCCTCAAAAACCCTATGGAGCAGCTCTACTCTGCACACACGGGGTCGTCATGAGTTGGAATCGACTCGGTGGTAACTAACAACACCAACAACCATATTCCAGAGCCTGGGGCAAACTCTCCGCAGATGCTACTTTACGTAATCTTCACAGTACTTGAGCTAATATATTCCTATTGTCATTTCATAGACAAGGAAACAGAAGCTGGAGAGCTCAAATAAGTTACCTTCCATCCCAAAGTGAGTAAGTGGGAGAAGCAGAAGGAAAATGACTTTAAGTCCAAAAAATACTATTTAAAAATCATCCCAACCATTTTAGGTTCCAACATCACGCTAAAAACTGACTTACTGACTTAAAGTATAGAGGGCAAGTGTGGACAGGTTTTACCCAACAAAAAAACAAAAAAAAAAAAACCCAAACCCATTGCCGGTGAGTCAGTTCTGACCCACATTGACCCTAGAGGACAGGGCAGAACTGTCCCACAGGGTTTCCAAGGAGTGCCTGGTGGATTTGAACTGCCATCCTTTTGGTTAGCAGCCCTATCACTTAACCACTGCGCCGTTTACCCAACAGGATGAATGTAAATAAATGACAAATAACTAAGAAACAGAGGCTTGAAGGGAAGGTTGTTTCTAAACACGCAGCCAACTCACGACCATGGTTCAAGTCATGATCACCAAGGAAAGAAACCTTATTCATGGCACATCTTTACGTGGAAGAGAAAAACTCTGCTCCGCAGGGTTTTCAATGGCTGATTTTTCAGAAGAAGATTGAGAGGACTTTCTTCCGAGGTGACTCTGGGTGAACTTGAGCCTCCAGCCTTTCAGGTTAGCAGCTGAGTATGTTAACGGTTTGTATCACCCAGGGACTTGGGAAAGGAAACCAGCATCTGCTGATCACCAATCCCGTGCTGGGCCCGATGCTACACACTCTAACTCATTTAACCATCACGCTGTCTCTTTCATGTGCCCGTAAGGTAAGGCTCAAGAGAGTTTAACAACTTGTTCATGTCCTGACAATTGGCAAATAGCAGGGGCTGAAGCTCAGACTCACATCTTCTGGGCCCAAGGCTGGCATTCCCCGCTGGGCCGAGAAGCTGCCCACAGTTACTTTGTCCATGTTCTGTTGGCTGTGACCCCATGACCTGCTGACGAGTGCCTATCCAAGGCACTCAGTGATAAATTTTAGTCCCCATGACCCTTAGACAAACCAGGTACAAGGACAAGACCTGATTTATACTCAAGTCATTTATGGCAGATTTTCAAGTAAAAGGGTCAGAGCAGTAGGGTCATACCACACAACCCATCCACCACCTGCGTGTCAGTGTGTCATACTGTGCTGGCTTGTGTGCTGCTGTGATGCTAGAAACTATCCCACTAATATTTCAAATACCAGCAGGGTCGCCCACGGTGGACAGGTTTCAGCTGAGCTTCCAAATTAAGACAGACCAGAAAGAAAGGTCTGGAAATCTGCTTCCAAAAGTCAGCCCGTGAAAGCTCTGTGGATCACAACAGAATATTGTCTTCTATGGGGCTGGAAGGTGCGCCCCCTAGGTTGGAAGGTACTCAAAACACACAGTGGCCAGAACAATGGACTCAAGCATACTGAGGAGTGTGAAGATGGCACAGGACCAGGCAATGTGCGGTTCTGTCGTCCACGGGTGGCTATGAGTCAGGGCAGACTGGACGGCAACTAACGATACCATCACATCCCAACCTGACTACATATTGCCCCCATACGCCTGTCTGCCCTAGAAGCTTAGGTAAACTGTGGACCCTATTCGGAAACAAAGGAAGATCTCTCCATGTAAACCACTTACTTCCTCCTCTAATTTCAGAGCGACCTGTCTTCAGGAAGGAGCTACACTGGCCAGTATTCACTCTGATGATGTACAGATCATCATTCTCTCCCCCAAATGCACATCCAGGGGGCTGGGAACGCCTGGCCTGAGTGTGACTGGAAACAAGGCAACGTCCCCAAGGGGGCAGCGCCCCCTTCCCACATGGTGCACGTTTTATCTGAGCTGCAAGGGAAAAGCAGCAGTAACATTCAGTGCTGTCCTTTCCATTTCTGGAAGCGCAGTTTCCCTCAGCTCAGCTCTGCAATTAAATGGAGAAATCCTGTGCCCGACAGAGGTGGTAGCTCGGGGCTCTGGCTTGGCCTCTAGTCACTGAGATTCTACTGCTAGAAAACAGAAACTCATCACCCCAAACCAAGCTTTGAAAGCTGAGCAAATACTTACTCTACCGAGTAAAAGGCAAGAATCCACCATCTCTGCTAAAAATCTACAGGTGTCTCCAGTCTTTGAAAAGTGAAGGGGTCCCCAGGGAGAAGAACACCCAGATTGTAGCAGAATCTGCAGTGCCTGAAGTTTTATAGGGACTTAACATCTGCACCATTTAAAATGTATTGGGTACTTACTTTATGCCAGCTGATGTGCCAGGCTCCGGGGAGACAGACCAAAGACCTGCAAGGACTAATTGGTGTTGGGGGACCAGGCAAGCAGCAACAACCTAGTGCAACACGCTTCAGGGCAGAGGATGCTCTGGGGACACAAATGAGGGACATGTGATTCAGACTGAGGACTGCCAGACTTCCCGGAGGAGGTGACCCTGGGCTGAGTTGTAAGACAGAAGGACATTAGCCAGAAAGCAGGTAGAGGCACAGCTGGCAGAGCCGAGTGGAGTGGACATGGGCACTCAGTGGACTCAACGAATACCAGAGGCGGGAAGATCAGGCATATGAACAGGAGAGGCAGGAGGCAGCTCCCCAAAAAAACCCATTGCCAATGAGTCGATTCTGACTCCAAGCGACCCTATAGGACAGAGTAGAACTGCCCTACAGGGTTTCCAAGGAGCAGCTGGATTTGAACTGTCGACCTTTTGGTGAGAAGCTGAACTCTTAACCACTGCGCTACCAGGGCTCCACGAGGAGGCTCAAGCAAAGAGCAGATCTCAGGAGGCCTTACAGGTTGTGTGGACTTTGTCCTAAAAGATAAGGGAAGCTGGGAGGAGAGTAGAGGTCTTTACGGAAAGATCCCTCTGGACACAGCATGGCTTGGATTGATGGGATGAAACTGGACGTGGGGAGGTTAGTGAGCAGGCTGCTGGAGGCTGTCTTATAGAAAGATCCCTCTGGATGTCACATGGAAGTGGATCGAGGCGGGTAGGACTGGGGACAGACAAATAGGCCAGGGAGGAGGATACTACAGGGTTCGGGGGAAAGGGTGAGATCCTGATTCAGGACACAGCAGTGGGGATGGAGAAAGGGACGGATTGCAGAGATGTATGACATGTGACTGGACGTGGGAGGTGAGACAGAAGAGTATGAAGATGTCCAGGTACTCAGCTTTGGTGACTGAGAGGACCTGGTACCACTCATTGTCATGAGGAACCAGGAAAAGGAACAGTGCTGTAACGAGCTTAGGTACAGCTGTTTTGAGGTTCATTACGACACAGAAGCCCCGTTACTGTCTCCAAATTCTGTCTAACTCCATAAGGAACCTTGCTGGATACACTGACTTGAGCCTAAAGTCTGTACTTCCTCTTTGGTGACCAGGGTCAGCCTGAAAGACCCACCACAGGCCCCCTGTCTACACTGAGCTCTTCCGTTCCATTTCCCAGGGACCCCACCCTGCTCCTTCCCTGGCAAACCTCACATTCAGAGATGACCTCTCGGGCCCCTAGGAAGGACTGCAGGCTGGAAGGAGTGAGAACCTCCAGGAAATGTGTCTAGGGCACCATCCCAACGATACCCAAAGCCCAGCCTCTCCCCAGCTCCTTGGGCTTTTCTACCTAATTCTCTGAAAACGGAACAGAAATAACTCAGAAAGAAACCCCAGCAGGGGATGCCCCTGACAGGCAGCAGTCGCCCACCCAAGGGTGTCTACTAGAGAAGAGGACACTTGGCCCTCTTGTCCTAGCGCTTCTAGTCAGCTGTCAGAGTCAGAAGCCCGGAAGGCTCTGGTCTCCTTTACCTGGAGAACTTGTCTACTAGCGTGCTTAAGTAACATCAGATCACAAGATCCTATCTACCCAGCCAAAACAAGGTAGACATCACTATTAGGGAGAAACTCCCAGGGTGACTGGATTCCAACCCTTACTCTATGACCCAAGGAAAAGGGGACCTGAGCATTGCAACACCTCCTGACCAGCCATGTGAATTAGAAACCAGCCTCACGACTGCCTCTCTCCAAGACACAAAGGGCTTGTCTTTCCCTGAGCTAACCAGCAGCTACAGTGGTAAGCTAAATGAAAATAGGAAGAGCTGACCTCACTTTAAATTTGCAAATAACACAGAGGGCTGGCAAGTAAGCAGCTATCGTTAAACCATACATGGTCTGGAAAGTCCCTCCAAGTGGTTTTTCAAGGGGCCTTGGTATTTTTTGTTTTTTCTTTCATTTTCCAAACATTGATCTCTTTGTCCCCTCAGTCCTGGGACCTTTCTCACTACTTCTCTGCTCTCTACAGCCAAACTCTACTTCTACCTAGGATTACCTTGCAGGCACTCCCAGAAATGAAAAATCCCAAAAAAGTGGGGTTCCTTTCTGTTTATCTCTATGACCATAATAATTAGAATGGCAATGAAATGTCATAAGCCCGTTACAAATTCTCATAAACTTAAAGATTCTTTTGAAAGCAAACTGAGGATTTTGCATTTCCAGTCACTACAGACTAACTCACTGAAGACCTACCCTCCAACAGAACAACCAGAAAAGCTGTGCAACACACACAGACACAGGCCCACACAGACAGACACACAGACCCACACAGACACACACAGGCACACACAGACACACACACAGACAGACGCATACAGACATAGACCCACACAGACACACAGAGACAGACATACAGACCCACAGAGACATACACACACACACACACACACACACACACACACACACACAGGCACACGCAGACACACACAGACAGACACACACAAAGACACACACAGGCACACAAAGAGACACACACACACAGACACATACAGACACACAGACACACACAAACCCACAGACATAGACACACACAGACACAGAGACACACAGACAGAGACACACACAAGACACACAGACACATATAGACAGACAGACCGACACACACACACAGACACATACAGACACACACATCTGTTTAAAGATCTCAGGGAGCTATCAAGAAGGCCAGGACTTCAGAGAAGTCCAAAAAGAAGGTAAGAATACTGAGGGGAGACCAAACTTTAAGACTCTTACTCATCTGTATGCAAAAGCTGGACAATGAATAAGGAAGACCAAAGAAAGACGGATGTCTCTGAATTATGGTATCGGCGAAGAACACTAAATACACCAGGGACTGCCAGAAGAATGACCAAACCTGTCGTGGAAGAAGTACAGACAGAGTGCTCCTTGGAAGTGAGGATGGCGAGACTTCGTTTCACATACTTTAGACATGTTATCAGGAGGGACCGGTCCCTGGAGAAGGACATCATGCTTGGTAAAGTAGAAGGTAGGGAAAAAGGGAAGACCCTCAACGAGATGGACTGACACAGTGGCTGCAACATTGGGCTCAAGTGTAACAAGGATTGTGAGGATGGCACAGGACTGGGATGTGTTTCAATCTGTTGTATGTGGGGTCACTATGAGTTGGAACCGACTCCACGGCCCCTAACAAAAACAACAACTCATCTGCAAGTCATGTGGGATGGGAGGCTAAACAACCGGACACGCAATGTTGGCCAGAAGGCTGCATTCTTGAGTTTCGGACAGCGTCATGAGGCTATGGAGGCTGAACGCAGAGCTCAGAGCTAGCTTAAGTCCTAAGGCAGGTAGGATCTGAGGGTCCAAGATCACAAAGAGAAGGAAAGGATGCTGAGGTGAGTTATACATTCTGCACCACATTTACCCTCAAGGCATTTGCTGATTACACAACACTATGGGACTAAGAGGCTAAGAAACCAAGCAGGAAGCAGTGGTTAAGATGCTGAGAAGGTACGTTTAAGTATAGACTGGACACAGCAGAAGGAGTGATCCAGAAGCTAAGTCAATAGAAAATATCCAGATTGAAGCACAGAAAGGAAAAAGGATAAAAATTCAGCAATGAACGTAAGAAACATACAGGATACAGTGAAAGGTATAACTCTTTATAAACTGAATTCAAGAAAGAGAGGGAAGAGAAAAGGAATAGATGCAATATTTGAAATGACACTGGCCGAGAATTTGCCAAAACTGTTGAATAAAATAAAACCAGAATTTCAAGACACTTTATAAACTACCAGCAGGCTTTTTAAGAATGCACCTAATAAGCACAGAATAGTCACACTGCCTCCAAGCAAAGACAAAGAGAAAAGTCTTAAAAGAGCGGAGAGTAAAAAGAAATGTTATTTTCAAGGAATCGTCACGAAGACTTAAAAGAGACCTTACAACAGAAACTGTGAAAGCCGTAAGACAATGAAATAATACTTCTCAAGTGCCAGAAGGAAGTAACTGCCAATCTAGAATTCTAGGGTCAGGAAAAAACACCCTTCGAGAATTAAAGCAAATTACAGACGCTTTCAGATAAAACTGAGATAATTTGCTACCTGGAGACTCACACTACAGAAATATTAAAGGGACTCTTCAGACAGAAGGATAAAGTGATACCAGATGGAAGTACGGAGACAAAAGAAAGACTGCAGAGTAATGGAAAGGCAAGTAATTGGGTAAAGAAACCGGTGGCTATCAACCAGGGGTGATTCTGTCTCCCAGGGGACAGTTGACAACGCCTGAAGACATTTTTGGTTGTCACAACTGGGGGAGGAGGGTTGCTGCCGGCAGCTAGTGGGAAGACAATTACAAAAATGTCTTGTGGAGTTTCAAACATACGTAAAATTAAAACACAGGAAAACAATTAACAAAAAGTGAGAGGGTGGCAAGTGGAGATAAAGCGTTCTAATGTCCAGAAAGTCATGAAGCACTAATTTACATTAGACCGGCTAAAATATACATGAGGTCACTGCTAGGAAAACCACATAAAAGAAGACTAAGAGAATGTGCAATTAATAACCTAATGGAGAATGAAAACGGAACGTATCATCTAAAAGCAAGCAAGAAGGGAGGGAAAAAGGAACAAAGAACAGACGGGATAAACAGAAGACATAGAATGATAGTCGATTTAAACTCAAGTACGTGAGTAATTATACTAAAAATAGGCATGTGAAAAGCTCCAGCTGAAAGACAACAGTTACCAGACTAGATAAAAAATGAGAATACATAAAGGCTGAAGGTAAAATAATGGAAAAAGATACACCATGGAAAACTAGCCAAAGAAAGCTAGAGTAACTACACTAAAAACAGACAAAGTAGATTTTAGGGTGAGCAGCAACGATTAGAGCTAAAGAAGGTCATTTTATAATGATGAGAGTCAATCTACCGGTGATACTTCTAATTTTTTTATGCATATAGCATAGACTCAAAATAAATAGAGCAAAAATTGACATAAGGTAAATACAAAATCACAGTGGAAGATTTTAACACATCTCTTTTAGCAGACTAAAAATCCATAGGGATATAGAAAATTCAAACTATGTGCTTACTGTACCTAAGTTAATTGATACATGATATTACTACACCAAACAATTGCAAAACACACATTCTTTATAAATGAATATGAAACATTTACCAAAATTGACCATACAGCTAGTTGCGATCAATGTCAGTGTTGAAATCATATGGAGTATGTTCTCTAACCAAAACGGAATCAAGATTAAAAATGAATAGTAAAAGGTTAACAAGAAATCTCTCCAAATAAATCAAGCAATATTATTCTAAATAGCTCATGGGGCAAAGAAAATCATCATAATAACCTGTTTAAAAAAAAAAAAAAACAAACTGTGGCCACTGAATCGGTTTCGACTCATAGCGACCCTACAGGACAGAGGAGAACTGCCCCCCAGGGTTTCCAAGGTGCAGCTGGTGGATTCAAACTGTCGACCTTTCGGTTAGCAGCCTAGTTCTTAACCACAGAGCCACTAGAGGTCCAGATGATAATAGAAATTAGAAAATATTTTGACCTGAATTATCATAAAAATACAACATACCAAAAGTGGTTGGTCGGCCCAGCTAAAGCTCTGATTAAAAGGAAATGTATAGCCTTATACATACATTAGAAAATAAGAAAGCCTGAAAAAATAATCCATCATTTACTCCCCAAGTTAGAAGCACAATGAAATACCATTATAGATCTACCAGAATGACTGAAATTTTAGAAGATGGGCAATACTGAGTGTTGGTGAGGATGCTGGAACCCTGGAACCATCACACACTCTGATGGGAGTCAATATTGGTAGAATGGCTTTGGAAAACTATTGGCAGTATCTCCTAAACACATCATACCCTATGATGGCACAGTGGTTAAGAGCTTGGCTGCTGACCAAAAGGTTGGCAATGGGTCTGACTCAGAAATTCCACACCTAGATTTATACCCAACCAAAATGCAGACATATATGCACCAAAAGGCCCAGAGAAAAATGTCCATAGTGGTGATATTTGTAATAGTCTCAAAGTAGAAAGAAACCAAGTACCCGTTAAGAGGTGAACGTATAAATAAATTGTAGTACATTCAGACAATGCAATATCACACAGCAGTGAAAATGAACAGGCCCCGCTACATTCAACACCATGGATGAATTGCATGATGATAACGTGGAACAGAAGACGCCAGACACGAACGAGAACAAGCTGAACTATTCCATTTATATGACATTCAAAGCAGGCAAAACTAATCTACGGTATAAAAGTTGAACAGTAGTAATGCTTGGGGTGGGGAGCAGTGACAAGAAGGGACATGAAGGTGACTTCTGTGATAGTGCCAACTTTCTGTGTCTTCATCTGGGTGCTAGTCATAGGGGTGTATTCAGTTTGTGAAAATATATTCCTTTCTATAGAAATGTTATGCTTCAAAAACAAGACAAAAAGCCCTGCCATCTATAAAGTGAGCCTACAAAATACGTACAAGTACGTAAAGATATAAACAGACACAAACATAAGGGTATTCAGCACGGTTTATTGGAGACTACAACGAGAAAAAACCTAAATATCCACCTAAGGACTCGGTTGCACAAATAATGGCAGAATCGTACAGTGAAATACTGGGTAGCTAATCAAAAAAATGAAGTAGTTATCTACGTGGAAAGTCATTATTACCATGGAAAGACTTTAAAGATAGGTTCTTAGGAGAAAAAAGCAAAGTACAGCATATCATATTTAAAATTAATTCATTTATGTAGAAATATTTGTGTATGTGTGTGTTCACAAACACATCCACGCAGATAATGTGTAAATACACAGAAAAAAAAATTGGAAAGATACCTCTGGGAGCAGAATGTGAAAGGGGAACTTTTATTATATGTATAACATGTTAGTTGAAGCCATAACTTTTGTAATTTTAAAATTATAGATAAAAATCTTAAAACTAAAAGTTGAAGTGGCAAAAGTTACATGATAAACATGTTTACAAAAAAAAGAGCCGCTCTGAGGCTGCTTATGTACAAGCAAACACCTCACGGGATTTGGTTCCTTGGTTTGGAGGTTTAGGGTCATCATTTCATGGGACATCCCAGTTAGTTAATTGTCTTAACATCGTGTTTAGTGCTTCTGTTCTATTTCCTAGTTTGTTGGGTAGTGCCCAGGGTCTTACAGCTGTCCGAGGTACAACTGATCCCCATTAGCCCGCAACAAAAGAGAGAAGGAAAGTGAAAGTCATAAAAAGAAGCAAGCAATGGAATGTGTGGCTAACTGCCTCCATGAAAAACTGCCTCCTTTGTCATGAGATCAGAAGAACTGGATGGTGCCTGGCTACCATTACTGAACATTTTGATCAAAGATTCTACAGAAGAATCCTGATCAAAGGGAGGAAAATGCAGAATACAGCTTCAAATTCTCATGGAATCCAGACCTTCCGGATCCATGGAGGCTGGACACACTCCTGAAACTGCCGTGAGATAATCTTTAAAACTTAAACCAAAAATTTCCCCTGAAGTCTTCTTAAAACCAAACACTAGTTTAGCTAAACTAGTCTTTGCTCCTTGGAAACCCCATGGGACAGTTCTAGCATGTCCTATAGGGTCACAAATCAACAGCAAAGGGTTTGGTTTTGGGTTTTAGTCTTCCTTGAGCATTATGTTCTTTTAAGAACTATCAATATGGGATCAAAGTGACAACAGCAACTCGAAAACTTAGATACGAACCCTAGGGGGCGGTGAGTTTATGTTAATGAGGGAGGAACAACTCAGAACGGAGGGTAAGAACGTTTGTACTACCCAAAGAATGTAATCAATGTCAATAACTGTATAAGCAGAAATTGGTGATTTGGTGTATGTTGTCCTGGGTATATTCTTAACAACAACAATAAAATTAATTAATTATAAACTATCTGTACAACTAATCAAAAGTCAGGCAGCACAGTGTTAGTCTAAAAACAAGAGAATCTGGAGTGCAACAGTCCGGGACTCAGAGCTGGGCTCCAGGCCTCAGTTTGCCCATCAATAAAGTAGGAATAAGAATATGAATTCTGCATGGTTATTGATGAGAATCAAATGAGGTAAAATATATGTAACACATGGCATGATGACTAGCATACTGGAGGTGGGCAACAGGTGGTGGCTATTATTATTTTTACCATGATTTTTTAAATGGGACCTTTGATAGAAAAATCTGTGAAAACTCTGCCCTGTTGTGAAATGAATCATTATTTTACGTGTAGCAAAAACCCATTTTATAAGAGAAAAAACAGAGGCCAAATGTGTTTTATTTGGGATCCTATGAATTTAAAAAAAAACAAGAAGAAACCAAACCAAGTTTATGACCATTAGTCTAATGGCTGAAATTAAAGCCAATGGAGAAAATTCTAGAAATGGTCTTAAACAAGCATTATGAAAAGCACAACTGACAGGACTAGCCTTACTGGATGGTGGAGTCACACCGGGACAAGAAGAGACAAAGCTGTATCTTTGGGTGATTTCAGATATAAACACTGTCTAGACATCATAGCTCTGAAAAACACCTGACTCCAAAGAACTCCAGAAATCCTGTAATGAGAACAGCATAAAAGTGGTGAGTGGATCAGTAAAGCTTGTTTCTGAAAGCTTCTCAATGAGATCATAGCTTTTAATTATGACTACATATTACTTTACGTGTAGTATCATACTATGGTAAGGGATATAATCATTAGCCTAAAATGGATGGTACTTTGGCAAACATCAATGCTGATGAAGGGCAAGAAAACATCAGTTACTCTTCGATTGATACATTTGCGTAGATTACTCTACAGAAGTCATATAACCCCACTGATGCTTTTTCCTCTTCAAGGATAAAACAACATCTAACTGGATATTTGGAGAATGGTTTGCATTTTGTGTTTGAAAATTTGTGTTTGCGGTAGCAGAGTACTTGTTTAGTGGATTTATGTGCTGGTGTGTTTTAAGGTTTTTATTTTTTAATTTCTTTTTTCTAGATGCTTTCCAAAATTTGCTAATGGGAAATTAGAACTTTGGACAATCTGGAACAAAAATTTCTAAGAGCTTGTCACATCCTTGTATAACATTCTTAGCAAAAAGATGCATTAATCACATCATAGATAATTACCTGCATCATTTGTCAGCTAAACGACACCAGACAGAATTGGCCCAACATAGAGATTATCTGTCCTGTATCTCCTCCAGAAGAAATGAAATTCTGGCTTCCAATCATGTGCTCATCCCTTCCTCTCTTAATTCTCTCTTTCCATCTCCCATTCCCAGACCTCCAAGATGGCTCTGGTAAAAACATCTGTAGTGAATAAGTAACGAGCACAAAAGAAAGTGCTGAAATGTAACCCACGAGTGCGGATGGACAGAGCTGAAGCAGATGGACACAGCTGAAGCAGACGGGCTTTCCTGCCCCACCGCCCTTCATCTACACCGTCTTAGCCATCAGTCCTGAGTCCAGCTGGTATGGCGGCTCCAACCTCACACTAGGACAGGTGCTCTGGGTCCCCTATGGTTGACAGTGGCCTTTGTTTTTTGAGGGAGAGTTTGCAAAATCAGGTTGGTTCATTGTTTAAAAGCCTAAACATGTGGCAGAGATTTGTGAGATAAACCTTAGAACACCGATCTCCCATAGAATCAATTTTATCCCTTCATTCTTTCAAAGAGTTTTGATCAGGCTTTATTAGAATAATGTAGCACTTTTGGGAAAAGATGCAGCCTAGCGGCCCCACACTGGAGGCCCAGATGGAGAAGATGTTCTGACCCAGAGTTGTGTGGGTGTGGAAATGTCAAGAGTCTTCAGAGAGGATGTGATCCTGGAAGAAAAATGAGAAGTTCAGCAGGCTGACGGGGGAATGGCAATGGGCCTACCAACCGGCAAAGACAACATGGAGGTCTAGTAGACAGCTACGTGTCTGAGGAACAAAGGCAATGTGACGAGGTAGAAAGCAAGGATGTCGGCATCAGAAGATCCCAGGTCTAAGTGAGTCCCAGTTCTCTCTATTGAAACTGTGTGACCTTTGTCACTTCACTTAATCTCTCCAAATCTGTTTTCTCAGATGTGAGATGGGATGACAGAATCAACTTTGCATATCGCTGTGAGGACTCGGTGAGACAACTGATGTGAAGCACCTTGGAGCGCGCCTGGCACTCAACAGAAGCGAGCTGTATTCTCCTCCCCTCATCTTCATTATCATCAACGCTACCACCTGAGAAGGGTCCAGGGTGAGAGGCAGGGAGGGGCTGCAGATAGGGAGGGGAAGCAGGTTAGAGACAGCTCACAGGGCCCAGACTCCAGATAAAGTAAAGGGGTTAATCACTGTGTGGACAATGGGGACCACTGGGAACCTTTAAAGTCAGCTTTAGGATAAGAACTCCAGGTTCGGAAGGGCTGATATGTACTGGCAGCAGCCCAGGGCGGGGAGATGGGGAGCAGTTATGAAGACAACTGACTAGACTTGACCCCTAATTCCTATTGGGAATCCAGATGACAGCCTTCAGGGGGCCTGGGGACGGTGGAGAAGGTGTCAAAGCTTCCCGATGTGAGCTATGTGGACACAATCTCGGGATGAAGGGTGAGAATGGAGGCATTCCACAGTTCCCTGGTGGCTGTGTTTGAAGGGCTGCCCTTAGATGTAGTAGACATTTATGAAGACCTCTGTGGGTGTCAGTTACTTACCGAGGGGGTAGAAATATCCCAAATCAAATACTTCTTATCCAGAAGGCCCTTCAGTGATTACACAGGTGTTGGGTGGGACGGTGCCCCCATTCCCCAGCTGCTGTGCATGCAGCTGCTCTCATTCACAACCTCCTCTTCCACAAGAATCATCCTTGGTTAAGTGGGAGCCACCTCACCTAGGAGCATGCTCCCCCACCTAACCCCCCCGAGGGCAGCATCTATCTCAGCAATGACAGACTGGCATGGGGTACAGAAGGGGGCTCCTGCCTCCAGGTGAGACAGCTCTGTGGTGCAATGCATGCTCCAGAGCTCCCCATGGGCTCAGGCCAAGCTTCGTCTCCAGCTGAGACCCCATTCTTGCTCTGCTTCTTCACCTGCCTGATCCTGCTTCCCTCATTCCCCTTCTCTTAAGACCACCCCCACCCCAATAAACTGTGTGAACCTGAATCCTTGTCTCAGGCTCTGCTTCTGGTGAACTTGGTCTCACACAATAAGTCAGTGTTGCAAAAAATCATAGCAGCAGAAATATAGACAGAGATATATACACACACACAGTCATACACGTACACATGGCAGAGAGACAGAGACACACAGAGACTTGTTGAGAATGAGAATGGACTTGTTGGAGGTAGGGAGAGACGGAGCCCCACCTCCTCAATGTCCTGCTGCAACCCCTAGGCATACCCAAGGGAAACCCTATACTGACCCTGTGGAACCCTTCACCACAGAGATTTAAAAAAACAAGAGGGCCTCAGAGGCAAAGTGGCTCACATGAGATGACAAAGCCAATTCCCGTCTCCATTCGGCTCCCGAGATTCTGTGGGGGAGTGGGATGCAGCAGGGATCAGAGAAGGGAGCTGTCACCAGGGAAGCCTTCCATAGCCCTGTGGACTCCCGAGAATCCCAGCCTCTTACCAGGAGGGAAATGTGGCCAAGAAGGAAGCATCCTGATAGCATCAAATGGTGTCTAAAGTGACCCAACCAGGCCCTGAGTGCTCCCAGGAGACGCTGGTCTGCAGGGGACAAACTCCTCTTTGCTTAGACTGCGGCCTGCGTGACCAGGAGAAGCTGCGTCAGGAGCATGATGCTCTGCGCAATGATTTGTCCGTGTGCCTCTCTCTTCCACCAAACCGTGAGATCACAGTGGCACAAACGCAGAGATCAGAATCTCGAGGCAGCTCCATCAACTTTGACCTTTCTATGTTTGACGCTAGGGATGTCTGTGACTCCCATGTGTAGCAGGCGCTGTTAATGCCCTGCCCAGACCCCCTTTACCTGCTGCTACAGGCACAGGTTACTAAGGGCCCATATCTACGACTTTCCTGGGAGGATTGCCCACGATGGATGGGGGCCATCTCCAGAGATGCCTGGGTTGTTATGTCCTGTGACAGACAGAATCTAAGATGACCCCCAATTACCCACGCCCTCATATAGTCTCCTCCCCTTGAATGTGGAAAGAACTGTAAATATGATGGGTGTCACTTCCACGAAAATGCTTTATTCTAGGGCAGAGGTGAAAGAATTCTGCAGAGGTAGTTAAGTCCCTAATCAGTTAACTCGGAGTTTATCAAAAGGGCCTTTATCTGGGTGACCTCAGCTCATCAGGTAAGCCCTTTAAAAGAGGGTCTTCCCCAAGCTAGACTTGAAGCAGGAGACGCACTCTCCTGCTGACCTGGAAGGAGCGAGCCACCGTGGGTTCTACAGCTGCACGGATATGAATTCTTCCAACGACCGTGTGAGCCTGGAAGAAGACCCCGAGCCTCCAATGAGACCTGGCTGACACCCGGATTGCAGCCTTGCAGACCGTGTGCAGGGCAGCCGGCTGACCCGTGCCCAGACTGCTAACCAATGGAAACCGTGACCTAATGAATGTCTGTCATTGTAAGCTGCTACGTTTGTGGTAATTGTTACATAGGGTAGAAAACTAACACACGGCCCACTTGCCTGGCCGACTAACCAGTGGTGGAACAGTCCACCCCCTGGCCTCTGGGTAGAACGAGCTCTGGGGTACCATTCAGGCCCAGAGCTCACCATGGGATTCCACCAGGGCTAGACTTCCGAGACCACGTCCTCACTCAACTCCTTGTCCTGCCCCTTCTGTCTCCTTCACTTCCCTTCTCCCTGGAAGTACCCACACCCTCTACCCCCTCCCCCCGCCCCGCAATAAATCTCTGGCAAGAATTCCCATTTCGGGCTCTGCTTCTGGGGAACCGGATGCAAGATATCAGATAATAAATCCCATCCTGAACTTGTTGTTTTAAATAACCCTTACAGAGTGATAAGAGCTTGATAAAGTGTCCGGGATGACTCAGAGCCCACATCTGAGCGGAATGCAGGCAGAGCCGCCACATCAGTGCCAACAAAGCGCGGGTTACAGGCTGACTCTACGTTTTTGACCCCATTTCTCTACTACTTTCCACTTGGAGTTTTACTTTGTCTTTATTTTATTTCTTTTCAAAAAGAAAGGAGCTAGTTCTCCATGAGTAACACTCAGGACTCGGGGTGGATGAAAGACTCAGACCAGCTGCAGCCCTCCTCAGGGTAAACCTTTTTTCCTATTTCCTCACAGCAGTTCATGAAGCACCTTTGTCTGGTGTGCACGGGGCTCTGAGATTTAGAGAGGGACAAACGGAAGGAAGAAAGGAGCCGGGGCTTGGAATATCCACAGAATTCATGATGAACTCCTGCACCCCAAAGAGTCAATGATTTATGACCACACTTCAGATACACTATGAATTCTGTGTGTGCGCTTCACTACGTTCAACCAAAATTATGTTTTAAACAAAGGTTCCTAACCTAGAATTCAGGGCATCTGTGAACTTAAATGGGGAAAAATTTTTACATCTTTAATTTGTATTAACCTCAAACCGAAATTTAGCGTTTTCCTCCATTATAAAGGTAGGCAATGAACTGTAGAAGTATTCATAAGAACCTTGTTTTTGTGATATTACTAGATCACGAATATAGTTTTTTTGATAACAGATTTTCGATATAACTGGTTTTCTTTATAATCCTACGTATTTTATCATATGCACTTAAAAACCTTATTCTGAGAAGGGGTCCACAGGCTTCTCCTAACTGCTAAAGGGGTCCATGGTACAGAAACGGGTAAGAACTCCTGCCTTAACGGTAAAGGGCACAGTGAGAGGGACCATCCCGTGGCTTCTGAAATGCTTCAAATATACTTCCAAAACTGCACAAAGAAACGTTACGTTGTTTCAGTCTTCATAAGTTATAAGAACTCCCTGGTCTCAGCAGTTAAAAATATACCGTCCATTACATTTTATGACAGATTCAAGGCCTGGGCTCAAAATCACCCCAGGGCCCCTGGGGTTTTAAGAATTTGGTCCTGGATAGATATTTCAGGCCAGGGTAGGGCAAAGCTGTGAGTTATATGAAAGCATCTGTTTCCCTGTGTGAGCCTGTGGAAGGGACGGCTGCGAGAGTGGGCTCTCTGGACTTCATGGTGTGTTCTCTGCTTTTACAAAAAGAATCCTGACCTTCCCAGGGCAGGCCTGCTGCTTCATGAGCCCTGAGAGGGTGTCTAGAAAGCTGAGAAGCTTGCCCTAGACCCTGGTGGTGTGTGAAAATCCTGAACCGTAACTGAAATGAAGAAGAGAGGCCAAACATCGACCCCACAAGATTTCCAAGTTACTCAGAGCACAGTGGGCCTATTTGCTCAGCGTGGGAGCTAAGAGAACAGCACAATTACTCTGAGTGATTTGCAGCTTAGCGAGTGAAGAAAGTAGCTCCCCCAAATCTATAATAAAGCAAGGTCATTAAATTTCCAGGGAATTTTATCAAAACTTTTTCACTCTTCAGTCTATCCCCTACTCTCACTTTTGCCACTCCATTTCCACTGGTTTTGCAATATCATCAATGGCTGCCAGGTTGCTAGATCCGATGGACACCTCCCTTTTCTGTTCTCATCTTTCTTGACCCCCAGAGGCCATTCTCACAGTTGAATCTCTCCTTCTTGAAGCTCATCCTTCCCTGATGCCCCCAGTGGATAATTCATTCCTCCTGTCCCCACGGCTCCTCGACCTTCTGGGATGACACCTACAGCAATAAATGGCGCTAACTGGTTAACATATTTCTTTCCCCTAATGCTAGACTGAACTCTTTGGCATTAAAGGCCATGTCACAGTCTTTTCGGTGTGCCCAGCCTTTAGCACAGGGCACGGAACACAGCAAACGACAATAAACATTTACCAAGATGTACATGAACCGAAACGAACATTCATTCAAAAAGGAGACATTGGTGGATTCGAGATTACCCATCCCCGCAGAAAAGGCAGTTTCACTCAATAGACCTATCCTATACTTACATCATAAAATATATGTGTAAACATTTTACCAAACATTCAGGTAGAGACGGATGGATAAATGCCGTTGAGTTGACTTTGACTCATGACCTCCTTATGTAAAACAAAACAAAACACTGCCTGGGCCTGCATCATCCTCAAAAGTGCCAGTATATTTAAGTCCACTGTTGAGTCCACTGTGCCCATCCATCTCACCAAGGGTCTCCCTCACCCTCACTGGCCTTCTGCTTCACCAAACACAACGTCCTCCTCCAGCCACTGATCTCTGACAACGTGTCCAAAGCAAGTGAGTTGGAAAATGTTCTGTTGTGATCCATAAGGTTTTCACTGGCTAATTTTCAGAAGGAGATTGCCAGGCCTTTCCTCTTGATCTGTCTAAGTCTGGAAGCTCCACTGAAACCTGTCCACTATGGGTGACCCGGCTGGTGTTGAAATACCAGTAACATAACTTCCAGTACCACAGCAGCAGGCGAGTCGCCACAGTATGACAAACTGGCAGGTAGCGGAATAAATGCTCGTGTGAAGCTTTACCTCTTTGCTCTACTGATATTTCCTTTTAGAGTTTACAGCTCACATCTCTTTGTTGCCTTTCTTTTCAAATCTTCCACCCTTTCTAAACTTGGTCATTTTAAACGTCTTTAAAGTCAAAAGGAACAGTGTCACATCTATCCACAAAATGTTCTTAAACCATTTAATAAATAACATTTATTAAACCCCTTAGCTAGAGCCTCTGGGTTTACTAGTTGCTATGGGATCCTAATCCAATAATAAAGGAGACAGACGCTGGGCTCTTATTTGCTGGAAAGGGTTGCAACGTTGGAAAATGGGCGCCCTGAGTGAAATCTCCTTTTATTTTGGTCTGTTCAGCATCTGCACCTGTCACATTTGGATTCAAGTAACACTGACTAATCACCAACGTCCAGGACGGGCCTGCAGGCTTTTACATAGATTATCTGGTGTAATCTTACCAGAGGCATTATTTCCCCCTAACTGGTGAAACTCAGGTTCAGATAAATTAAGTCTGTACACGCATCACATTAGCATTTACTGATTCAAGGAGACTGGTAAAGCTGTTGGGATCACAGCAGAACACCCTGAACTCTCATTACATTTCCAGAATCTTCGCAAGCAGGTAATAAAAAGGGCAGAAATCCTTTATCAAATCTCCTTCTCACTTCTTATTTGGATAAATCTTATTTCCTTTCCCATCTGGCCAACAGATGGAAACTTTGCACAAATTTAAGATGACCTATGGAGTTTTAATTCAGTAATTTAGAGAACTACGAAAAAAACACAAAACTCATCATCTACTTGGGTAATGTTATGGATTGAATTGTGTCCTCCAAAAATGTATGTCAACTTGGCGAGGTCATGATGCCCAGTATCGTGTGGTTGTCCACCATTTTGTGATCTGATGTGATTATCCTAAGTGTTGTAAATCCTAACCTCTATGATGTTAATAAGGCAGGATTAGAGGCAGTTATGTTAATGAGGCAGGACTCGATCTACAGGATCAGGTTGTGTCTTGAGTCAATCTCTTTTGAGATATAAACGAGAGAAGTGAGCACTACCACTAAGAAAGAAGAGCTAGAAACACAGCACATCCTTTGGACCCAGGGTTCCTGCGCTGAGAAGCTCCTAGACCAGGGGAAGATTGATGGGAAAGACCTTCCGCCAGAGCTGACAGAGATAGAAAGCCTTCCCCTGGAGCTGGCACCCTGAACGCAGACTTCTAGCCTCCTAAACTGTGAGAGTATAAATTTCTGTTTGTTAAAGCCATCCACTTGTGGTATTGCCGTTATAGCATCACTGGATAACCAAGACAATAATCAACCAACTGCCATCGAGTTGACTCTGATTCATGATGGCTCCATGGGTCACAGCAGAACTGTAGTCCATAGGGTTTTCAATGGCTGATTTTTCACCTGGAAACAGATCACCAGGACTTTCTTCCAAGGTGCCTCTGGATGGACTCAAACTTCCAACCTTTTGGTTAGCAGCAGAGCATGTTAACCATTTGTACCACTCAGCAGCTCCTGGGGAGGGCTGTTGTTGTTAGGAGCCTTCGAGTCGGTTCCCACTCATAGAGACTCTATGAGCAACAGAACAAAACACTTCCTGGTCCCCTGGGGAGGGTGGTGACTTATAATCACAGCTTCAATCATTTATGCTTCTCTTTCACATATAAAAAGTGCTATTAATTTACCCACTTAAAAGGGAAGATACAAAGAGAGCATAAATGCAGCATGGGTACTATTTCAGGAACATAAAGATCAGCTGTTTCTACTGACAGAAAGGGGTTTGGGACAATGTCTTTGAAGGTAGACACCAAAAAGTGATAGCTATTTTTTTCTTTCTTTTCTGTTCTTTTGTGAAAGTGCCTGTTATATGAAATGTCTCGTAAATATGCAGAGATTTAGTGGAAAAGGACTAGACCAACTAAGACTTATAAGACAAATGAGCAAAAACTTTTAAATTGTCTTTGGTTGTAGCTAGATCAAGGATGCTGGCTCATGGACTCCAGATAGCTCATCAGGGCCATGTGAATCATCTCAGACAGGTTTGTCCTTGGTACAAATGACGCTGCGTTTAAAGTTCCTGGAGACACTTCTCTATTCCAATAAATGGCTTTTACTGGACTTTTCAGAGACACGAAGTTGAAGACGTGAATACTGTTTTACATAGTTAGTGGGACCTAGTCGTTTATAGTATGTTCTTAAAAAATATTGTATTTTTTGGTAAAAGTATACACAGCAAAACAGGCTCCCAATTGAAAGATTTGATACTGTTAAGGTGTCAGTACTATTCAAAGCAATCTATAGATTCAATGCAATCCCGATCAAAATTCCAACAACTTTCTTTACAGAAATAGAAAAACCAATCCTCAACTTTATATGGATTGGCAAGAATCCCCAAATAGCTAAAGCAATGTTGAAAGAGAAGAATAAAGTAGAAGAACTCACACTTCCTGATTTTAAAACATACTATATAGCTACAGTAATCGAAACAGCCTGGTACCGTTTTAGACACGTAGACCAATAGAACAGAATTGAGAGTCCAGAAATAAACCCACACATCTATGGTCAACTGATTTTTGACAAAGGTGCTAAGTCTATTGGGGAAAGAAGAGTCTCTTCAATAAACAGTGCTGAGAAAACTGAATTTCCACATACAGAAAGATGAAACAGGATCCATGCCTCACTCATACACAAAAACAAATTCAAAATGGATTAAGGACCTAAATATGCAAACTAAAACCATAAAATTCTTATAAGAAATGCAGGAGCAACACCATCAGGCATAGCTTTGACCAATGTATTATCTAATATAATAACAAAAGCACAAACATCAAAAGACAAAATAAGTAAATGCAACCTCATAAAAATTAAAAACTTTTGTTCATCAAAAGACTTTACCAAAAAAGTGAAAAGACAAGCTACCAACTGGGAGAATATCTTCAGAAACCATATATCCGACAAGAATTTAATAACCACAATATATGCAAAACTTCAACAACTTAACAACAAAAAGACAAATAACCCAATCATAAAATAGGCAAAGGACTTGAACAGACATTTCACCACAGAGGACATTCAAATGGCCACCAAACACATGAAAAGATGCTCAGCGTCATCAGCCATCAGAGATGTGAATCAAAACCACAATGAGATACCATTCCACTCTCACTAGGTTGGCTAAGATTAAAAAAACAGAAATAACAAATGTTGGTGAAGATGTGGGGAAATTGGAACCCTTATCTATTGCTGGTGGGAATGCAAAACGGTATAGCCGTTGTAGAAAACAGTGTGGCAGTTCCTCAAAAAAATTAAAAATAGAACTACCATATGACCCAGCAATTCCACTCCTAGGTATATACCCCAAACACTTGAAATCAGAGACTCAAAAAGAGACTTGTACACCAATGTTCATTGCAGCACTATTCAAAATAGCCAAAAGGTGGAATCAACCTAAATGCCCATCAACAGGTGAATGGATAAACAAAATGTGATACATGCATACAATGGAATACTACTCAGCCTACAGGAGACATGAAGTCTTAATACATGCTACAATATGATGGACGGAGCTTGAAGACATTATGCTGAGTGAAATAAGGCAATTACAAAAGGACAAATATTGTATGATCTCAGTTGTATGAAAAGATAAGAAAAGTCAAATGTATAGAGTTTATTAGTGATTACCAGGGTCGGGAGGAAAGGGCGAAAGGAGGGCTAATAGTGATGGAAAAACCACATTGATTAAGGGTAGGGCTGCAAGCCAAATATTGCTGTCAATAAGTTGTACACCTGTAAAAAGTTGAATTGGCAAAAGTTGTGTGATAAATATATTTACAACAACGACCAAAAAAAAAAAAAAAAGAGTAGCGGTTAACGCTGCTTATGTACAACCAAACACCTCATGGGATTTGGTTCCTTGGCTTGAAAGTTTAGGGTCATGGTTTCATGGGACATCCCAGTTAACTGGCCTAATTACGTGTTTAGTGCTTTTGTTCTACCTCCTAGTTCGCTGTGCAGTGCCTGGGGTCTTAAACACTTATAAGCAGCCATCCAAGGCATAACAATTTGTATCTATTCATCTGGAGCAACACAGGAAGAAGGAGAGTCAGGAATAAGAGGAGGATATGGAAAGTGTGGCTAATTGTATCCATGAACAACTGCCTCCTCTGTCATGAGACCAAAAGAACTAGATGGTGCCTGGCCTCATTGCTGAACATTTTGATCAAAGATTCCATAGAAGAATCCTGATCAAAAGGGGGAAATTGCAGAACAGAATATAAAATTATAATGGACTCTAGACTTTCTGGAACCATGGAGAGTGGATGAACCCCTGAAACTACTGCCCTGAGATAATCTTTAAACCTTAAACCAAAAATGTCCCCTGAAGTCATCTTAAAATCGAACAATAGTCTAGCTTAACTAGTGAAAAAGGTCTGCCTTTAGCATTGTGCCCTTTTAATAACTCTCTATACGGGATCAAATTGACAGCAGCAACTTGATAGATTAGATAGGAACCTTAGGGGGCACTGAGTTTATATTAATGAGGGAGGAACAACTCAGAAAAGGAGGATGAGAATGGTTGTACAACTCAAAGAATGTAATCAATGTCACTAAATTATACATGTAGAAACTGCTGATTTGGTGTATGTTTTGCTGTGTATATTCCCAACAGCAACAACAAAATAAATAAAATTTAGAGAAAAAACAAAACACAGATTCCCATTCAACATTTCTGCACATACTGTTCAGTGACACTGATTATGTTATTCACATTGTGTCAACATTATCATTATTTTCCTTGTAGTTGTTCCATTTCCATTAACTTCATCCTACCGCCCGCCCCCAACCTTCTCCTCCACGCTTTAGAGTATCTGTTGACCATTTGGTCTCATAGTTAATTTTTTAAAGGAGGCAGTACTCAAGGGTGACATTCTTTACTTTTTGAGTTAACCTGCTATTTATTCGGTTCAAGGTTTAAGGAGTATCTCAGGGCAATAGTCTTGGAGATTCCTTCAATTTTGTAGGGCCCCATAAGTCTTGGTTCTCTGAAAATTCGAAGTTCTGTCCACATTTTTCTCCGTTTCTATAAGGATCCATCTGCTGTGACCCTGATCGGGATGTTTGGTATTGGTAGCTGGGCACCATCATGTTCTTCTAGTCTCAAAGTAGATGAGGCCGTGGTTCATGGAGACAGTTAAGTCCTGTAGACTGGTTCCTTTTCTGATTTTTGGATTTCCTTCTTTCTCTTTTGCTCCAGGCAAATAGAGACCAATGGTTGTATCTTGGATGGCCACTCACAAGCTTTTAAGACCCCAGACACTACTCACTAGACTAGGATGTAGAACATAAACTTTATGAAGTATAATATGCTAATGGACTGAACTGCCCCATAAGACTATGACCCTGAGTCTTCAAACCAAGGAAACTAATCCCGTCAGGTGACTGGCTAGTCTAAGTATCAGCATCCATCGCATGCTCTCCAAGTCCAGAGGTTCTTCTTGTCAGGGTTTCTTTGAAACTTCAGATTCAGACAGCTTTTGAAGTAGAGGCCATAAGCCCTGGCGTTCTCTCCCTTGAGGGTGTGGAGCTGAGTGGAGACATGGACCCAGATATGCAGTTTCCTGGCACCAGAGACTGCACTTTGTGTTGAGAAGGGCCTCTGCCTTCCAAGTTGTGCTGCTCTGAGGTACAGGTCAACATCCCCTAAATCTGTGACTCCCTTAAAGTAAGCAGTGTGAGACCCTTACTTTTCATCCCTTGAGCAGTGACTTTTTTTTACTGGAATCACATGATCAGTCCTGTCCCTGACCTTTCTGTAAGAATGGACATGCTCTGTGTTTTCCTGCCTCTATGCCATCGGAATGTCCACAGAATGACCCCCTAGGCATCCCCGACTCTCACCTCCCCACTTCCTCTTATCAGATACTCAACCACCACCACCCCATCTTTAATTTCGCAGGGAAGGGTTTCTTCTTCCTGTGAATTTTAATAGCTCTTTGTATCTGTTTAGGTTTATGTTATAAGGTTTGTAAACTGGCCTTCCCTCCATCTGCAGAAAAACTGTAAGCTCCCTACAAGGTCAGATGATATCTTACTCATCTTTGTAAAGCCCGCTGCGTACTGCCGTGCACAGAGGACATTCTAAGTTAAGTATTTGTTGAATGACTGAATAAGAGTTGTTCAACACCTACTGTGTGCATACCCAGGCACTGTGGGAGATTTATCAAAGGTAGACATGGTCCCCACCCATGACACTCTTAAATAACTATGCCTCACAGAGTATGAGTTTTCCAGCTATCTACTGCTGCATAACAAACCACCCCAAACTTAACAGTGTAAGACAACAGCCATTTTTTTTATGCTCACAAATTCTGTGGACAAGGAAGTTGGACAGGGCACACTGGGGATGGTTTTCTTTGCTTCATGATGTCTAGGACCTCAACTCGGAAGACCTGAATGTCTTGGGGCTAGAAAAGCAGGGCTGGAGGATCCACGTCGAAGTTTCTTCATTCACAAGTCTGGCCCTTTGGCAGGGATGGCTGGTGGCTGGGCTCAGCTGGAACTGGAACCCCAGCACAGAAGTCTCTAGTAGTGGGCACCACATTTTTGCATGGATTTTGGCTTCTTCCAAAGCGAGTATCCTAAGAGTATCAGGTGGAAGCTGCACTGCCTTTTCTGACCTAGCTTTGGAAGCATCACTAAACACTGTGTTTTACTGGTTACAAGTGAGTTATAAGATCCGCCCAGATTCAAGAGGTGAGAAATTAGATCCCACCTCTTGATGGAGGAAGTAGCCAGGTTATGTTGCAAAAGAGCATGGGAGACAGTTTGTGACCATCTTTGGAAAATATGATCTGCAGTAATAGGTAAATACACAAATGAGTGGCGCCAACAACAGAGAATCACTTGAAGAAAATTCCTTGGAGGAGAGGATACTGGGACTCATCTTGAACCCTGACTGGGAACGGGAGGAGCGAGGGGTCCAAGGCAAGGCTCATAAGTAGGAATGAGCAGCCTTGTACTAGAAAAGAGGAGGAACAGGCCCAGACTGGCTGGGTGGATTGAAAGGCTTGTTATGTCTCCTACATTATATTTCAAACTTTTGAGGACAGGACTGTTTAATATTATATTCACCTGTCTTAGTTATCTAGTGCTGTTATAACAGAAATAGCACAAGTGGATGGCTTTAACAGACAGAAATTTATTCTCTCACAGTTTAGAAGGCTCGAAGTCTAAATTCAGGACGCCAGCTTCAGGGGAAGACCTTCTCTCTCTCTGCTGGCTCTGGAGGAGGGTCTTTGCCATCAATCTTCCCCTGGTCTAGGAGCTTCTCGGTGCAGAAACCCCAGCTCCAAAGGACATGCTCTGCTCCTAGCTCTTCTTTCTTAGTGGTAGGAAGTCCCTCTCCTCTCTGCTCACTTCTCTCTTTTCTTCCTCAAAAGAGACTGACTCAAGATACAAACTGATCTTGTAGATTGAGTCCTGCCTCATTAACATAACTGCCTCTAATCCTGCCTCATTAACATCATAGAGGTTAGGATTTACAACACTTAGGATAATCACATCAGATCACAAAATGCTGGACAACCACACAGTACTGGGAATCATGGCCTAGCCAAGTTGACACACGTATCTGGAGGACACAATACAATCCATGACAGTTATCCTCTCAAATCAAGGTAAATCTGACCATAATCTTTCAAAGCATATTCTGGAAAAACAGCCATAAAAAACACAGAGATCTCTCCATACACACCCAGTCCACCTGTTTATAAGCAGGACAGCTCAAATCCCAAATCTGGGGCGTGAACAACGACATGGCAAGCAGGAAAACCCAAGGCTGCAATGCAAATCACCACCTGTTATCAAAAAATCTCTGATTGGCCTTTCCATGCCTGGCCATCCCGGCAGGAATAAAAATAGCTTTGAGGAATATTTTTCACCAATGGTTAAAACGGCGCTACCCCTGAATTAAAGATGGTTCCTGTAAACACTGAATTTTTTAAAAAGAACTGATTGTCTTTTCACAGGACCAGGCCAGCCAGGGACCCTGGCCTCCTTGACTTCACCCTTGGGTTTGCACGTCTTTACTAGGGTAGGCAGCACTGGACATTTTAACCCCTTTCTCCCCTGGAAAAGCAATATGCTACATCTAGACTGTGCAAAAAATTAAGCTGCTGGCCACCGAACACTCATCTGTCATCTTTCAAGGGTCTTTTGCTGTGTGGAATATAAATTAATCCTCCACATGCTGAATGCTGATGCCTTAAACTAATTTGGGGAACAGGACTTGTCCTGACGTGGAATTCCAGAACGGAAGAGACTTAGATGCTCTTCACAAAGAACTCTCATCCTACTGTCACACTTGGGCACGTCACTGCTCTCAGTTCGGGTCTTTCTTTTGTTCGCCTACAGGCTGAAAAGAACAACGTCCAGTCCATCTTTTGTTTTTCTTTCTTGTTCTTGTACTCCCCCTTATCTGCACTAGGATGATCTTCAACTTCTCCTTCCACGGGTAACTACCCAATTCCTGAGGAGGAATCCAACATGTCTCCTGGTTCTGGAGAGCACCGTTAGCCCGCCCACCCAGCGCCAGTCCGCAAAGGCCCCCTGAAAACACTGGTGTTCCCACAGAAACGGTAAGTACCACTAGTTCTCTTGGCCTCCACTAAACGTAAGGGAGCCACAAGCTTTGCTGCTGTCCCAGCCCCGGCACTGCTGTCCCGGTCCCCCAGAAATCCCTCACACTGGCCAAGAACTGGGCACGTGCCCAGAAACCACCGACTTCCAAGTGTCTATGCCAGCGAGGGCAGCAGTAAACGCCAGCAGTAGGAAATGACAAATTCCTTGACTTCAGGCTTGCTGTCCTCCACAGCCAAGGCAGAGCACTCCAAGAGACTAAATGGGAGAAGGCCAGAGCTCAGGGTAACATTCCAAGGGGGGGGGGCACATTTCCCTCTGTGGACAGCCTTCTCAGTGATCCCCATTCAACCACATTAATCTCACCCCAAGTCAGTGGTGTGAACGGCGAAGGCGAGCCCCTGCAACAGACCAAACAAGGTATACATTCCAGCATTTCAGAACATGGGGGCCACAGAAATCCTGGTGATGACCCTGCTGGGACACTGGGGCAATCTGAGCTCATTTACATATCCCTTGGGGCTCAGAGGAGGGGTGCAGCACAAGAAAGAACAGTCCCCTACAGCTGCGATGTCCAATACAGAAGCCACTAGCCACCTGTGGCTCTCTAGACTTTAATTAATTAAAAAATTCAGTACTTTCGTTGTATTAGCCACATTTCAGGTGCTCAGAAGCCACACGTAGCTAGTGAGTACTGTTTCCACCAGTGTGGACAAAGAACCTTTCCACCAGTGCAGAAAGTTCTGCTGGACAGGCTGCTCTAGGGAACATTTTGAAGTTCTCTCCCTGGGAAACACGAGACCCTCCTGGATGACAGGGCGGTAAATCTCAGCATCCGCTTGGTGCCGTGACGGAAAACTGCATGTGAAACGGGATACTTCCTCGTAACAGAAGGACCCGAATGGCCCGAACTCAGGGTGAAAGATAGAACCGCTATGTTGAAAGCCACAATAAGTGTTATATGACTTTATTCTTAAAAGGTTGAGGTACTTGGTACCGAGAGAGGACTGACGGACTGTCCGTCAGCGCTAATTGGGCGCTAAAAGCTCCCGCCTCTGGTCAGTGGGTGAGCAGCCCCCACAGGAATCCCTCATGTTTGCAGCATGTCACACGCACACCCTATATCACACTCACGGCATCATCCACAGATGGTGAATAGAGACGTGAAGCTAAAACACACACACACACACACACACACACACACACCCCAGCTGCTCAACCACTCCAAGCTCTTACCCCTGTAAATGACTACACACAAATGTCCACACCCTGTGATGTTCTAACCAGCCGCCCTCCCTTGGAGAGACATCAGTGGCAGTAAAGAAACAAAAGCATCTCTCTGAGCCACGGTCTGTAATAAAACGCTGATCACACGGGGGCAGCTGAGTGATTTTTCCAACACTGCAGGAGTCCGCCTGCTTTCAGCAGCAACCCTATTAAGCTCAGATAAGCATGTGGTCTGGGTTTATAGGGGACTTTATGAATACTTATTCCTTCCAGAAACCACATCAGAAAATACTTGTCCCTATTTTATTAGGGGTGAACAGTTGAACGCCAGGGAGAGCAGAGCTGCCCAAAGTCCCACAGTAACGAAGTGGCAGAGGCAGAATCAGAGTTCATGCCGGTTCGCTGCGAGGCACACTGGTTTCTCGACATTAGTCTCCTCTGGAGTCTGTTCTCCATGCGAGAGCCAGAGTAATCCTCTTAACATGCAAACAAAGCCACACAGTCCATCGCTGGACACCCTTCAACAGCTTCCCATTACTCGTCTAGGTAAACCCCCTACAGAGCATGGTCCACCAGGCCCCTTGTGAACTGACTCCACCGACCTCCCCATGATCATCTCCTCCACTGTCCCCCTCATCCACCACATTCCCACACACTCCTGCCGCCACTCACAACTCCCGTTCCTGCCTCCAGGCCGCCATGCTTGCTGTTCCCTCTGCCCACGATGCTTTTCCCCTCAACACTTGGCATGACTGACCCCTTCTCAAACATTTCTCTGTTTGTTCCCCTTACAGTACCTATAACAATCAGTTTCTACTTATTTATGACACGTTTGCTTGCTATCATCCCTATTCAGTGGGAGGAGTCCCTGGGTGGTACAAATGGTTAATGTGCTCAGCTGCGAACTGAAAGGCTGAAAGTTCAAGGCCACCCAGAGGCACACTGGAAGAAAGTCCTGGTGATCTACTTCTGAAAAATCAGCCATTGAAAATACTACAGAGCACAGTCCTACTCTGACACACACGGGGTCTCCAGGAGTTGGAGATGACTTGACAGCAACTAGTTTGGGTTTTTGTTAGATGGTAAGCTCTGCAAACAAGTCCCTGAGCAGGGAAAATGGTTAAACGCTCAACTATTATCCGAAAGGTTGGCGGTTTGAACCAGAGGCACTTCGAAGAAAGGCCTGGCGATCTGCTTCCAAAAGGTCACAGCCTTGAAAACTTTACGGAGCAGTTTCTGCACTGCACCCGTGGACTGCCATGAGTCGGAATCAACTCAGCAGCAACTAACAACAACAACAAGCTCTGCAAAGAGTAATCCCAAAACAGGACTCAGTAAATGAGCTGAGCAAATTGATGGAATGGACAGATGACTGGAACCCTTCTCAGACCTTGCCAACAGGCCTCAATGCGTTCATGGAAGAGATGAGGGGGCCCCTCTGAACGTCTGAGAGCCTCATCTGGACGATTTCCCTCAACTTTCTGAAATGAACCTTCCTTTCAGGGTCTTAAAGGAGTAGGGTGAGAATTACTGAACTCTACCGATGACATCTGCCAAAAACTACATCTTTCAGGTTTCTGCTCGACAGTGAGTAAAGGAAAGAGAGGGGACATTCATTAAAGGTGAATCAGAATTAAAGACCAAGCAGAACTGGAGTCACACGTGATTTCTGCACCATTCCCAAATGCAACACAAAGCCCTCAGTGTGGAAACCCTCTGGCTAAACATTTGCTTCCATAAACAGGGTTTTCCTAAGTGTTTGGCCTGTGCTTCTGACTCACACAGAGTGACCTGTTTTCTGCTACCCTCCAGTTACACGCCACAGGAAAATTATATACATCTTTGTGACTTGCTTTAAAAACACACTAAAAGGCAAGGCTTTGCTTCTAATAAACCTGCTCCTAGGATGCATCTGATGATACAAACTCCCGAGCTCTGTAACAGAGTTTAATACAAAGCGTTAAGAAGTGTAGAAAACTAGACAAGTTTGCCCGACTAACTGGGCATTTCAGCTCTTCACTGTTCAGTCAGCATCTCTGTAAGCCTATGTGTCATCTCTACGCAGCTGTCAGCTCCTCCCTATTCCTTCTCTACTTAAATCACAGACACTTTAGGGACTCCAGATACCTTAAGAAAAAAAAGTACAATGTACTTCTACCTGGTTCTCCTGAAGGATTGGGAGGATGGTTGACTTAGCAAATGCTGGGTTATATGTATTTTTACCACAACAAAAAAAAAGAAAGATACAGTTTGCTGGCATTGACAGCTAGCGTTAGTGCAGGTCTTGATAACCAAGTTTAATTTACAGAGAAACTAAAATGTGCAATATGTATAATGAACATTAAATCTGAGAATGCTAAAAAAAAAGATGGATGATAATGTACATACAGAAAACATGCTGATCCAGTCTAGGTGATGAGCACACGGTGTTCACTGCAAAATTCTTCAAACTTTCCTGATGGTTTGAAAAATTTCATTAAAAAATGTGAAAAATAATAGAGACAGTCAGGAGTGTGGATCCTAGTTTAGAACTCGCGACTCGTCCGAAAAGGTTTGGGAAGAAGTTTATAATCCTTGGAGGAACACCAACTCATCCTTTAGGTCAATCTTCAGTGTCATCCCTTCTTCTCTGAGCTTCCTCCAGAGTGTCCCCATGGCATTTGTGTGTGTGTGTGTGTGGTTTTCTTTACTGCTTTTAAAGAAGTTCTTTATATTTTCATATTAGAAATCCTTTGCCTATTACATATATTTTCTACTAGTCCTTTCTACTTTGTTGATGGTGTATCTATTGCTGTATAAAAGGGTTTTTAATGTAATAAAATGTCTCAATCTATTCTTTATAGCAATGACATCTTATATCTTGTTTCAAAAGACTTTCTGTACTCCAAGCTCATGTATATGGTGTTTTCCCCCAATCCTTCTACAGCCATACATTTTACATTTAACTCTTAAATTCATATGGAATTTACTTTGATACATTGTGTGAAGCAGGGATTTAACCAGTTTTTTTCCAAACCAAGAGCCATTTATGCTGTTTACTGAAGACTCCGCTTCTCCCCCAAGATCGGAAACATAGTGTCTATCATCTCCTCTCTATTCTGTTTCATTGGTTACCAGGTTTTGTACTAATTCTATATGGTTTTAATTATCATTTTATATTTTGATATCTGGCTGAGCAAGTTCCCTCTTCTTTTAAAAAAAGTTTTATTCTTTTTGTTTACTTTCTTCTATATATGAATTCTAGAATCAGCTTGTCAAGTTCCCTGGAAAAAAAAGCTAACTATGGTACTTAGTACAAACAGTATTTCGGGACAACCTAGACATACATCCACTCCTCACTTATCAGCATGGTTCCAAAAACCAGGTTGTTACACGGATATTGGCATTACGCAAAAATGGAGGATGAACACATCAGATACAAAACAGAGGACTACATCATTATATCATTGTCAAATTACAGCATTACATAACTATCAAATTACAGCATTACATAACCGCCAAACTGCTGAGACTCATGGCCCTGGCAAGTTGACACACAACCTTAATTACCAGCCGGCATTACTCTCACGTCTCACCTTGCCACAGCACGTCATTAACGCAAAAAATAGTCAGAGGGTAGATTCTTTTTACTATTCTTGTAAATGTGAACTGTCTGATAAGAAGACAGTTGGTAAGTGAGGATAAGTGTCTATGTGTGTGTGTATATATATATACACACACACATATATATACACATATGTATATATATACACTATATACATGTATGTATATATATACACATATGTATGTCTGTGTGTGTGTATATATATACGGTACATTTCTTGAGTCAAATCTTTTAAGTCCTTTATAAAATTTTTTTAGTTTTCCTCATATGGGTCTTGCACAATTCTTACTAGGTTTACTCTTAGATATTTTATATTGTTGCTATTATGAATTATGATTTTTTATAAAATTATAACTTCTCATTACATACTGGTGTACATGAAAACTAATGTTTTTTGTATACGGATCTAGCTAAATGGCTGAAATCTCTTATTAATCTAACAGTTTGTCAATTATTCTGTTGGATTTTCTAGCAGATGGTGTCATCTTTAAATAATGACAGTGTTTTCTTTTACTTTCTACTATTTAGAGCAAATTTATTTTTCTTGTCTTATTACATTGGCAAGAACCTTCAATAGACAGTAGCAGCAACAGTAAGCATTCTTGCCTTGTTCCTACCATAATGCAAATTATTTCTATATTTTCACTATTAATTATAATGCTTGTTGTGGGGTTCTGCTTGATACACTTCAGTCCCTAGAGTTTGCTACCTCATTTTAGCTCTACGGTATGATACCTGCCTTCATTATTGCAATATGATAAGCAGGGACTTCACTGTTATACTCAGTTTTGCTTCTTCTATTCCTATAGTAGTTAACTGGCTCCCAAGAGACCCACAATGAATATGAGTTGAATAAATGTAAGGAATAAAAGAGTATTTTCTTTTTTTTAAGGATAACATTTTAGAAATACTTCTCTGTTTTTAGAAAAATGAAGTCATCAATTTTGACTTTAAGATTCTGATTAAAGGAAGAAATGCAAGTTCTGATATGTATGAGAGAATTTCATTAACACCTTTGCGGATGGAGTTCAAGTCTGGTTAATATCGGAGATACAGCCTACTATTACTGTGCTGACTGTTAGCAGAAGCCACAGTGTCTGGAAATTATCGGTATTCTATCTGGAATCCTTATTCAGAATTCCTTATATAAGTAGCTTCTGGAGAACATATGAAGCTACCTCAGGAATATGCTATTTCTTGGGAATTACCAACTGTTGACTTGTGTTAATGAGGTGTTAAAAAGTGAATTCCAGTATCTGTACCTTATCTCTGTTTTCCCTCAGTACTTTCTGGGTACAGCACCTGACTGGCTAACAAAGGAACCTCTGATCTCCTACTACTCGTAATCTTCATTTCATCCCAACCTCCAGATCCCTGGTCTCTGTGTTCTTGCAGGTCAAGAGAGCCTTCTTTTCCAGAGAGCAGATCTGTATCTTCTCGCACTGTACTCACCCTTCTCTCCTCTCTCCTTCCTCAGACCTCCATGGAGCAGGGAAGGTCTGCATTAAAAGCTATTCTGCTCAGCAAAAATGCCATGGAGAGAGAAATAGAAGTCACCAAGGTAAGATCAGTATTACCAATTGAACTGTGTCCCATCCCAAAATATATATTAATTCCTAAGCCCTATGGATGTGATCCTGTTTGGAAATAGAGTTTTTCCTTTTTGCTATATTAATGAGGTCATACCAGTGTAGGGTCCTAAACCTAATCACTTTTGAGTTATGAAAAAAGCAGAAGAAATAGGCACAGAGACACACACAGGGGAAGATGCCATATGAGGACAGACACACACGGCAGACGGATCTATGAGCCCAAGAATGCCAAGGATTGCGAGCTACTAGAAGCTGAATCTGACAAAACAGGACCTCCTCCTAGAGTCACATCCTGAGAATGTACTTCTAGCCTCCTGAACTTTGAGAAAATAACTTTCTGTTCTTTAAAGCCACACACTTGAGGTATTTTTTTGTTACAGTAGCACTAGCAAACTAAGACATGTAGGAATAACAAAAAGAAAGGAACTATGGTTCCCCTTTTCCCTCCAATAAGGTGAGGAGGTATGAGGGAAAAGAGCCTGGAATCTCATGAAGTTGCTTGTGGGTCCTAGAATGGCTAGTGGGGAGAATGAAGGGAGCCCCGAGCTCCATCAGAGGTCCGCAGGGAAGCAAGACACAAAGTCTCCCTTCCACAGCCACATGATTAGTGCTCAATGTCAACTTCAACTCCATTATGCCATTTATTGAACTAGTGTTGTACTACGTCCTCCTCTTCCCATCTGATAACTGTAGGTTAAGGGGGAAGAGGATGGGGCAGTCTCTGCAGCCTTCCATTCCTTCAGTATTCCCCACAAGTGTGGGGCTGTGTCTGTGAGTCTGCATGTGGTCAACAGTGGGGAGGGCCGTTGCCTGTAGAACTCCTAGGAAGCAGTGTACTGGCAACTGGAGGATGTTGTAGGCAGAACCGGAAGAATGTTTCTGCCCGTGGAGCTTCTAAAGGGGGAGGAGGGTCAGACTTCCCACAGGGGCGTCAGACCACCTTAAGGTAGGCTCTGAGGGTTGGTGGATCATGACGAGTTGTGAAGAGAAGGGGAGATCAGTGAAGTCTTCTGCTGCTCAGAGAAAGAACTGAATCCATCCTACAAGAATAGGGTCCCAGCAGCAGCCACTTGTGCTGGCATATCAGTCTCAGCTCCACTCTGCCTGGGCGCCCCATTTGTTTTCATGTCACTTCTTTTTTTAAACTATACTTTAGGTGAAAGTTCACAGCTCAGATTAATTTCTCAGCAAAAATTGACACACACGTTGTTTTGTGACATTGGTTGCAATCCTCACAATATAACAGCACACTCTCCCTGTCCACCCTGGGTTTTCCCTGTGTCCATCTGTCCATTCCTGTCCCTTCCCGCCTTCTCATCCTGCTTTTAGACAGGAGCTGTCCATTTGGTTTTGTATATTTGATTGAACTAAGAAGCTAATTCTTGATAAATTATTTCCAGGTGTTGGAGTAAGAACTAACAAAGGAAAGGTGCTGTCCACTCGGGTTAAGTGGTCATTGGTGCAGCTTTCCCCACAAATTCAGAGATCCCTTAAAACAAACATGCTAAGAGGTGCCAAGCCCTAGGTTCCAGTGGAGGGATTCCCGGTGTGAAGATTCTCGGGGACTTCCCTTCCTTCCATTGCTTCTCCCTCAACCACCGTTATTAGACAGCTTTGGTCATGAAAAATAAACATTTTGTAAGCAGAGGGAGCTTCACACACTCAGGGCCAAAGAGAAGGCCCCCTGCTTCTGGATGAGCGCACAACCCCACAGAGCAGCAGCATATCTCAGGGCTGGATTAAAGCTGACTCTCTCTCTAGATACTTCTGTGGCTTGGCCGCTGTCTTAGTCATCTAGTGCTGCTCTAACAGAAATACCGCAAGTGGATGACTTTAGCAAAGAGAAATTTATTCACTCACAGTCTAGCAGGCTAGAAGTCCAAATTCAGAGCTTCAGCTCCACGGGAAGGCTTTCTCTCTCTGTCAGCTCTGGAGGAAGGTCCTTGTCATCAATCTTCCCCTGGTCGAGGAGCTTCTCAGGTGCAGGGACCCTGGGTCCAGAGGACACGCTCTGCTCCTGGTGCTGCTTTCTTGGTGGTATGAGGTCCCCCTTCTCTGCTTGCTTCCCTTTCCTTTTATCTCTTATAAGACAAAAGGTGGTGCAAGCCATACCCTAGGGAAACTCCCTTTACATTGGATCAGGGATGTGACCTTAATAAGGGTTTTATACAATCCTACCCTAATCCTCTTTAACAGAAAATTAAAATCACAAAATGGAGCACAACCACACAATACTGGGAATCATGGCCCAGCCAAATTGATACACACATTTTTGGGAGACATAATTCAAGCCATGACAGTGGCATTGCACACTGACCTCTCTAGGCTTGTTGGGGGTTCCAGGATGACCTTTGTCCCACATATCTGAGGGCTCCCTGGTACTTCCCCAGCATTGGGACTCATCCCTACAGCATCTGAGAGGGGAAAAGTTCTCTTCCGACTGGCCCCAGAGCCCTTGGGTCCCATCTCCCCTCTCTGGGGTCACCTAAGGTAAAATCCTTTTTAAATGGCTCCTGGCCAGCTTTCTCTCCATTGTTTTCACAAATCCACCTCTGGGAGGTCAGGGCATTCTCCAAAAACCCAAACCCGTCATTGTCGAGTCCATTCCGACCCATAGCGACCCTACAGGACAGAGAAGAACTGCCTCATAGGGGTTCCAAGGAGCACCTGGTGGATTCACACTGCTGACCTTCGGGTCAGCAGCCGAGCTTCTCAGGGCTCCACAAACTCCCCTTTAAGCTGTACCTCCAACATTCACCTTTACACCCCTGAGACTCTGGAAGACACTCGAGCAAGCTCTCCAAGTGGTCTCCTCCCAGCTGAGGGCTGAATGAGTGATCCGCCATCCCACACAGAGACAAAGAGAAGGCTCTCAAAAGCTAGGCGGTAGGAAATCACCCTGCAGCTTTCTTCGTGGTATCCTGCCATCCTGCTGACAAATCTAAACACCAGGCCAGGAAAGGAAGGGAATGGAGAAGGAAATTTAACAAGTTGTTCCGAGAGGAATGGCCAAGTGAGGCCGGGGATGTGCTTCAAACTCGGCTCATACCAACACCCCCAGTACCACCTCTGATGGCCGGAAAAAAGAGACTAAGCGGCTGGATTGGCTTTGCAGTGGTTATGATCCTCTGACGTTTTCCGACCTGAGCACTTTGGACAGAGAGAACAAGTTTCTCAAGTCACAGTCTTTTCTTTCCATGCTGGTTGTTTTCTGCTGCATGGTTTTTGGACCCCAGTTTGATCACATGCCATAAGAATTCCCCGCCATCTGCATTTCTCGCTCAACTGGGCCTCTTCTCACTGCGATTTCTTCTTCCGTCTTGCTGGCCCTTGGGCTGTCGAGGGCACAGTTTGGCATGGTGGTGGAACTGGTCAGAGGAGGGAGGCTGACCTGCTCTGGGGAGGGGACTCCTTGTGCAGCTGGGGGTCCTCTGGGACCAGCCACCCCTCTATCACCCAGAACGCAGGCCTCCAAGGCTCCCAGCTCCCTCCAGGTTCCCAGACATGCTAGAAGAACCGGTTGCCTTCCTGTTCCAACCCGGCTTTCTCTCAGCCATGATACTGCTACTGCTCTTCCTGACGTTCAAAATTTTCCAAAACTCAAAACGAGGCAAAAATACTATGGACGCCCTTTCAATGTCGTGCAAGAACACTGTTTGGCAAGACTGCCTCAGCATCATGGGATTCTCTAGAAGGTGTCTTTGTTTTACTTTCTATGTATTCTTGAGTAAGTCCCCAACTGATTGAAAGCGAGATGCTAATTTCTGGAACACTTATAAGTCACAATGTTTTCTGTCTGAAGGAAAGATGTCCCCAAAGGTTTCGGCTTTATTGCCCTACAGGACAGTAACCAGTTTTATATCTAACTTTGCAATCTTATCCCAGCATCCTTTTTCCTCCTGACTGTATAGATCCGTTCATCATATTCTCCTTTGGATCCACTCTACCATCATGTTGGTTCCCTTACTAATGAGTTAGATAAACCTTTGACCCACTCCATATTTTCATGTGATCACTGCATATTTTAATGTGAGTCACGTTTTCAACTTTTTGAAAATGCTGCTCTGACTCTGGCTACAGATCTCACCATCCTCCACAGGACACCATTCTCCACTGACCCTCCCAGGACCCTCTGACCACGCACATATCAACTCTCTGACAGGGATTCCACCAAAATGAAATACTACTCCTCTACACGTGACCTCGGCCATTGGTGGGTCAGGAACTCCTCTGAGAAGGTGAGGGAAACCAGCATGATTCTGCACCATAAACGGGGAGATCACAGACCTCTGAAGCCCTGGATAAGGACCCCAGGGAAAGTAAATTCAGTTACACAGAGTCAAGGCAACGCCACCCTCACTTCATCCCTGTCTTAGTGTGGGTTCCTTCAGGAGCCCGCCCCGAGACAAGTGTCTGAGTACAAGCGGCTTACTTAGGAGGCGATCTCAGGAAGCACCATAAGGGGGTAGGAGTGAGACAAGGAAGGGAAGAAGCCAACGAAGAGTGCACAAACAGGCTAGCTACCACAGAGGACAACTGAGCCCAAACCCACTAGCGACCTCCGAGAGGTGGTACAACACACCTCAGGGAAGAGGTAGTTACCCTCTAACTTCTGCCAATGGCTGAGCATTTCTCCTTCTTGTTGTTAGCTGCCATTGAGTCGGTGGACTCATGGTGACCCCGTGCATAATGGAATGAAACAATGCCTGGTCCTGTGCCATCCCGCTAATCGGTTGGGGATCAGCCTTTCTTCCTCTTTCTTCTTAGTCTGAAAGCTCTGCTGAAACCTTTTCAGCATCACAGCAACACACAAGCCTCCAGTGCCAGATGGGTGGTGGCTGTGCCGTGGCTGGAAATCAAGCTGGGTCTCCCGCTTGACAGGTGAGAATTGTACCACTGACCCACCACTGCCTCATGAGGGCTTCTTCTTGGGGGTGTTAACCCCCTCGCACTTTCAACCTGCCCAAATAGGCAGAGTGGACCCCAAACAAAGCCCTCAGGCAGATCAGTGCAGATGCTTACAGCTGGAACTTAGCAGAGTCCAAGGAAATGGTGAGGTATAGGTGGAGTACTGTCACCACGTACATACCTGCTGGGTCGCAACTATTCCTCATCCCCCTGCCTGCACTTCAAGAGTCTCCCTTACCTTCTCGCCTTCCTAAGACTTGCTCAGTCCTCAAGGCACAGCCTACACTGCATATTCCATTTGGGAAACCTTCCCCAATGCCGGCAGGAAGTAACAGCAAACTTCATCCCAATTAAACAGTGTTTTAGGCAGCTCCTCAAATGGTTCACACCTGTTGTATCTCAACCACTGCCTGATCCTTAGCCATCTTCCGCTTCCCCGCAGTAGTCAACACTCAGCAGGTACGGTACTCAATAAATACTGCAACTTCAACCCATGTGAATTCAAGGGCAAGAGACACTCGAGTGGCAATTGAAGCCAACAACATTTCGAGCTTGGGGAGCAGAAGAGAAACCTGGCATTCTGGGGGAAATATCCAGGTCTCAGTCAAACAAGGTTTCAGTCCTGCGCCCTGGAACCAGTTACCAAACTTATTCTGAGGCTCAGTCTCCTCATCCGTGAAGTGGGCATCACATCACCCACCCTTAGGGTTCTGTGTTTTGTTTTTTATTTTGTTTTGTCTTGGGGTTAATGTCAATTTAAGCAAACTGCTCAGCACCGCATCCGCAAGGCACAGCGCTGCAGAGCTCAGCTGCTAACCAGAAGCTCGGCTGTTCAAATCTACCAGCCGCTCCTTAGAGACCCCATGGAGCAGCTCTGCTCTATCTTATAGGGTCACTGTGAGTGGGAATCAGCTCAACAGCACAGGTTTGGTTTGATCCATTTCTCCCAGGAACAGCACAGTACACCTTGAACAGAATCTAGCTGTGGTATTAGATGTGCCTATCAGCATTACTCTGCCACTCCCTAGGCATGAAAACAAAAAAAAAAGAACCCAAGCAGATCTTCTCAGAGAAGGGACTGGAAGACTCCTAAGGGAGAAGACTGGGGAGAAGCAATACTCAGCATCTCTCTGGTATATACTCACTCCACAAATAGGTTTATTTATTTTTGAATTTAACACACACTTACTTGGTGCTTTCTATGTGCCAGGCATTCTCCTAAGGGCTTATAAATATTCATTTAGTCCTCATACAATCTTAGGGGGTGGGGACTCCTGTCACCATTTTACAGATGGGAAAACTGAGGCACCAAGAAGCTAAGTGACTTGCCCCAGATTGTTAAGTGGAAGAGCTTGGATCCAAACCCAGGCCGTCTGGCTCCCAAGCCTGTGGCCCTGACCCCTGCTATGTAACCTCACAGGCACTTCTCTCCATAACTTTGTTCAGAAGGTAAAAACAAAACCTCCCTCACCGTGCCCGTGGCCTCCCTGCTCTGAGAAGTTCTATCTGCTCTTGTTTTTCCTGCTCACTCTCTTCTCCTTACGCTTCAGCCGCAGGCAGGCTGGCAGGGAGAGAAGGTGAAGGAGTTTGTGGAGAGCAATGGGATGTCAGCTGTGAATTCAGGCCACAGACTGTCCGCTCACTCTGCCCAGGTCCTCCCTGCCCCAGGCACTCCTCACCCCGCAGGTGGTGCCCCGCCCCTCACTCCTGGGATGGGATGAGAAATTAACAGAAGGCTGCTTGTCTGACCTTTTGGACAGGAGTGGGGCCAGCGCCCTGTCTCAGCCCACCTCTGTGAAGTCTTCCCAAGCCCCTACTCCAGTGACCTGCTGGTGACTCAGAGCTCAGATGGCCCTGAGCTCCGTGCCCAGGCTTCCTGTACCTCGTACCACCTGCGGTTGGAGCCCAGGGCTTGGCCCTCAGCCTTCTGGTGAGGGGCAGAGAGGGCATGCCTGAATAATGCCAGCTCCCAGCCCTTCCAGGCCCCAGGTTCCTAGAGCAAGGAGCCCGAGGCCATGGGGGATGGAGGAAGTCACGCTGGCACAAGGAGAGCAGGTGCCTCTCCTCACCTGAGTCAGGTGTGCCAGGACACCAGTCTGCTGCTCCACCTCTCTCCCCAGGCTCACAGGGACCACAGCCAGATACTGAAGAGGGCCTGAGGCCTGGGGAGGCATCCTCTACTGGCTTACCGACCATGCTTTCCTTTCTCTGATTACTGTTCTGATTAGCCGAGCATTTGCAAACTGCACTCTCAGATTCCCATCAGGCCCTGTGGTTTCAGGCTGTGGAGTATGGCCGCCAAACCACACTTCATGGGACGGGTGCAAAGGATCCAGGTTCACTCACTACCATTTCTAGTCATCGCTGCGTTTGCAAACGTTCCCACAGCACCCACCCTGTGCTGGGTGGGAACAAGCTGGAGCCCTCCTCATCGGACATCTGCCCTTCTTCCCATAGACTTCATTTCCCTGGGGAGTAGTACAACCCAGCTTGTCCTCCAAGCCAGAAACCTGGGGTATACCTTGGACTCTGACTTCTTCACTGCCCACATACACTCAATCACCAGGCCCTGTGGATTTCACCTCTGCACCAGCTCTCATGTGCATCCCTTCCCCAATCCCTGACCGCTAACAACACGTGGAGTGGTCACTGAGGCTGCTCAGCCCAGAACCAGCCTCTCATACCAGCCACAGCCATGACTAGCCCTCACCAACAGAAAGTGAGTGGAAGGGATGTGGGCCATTTCCGAGCTGAAGTTTTAAAGAAGCAGATATGCCTTCTCCATGGGCTCTTTTTTCCTTCTGCCACCAATGGGGATGATATGTTGTACCAGGCAAATCTGCTGCAGAAGACCTCTTTAAAGTGTTAAAAAGCAAAGATGTCACTTTAAGGACTAATGTCTGCCTGCCCCAAGCCATGGTCTTCCCAATCACCTCATATGCATGCAAAAGCTGGACAATGAATACGGAAGACCAAAGAAGAATGGATGCCTTTGAATTATGCTATTGGCGAAGAATACTGAATATACCATGGACTGCCAGAAGAGTGAAGAAGTCTGTCTAGGAAGTACAGCCAGAGTGCTTCTTGGAAGCGAGGATGGGGAGACTTGTCTCACGTACTTGGGACATGTTACCAGGAGGGACCAATCCCTGGAGAAGGACATCATGCTTGGTAGAGTAGAGGGTCAGCAAAAAAGAGGAAGATCCTCAACGAGATGGACTGACACAGTGGTTGCAACAATGGGCTCAATCACAGCAACGACTGTGAGCCTGGCGCAGGACCACGCGGTGTTTTGTTCTGTTGTACGCAGGGTCGCTGTGAGTCGGAACCGACTCGACGGCACCTAACAACGACACAGATGGGGAAGCAGAAGACTTCAAGGCCCTAAGGGACAGCAGAATCAGAGACAGACGGAGTCTGGGCCCCTCCGATCGCGTGGAGGAAAGCTATCTTCATGAAGAATACCTTTCTTTGATTAATACATAAGCAATAAACGAGCTTCAAGTGGATTAAGAAACTGAGTATCGAGGGTTTGTGCTAGCTAATACAGGTATATACAGGGCTACCTTGTTCTCAACGGGGGTTAACAAGCATGTTCAAGCAGAGAAATGGTGTGAAGGAAGACATCTCCGGCTACAAGGGAAGGGAAAGAAGCTCGGAGCACCCCCAGGTTCTTGCTGTCTCCTGTTCCAGGAGAACAGGGAGGAAACAGGGTCCCTCACCTCACTGCTGTCCACCCTGCTGGACCTCTTCCTTACTAAGTTCAGGTTCCAAAACCCACTCTATGCTTCATTTTGTGCAGCCTCCTTCTTCAAATCCAGCCCCTGAGATACCAGAAAACCCTTCTTCCCTTTGTCTGCTGTTAAAGTTCCTCTGTGTAGACCCGGAGTAGAAGTTGGGGACCTCACGCTAAAACTTGGTGGTGGAAACATAGCCCTCTATCAGAGTGAAGCCCTTGACACCAGCGCCGTGGGGCATTGATAGGAGTGTGGAGACAGATTCCTCAGGCTAGCCAGAAAGGAACGGGCCAGAAACATTTCCAGATCCTGCCAAAGCTCAGGCAGCAAGTCCCACTGGTTCAAGCTTTTGCCGCTAAGGCCCACAGACAGGCTGATAGCAAGGACCCGGACTTTGTAGATCAGGAGGGTCTGGGCCTCCAAGGCCTACAGCTGAGGAGGAAGAGGAAGCTCCAAGGAAGATCTGAGAAGTCAGCCCCCAAGAGAAATCCTCCACCTGACTGGGCAGCCAACTCTCCCTCCATCAATGCCCCAAAGTCTTCCCTCTCATCACCCCCATCTCCTCCCTGCCTCCCCCGCTCCAGCAGCTCACAGAGGCACCGTGAATATGCAGTCAGGGGGCCCTCGCCCCTTTTCCAGGAGCTGCTATGGGTGGGGTGCAGAGAGAGGACCCCAGATGCCAACGGGATTCATTCCACCCCAGGTTACATAACCCCTTGTCAGCAGCCAAGGTCTGATCTGAATATGGAAATGGGAGAAGCTCCAGCAAATAAATTCCAGGGGCATTAGGCAAAGAGCCCTTTTAAGTGAACAACAGCTTTCCTTTTCACACACAACGATAAGAGGGAGGTGGGGGAAGAAAAAAATGGATCCTTCCCAGATCACAAAACTTATTCTTAGCAGGGTGCAGGCCATCTGCTCTGCCCCAAAACCCTGGGCCCTGGAGCCACCCTGCCCGGTGCAAACCAGACTCTTCCATGGGGAGGGCGTCCCCTCGGCAGGGCAGGGTGGGGCTGAACAGAGCAGGGAGGAGGGGTGAGGCCTTCCTCAGTCGGCACTCCCCTGATAACCCATGGGGTTGCATAAAGAGAGATGGTGTCTCCACCAGCAGAGTCCTTCCTGGAACAAAGCTACAGGGGTCCTCTGCATTTACTTAGGGGTGAGGGTGGGAGGAGGTGGTGGGAATATCATTTGGGGGCTCTGACTCAGTAAGAAACCCTCTGACTCAGGGGCCACGCTCTCATTTCCCCTCCTCTCTCGGGCCCACCCACAGAGCTGCAAAGGGGGACATGTGCACCTTGGCAAGGGACCCAAGAGAGCCTTCCAGCCCCGGGTGAGGCTGTCCAGGCTGGTGTCAAGGAGCAGGGTGGATATCTCCTGCAAGGTGTCCAGACTTACATCTGCACCACCGTTACAAGAGCAAGGGCTGGTGTGGCTCTGGCTGAATATTTGGACTCAACTGCACCGTCCACAGGAACAACGTGTCTTCAGACTGGGCCCCAAAACCCCGTGGGAGATCATGACTGGGAACTGGTTAGACAACAAAACCCCCCCCTTCTTCCTGTTGGCTACCTCACACATGCCCTCACCCGCTGGACTCCATCCTGACCCTCCGCCCAGCCCTGGAATATTCTCCTCTTCCTGGCCTTGACCGCTGCTGGTGACAGAATAAAGCTAGTCAGCGGGACCAGGGGCCAGAAGCAGCCTGTGGGAAGGTGCAAGGCTCCATGGGGAGTGGGGAACACCCAGCCAAACCGAGGAGGGAAGGGAGGATGGCCATGGCCAGCCCTAGTCAGAAATGGGGTGCCCACCCACCTGCTCCGTGCCTGAATGCTGGAGAGCACCACCACACCTTTTTCTAAAGGGGCTCCAGAGTACCCCGATCACTGCAGATTAGGTCAGCGGCTGGAGATGGGAACGGGGACTGCAGAAAAATGGGCCCCCAGGGCGTGGTGGCTGGGTGAGAGGAGGGCAACGGGAAAAGGGGCCGTGAGCCTGGAACAGAGGTGGAGGAGGTCTGAGGTGCAGAGGAGAGACACCTGACAAGACAAAGGCAGACTGAGGGCTCCAGGAGCCACAGGGAGGAGGCACGGAGGGCCACGTCACTTTCCCCACATACCTGCCACGACCCCTCGCTCAGAACACAAGCCGAGCCCTTTCAATGTTCTCCACGGCCCTACGTGATCAGGCCTGTTGCCTCTCTGATCTCATCTCCTCCTTCTCTCCTGTGGCCCCATGCTGCTCCAGCTACCCTGGAGCATCACGAACTTCTGCCTCAGGGCCTTTGCACCGGCTGTTCCTTCTGCCCGGAACCCGGAACGCACTTCCCTAGATCTCTCCACACAGCTCCCTCCCCTACCTCGTTCTAGTCTCTGCCCCTCCTCAGGAGGCTGACCCCAACCATGTTACTTAAAATTACAACCCACCTTGACAGGACCAAACTCTCTCCTCCTACTGACGTTTTTTTTCCGTAACACGTATCAGTTTCTATGCAATCTCCATACTTATTATGCTTATTATTTTTCTCTGCTTCTTCAGTACGGCAGGGATCTCCACCTCTCTCACTCACTGGAGAATCCCCAGCTCCCAGAACAGTGTGTGGACCTCGCAGGTGCTCTACCACCATTTGCTGAATGACTGGCAGCCCCTTCTCAATGGGGCCCAGGGCTCACAGGAACTGTCACAGCCACAACAGCTGCAGTTCACTGAGCGCTCCCTGAGGGCAAAGCAGGCGCTGGGGGAAGGGTTTGACAAACATCTCATTTTCAACCCACACAACTCTACCAGCAGATGACAGCCCCACCTCCATGTCCAGATGAGAAAACCCAGGCCCCAGGAGCTTAAGAAACAGACAAGCTGATCAGAAGTGCTGCCGGGATTTGTGTAAACCATGTTCTGAAGTCACAGCTGTGCAGCGAACCCGCACAAGCCAGTCACCTACTCATGCCCGACCTCGGATTCTCCCGCCTCAGAATGCCACCAGGACATGTTCAGAAAGGCTCAGCCTCCTGACACTGCGTGTATGGGGCAGGCTCCTCAGGTGAGACGAGCACAGGGTGCTGGAGGGGAAACAGGCAGCCGAGACTCCAGCCCCAGCTGGGACTTACAAGCCAGGCTCATCTTCTATGAAGTGAGAGGGGTGGATCATCCTCCAGCTGGCAGAACTGGGACAGCTGAAGACCTGGGCCCCATGCTCAAGAGAAACCTACTCTAACCTTTCTCTGGCTGTACCTCTCCCCAAGAGGGGGAGAATCTGGGTAATGGACAGAGCCCACACCCCTCCTCTAGACATGCTCTGGGAACCCAAGTGAAAAACCAGTTGCCATCTCAAGTTGACCCTGACTCTTGGCGGCCCCATGTGTCCCAGCAGAACTGTGCTCCACAGGGTTTTCAATGGCTGATTTTTTTAAAGCAGATTGCCAGGCCCACAATTTCTTGCCCAAATAGCCCTGAGTCTGTTTCCAGGGTCTGTGCTGGGCTCTCCTCCCAGATCTGTCTCCTCAGTTGTGGGCTGCACCACTAGTGAGCATACCCCTAGGCCCAACGGATGGCCCTTTGTGGAAAGTGGGTGGGTGGAGTCTGGATGCACATCCACACACGCACGTCTATCCTGGCTGGGGCGTCCACACACACACACGTCTATCCTGGCTGGGTCGTCCATACACACACACACGTCTATCCTGGCTGGGGCGTTCACACACACACACGTCTATCCTGGCCTGGGGCGTCCACGCATACACACGTCTATCTGGCGGGGGTGTCCACACACACGTCTATCCTGATTGGGGTGTCCACACACACACGTCTATCCTGATTGGGCTGTCCACACACACACGTCTATCCTGATTGGGGTGTCCACACACACACACACACACACACACACACACACACACACACATACACACACACACACACATCTATCTGGCTGGGGTGTCCACACACACATGCACATCTATCTGGTGGGGGCGTCCACACACACATGCACGTCTATCTGGCTGGGGTGTCCACACACACACATCTATCCTGATTGGGGTGTCCACACACACACACATCTATCTGGCGGGGGCAACCATACACACATGCACGTCTATCCCAACTTGGGTGTCCACACACACGCATGTCTATCCTGACTGGGGTGTCCACACACACACATATCTATCTGGCGGGGGCATCCATACACACATGCACGTCTATCCCGACTTGGGTGTCCACACACACGCATGTCTATCCTGACTGGGGCATCCACACACACACGCATGCATGTCTACCCTGGATAGGGCGTCCACACACACACACGTCTGTCCTGAGTGTGGCATCCACACACATGCATGTCTGTCCTGACTGGGGCGTCCACATACACATGCACGTCTACGTGGCTGAGGCATCCACACACACGCATGTCTATCCTGACTGGGGTGTCCACACACACACACGTCTACCTTGATTGGGACGTCCACACACACACGCACACACACGTCTATCCTGACCGGTGTGTCCACACACACACACATCTATCCTGGCTAGGGTGTCCACACATGCACGGGAGGCCCATTGCAATGTGGGTCAGAGAAGGGATGGAAAGAAAGTGAGGAGACAGGCTGGGGGCCAGATGTCCCCAGGGCACCAATTTCTGCATGAAACCTTGAAGAGTCAGGGAAATCTAAACTCGGTCTTGACCTGCTAGGTTGTTATAAAGGTATATTTTGTCAAGGGCAGAACAGAGTTTACTTAACAGTTATCTTGGCTTGTTACTTTTATAAATATTTCTATATATTTGCTAAGTGGGCCTCCATTTGTGCTCTTGTACTGGGCCCCGCAAATGGCAGAGTGAGACTGGACAGAACCTCAAGTTTCCAAGTGGTTATAAAGTGCCACACAGAGAAATGAGAGCTGATGGGGCTAGGGTAGGGGTTGTCTTATGTATATTCCTCTGCCTTGTTCACTGATGGGGCCATGGTGGGGTAGTGGTTAAGTGTTTGGCTGCTAACCAGAGGTCAGCAGTTCGAATCCACCAGCCAATCCCCTTGGAAACCCTATGGGGGCAGTTCTACTCTGTCTTATAGGGTCACTATGAGCCAGAATCAACTCGACAGCAAAGAGTTTGGGTTTCTTTTGGTTTGGTTCACTGATAGCAGGACAATACCCCAAAGGCAGAAGCTGTGACCTACGAGGGATAATTCCAGCTCCAACCTTGCCAGAGCATCCACACAAATACCCAAGATGGCCCTGGACCCGGGCAGAGGGAAGAATGTATTCAACATAAAGGAAGGGAAAGTTGCTCTGGTCCTGATGTGACAAACTTGCCACAGGCCTGCTCTGCTTTGACTGGCTGGGTAATCTCGGGTAAGGTACAGGGGCTTCTGTTCTCTCCTAAGATGGGAAGTACAACTCTTACCTCACAGAGCTACTTGGAACATTAAAGACCGTCTGGGTCATCACAGGTTCTCAACAAATGATGGCTAATTACTATGAGTCTCTCAGTGGTGCAAATGGTTAACATGCTCGGCTATGAACCGAAAGGTTGGAGGTTCTAGTCCACACAGAGGCACCTCAAAAGAAGGGTCTGGTGATCTACACCAAAAAAAATCAGCCACTGAAAACCCTGTGGCACACAGTTCTACCCTGACACACACAGGCTGCCGTGAGTCAGGATCAACTCATGGCAACTGGTTTACTGGTTATTCTTACTATGCATTCTCTCTGCAACCCTAGTATATAAACACAATGCCAGGTACCTTGTGGGAATTAGTAAATGTTTAGTTCGGTGTATGGGTTCTTGGTCTGGTTCTTTAAAAGATATTACAAATGCTCAGCACTCAGAAATCTCTACATCCTACAACCATTTATCCAACATTGCCCTTGGAACAACCCTCAAATACCAGGGCATAAAACTCTTTCTGTCTTTCAGGAAGAACAACAATAATAAAAAAGCTTGGAATCCATCCCTGCAATCAGGACTTGGATTTAAATGTACTCTCCAAACGCATGTGCTGGAAGGTCACATGCAAACATTTACAAGCTCCGTTCCCAAGAACTTGCAGTTCAGATTTCTTGGCCCAGTGGTTTCAAATACCCACCGTGACCTAACATTTGCCCTGGGACATAGAAACTATTTTTGATATCAGAACTACCGGTTCAATGAACTGGGGTTCAAATCTTAGTCAACGCTATGTTCATGCCGAATGAGAAAACAGATACCGCGCCATCTTTCCGGAGGCACAGTGTGATATGCGCTAAACCAGGGAGGCCAATGGATCATCTTCAGCCCAAGGTATCGTCGCGGAAGACGGCAAGGTGCCAACACTAACAACACGTGGGTATCACAGCGCCTCATCCCTCCAAGCCCTCGGGCCATGTGTCATTCACTCAACACTATTAGAGATCCTGCAAAAGGCAGAAGAAACGGTGTGGGTTAAGGATGGAAAGGAAGTGTCTGCGGGTTAACAAAAAAATGGAACAGTCAACACCCTGGGAACTCAACTTTGCCAGCAAGACAGTTCTTTCCTCAGTGGGTCACAGAAGCAATAACCAGAGGAGCAGTAAGTTAAAAGGCAGCCCACACTGCCTAGCAAGTGTAATTAAAATTAAATAATGTGATGACTCCTCCAAATACATTGATTATTAAAGTTTAAAATTTTCTGCCCAAAAATCTCAGAGCACAGTTACAATGCACTTTATACCAAAGACTGCAAAGTCATTTGGTATCAGAATCATCATAAATTTCCCAGGCAAGGGGTTTCTGCAGAACCCCTCGGAAACTTTTGGCTGTTGTGAATAGTGCTGCAGTCAACTTTGGTGTACAAGTCTCTCCTTGAGTACCTGCTTTCAAGTCTTTTGGGTAGATACCGAGGAACAGAATTGCCGGGTCATATGGTAGTTCTGGTCTTGGTTTTTTGAGGAAGTGCCACACTATTTTCCACAAAGGCTGTACCATTTTGCATTCCCACCATCCATACATAAGGGTTCCAATTTCTCCAAATCCTTGCCAAGGTCTGTTATTTTCTGTTTTTGTTTTTTTTTTTTCAAATCTTAGCCATCCTCGTGGGAGTGAAACGGCATCTCACTACTGTTTTGACTTGCAGCTCTCTGATGGCTAAAGGCGCTGAGCATCTTTTCATGTGTCTGGCGGCCATCTGAATGTTCTCTTTGGAGAAATGTCTATTCAAGTCCTTTGCCCATTTTACGACTGGGCTGTCTTTCTGTTGTTAAGGCGTCGAAGTTTTACATATATTTGGATTATTAGATTCTTATTGGATAGATGGCTTCTGAAGACAGGCTCCCAGTTGGTAGCTTGTCTTTTCACTTTTTGGGTAAAGTCTTTTTTTTTTTTTTGGCTTTAACAAAGAGAAGTTTATTTCCACACAGTCAAAGTAGGCTAAAGTCCAAATTCAGGGCATCAGCTCCAGGGGAAGTCTTTCTCTCTCTGTCGGCCTTCTCATCAGTGTTCCCCCGGACTAGGAGCTTCTCTGCACAGGGACCCCGGTCCAAAGGATGCGCTCTGCTCCCGGCACTGCTTTCTTGATGGTATGAGATCCCCCTGTCTCACTGCTCACTTCTGTCTTTTATATCTCAAGAGACTGCCTCAGGACACAATCCAGTCTTGTAGATCAGGTCCTGCCTTACTAACACAACTGCCACCCATCCTCCCACATTAACATCACAGAGACAGGTTTACAACATACAGGAAAATCACACAGTACCAGGAATCATGGCCTAGCCAAATTGATACACACATTTTTGGGGGGACATAATGCAAACCATGACATTCCACCCTTTGGCCCCCAAAAAATCACATCCATGCAACATGGAAAACATTCACCCCACCATATCATAGCAAAAGTCTTAACTCCAAGTCCAAAATCCAAAAATTCCTTTTCATCTGTGAAATCTAGAATACAAGTTATCTGCTTCCAAAGGTACAATGGCAGAACAGGCACAAGCTAGACATTTCCATTACAAACGGGAGAAACTAGAGGAAAAGAAGTGATAACAGGCACCAAGCAAGTCAGCAGAACCCATTACATTAGCCCTCAAGGCTTTGAAAATAATCCTCTGATCTCTGAGACAATTTACACAATGGCCCTGCCCTCCAGACTCTAGGTATTGGCCACAGTCTCTGGATTTTGAGTGGAGGCCCCTCGGCCCTGGGCTTCAGCTCCACCTTCCAGGCCCACTGGGACAGCAACTCTGCTCCCTTGGCTTTAGGCGCACCATTCTCCTAGTCCATTGGAGTGACAGCTCCACCCTTAGAAACACCAGAGGCCACGGCTCCACCCTTTGAAACCCAAGTCATAGCCATACCTTTTGAGACTGAAGCAGCTCGGCTTCTTGTGTCCCTTGTCTCTTCAGCTTCTGCTTCCTATGGCCTCATGCCGGCATCTGCCATGCTGGGGCAAGTGTTCCAAAGCTCAGTAGCTCCACCGGTGTAAGTGCCCAGAGGCACCCCACTCTGCCAGGAAGCCTTCTGCGCACAGGCACTCAGCTCCCTCACTCCGTGGGTCTGCAAGCCTAGATCCACCGACAAGTGCCCAGAGGCACCCCACTCCGCCAGGAAGCCTTCTGCACACAGACACTCAGCTCTCTTGCTTCGTGGGCCGGCCCCAGCGACGTCTTTCACCAGTCTCCTGGTTCTGCTGCTGTTGGTTCTCTGCTGCTGTAGGTTCTCTGCTGCTGCTGGTCCTCTGTCACTGACGCACGTCCATCCATTCACAGTTTTAAAACTGCTTCCACATTTTAGGTATCTGTTAGAGCAGCACCCCATTCTCTCGGTACCAAATTCTGTCTTAGTCATGTAGTGCTGCTATAACAGAAATACCACAAGTGGATGGTTTTCACGAAGAGAAGTTTATTTCCTCACAAAGTAGGCTAAAGTCCAAATTCAGGGCGTCAGCTCCAGGGGAACTCTTTCTCTGTCGGCCTTCTCATCAGTGTTCCCCTGGACCAGGAGCTTCTCGGCGCAGGGACCCCTGTCCAAAGGACGCGCTCTGCTCCCGGCACTGCTTTCTTGATGGTATGAGGTCCCCCAGGTAAAGTCTTTTGATGATCAAAAATTGTTAATTTTTATGAGGTCTCATTTACTTGTCTTTTGCTGTTTGTGCTTTTGTTATTAGATAATCGATTGTTGAAAGCAAGGCCTGACAGCATGGCTCCTGCATTTTCTTCTAAGAATTTTATGGTTTTAGTTTACACATTTAAGTCCTTAATCCATTTTGAATTTGCTTTTGTGTATAGTGTGAGGCATAGGCCCTGTTTCATTTCTTTGCATGTGGAAATCCAATTTTCCCAACGCTATTTATTTAAAAGACTCTTCTTTCCCCATCGAATGGACTTAGCAGCCTTGTCAAAAATCAGCTGACCTCATAGATGTGTAGGTTTATTTCTGGACTCTCAATTCTATTCCATTGTCTATATGTCTGTTGTTATACCAGTACCAGGCTGTTTTGATTACTATAGCTATATAATACATTTTAAAATCAGGAAGTGTGAGTCTTCCTACTTTGTTCTCTTTTTCTTTCAACATTGTTTTAGCTATTCGGGGCCTCTTGCGATTCCATATAAAGTTGAGGACTGGCTTTTCTATTTCTGTAAAGAAGGCTGTTGGTATTTTGATCAGGATTGCATTAAATCTATAGATCGTTTTGGGTAGTACATCTTGACAGTATTAAGGCTTCCAATCCATGAACATGGAACATCTTTCCATTGATTTAAGTCTTCTTTAATTTCTTTCAGCAGTGTTTTATAGTTTTCATTGTATCTGTCCTTCCTTGGTTAGATTTATTCCTAGGTATTTTACTCTCTTAGATGCTATATTGTAAATGCAACTGTTCCTTTAATTTCCCTTTCAGATTTCTCACTGATGGTGTATAGAAACCCAACTGATTTTTGTTTGTTGACCTTGTACTCTGCAACTTGACTTTTTGGGATTTTCTATATATAGGATCATATCATCTGTGAATAGACATAATTTTTCTTCTTCTTTTCCAATCTTGATACCTTTTATTTATTTTTATTATCTTATTGCTCTAGTTAGGGCTTCTAATACAATACTGAATAAAAGCGGTGAGAGTGGGCACCCTTGGCTTTTTCCTGATTTCAAGGGGAAAGCTCTGTCTTTCGCCATGAAGTATAACATTGGCTGTTGGCTTTTTATATATGCCTTGAATCATACTGAGGAATTCCCCTTCTATTCCAATCTTCTTCAGGGTTTTCTTCAAGAAAGGGTGTTAGATTTTATAAAATGCTTTTCTGCATCCATAAAGATGATCATGTAGTTCTTTTCCTTTGTTCTATTGACGTGGCGTATTATGATTGATTTTCTAATGTTGAACCATCCCTGCATTGCTGGAATAAAGCCCATTTAGTCATGGGGTATGACTCTTTTAATATGCTGTTGGATTCTGTTGACTAGTATTTTGTTGAGGATTTTTACATCTATACTATATGGTCCCTATGAGTCGGAATTGATTCAACAGCAATGGGCTTGGGCTCTTGGCCATTCATAAGAGATATTGGCCTGTAGTTTTGTTTTTTTTTCTTGTGGTGTCTTTGTCAGGTTTTGGTATCAGGGTTGAAATAGACTTTCTGGCAAGCTCGCTGGCTTTCGCTCTACTCTGGATTCTGCATTTGGCTCATCATCGCCTGAACTCTGGTTCTTGGGAATTGAGTCAGCAGCCTGTCATCTTACCTGTTGATTTTGGATTCATCATTCCCTGCAACTACATGAGTCAGGAGAAGCCTCCAGTCTGACGCCTGAACCGGGGACTTGGAACTTTCCAGCCTCTACAACTGTGTGAGCCATTTTCTTGATGTAAATCTCTCTCTCTCTCTCTCTTTACACACACACACACACACACACACATATACGTACATATATATATATATATATATGTGCTTCAGTGGTTTTGCTTCTCTAGAGAACCCAGCCTAAGATACCAGCCAACCTGCAAACCTGCGGCTTGAAGCAGAACTGTCCAGCCACCTCACAGACCTGTGAGAATGATAATAAACGCTTGCTGTGTGTGCCACTGAGTTTTAGGGTGGTTTGTTATGCAGCATAGCTGACTGATATATCAACTCACCCAGATAAACAAGCCATCCCAACTCAGTAACAGAAGCTGCAGGTGAACAGATTGAAGGGAAAGGACGAGCACAATTGACAAGGCCAACATGGGAGTTAAGGTCAGTCAAATGTATAAATGTATATATATGATATAGACTGCTAGACTTAGATGTAAATATAGACAGATAAATATGTAGTAGATATTTGATATATATATGACTTTGTCTCACATACTTTGGACATATTATCAGGAAGGACCAGTCCCTGGAGAAAGACATCATGCTCGGTAAGGTAGAGAGTCAGTGAAAAAGAGGAAGACGCTCAACGAGATGGACTGACACAGTGGCTGAACAACGGGCTCAGACGTAGCAACAATTCTAAGGACAGTGCAGGACCAGGCAGTGATTCATTCTGTTGTACATAGGGTCACTATGACTTGGAACTGACTTGATGGCACCTAACACCAACATGACATGAATAGAGATACCAAATTCACACCATAAAGTCATTTTCTCCTGCTAGACATGAGCTTCAAGGTTGCTTCTGAGCTTCCCAGTGACTACTGCAAAGATAAAACCAAGATCAGTTACAATATTCATGAAACGAGTAAGGTATAATAAGCCAGTATCTCAGAAGAAGGACAGCTATTTCCTGGAACTCAGACCTGACAGACATGTCTTCCCCCGGGCCTCATAAGGACACTAGGTCGTGTGGTGAACAACGTCCTCAACAGAACCCTTACGGGAAACGCACTGATGTTTCCTAAGATCATCATCACCATTACATCAACAGCTAACACTTACAGAGTGCTCACTACGTGCTTCTAGGTGCTCAACATATAATAACTTATTTAACTTTTTCCTTATTACCCTCAAAGAAAGACTTGTGGGCTGATTCTCACCATGACCCACAGGGAAACTAACTTTGGGAAGGATAGGGACCTGTGAGGACAATCCAGAGACTCCACTCCCTGAGGAAGAAGCCTAAACCAAGAATAAATCTCAGAGTACCCCAAGAGAATCCAGAAGTCAAGATTTTCCAACAAAACATTCCATTTTTAAATACTGTATAAGCCAACATGGTGCAAGCAAAGCACGACTGTGAGCAAGATCGGCCTGCGGGCCACCGGGCTGGACCTCTGGCCTAGAAATGAATGAACAGCATATCCTTCAGGTACTCTCCCATAAATACAAATCATTTCAGCCAAGGTTTTGGTAAATACTGAGCGGCAGGGAGTTTGAGGTCCAGCTGACTGACAAGTTCCCGGGGTGCTGATATTCCCTGGTGTTGTAACATATAGAAGCCTGAGGATTACCTGGCCTGGGGTGGGACAGATGTCTTCTTTTGTGGGTTGTGGAACAAGAGGAAAACACCATCCCTGCCCAGAAACGGGACAAGCAAGGTCCAAAAATCAGCCAGCCAGTCTTGGAGAAGTCACACTTGTATCTCTTCAACTACAAGTCTATTTCAACTCGGTAGGTTTGTGCAGAACCCACTAAAATCACATACTTAACTGCTGCCACCACCTCCACAGACCAGCCGTCATCAAACGTAGGGTTAACAAACAACATTGCCGACTCCACCCGAAATTCTGCCACCCGGGGTGCCCGCTTACACTCCTGAGAAAACCAAATGCTTCTTCCTTTTCCTCAGAGGAGGTATGGGCTGGAGCAGCAGCTGGGAAGAGTGAGGGAAGAAAACAAGAAATACCATATATATTCAGCCATCTTCCTCCCCTTAAAAATCAATCCCTATTTGGAAATGTTCGCTGCCCCTTCTTAAACAAGTGACCTCAGGGCCAGAGAAATACAACCCCTCTGCCTGTCTTGACTCAACAGGTTCCCTGACAAGCTAAACACAGCTGCACTTCAGCTGCTATTTTTAGAACCCATAAATTCTGGCCTTTCTTGTTCTCTCTGAAATATTCTTTATACATCTGCCAAAGACTTTTTATCTAGGCTCTAACTCCGTGACAGTAATTTCACGAGTATGAAGTTGTCACTGTGGCGCCTGTTTACTGCTACCGCGGTTATTTTAGGAACATACTCATAAAACACGTGACGGCCTTCTTCCACCTTGGAAGGGGGGCTACCTGCCTCTCATTGTCCTCCGGAGCCTGAACTGTGAACAGGAAGAGGAAACACTGTCACTCCACTGACTTCCTTTTCAAAAATGGAAGGAGAAGAACCAGAGCAGAGACCTGGTTCCAGGAAAACTCTTCAGGACAGTATGCTTCTCAAACGGCTCCAAAACTCAAACTTCCAGGCGACCCCACCCACACCATCTACCAAAATAGAATCCCCTGGGGGTGGAGTCCCCAGGGGGTGGAGCCCTGGATGGGTGGGGCCCTGAACCCCATTTAGCTGTCATGCTGCTAACACACACTGATTTTGTGAACACTGCCCGGATTCCAAAGCTTGCCCCAACTCCAACTCCTGCGAGCTTTCGCTTTGTTCCGACTCTCTGTGAAAGCAGACAGCTGCAGGGAGGGACCAGCGTCGTTTATGGAGGTAACAATGTGAACACCAGGGATCCACAAAGCTTTCCGGAGACAGTGTTATTTTCTAGACCTCGTTCACTGCCAGCCACCTCGATTCTAGAAGCTTCCATCTAAATGGGGGTAGATGATAACGCACAATAGCTTCAAAGCAAGAGCAGAAGTGGCACTTGGCCTGTCCCACCGTATCCATCATCCCACCGGCCTCACTAACATCCACTCCTTCTTTCCTCCAAGTTTCCAAGAGTCCAGCCAGCCAGATAACATCCTGTCGGGGTCGTCTATGCGCACAGTCTTCTGCTGGGTCTGTAACTGGCACCACCATCCCACACGCTCAAGCCCCCGAACTGGGATTCATCCTTGGTTGTTCTCTTTCCCTCCCATCTTCACATCTAAGACTTCAGCTATTCCGACTGCCCTTTCCTCCAAAAGATCTCCTGCCGCATCTGCATCCTCCATCTCTACTGAGTATGCAGTCCAGCCCTCGTCCACCGCCCCCATCTCCTGCTGGGTTGTCTGCTCCCACTCTTACCCCTTTGCCCCAAATCCACTCTCTCTACAGAGCCAGAGTGATCTTTTAAAAACATCCACCGTTCAAGTTCATCAGTGGTTACTGGGGTGGACGGAGGAGGAAACACACCTAGGGACACTGAGCTTCTGTTAAGGGTAATGGACAAATTGGGGAACGGTGATGGTTGAACGTGATGAACATATTTAATGTCCCTGAACCGAAGATGTGAAAACTGTTGAAAGGACAGACTTTTTTACCTATATATTTACCACGTAAAAAAAAGAAAGAAAAAAAATATATCATGCCACTGCCCTGCTTTCTAGACCATGCAAATAAAACCCAAATTCTCAGCATGGCCTACGCTGTCCAGTAGAAACTGGCCTTCACCTACCCCTCTGGGTTTTTCTTTATACGTTATTTCATGCAATCCTTTTAACAACACTTTGAAGTAGGAATTAACTTCAGTTTACAGATGAGATTCAGGAGATTTCCCAAAGCCACACAACCAGTAATGGTGGGGCCGGAATTTATACCCGTGTCTTGCAGCCATCAAAATCTATGCTTTTTCTGCGTGACCTCTTAGCACCCATTAACCAGATTCAAAACCAGAAATGTGCATCTGGGACAGGCAGCCCTCATGGTTCCCCATTAATGTATCTCCAACGGTCACACCTGAGAGAGAGCAGAATTAGGAGCACATCTGGAATGAAAAGGAGAGAAGAGAGAAAAAGGAAGAAAAGGGAAGGGAAGAAAAGGAGGAAGAAGGAACAGATGTTTCTATCAACACTTAAAACAGAATTACAAAACATAGCTGCAAACCTTTTTTTTAGCCAGAGCTCTGTTACGCTTCCAGTGCCAGAGGGTTGGGCCAACAATGATTTTCCCCTCTCCCTAGAAGTTGCGGTCCCTGGTTACATCACCTCTCCCGAGACTCAGCGGACAGAGTGAATCAGCCGGTCACATGGTAAGGTCTCACCAAAGACGGTTCCCAGCTGAGACATCCCCACAGTCAGAATTTCCTTCCCTCCAAGAGCAAAAGGGAAAGCCCTTCCTTCTAGCCATTCTGATGTTTTCCATCCACTTGTTTTTCTTGTGATGAACAGAAGTGTCCATAACTGGATTTTCAGAAGGATCCCTGCCCTTTTACATATATGAAGCAGTAACACGTCTCTTCTCAGACCTCTCCCATCTCCCCCACATGGTCAGTGCAAGCTCAAACCAGACAGGAAAAAGTGGCACTTTTCCTAAAGATGTCTCGCTTACTGACACTGGCTAGTGATGAAACTCTTATCTCTTGTTTTTCTAACATCTGGAAACCAGTAGTGCAACTTCGTACGTACCAGCGCTGCTAATTTTCACGATCTAGAATTATTTTTCCAATTTTACTGATAATTATTAGCACCTTTATCATTAATAACATATTACACTGGGGATTGTGTAAAAAACCCTCTGGATTAATTTTCAAAAATGGTTAACAAGAAATAATTTATAACCGTAGATCCCCAGGGGGGTAGGGATGGGAGGCAGGGGCTAACTCTGATTCACTTCAACAAAGATGAGTTGAGAACCCACGATGGGTACCTTGTGTTGACAGAACCCACCATGAGTGCCCCCTGTGTTGACAGAACCCACTATAAGTGCCCCTGTGTTGACAGAACCCACCATGAGTGCCCCTGTGTTGAAAGAACCCACCGTGTGTGCCCCTGTGTTGGAAGAACCTGCCATGAGTGCCCCTGTATTGACAGAACCCACCATGAGTGCCCGTATTGACAGAACCCACAAGTGTCCCATGTTGACAGAACCCACCATGAGTGCCCCCTGTGTTGACAGAACCCATTAAGAGTGCCCCCTGTGTTGACAGAACCCACTACACCAGTGTCCTTGTTGACAGAACCCACCACGAGTGCCCCTTGTGTTCACAGAACCCACCACGAGTGCCCGTGTTGACAGAACCCACCACAAGTGCCCCCTGTGTTGACAGAACCCACCATGAGTGCCCCCTGTGTTGACAGAACCCACCATACTTGCCTCCTGGGTTGGCAGCCATAAGTGATACAAAGAGGAGAAGGATAAACCCAGTCTTCCAGGGCCTCCAGGCAGCTTAGGGTCTGGTAGGAGGGTTAGATAATTATATAAATGACTAAAATATTTGGCAGAATATGTTAAGGTCTACAAAGGAGGCACTCCATAAATGCTAGACCACAGCAGAGTTGCTAGCTGCCAAGCCAACATCCATTCTTCCATTTTCCCTTTTAACTGTTTCAGTTTTCTAGACATCAATGTGTCTAGCTAAAGGACAGCATTTCCCAGTCTCCCCTGCTGAAAGAGGTAGTTAATAAGATGTAAGCAGAAACCATTGCGTAAAACTTCCAGCAAAGGTCCTTAAAAGGAGTCGATTTAACTGGGAATTTTTTTTTTTTTTTTGTACACTCCTCTCTCTTCCTCCTTCTTTCTATCTGAAATCTGGATGTGCTGGAGGGGGCTCCAGCAGCTATGTTAGACCATGAGGTGGCTTTGAAGCTAAATCTTCTGAGGATGGTGAAACAGAAAGAGAGAAGGATCCTGGGTCCTTGATGACCACGGCGCCACCATACCAGCTCTAAACGCTTCTTTTGTGTGAGAGCAATACATTTCCATCTTTGTTGTTGTTAGTTGCTGATGAGTCAGCTCTGACTCATGGTGACCTTCTGTATAACAGAACAAAACCTTGCCTGGTCCTGGGCCGTCTTCATGCTTATTGGTATGTTAGAGTCCACTGTTGTGACTACTGTGTTAATTCCTCTCGTGGTGGGTTTCCCCCATCTTCACTGGCCCTCTACTTTACCAAACATGATGCACTTTTCTAGTGACTGGTCTTTCCTTATGATGTGTCCTAAGTAAGTGACTCAAAGTCTCCCCATCATCACTTCTAAGGAACATTCTGGTTGCATTTCTTCCAAAACTGATCTGTTCGTTCTTCTAGCAGTCCATGGTATACTCAATATTCTTCACCAACACCTCAATTCCAACACGTCAATTCTTCTTCTGTCTTCCTTTCACATTACTCAACTTTCACATGCAAATGAGGTGATAGAAAAGACAAGGGCTTGAGTCATCAAAGTGACACCTTTGCTTTTTAAGACTTTAAAGAGGTCTTTTGCAGCAGATTTGCCCAATGTAATACACTGTTGGATTTCTTGACTGCTGTTTACATGGACGCTGATTGTTGATACAAATAGAATGAAATCATTGACAACTTCAATTTCTTCTCCACTTAATGATGTTGTTTACTGGTACAGTTGTGAAGATTTTTGTTTTCTTCACGTTCAGGGGTAACTTATACTGAAGGCTATGGTCTTTGACCTCCACCAGTAAGTGCTTCGAGCTGTCTTCATTTTTGGCAAGCAAGGTTGTGCCATCTGCATATTGTAGGCAGTTAAGGATATGCAGAAAGATGCTTATCTGTGTTTAATCAACTACTGTCAGGCACTGAACTGTGTGGATCATAAATTATGGATAACATAGAGAAGAACGAGAATTTCAGAACACTTAATTGTGCTCATTCAAAACCTGTATATGGATCAAGAGGCAGTTGTTCAAACAGAACAAGGAATGTTGCGTAGTTCAAAATTGGAAAAGGTGTGCAGCAGGGTTGTATCCTTTCACCTCACTCAGTTTGTAAACTGAACAAATAATCCAAGAAGTTGATTATATGAAGAAGAACGTGGCATCAGGATTGGAGGAAGACTCATTAACCTCCATCTTATAAACTTCTTATTTGAGTTTCCTGCTACATGCAATTTGACTTTACCTGAAAGAGTGGTGGCACCATGTAGCCACCAGGAGAGGAAACAAGAGAAGGACAGCTGATGAGAGAGCTTCCCTGGGGCAGTGGGAGCTGCTGAGGAGGCTGTTACCTTGACACCAGAGGACAGGTTCTCAGAACTTCTCTTGAGAAGGGTGGGATGTTAACTGATGAAGGAGACATTGAGGCAGGGACAAGTCTCCTATCCCTCTTAACATAATCTAACTTCTACTTAATAGTTACAAGCCACCCAAAATGGTCTTCCTCTTTCTCCACCTGTCTTGGTCCCCTCTCAGCCCTAGGTGACTGGTACATGGCTACGTATGACTAGACCTTAAGGGTAGTGGGAAGAAAACATCTTAGAACCTTCCTTCCTATCTTCTTTCTTCCCTCCCACCATGATAAGACTTTTCTCTGAGCCCTCTTGGGTACGCAAACACAGAAACAGGTAGGGACATGCCAGGAAGAAATATTCTGAGCTTACTGAAATTATGGATTATGGGAGGCAGGTCTCTCTCTTACTTTTATTTATTTATTTGAGGACAAAAGAGGCCAAACAAAATTCCTGATGCTATCTAAATCTACATCAGAGTGGAGGCCAGGGGAGTCTTCTGACCCTGAGATCAGTCTCTCTTGTCCACGTTAGCAGATGCAGGTCAACAAGGGAGCACCGTGGTATGGCCAAGCCAAAGACAACAAAGGATGGACAAAAAAAGGAGTAACTGCCCAAGTGCAAGCTGAGACAACACTTAGGAGGGGGCAGCTGCTTATCTTCCTCGAAAATCCATCCAAAAGTAGACTGGCCTTGATATCTCCCACCCAAAAGTAGCAGGTCGTTTCATGCCCCTCTAACAATGTAAACCCCTCTGAAGGAGGTAAGCTTCCCCGTCCTCTGCCCCATGCTGTCTTTTAAAACATGTAAATCCTTATGCAATAAGCTCATCCAAAATTTCCCAGCAATGAATTAAAATTTAGCAACACCGAGAAATACACATAAAAGTTCCAAAATCAAATTTTCTCACATTCAATGCAAGTTTTTAAAGAGCAGAAAAAGAGGAGTCAGAGCATCTTCACGACAGACATTTCTTCCTCCTCTTAGCTGCCTATCTCCAACCCTTTTTTCCTTTTAGAGGAACTAAAAATAGCAAACTTCATTAAATATCTTTTTCTCACTAGAAACTGTGTGTGGGCTTGAGATTAAATAGCAACAATTCTTTAAAACTACATTATTTTTTAAAAGTAAATAATGACCAAGTAGAAAAGAATCCCAGATTTTCCCAATACAAAGTAAAGATGGCAGTGCGAGATAATATTGAATAATGTCCTCCAGGAGGGAAGACCATTCTCAAGTCACCTAGGGCTGTTTGTACTCCAGACTACACTCATGACTAAATAAAAATCTACTTAGATTTCACATTGCTGCTCACTCAGCCATCATTTTACAGGAATAGGTCGCAAAGTTTCACAGTAGATGTAGAAATGGAAGGCTTCATTAACTGCTCCTCTTGTACCATTATCAAAAATAGAAGTGAAAAAGATAATTCAGAAGAAGCCTCTGATGGACAGAAAACAAAAAGGGAGGGTGGTTATTCCAAAATTCGAGGCCACTGAAGAGGCTAAAACCTTTCCAACCAGCAGCTATGCCATTTCTTTATGCCTTTTAAGGATATGTTAGAAATGAAATGGAAAAAAGAGCTAGGAAAATCCACTTGGATAATACACCCGAGGCAGAAATAGTTCATTCCACTGTTGGTCCCAGGGCTTTGCGCGGTCACATTTTATGAGTCTCCAGGGAGCTCAAGTCCACCCTCTGAAGGACACAGAAAGGCCTGCTGCCCTCACAACTGTCAGCCACGCGGCCGTGAATACCATCCCTGGCTCAGATGGGGCCAAAGTCATTATTTGGTTTTTATGATTATAGTCACTCAATGTCCAGCCAGGGTTCCTTTTATACTCAAAAAAAAACTAAAACAATTAACTGCAGCTCAAGGCGTTCCTACCCAAGGAAGAAATGGGAGGCAAGGACAGCAAGGCTAAGAGGCTCGGCCATGTACAACTACTGAACGTGGGAAGATACATGGAAGTGTTCACCTCCTCCGTGTGGGGGAGTGACAGGAAGCATCACACGAGGTAAATGAGCTCTCTGGATGCGGCCCTCATCACTCTGCTCTCCCCACTCTGCTGACCACCTGTGCCATGTCAGCACAGTGCCCACGGGCTTGGCTGCCCTCAGCCTGTGGTCCTATAGGTCAGACTGGGCCACATGGCATCCCAACAGTACACAGGTTCCTGAGGTCCTACTCAGCACAGTTATCAGCAGCCCGCTTTATTGCTGAATGAGCAGGCTGACTCGATTCTATAATTTCTGCTTCACTTTTTTCCTAAGTGACAATTGTGGTTGCAGCCTATGTGATGGCTTTGACACGCACGGGCATTCTACCATGCTCCATGAAGTCTCCCCCTTACTCTCTCCAAATGATCCCAGGTAGCACTTCTACTGACTTCTCTCACTGTTGTAACTGGAATATCTATAACCAAATGACAATCTCAATGTTTAGACATAACTAACTTCTTCACCAAAAGCCTGGCCTTCTCTTGTTACGGGAAAAAATAGAGTAATCAAGACTCCTCACCCACAGGAAGTGCATCTGCAGGAAGCTTAGAGGGTGTTTCCATTAAGAGACGTGAACGGGCTGCTCAGGCCAAGGCTGAATCCATCCTTTTCTCCTCGGTGCTCCTCAGGCCTGTATGTGGAGCCCCAAGGAGGGCCCCGTCACACTTCACCGCAGTCGGCTGCATCCTCCCCTAGAGGACGAGGTCCTCGAGGACCATGGCTCATTGACCTCCATGTCCCTGGGAACCAGCAGTGGCCAGGGTAGGCACCCCACAAACACAGCTGACTTAAAGCTACCTGAGAGTCCTCTGGCTCAGGGCTGCTGGGCAGTCAGCCTCCCAGGAGCATGGCCAACTGCTTCATCCCTTCTTCTGAGAAACGTTGGTTCCATAAGACTGCTGTTACTCAACTCCAGATTTTGTCTTTTGAGACAGGTTTTCAGATAGTCTAAGATTGTTGTGCGTCGCCGAGTCAGTTTTCGACTCAGAGAGACCTCATGTTACAGAGTAGAACTGCGCCACGGGGTTTTCTAGGCTGTAATCTTTACGAGATCAGATCACAAGGTCTTTCTCCCCCAGAACCGCTGGGTGGGCTCAAACTGCCAACCTTTCAGTCAGCAGCACAGCACTTAACCGTTGTGCCACTGGGGCTCCTTAGTCTAAAATCAGCACACCCCAAATTCATTTATGAAAACCTTGGCCTGGCATCAGGATAATAATTTCTTTGGGCTCTAATGGCTTTGCTCAGAGTCATTCAGTACTCAAACTGGCTGCAGATGGCCCTACTTTTGATGAGCAGATACTCAAGGGACGGGATTACCCATGTGGGCTGTTCTGCAGCAAGGCTTTGTAACCTGGGTCACGCACCCCTCTCCCATGATGACCCTGGACACTCAATGAGACAGTCCAGCCTGAAGCTAAGAGCGCAGGCTCCAGGGTCAAAGAAACTGGGCTTTGACCTTGCCTCAACTGCTTTCTGGTTACAAGACTTCGGGCCAAGGCGCTTACCTCTCCAGGCCTCAGTTTCCTCGTGGGTAAAAAGGGACAGAGCTCTAAAGTGTGTATTTCACAAGGTTGTGGTGAGGATTAGAAGCAACAACTTGGGTAAAGAGCCTCCAATAGTGCCTGAGTGTAGCAAATACTCAATAAATACTAGCTATGGTGGCCAGTGTTACTTTTGTGACTCTCACCACCCTCGTCTACCTTTCAATAGGAGACAGTAGAGAAAGTTACGCCAAATAGGAGCCCGAAATAAGCAAACACTAGCAGGTTCTGGGTCTGGTGGAATACGTCAGTTAACGCCCGCTGAAGGCAGACAGCAGTTTGGAGACTCCCTCCCTCTCCTCACAGTGCTCTGTACCACCTGTACGCCAGCCAACAGGATGATCTAGACTCTGCTACTATAAACCAGGGAAGCCGAGGGCAGAGTGAGAGAGAGGCAGCACCAGGCTGAGCTACACAGGGTGCAGGTTCCCTGAGGTGAGAGCAGCCTGGCTACCTGAACTGACGCACCACCAAGATTCTCACAAGTTGATGCCCTTTTATCACCAAACATTCCAAAAGCCAACTGTGGACAGCTGTCCTCTGCCTTCCCTATGGGTCTTGACTCAAGGGTCCCTTCAGGGGAACTGCCCTTAAGGAGATACATTCTGTGTACAGATCAAAAAGACCCTGGAAGGTAACTCCAGGACAGGATCCTCTGGAAGGTTCTAAGAATGTACTCCAGCTCCAGAAGGATTTCTGTAAGTCTGGATCAACTGGTTCAGATCTTGCTAGGGAACATAATGTAGGAAGTCCACTCTCTGAACCAGAGACCAGTGCCAGCATGGACCTACTCTCCCAACACAGCCTCAGACCAGTACCACCCGGAAGGGCTGAGTGGAGCCCCCCGTGGGGAGCTTACCAGCTGCACTGAAAGGAATGCAGCTACAGAGCCTGTGACCCCAAGAGGTTTGCAGCTAACATTCCCCATGCTGATGGGAAATGGGCAGTGAGGCATCAGGGGATGTTCCAAAGGCTCAATAAGAAATCAACTATGGAGCCAAGAAGAGACAACTCAGGAAGTTTAGAAAAAGGTGACCGCATCTCAGCTGGAGTGCAACAGCTTTATAGCTTATTGGTTAAAACCGTAAGTTTTCATTGCAGATTGGATCTTTATGGAACAGTCACTGGCTGCAGCGCTGCACGAATATGGAATAACAGGCAAGAATCACAGGAAAAATTCAGTAAAGGTGACTCTTGGGACTGATATTTTATTACGCCACATTTGATCCTAATCCAAAGGTCAAAACGCAATAGGATTTTCATCTCTACTTCCCCTGGAGCTTCTCCAACCATTATTTAAAGTTAGCCATTCTGAGGACACTAAGATGATTTAAAAATAAGAAGGGTTATTTTGGTAGGGTGTGGCAAATGGAAAGGAAATACACTATCAACACAGACTTAAAAGAAATAGCCGCCTTACGGAGAACACCAGAACTGAAAATAAACTTCACATAAACATAAAATAAACTTTTACAACCAATTTTCTCCTGGTGCTGACTTTTTTCCCCTCTGACTTAAATGTAAGCGAGACAGGACATTGACCGAGATGAGCTTTCACTTGTAAGATAGTAAATGGGACTTCGTAAATCCTGTGCCAAATATAAATAAATCTGAAAATGGTCTTCAGTAAGGTCAAGTTTTCAACAGCATGAGAAGACACTACAGAACCCTGGGCTGTCCAGAAGCACGACGAGATTTCGTGTCCCGCTCACTCTACCTGGCTCAGAGATGAACTGAACAAATATTTGTGGAGTGATGAATGCAATTAATGTCACTGAATTGAACATATAAAAAATGTTGAGACCGCAAAGGGCATAATGCTTTTAAGGCCTATTAAAAAACTAGAATAAGAGGTGACGAGAAAAATAGCAATACATAAAAAAACAAAAACTAGATGAGGCTTAAAGAATTTTATAACTGTACCATTTTTCTTCCCTCCAGCAGATTTTGTCTAGAATGTACACTGATAGCTTCTAGAAAACATAATCTTGGGTGGGCTAGAAAATCTAAGAATTCCATTCCTGAAAGAGTACACACAGAGACATCATACTTTACAGGTCTTTTGATGTCTCAATGCTGGTGGTGATAGTAACTAACACTTATTGACTTCTTTCTGTAAGTGTCAGGTAAAATTTTAATTGCATTACGTGTATTACCTTATTTAATCCTGACAGGAATCCAATTAAGTAAGTTCTAATACTTGGAGCCCTGGTGGTGCACTGGTTAAAAGCTGGGCTGCTAACTAAAAGGTTGGCAGTTCGAATCCACCAGGCGCTGCTTGAAAACCCTATTGGGCAGTTCTACTCTGTCCTATAGGGTTGCTATGAGGCGGAATCGACTTTATGACAACGGGTTTGTTTTTTGTTTTTTTTAATACTAGCCCAACTTCATAGGCAAAGAAACTGAACACAGGAAGTTCACATCACTTGCTCAAGATCACGCAGTGATTAAGTGGTGAAACCAGGATTCAGTACAAGGCCTCCCCTAAGGTAATCTTGAGTGTAAAGTGCGAACTCACACACAGTTCATCTCCTATCTAAACACGGGGACTTAAGAATGCTCTTAATGCTATCCTGACACTCAAGCTCCCTTGAAGAAACGCAGGGGAAAGAAAAACGTCTTCCATAGGAACACACAAAGGAAATGTTTTCTGTTCCACGCTCACGTCCTCAGAGATCTATGGGCCTGTTTACAGAGCAGAGTCCAGCAGATTCCAACAGAATGCTAATGGGCTACGTCGTGTTTCGGATCCCGGTGAAATTCAGATCTCAATGGGCTACTGAAATAACTTACAAAGCCCCATGATTCTCTCTAGCTGAGGCCCAATGTGGCAGGCAGTTCAGTAGCCCTTCTTTCTTTAACCAAAAATACAGTGTCATATGCCACCCTTCAGAATTTCCGAGGTCCTCATGGGCTAAAGCACACAATGAAACAAAGAGCGACAGGTCGTAACACAAGGCAACGTGACCGGGGGAGGGTGTCCCCCCTTCCACGCTCCCCTGCCACCTCCCAGCCCCAGGTGTCTCCTTGGCTTCCTTCATTCCTACAGAAGTAGAAAGCAGATCCCTCCTCCAATATCCAGTCTTCCTTTGCAGCCTACGTCAATGGATCTCAGTGCATGGTCCCCAGACCAGCAGCATTAGCATCACCAGAAACTAGCTAGAAATGCGATTCTCAGGCCTTGCTCAAGAACTACTGAATCAGAAACTCTGTGGGAGGGCCCAGCAATCTGTGTTTTAGCAAACCCTCTGGGTGATTCTGATACATACTAAAATGAGAGAACCACCGGTCTCAAATAAGATCCATAGACTTTGTCTTAGTTACCTAGAGCTGCTGTAACTGAAATACCACAAGTGGATGGCTTCGACAAACAGTTTATTCTCTTACAGTCTAGAAGGCTAGAAGTCCAAGTTCAGGGCGCCAGCTCCAGGGGAAGGCTTTCTCTCTCTGTCTGCTCTGAAGGAAGGTCCTTGTCATCAATCTTCCCTTGGTCTAGGATCTTCTCCACACAGGGGCTCTGGGTCCAGAGCATACGCTTTGCTCCTGGCACTGCTTTCTTGATGATATGAGGTCTCCTGTCTCTGTCCGCCTTTCTCTTTTATATCTCAAAAAAAATTGACTCAAAATACAACCTAATCTTGTAGATTGAGGCCTGACTCGTTAACATAACTGCCACTAATCTCACCTCATTAACATCACAGAGGTAGGATTTACAACGCTTAGGAAAATCACATCAGATGACAGAATCACACAACACTGGGAATCATGACCTAGCCAAGGTGACACACATTTTTTGGGGGGACACAATTCAGTCCATAAAAGACCTGAATCATGGGACCAGAAGAAGGCTGTAGTTCATCTTGTCCAAGTCCTGGCCCCACTTCTGACTAATGTCCGGGCAGGACTCCTAGCCACTTAAATCTCTTCACACCCAGGGCTCCTGTGAGTTCACTAGGTGGGCTGATGGGATGAGCTCAGCCTTCTTGTCCAATTATCTTATCTTGCTCAATCATCATTTCACTCACTGAACCTAAACCATAGGCAGCCCAGATGCCTGAGACCTCAACTTCTCGCAGCCGCTGCCCACATCTTGTGATCTCTCGCAATCTCTTGGACAACGCAGGTGTGTGATAGGTTGCAGGTGACCTCCCTGCCTTGGCACGCCCCTCTGGCAGGTGAGCAGCAGCTCTGGGCACTCAGCATTGTGATTAACTCCTTCTTACCCTTACAGCAAGTGCCTCTGATGAGATGCCTCCCATCAACCGAACTGTCCACTGGGCTTGTCCTCCTGTTTGAAATCACCACCACTGGGGTCCACATCTCCTTCTCAGAGAAAATGGGTCATGTGTTTCTGGCCTGGCAAGCCCCAGTTCCTTTAGAAATTGGAGACTGACAGGCTTAATTTACAAAAGGCCCACTGCTTCTAGGTATGTCTCCAGCATCCAATACAAACAGCCTCATCCAAGCCTGCATTTGGGTCATTCATGGGGGGCTTTTTATTTCTATTCACGTCTCACCAGTAGATTCTCATAACTTGGATTCTCATCCAGAACCGTTTCTGGATTATTTTTTAAAAAATATCTTCTCATCTCTCTACTCCCTGCAGTTATTCCACTCCATTCTCATTTCCCTTCTATAATTAAAAATTAAAAAAGATTAAAATAAGAACCTCTGTACTTTAGGAAGCTGAAGGCTATTCTCAAATGTCAAAGTTTACCTTGGCAAGAAGGTGCAAATGCTCCCAGTGATCCTCATCCAGCTCAACTGCAGAGGTAGATTCTCGACCACTGGGAACCTCACACATTCCCAGATTGGACTTATAATGAAATACCCCACGTGAGTCTGAGAGATGATACCAAAGAGCAACAGAAAGGAGAAGGGAGCCACCTGCTAGGCAGAAGCAACACAAATCTACCCACTTCCAGAAATACAAAGCCTCTCTGTGGTGCAGAAAAAATCTGCAGGACAACCTGTCCTCAAGGGAAGGAGGGACACTGCTCTTCGCAATTCACAACTGCATCATCCCCCACCCCGTCCCAAAATGTCCCACCCAGCTGAGATCTGGCTCATGATCTTTTGGACACTCTCCATGAACTTCATGGAAGAAGAGCCAACAGCCAGAAGAGCCCACAGGACTCCAAAGCGCTCTAGCAAAAGCTGCCAAGCACTAGAGAGATGTATCCCACTGGGTCTTTGCTGTACTCTTGAGAAGGAGGTCAGCCAAGGTCAGGCATGGCCAAGCCCAGGGCAAAAATGTTCAGGATCTGAAGATCCAAGGAAGCCGCTTCAGGGCACGGCAGAATCACTGACCAACCCACTTTGAAGGGAGCAGGTTTCTCATGATCATGTCATCCTCAGAGAAGTTTAAAACTTTCACTAACATAACTCAATGATACCCATTCTCAAAGCAGCTCTCAATAATACCAGCATTCTGTCATCAGCAGAAGTAAATTGGTGGCCAAATCTAATCTAGCCTCATGCTCAGCCACTGCTTTGCTTCCAGAGACCTAAAATCTGTCATGCCAAGGTGGCTCAACATCTCCCATAGTCCCATGCCACAGGACCTTTGCATGTTCTACTGTTTCCTCTCCCTGGAATGTCTTCCCTCCTCTCAACTCCATCTCCCGAACTCCTCATCAGTCCAGCAAACCCCAATTCCATCTCCCAGATTCATCAATCCAGCAAATCCCAACTCAACTCAAACCTCCTGCCTGGCATCCTCCTGGCCCTCTGAGTCTCACACTTAGTACCTGCATGTATTATGGTGCTTATTTATATTACAATTGTTTATTTGTATCCATCTCCCCCACTACACGTTACCTTGCCTTATCCATCTTCACCAAAACCCATTGCCCTCAAGTAGATTCCGACTCATAGCAACCCTACAGGACAGAGGAGGACTGCCTCATAGGGTTTCTAAGGCCGTAAATCTTTACGGAAACAGACTGCCACATCTTTCTCCCAAGGAGCGGCTGGTGGATTCGAACCGCCAATCTTTCAGTTAGCAGCAGAGCGTTAACCACTGTATCACCAGGGCCGCTCAAAGTCTAGAACAACGCCTGGTATACGTAGGACCAGGATTTAATTCACACAGAATAATTAGATCAGAGCCCAGGAAGGTGATCATTCTGGCAACTACCTCAACACGGAGTGTCACACAGTTCATAAGCTGATGGGTGACAGATGCAAACTCTGCCAAAGCCATTGAGAGAGTCACAGAATTTTCAAGGAATAAGACACTCGGGGAACATCTTGTTCAACTTTCCTCTCAGTGCTAGGGTCAGGGAATCTGGCAATTCATGCTTAAGTATCTCTGGTGGTGAGAAACACACCACCCCACGAGACGGCAAATACTGATGTAGGAGACAGCTCAGCCATAAAGACACAGGTGATGAACAGATGAAACGGGCCTATTATTGATCGCTACTCTCTGACCAACCTTTGCTGACGACTATGAGTTACAGTCTCAAGACTGCTAGCATTTATCCCACCTAGCCTTTGCCACAGTGGAGCTAAAGCTAGGAAATTCAAACAATTCATGTTGGAAACAAAGACATTCCTAGTCTTCAGCTGAGCACTCTTTAAAGTATATACGGTATTATACCAATGTCAATTTCCTAGTTTCAATAATGGTTATGTAAGTCACTATCATTGGGGGAAGCTGGGTAAAGGGTACACAGAAACTTTCTGTACTAGCTTTGCAACTTCTTGGGAGTCTTAAACTATTCCCAAATTAAAAAATTAAAAGTAGATAGCTAGGTAGACAAGTAGATAGACAAGTAGGTAGGTAGGTAGACAGGCAGGCAGAGAGACAGACAGACAGACAGACAGATAGACATGGGAGACAGAGTTGCTGCCCTCAGGGTATGTGCCCATAATGAAATGCTTTGGGCATGGACACAGTGAAATTTTTCTGACATCCTTATCATGCTTAAGAACTACTAAAATATATGGCAAACTCCATTACCATTCAATAGTCCCCAGTATTTCTAGCTAAATGGTTTCCAAGATCACTCGCTACCCAATCAGCAACTGTTCCAAAGTGTCATCCCCAGTCCAGCAGCACCAGCATAACCCAGGAACTTGTTAGAAATGCAAATTCCCAGGCCCTACCTCAGGCCTACAGAATCCAAACCTCTGGAGATAAGGCCCAGAAATCTGTTTGAACAAGCCCCCCAGGTAACTCTGCTGTCTGCTCCAGTGTAAGAACTGCTGGTCTGCAGTCACTCAGTGTAGGTTCATTGTCTGCATGACACACGTGGCAATTATCTTGCTACATCTTTGACCTCCACGGCCTTGACACCTCACTCACTGCTTTAGGGTGTCTTGAGGACACAGAGACTCTGATCAGTTTACTGCCAGCTCCCCTAGCCCCACCCCAGCCTGGAGCTACATGCAGTGGAGCATTTCCCTGTTGGTATTCGTCAACCTGGCCCTTCACCAGAATCTAAGGTAACACTGCAGGCTTCCTAGGAAACTAGGGATGGGAAAGTGAATGGACCCACGAGGAACACCAACCATACCCTCTGGGGCACTCTGCACATATGATCTCTGTTAATCCTCACTACAATCCCAAGTTACCTCCACTTTATAGAGGAGGGGCTCCAAGGAGGTAATAAATTTGCCCAGGTACCAGGCTGGTGAGCGCAGGGGTGGGAGTCAGATTCCCCTCATCTGTGGCACAACAGGAGTACCAGCCCCCAGGTCAGCAATCAACAGACAGGCTTTCAGGAGCCATAATCCAGCCCACTGTGCTCAAGCCCTTTAACTTCACTTATGCCTTTAATCCCACCTTCCATTTTCTACTCCTCTCTTTAGGACTGGTATTCCCAAGGGCTTCTTTTAGCCCCTCTGTCCTCATTAAGTCTGGGTGGGGACGGGTGTGGCTGCACTGTTAGCGAGCCAGGATCTGGGAATCCTGCTTGAGCTCTGAGGCTCCTCCCTTAAAGCACATGGGCCCGAGCCCAGCACAGTGTTTGCACGTGGAGGCATTCAACAGATGCCTTTTGAACTACAGGGGCAAGAATATCCATCTCGATGGTATGTCATTCTTTTAAAAAAGACACACCCCATTTATCCAGTGGTCGCTTCTTCTGATCATGAATCAATAACAATTTAATGACAGGGGAGAAGGAGAGAGTATCACATTTTCTTCCATTAAGACCAGCAATCAATCAAGCCTACCCAAATTCCAGCTAACTTTAGCCTGAGATACGGGTTTTCAGAAAGTCTTCCACACTGTAGGAGGTCACTATAAATAAAGCAAAAACAGTTATGTCAACACTGGATTGACGCAAATCTATAAACGGTGGGAACCCTAGAGAGTGGAACTGGGACGTGCCACACCTTTAAATGGGTCTTATCGATGAGCTGGATCTAGAGAAAAATCTCTGTCTGTGAAATATTGCTAAGCTCTTCCAGTTATTAAAAACGTGAAGCTAAAGAAGAATATCTGTGGGAGTAGGGAGAACAGTGATAGTAGGTGTTAAGTTTAAACTTCAGGAGAAAAAAGGATTTCATGGTCAAGTACGTTTGGGAACTGCCCAATTGGGTGTCCTACAGTGAAGTTCCACAGTAAAGAAACCTGTATAATGTGAAATGCAATATGTTCAAAAACTTATTTGAGCACAGAACTTTGTTTTGTTTTCTATTTTTGGTGTAAAATCTGTCAAATGCTTTGAGAAATGCTGGTGTCAAGGATAATATTCTTTATGCTGTCTATGTGACTTAAATAGGGACTTAGGTATCATCAAAAACATTTCCATAAAAATAACCAGCCTGTGCATTGCTGCTGCCAAGCAGATGGCAAAAACATCAGGCACTGTTATGGAGTGAATTGTGTCCCCTAAAAATATATGTTGTAAATCCTAAGCCCTGGTGGTGCGGTGGTTAAGAGCTCGGCCGCTGACCATAAGGTCGGCAGTTTGAATCCACCAGCCGCTCCTTGGAAACCCTATGGGGCAGTTGTACTCTGTCTTGTAGGGTCGCTATGAGTCGGAATCGACCAGAAGGCCAGGGGTTTGGTTTTGGTTTCGTACCTGTGGTTATAATCCCATTTGGGAATGGGTCTCCTTTGTTATGATAGACAGTATTAGCGTAGGGTGTGTTTTAAATCAATCTCTTTTGAGCTATAAAAGAGCAGATTAGGCACAGAGAAGCAGGCAGAGATGCCAGAAGATAGATACCACGCCCCATGAGATCTCCAAGGAACCAAGAAACAGAAGCTGAGAAGATACAAGGACCTTCCCCCCTAGAGCCAACAGAGAGAGAAAGGCTTCCTCTAGAGCTGGTGCCCTAAGTTCAGACTTCGAGCCTCCTAAACTGTGAGAAAATAAATTTCTGTTTGTCAAAGCCACCCACCTGTGGTATTTCTGTTGTCGCAGCGCTAGATAACTAAGAACTGTGATGGTTAATGTTACGTATCAACCTGGCTAGGCCATGACTCTCAGCGGCTTAGCAGACACTGTGTAATCACCTTCCATTCTGTGATCTGCTGTGAACAGCCAATCAGTTCACAGGGGAGTTTCCTTGCAGGTGTGTGTCTTGCCTCCAGCATATACATGGATGTTTCGGCAAAGCTTGCTCTCCTTCTAGACCCTGTACTCTTCCTGTCGCCTGACCTCAGGTTCTTGGGATTCAAGCCTGCAAAATTCTCTAGCCTGCCACCTGACCTGCAAATTTTGGATTCGTCAACCCTGTGAGCCAGCAGAGGCCTCCAGCCTGCTGCCTGACCTGCAGATTCTGGGTGTATCTGCCCTGCCACTACGCGCCAGCAGGGCTTTTCAGCCTGTTGCCTGAGGCAGGGATTTATGACTTGCCAGCCCTCACAATTGCACGAGCCCTCTCCTTAAAGTAAATTTCTCTCTATATATATCTATATACGCTTCACTGGTTTTGTTCCTCTAGGGAACCCAGACTAAGACACTTACCATCAGGAAAGGTGTGTGAAATCAAGCCAAGCCTAGGATTTGCTGTTTACAAGGCTGGACTTCAGATGGGTGCAATGGAATTAGAGGACAGCACCAATAACCATGGAATCCCTGGGTGGTGCAAATAACTAACACCTCTTGGCTTCTAACCAAAAGGTTGCAGGTTTGAGTCCACCCAGAGGTGCCTTGCAAGAAAGATCTGGTGATCTACTTCTGAAAAGTCGGCCCCTGAAAACCCCATGGAGCGCAGTTCTACTCTGACACACACAGGAGTTGTCATGAGTTGGAGTCAACTTGATGGCAACTGAAAAATATGAGGAATAAGGTGGTTAGCAGGACTATCTTCATTTAACCTCACTGGGGAATAAACAGGCCTTCACCCCAATTATACTCAAAGATTAGCTTTTCATATTACTCTGATACATGTGGGGTCGCCATGAGTTGGAGTCAACCTGGCAACAACTGGCACCAACGACCAAAGCCACCATCCGGCGGGAACACATAATGGCGATAACACTGACCCAGCAATGCTACATCTAGGAATTTACCCTCTAGAAATGACAGCCAGGTTCCCAGAGACATTCACTGCTGCGTGATAGTAACAGGGAGGGAAGGAGAAAGAATGGAATATTCAACAACAGAAGATGAGTAGGAAGGACGACAGCAGGTCCAGGATGGGAAGTGGGATTCTCTGCCCTGCAGAGGCTCCAGGTCAAGTAAAGCAAAGTGTGGGCTGAATAGGACCTCAGGAGAGCTTATCGAAAATGCACCGTTTCAGTCCAAGATTTAGTTACAACGACCCCAAACTGGGTAGGAAGCAGGGAGTTGCTTGCTGCCCTCTCTGGAGACTTAAAACCTTACAAGGTAGGCCCTTCTCGGGTGACCGTGTATTTCACATGACCTAACAGGTTATGTTATGATATTATGTTATGATGACAACTGAACAGAATATATTTGTTATTCACCACTGTCCTAGAACACCTCGGACAACATATAAACATTAACTCAAAATGGATCACTGACTAAACGTGAAGGCTAATGCTGTGAACTTTTAGTAGAATATTTTGGGCGTAGGTTCACCTCGGACATAGTCCAGCTTCTTCTGTATCCCATGAACATTTATTGAGTAATTAGTCAAAGTCAGTTACTCTGCTTGGCATTGGGAATAGGGAGAGAAACGAGACAGTCCCTTAGGCCAGAGTCTCAGAATCTCTTAGTTCTTTATGGCTTTGTTGTTAATAAAATGATCCCAAATCTCTTTGAATCCATGTATGTTTTTTGCCACTATTACTTTGGCTGTAAGCTAAATCTATGGAACTTTTTTGTACATTTGTTGATCAGGTAAGGACACAGATCTGCTATACGCTAACATTTTTCTACAAAGCTGGCAGAAGGATATCAAGCCAGGGAAGTATAAGATGAAAGAAAGGAACAAATGTTAGGTTCAGGAGGGTCTCATGGAGAGGCATCACTGTTTAGTCCACACCAATACATAACTTCCAGTGTGGGACAAGAGTCCACCAGCTATGGTTCCAGGTAAAAGGACTGTAACAATCAACTGGAGGGGACTGGCATAACAGGAAGGCAGTAAAACACCCACTTAGCCTCCTTGTGGCCAACATCCTGGTTACCATGGCTGCTGATAAGGAGCAACATGGGCTGGTTTGAATGTCTTCTCCTTTATTTTCCCAACGTTTCTCAGGGAGAGGTGAAAAAATGGCTAAAAGGTCAGCTACAGAGGAAAAAAGGAATAGAAACAAAGAGTGTGGTGAGCTCACTAATGGAGTAACCAACCAGAGACCCAAAAGGTGCGGCCTGGAGGAAGCAGGAAGTGGGGGTGGGGGGACAGACGGACAGATGTCTGTGACTGCTGGGTGACTGGCTGCCTGGGCTACAGGCACCTGCGCTGGCCCCAGCACCTCAGACAGGCTCTCTGCTCTGAGAATAGGAGGAACTCCACCAGGAGAAGAGCTGCAGGCAGAAGACCCCAAGAAAGGCGGATGCTGCCTTTCCCAGGCGTACCACACAGGTGGGGAGCATTACCTGTGGCACACAGGAAGTGCGTCTACCCTGGCTTAACCCCAGGAAGTGCTTATCCAGGAACACTGCTCCTTTACTTCATCCGCCCTCCAAAGCCTCCAAGCGTCAATGGGGTGACAAGTGAGACCCTGGAGGGTTTGTCCTTGAGCCCATGGGGGAGGGGAGCTGGCACTAGGAAGTGTGGCCTCTTGAGCCCCAAGGAAGGTTTTACTCACCCACTCAGCCCGTCACCCTCTAATCACGACCCCAGAATTCCTACAACGTCACCAAAAGTCGAGCGGATAGTTTGATCGACAAGAGGTCACCAGCAAACTGGACTCGCTAACATGCCAGCTGAAAGCGCCGGTGCTGGCATTTTCATCATCTGGAGCCCTGGTGGCGCAGTGGTTAAGAGCTCGGCCGCTAGGCAAAAGGTCGGCAGTTCAAATCCACCAGCTGCTCCTTGGAAACCCTATGGGGCGGTTCTGCTCTGTCCTACAGGGTCGCTATGAGTCGGAATCGACAGCGACGGGTATCTCATTAACAATTTTTACATTGATTACATGTTAAAATGATAATAATTTTGCTACACTGGGTTAAACAATCTACATTATTAAAATGAATATAACGGCTTTTTACTTTTTCAGTTCGGCTACTAGAAAATCTACAGTTACCTAAGTGACTCATGTTGTATTTCTGTTGGACAGCGGTACCTTAGAGTTTCCATTGTGGGGACAAGTCCTCGTCCTGGGTAGAAGAGAAGGAGGCACCACCACCTTGGGGCCAAGGTAGGGTGTCCCCTTCACTGTAAACCAAGTCCCCGTACGTCTCTCCCCTTGCCTGCAGGCCCCGGGCCTCCCTGGCAGCCCCAGAGCTGAGCTCCTGCGCAAGGCAATTGCTGGGTACAGTTTTTCTCAAAGATTCAGCCTTGAACCATTTCCTGACATTGTTTGGTTCACTCCCTCCTTCCTTCCAAGGCAGGTGAAGCAAGCTGGGGGGCGGGGGGGGGGGGTGGCGGGAGGTGGGGGGCGCGTGCCACGGGAACGCGTGTGCGGCTCCACAACCACCATCTGGTGGGTCTTTGTTTTGCTTTGAAACAAAATTGCAAACACAAATCACCAAGGGCTATCGAGAGGTGGTGAGGACACCTGCTTGGAAATTCCACGCAGTGCTTTTGCAAATTTTCCAGGGTGCTGAGCTTAGCACATTACAAGCTATATCTCATTTTACCCTCATAGCAGTCCTGTGGGTTAATCTCTGCCTCCTGCCTCCTCCCTGCTAAATTCATACCCAGTGAGAGAGATTATCCAAAAAGCAACTGCTTCTTTATTCGTGCAAGACCCCAAACTGGCTACGTGGTTATGGGGCACGTGTGTGTGTTCGTATAGTCATGCCCATCAAATCGTTTCTAGTTAAGAAAAGTCTCATTCATTACGACAAAAAAAAAACCAAAAACCAAAAAACTCCTTTCACGTTCAGTCTATTCTCTCTTTAATCAAAAAACAAACAAATCTGTTGCCATCAGGTCAATTCCAACTCGTAGTGACCCTTAGGACACAGCAGAACTGCCCTATAGGGTTTCCAAGGAGTGGCTGCTAGATTCAAACTGCCAACCTTTTGGTTAGCAGCCGAGCTCTTAACCACTGCGCCACCAGGGCTCCATTATCTCTTTACTCCTCCTGAAATGGGCAGTAAAAAGGACTACCACTGGAACCTCGTCCATCACTTGACAAGCATTTTGGGGGTCCTATCCCACAAGATATGAGGCAGTGGTGGTTCTGCGTTAGAATTCTCACCTTCCATGCAGCAGACCTGAGTTCAATTCCCAGCCAATGCACCTCACACGCAGCCACCACCCATCTGTCAGTGAAGGCTTGAGTGTTGCTATAATGCTGAATGGCTTCAGCAGAGCTACCAGACTAAGACAGACTAGGAAGAAAGGCCTAGTGATCTATTTCTGGTGAATCCATGATCGGCAGGTCAGACAGCAGGCCTCTGGCTCACAGGCTGTGAAGACCAACAAATCCCAAGATGGGCAGGCAAGACAGCAGGTTAAGCTGCTAGCTCAAGTCCCAAGGCCAGATAAACAGGAGCCAGCTGCAGGATCCAGAGTGAGCAAAAGTCCCGGAGCCTTGCCTAAAAGTCCACATACGCAGGCCACACTCCCAAAGAAACTCCCTTTCAACTGACTGGCTACTCACAGCAGATCCCATCACAGAAGTGATCACATTGTATCAGATTTCATCATGGGGGTGATTACATCATTATATAACTGCCAAACTACATCCTAACTGCCAAACCACCGAGAGTCATGGCCCAGCCAAGTGGACACACAACTTCAATGATCACGCAAGGCACGGCCAGGGTGACAGTGATGAATGTCCCATGCGCCCTGCCCTCAAAAAGCCTACGTTCTAACAGGAGCTAAAACCCAAGAACACCAATATAGGTGGGAAGGTGCTAAGGCAGCTGAGGTCCTGCGGTAGCATGGGGCCTGAAGGCCCACAGCCAACCTGGGGAGTGACAGATAAGATGGGACAGCACAACCAGGGAGGTGGGCAGTCACCCTGGGGGAGGGGGCCTCGCAGCTGGGCCTGGAGAGGGAAGTTTCAAAGGGGATGACGTGGTGGGAAGGGACAACAGGAAAAATTGATGAGACAGGAGAGCATGGACGTGCCTGACTCCGAAGCCACGGGGTGTGGTATACGTTCTTCTGCAGACCAAGCGTTCCTTGAAGGCCAGGGCTGTGTCTTGCTGGTCTCCATCTCCCCAGGGCTTGAGACAATGTCCAGCACACAGCAGGTGCTCAATAATTAAAGTGGGCACACATAATTGCCACCCAAACTGGGACGCTTGGAGTGTGAAAGGGGGAACTATTAACAACCATGCTGGGCAACAGCATAAACAAGGGCTGCCCGGGCATGCCTGGCCATCTGGTCACTCTGTCAGTGGTGCGTGTAGAAGTGAACTGAAAATAGAGAAGCATGGGGTGGGAGGCCGCATCTGAAAACTGGCCAAGTCAGATCATGGCCCAAACGCAGGTGTGAAATAACCTTGAGCTTCTCAAGGCTGAGGCTAGGTCTTTTTCATCTTTGTTTCTCCTGCACCTAGCACAGAGGCTAGAATCTAGCAGGTTCTCCACACGTGTGGTGAGCTGAATGCACGCACCAGAGTTCAAGATCCTCAAAAGACGATTAAATGGCAATTATTTTTTAAACACCGATGCCAAAGACATACCAGGAAGACACAGGCCTGCTCGTCAAGATCAAAGAGTAGGAGACAGAACGTACATTCCCCCAAGACTCTCCTTGCCCCGGGCTCACTGACCCACAGCTGAACTTCCCACCAGCCACAGAGCACGTCCGATGTGGACACATATGTACAGAGGCCACCGTGAGTTCACGTTCTGAGGCTAAGACAGAAACCCAAGGACCAATTCCACCCGAAACAGGCCTTAAAGAGCCAGGGTTTTCTCTTCCTCAGATTGACTGGTTAATGATTAATTACAGCAGCCATCATTTTTGGGGGGCCACCGTGTTAAAGTTATGCAATCTGTTCACAGTTACGGAACGATTTAGTCACAGAATGGGATTCATACCTAAGACCCTGTTGTTAATCAGCTGAGATCTTGAATAAATTAAATGCTCTGAGTCTCAGACACCTCAAATCTGATGGGGATTTTAATTTTATTTATTTATATATATATATATATATATATATATATATATACACACACACATATATATACATATATATACACACATGTATTATTACAGAGTCCCTGGGTAGGGCAAATGGTTAACATGCTCGGCTGCTAACCAAAAGGCTGGTGGTTTGAGTCCAACCAGAGGCACCTCAGAAGAAAGGCCTGGAGATCAGCTTCTGAAAAACCAGCCATTGAAAACCCTGTGGAGCACAGTTCTACTCTGACACACATGGGGTCGCCAGGAATCGGAGTTAACTCAACGGCAACTGGTTTTATACATATTTTTGTATCTACATAATATATAATTAGATCTCATTGAGTTCTCATAAAGAGTAAATGAAAAGCATGCATGTAAAAACACCGAGCACATGTAAATGCTTCATAAATGATAGCTGTTAATGTTCCTACGAACTTTCTTTTTTCACTTTATTCTCGTCTTTTTTAAAAAAACTGAACTGTGTTTTAGGTGAAAATTTATAGCACAAATTAGTTTTCCATTCAAAAACTTATACACAAATTGTTTTGTGACATTGGTTGCAATCCCCGTCGAACTTTCTTCTTTTTATCTACACGGTCCCTAACGCACTTAGAAAAAGAAGCAACTTTCTGTCACCGTCTTCCACAAATCTCGTGGGTTGCATGTGAACACGCTGCTCCTCGGATCCACCACTATTCCACCTCTAATGGTGAGGGGCCAGTCTGTCATGAGGAGACATCAAAGGCCTCCTGCAGGCACTGCTTGGAAGGGGTGGGTTTCCTAGGCACCTGGGCTTCCCTGGCTCTCGGAATGTGGTAAGCCTTCTCTTCCATCTGGAACATACTCACTACAACAGGCAAGCTCCCTATCCTGGAAAAGTGGGCATCTTCCAAGAGGCTGGTACCCACTGCAAGTTGCCTGGGAAGAAAATGGCGGCCAGTACTTTCTCACCAATGCAAGAACCCCGCAATCTCTAAGCTGGTTTCTGTTCTCAGCCCTGAGGGAGCAGACCTGGGGAAAGCAGAAGCAAAGCCACTTAAAATCATTCTGCTTAATAAGAACTTGTACTTCAAGCAGTTCCTAGTCTTGGGTGGGGGTGGGGGGAGTAGATTTCTGGCATGGCCACGCCCAGAACATTCCAGGAACGTGACAACTGCTGAGGAAGTGATCTTTGAATTGACTGCTGACAACTGCCCCTCAAGGAACCGGCCGGGGAATTGAGAAGACATTACAGCCCCAACACCTGCCCACCCACTCCTCCTTCAGGGGCACGCCCTTTACTCACAAACATCTAAGAGGGCCAAGGAGTCCAAGGGTGGCACAGATGGTTAACTCACCCAGCTGCTAAGTGGAAGGCTGGAGGTTCAAGTCCACCCAGAGGTGCCTCAGAAGAAAGCCTCAGAGATCTACTTCGGAAAACTCAGCCATTGAACTGTATGGAGCACAGCTGTACTCTAACACACGTGGGCTGCCATCAGTCAGAACCAACTTGATGGCAACTGGTTTAGTTTGGAGCGAGCCAGTGAGCTGCACAAGGGTACAGTGCAGGCAGAGCTTCCCTGACTTGGAATATGGGCCCATATTCCCATGGGTACATGTGGATCCACTGATGTGGAGCTTTCGAGGTCAGTGCGAGGGGAGTGGCTCTGCCCCTCCCAGGCCTACCTGCTTCTGACTCCTGGCTCAACAGCCACTGATGGTCTCCATCCCTCGCCTCTTCACCTGTAACTTCTGGTCCTGTTTCTTCTAGCTCCTTGCTTCACAGAACGTGGTCCATGGATCATTAGCGTCATTGGCATCACCTGGAAGCCTGTTACGAACGCAGACGCTCAGCCAGCCCCAGACCAGCTGAATCAGAGCCTGCATCGGAACAAGGTCCCAGGTGATTCATGCGCACGGTAACGTCTGAGGAGCTCTTGGAAACTGGCTCATGAAGATAACCGAGGCGCCCTGACTCGCTCTGTTCCAGGTGGAGGAGGGACATGTCAGCTGGGAGAGCTGCATCACCATCTGCTCCCTTCTCGTCCCACGTGCATTTACCTGTTCATACTTTCTATTTTCTTTTCACCATCTGCTTCTTATCACTAAAAAACAATTCCCTGAACTCCTATGAAGTAAGTTCTCAACGCGTTTCAAACAGAGGCAGTTGAGGAGAGTAAAGATTTGAGGGAGTGGCTGGGCAAGGAGAAATAAAAGGGTCCCCGTATTTACCGGACCCCTACTATGAAGTCAGGAGCCTGGGTGATGCAAGCAGCCTGCAATCGGCTGCTAATCTAAAAGCTGGCAGTTCAAACCCACCCAGCGGCTCTGCAGAAGAAAGTCCTGGCGATCTGCTTCACCAAAGATCACAGCCAAGAAAAAGTCCTAGGGAGCAGTTCTACTCTGTAACACACGGTATTGCCACGAGTCCGAATCAGAGGCAACGTTCTTTTTTTTTTTTTTTTTTTTTACTATGAAGTCAGTATTATTCTTCCCATTTTCAGCTAAGGAAACTGAAGCTCAGCAATAAAGGTGAAGCAACTTGCCCAAGACCGCGTGGCTAACCATGGACAGATCCAGCCTCGCTGTTCTTTAACAGCAAAGTGCTTCACAAACAGGGAGCTGGAAAAGCCAACTCTCCACCCAGCCCTGGCAAGAGCGTCAGCAGGGATTGGCTTTGTATACTACAATTCCATAATACATTTCAAACCTTAAAGTGCCCTCCCCTTTGACCCAGCAATTCCAGCTCCATCCTTGATGCTGTTGTTTTTCATATAGTCTTATACCACTGAGAAGAAAATAGAAAACAGGATTGTGGCATTCTTTGAATGATGGACCAACTCAGGGTGAACAATCCAACCTTCTTTGTTCTAATTCTGTTTCTTCCCATTGTACATGGTCTGTGTGCCTTACGTGTGGACAGAGATTCGAGCGTGATTGTTCCAAAAGAGAGAGATGATGTGCCGGGGCAGTCTTCAAACTCAGGATTTATGGTTATGTATGGATCCCTGGTGGCAAGGTGGTTAAGAGCTCAGCTGCTAACCAAAAGGTTGGCAGTTCGAATCCACCAGCTACTCCTTGGAAACCCTATGGGGCAGTTCACCCTACCCTATAGGGTCGCTATGAGTCGGAATTGACTGGACGGCAATGGTTTGGTCGTTGGGTTTGGTATGGTAATATAGTGAAATGGTCGATTTGACCTCAACCCAATAATGTGTGTTTCCATTTGGTTTCTGAGGCTCGATTTGTGTGAACAACACCCTGTAAAGACTCCGTGTTCTATTGAGGCAGGAGCTGTGGGTTGCCAACCTAGTGTGCACCCCTCCTTCTTTAACAACCACACTTCAATATCTACACTGTCCAATATGGCAGCCACCAACCACATGTGGCTATTTAAGTCTAAATTCAAATTAGAAAGTCAAAATTCAGCTCCTCAGTGGCACCAGCCACATTTACAGTGTTCAGTAGCCACATGTGGTTGGTGGTCAGCCACACTGGATAGTACAGACACAGAATATGTCCACCATCACAGAAAGTTCCACTGGATGCCACTTCTCTGTACTGTTAGACGGTTTGCAAGATGTCCGGCTAAACTCTGTCTTCCAAGTTGTCTTAAGATATGGTGATCAATGAGTTGTAAGTAGAAGTCACTGGGTGGTACAGTGAAACCTGTGAGAACCGGAACTCGATGGGATGCCTTTTTTTTCCGGGCCTCGCAAGTTTTCCGCCTTTGACAGGATGCGGTCTTACCACTTTTCTAGCACTCATTTTTGTAGAAAATATTTGCGTTTTCCTTCTCTGACAGGTTTCTGCCTTACACAGGCTCCAGCTCTCACAGGTTTAAAGAGGCATTAATCAGATGGCAGGAGCCCTTTTCCCCTTCCCTCTTCTTCCTGCAGGGAAAGAAGACACAATGGCTGGAACTCAGCAGCCATCTTAGGACCATGAGGAAAAGATGCTCCAAGTGTTGGAGTGCCTCAGAGCTCAGTTCTTGGTCCCCTTCTCTTCTCTATCTCCCTCACTCCCTTGATGATATCATGGCTCTAAATGCAATCAATCTGCTGATAACTCCCAAATTTATACCTTCAGTCCAGACCACTACTCAAACGGCACATTCATATATACACATCTCCATCTCAATGTCTAACAGGTCCCTCAAATTCAACAGGTCCACAAACGAACTCTTGTCCATCCCTTTAAAACCTGCTCCTCCTGCAGTATTCTCTAATGACAACTCCATCCTTCCAGCTGCTCAGGCTGAAAACCCTGGAATCATCTTTGACATCACATTCTCTCGTGCCTGACAATCGATCCCTCAGGAATTCCTCCTGGATCCATCTTCAGATGAAGCCGAATTTGACTGTCTCATCACCTACTCTACCACCCGAGGTGGGGCCACCAGTCTCTCTTCCTTGGCTCGCTCTGTTAGTCTCCTAACCACGTCCTTGCTTTTCTGTTCCACGTCCTGTGGTCCATTTCAACATGGTGACCAGGGGATCCTTTAAGATGGAAAAGTCACAGCTCTACTCAGAATCCTCACATGGCTCCCATCTCACTCAGGGTAAAAGCCAAAGTCCTTCCAATGGTCTGTGAGGCCCAACATGAAGATCTGCCCCTCACCACTGCCACCCTTCCCTCACTCAGCTCCAGCCGCACCAGCCTCCCTGCTCCTCCTCACACACACAGAACACGTCAGGGCTCCATGTGGACACCTGCCCCAGGGATCTACTTTGCTAAGTCCCCACCTCCTTCTAGTCTTGGCTCAAATCTCACCTTCTCAGTGAGGTCACCCTGACCCCCACTTCCATCTGCTTCACCTTGCCCTATTCTCTTTTTTCCCATAGCTCTCGTCACCTCCTAACACACTGTAATTCATTATATCTATTGTCTGTCTCCTTCCACTGGAACATAAGCTCCCAGAGTGTACAGATATCTGTCAGTTCACTGATGATGCCCAGGGCACAGTAGGCACTCAATGGATACTTCTGGAACAAATAAAAGATTAAGAGCATCACATCCTTAAGCCGCTGAACCGACACCACCAGCAACCGCTCTTCCTCCAGAAGTCTCAGTCTGTGAGAAAAGTTCATCTTTATGTGCTTAAGCCCCTGTAGTCAGGGCTCGATCCCTGGCAGCGGAGTGGAATTCCTAACTGATGCTTCTGTGAAAGTGAAGGGTGTTAGTTTTGTTCTCAGATTGCAGTGGTAACTGGGAGCTCCTTGCAGACACCACAGGACTGGAAGCCTTCCTAATGATCCAATTCATCACCTTCCAGGAGCTGGAACGTGCCTTTGCTCTGGAGAGCAGAGAAGAGGGGTGGTAAAGCAAGTCGCCCGACTCTGATAATCACCTCCTTCGTCCACTGAAAGACCCAAAGGGCTCCAACAGGCATGTGTGCGCTGACTACATTATTCACAGCAGCCAAAAGATGGAAACCACCCACTTGTCCATCATCAGTGGCGGAGAAACACAGCGCAGTACATACCACGGAGCGTAACTCAGCCATAAAGCCAAATGAAGTTCTGCTACACGTTACGACACGGACAGACCTTGAAAACAGTACGCTGCGGGAAATCAGTCAGACACGAAGGGACGAACAGTGTATGATCCCACTTGTACGAAATATCTAGACTAGGCAAATGCACAGAGACCAAACTTTATTAGTGGTAATGAACCAACCAGGGGCTAGGGGAAGGGGAAAACGGGAGTTATAACTGCAGGGGTCCTGAGTTTCTGCTGGGGTGTTGGATATGGGGAATGAGCAGTGCTGATGGTAGCAAAGTATGGTGAATGAAATTAACGTCACTGGATTACACATTTAAAAATGGTTAACACAGCAAATTTTTTGTCACATGTATTTTACCACAATAAAATATTTTTAAAACGTATATCCTTCACTGGTGTTGGATATACATATATGATAAGTATATATGTGTTTATATACATATATGCACATACATACACATACATACACATTATGTATATTATACGTATGTGTATACATATATGTGCATGTATATTATATGTACACATGTATACAAACACACACACATATATACCCATATAGTGTATGTATGTGTGTGTATATATACGTGTGTGTATATGTGTGTATATATACGTGTGTGTATATGTGTGTATATATACGTGTGTGTATATGTGTGTATATATACGTGTGTGTATATGTGTGTATATATACGTGTGTGTATATGTGTGTATATATACGTGTGTGTATATGTGTGTATATATACGTGTGTGTATATGTGTGTATATATACGTGTGAGTATATGTGTGTATATATACGTGTGTGTATATGTGTGTATATATACGTGTGAGTATATGTGTGTATATATACGTGTGTGTATATGTGTGTATATATACGTGTGAGTATATGTGTGTATATATACGTGTGTGTATATGTGTGTATATATACGTGTGAGTATATGTATATATTTGGAGCCCTGGAGGCACAGTGGTTAAGAGTGCAGCAGCGGGAATCCACCAGCCGCTCCTTGGAAACCCTATGGAGCAGTTTCACTCTGTCCTACAGGGTCCCTATGAGTCAGAATCAACTTGAGGACAACAGGTTTGGCTTGTTTTAGTTTTTGTTTCAAAAAAGGATTTGAGGGGAGCAAAGCCACTGGTTTAGAACCACTGTCCTTCCCTCTGCCAACCATAATGTCTCCTGCAGCAGTGCCAAATGCAGGTGACCAAGAACTCCTCATTCCACCCGGGAAAGAAAGCAATGGCCCAAGGCGTTGAGACCAAGCCGAGCTGATGAAGGACATCAGCTTCCGTGTGGATCAGGCACCACCTCCTTCCATTCCTGATCTGCTCTCCAGCTATGCACACACAGCCTCCCAGAGGCTTCCTTCCAGTGTGGTCTCTGCTGCCCAGCCTCCAGCTCCTTAGTGACATCCATGTAATCAGAGCACATCATAGGAGGAGTTTTAAAACTGCGTCCCACATATTAATGCTACTCACCCAGTCTTCCCTCTTCCCCTGCCCTAGCTTCCAGCAGCCCTTTAACCAACATGCCAGCCACCCGTGCTACCTGCAGCCCAGAAGAGCCTGCCAAAGACGGAGAACAATCTCCCGTTTTCCTTGGGCACCTCATGGCTCAGACCCCTTGGCCATTGCTGATAACTGAGAAGTCCATCTTCTTCCGGACACAAGGCCTAGGCCACCTCAGGGACCACCAGGGCCCTACCATGCGGCCCTCCCAGTGGTCCTAACAAACCCACAACTAAGACACTGTGATCTGGGACAGGGAGGTTCCCCGGGTGGTGCAAATGGTTAAGCATTCGGCTACTAGCTAAAAGGTTGGCGGTTCGAACCCACCTGGAGGTGCCTCAGAAGACAGGCCCGGCAAACTTCTTCTGAAAGGTCACAGCCTTGAAAACCCTGTGGAACAGTTCTACTCTGCGCACAGGGGGCCTCCATGAGTTAGAATCAACTTGACAGCAACTATGGTCTGGGGCAGGGTAGGGGAGCTCACGCCAGGAGGGGTCATTTCATTAATGCTCAATTACTCTGCTCAGGTGGGGCTGTCCCCCTTCCCAATGCAGGCTGAGGGTCTTCCAAAATGGGAAAGCAAACTGATATTAAAATCCTATAAAATCCAGATAAAGTCAGTTTGGAACTGATATTTACAAGATGCCCTGGACAGGTTAAATAAATCAAGAGATAGCCTTCCAGAATATAGTCAATATCACTTAAATGTGTAAGTAAAAAGTTTTGAAATGGTGTTTAAATAAAATATAAATAAATAAATAAATAAACAAACAAAGGAGACTAAAGAGGTACAATAGTCCACTGACAAGGTCCAGAAGACAGAAGGGGACAAGGAAGCCCCCGGGTGATAGGCAACACAAGGTGGAGTAAGGATATTCTTGATGTGCTGTGAGATTGTTAACCATTGTCATAGGGCAACATGTGTAGTAACTGTTAAATGAAAAACTATTTTGTTCTGTAAGCCTTCATCTTAAGTGAGAATAACAGCACAGTTGGAAGAGCGTAGTCAATGTCACTGAACTGTGAATGTAGAAAATTTTGAAACGGTGTATCTTTGGCCATCTGTAATTTTCATCAAAAAAAAAGGTTGAGAATTTAGAGGCTTAATACGTTGTGGGGTTGTTAACCAATGTCAAAAAAAACAACATGTGTACTACTATTTCATGAGAAACTATTTGCTCTGTAAGCTTTCACCTGAAGTACAATAAAATATATATTAAAAAAAAAAAAAAAAAAAAGAGATAGCCTTCCAACAGGAAGCCACGTAGCTGTGAACAAGAACAGGCAATGCACTGATGTGGAACAGTCTCCAAAATCCACTCTTTAAAAATCAGCTTGATTGAGATACAATTTACATACAAAAACATTCACCACTTTTACGTGTTCGTTTTGATGAGCTTTAACAAATGTGTTCAGTCATATAACCACCACCGCAATCAGGATCTAGCATATTTTCATCACCCCCAAAAGTTCCTTCATGCCTCTCTGCAGTCAGTTCCCACCCACCACCCCCAATCCCTGCCCCTGGAAACCACTGATCTGCTTTCTGTCTCTTTAGTTTGCCTTTTCTAGAACGTTACATAAATGAAATCACACAGCACTGGCCTTTCACATCTGGCTTCTTTCGCTGAGCAAAGGCTTTGGAGATTCTCATGGTATTGCGTCTAACCACAGTTTAAACCTTTTTATTGCTGGGTAGTATTTCAGCACAAATCCACCTTGGAAGAAGTACAGCCAGAATGCTCCTTAGAAGCAAGGATGGTTTGGACATGTTATCAGGAGGGACCAGTCCCTGGAGAAGGACATCATACTTGGTAAAGCAGAAGGTCAGCAAAAAAAGAGGAAGACCCTCAGCGAGATGGACTGAGGCAGTGGCTGCAACAGTGGGCTCAACATACCAAGGATTGTGAGGATGGCGCAGGACCGGGCAGGGTTTCGTTCTGTTAGACAATAGGGTCACTGTGAGTTGGAACCAACTTGACTGCACCTAACAACAACAAAGTATTTCATTGTATGAATTTATTAAAATCTGTTTACCCGTTCTACAGTTGGACTTTTAAAAAAGAAAATAAAAAAAGTAAGTTGCACAACAGTGTGTCCACAGCCTGGTACCATCTGTGTAAAACAGAGAGGAGTCTATTTATTAACAAACTCCCGAAAGATACACCAGAAACTGGAAGCATGGTTGTCTTCGGGAGAGGAGTATAGTGGCTACAAGATTCCCTTTCTTTGAATAGCTTTCAGGATACCTTAAATATTTTTAACTGTGCATATACTGGAGCCCTGGTGGCACAGTGGTTAAGAGCTATGGCTACTAACCAAAAGGTTGGCAGTTTGAATCCACCGGCCTCTCCTTGGAAACCCTACGAAACAGCTCTACTCTGTCCTACAGGGTGGCTAGGAGTTGGAATCAACTTGACGGCAGTGGGTTTGGGTTTGGTGCATACACTACCAATTTAAAAAATAATAATAATGTAAAAAGTTTTAAGAAGACTCCCTACGTCTAAGGTCTGTATCCTTTTTCCCAAATCCTGCAACTTCTCTAGGTATTTCTTTTACTGATCAAAGTGACCAAGCACTTTAGCATGTTATTTTCCAGATAAAAGGGGAAGCTTCACTGTCTTCCTTTCCTCTCCTCCTCACACAGATTTCTTATTTACTCCAACTTAATCTTCCTTCCTTAACGATCTGCTTCCCAAACTTTGACAAGATACGTCCCTGGAAATTGGTTTCCAGTGGATTCGGACACTTTGCAAACTCACAGCACACTGGGTGATTGATGTCAGTGTCCTAATGACTGAAGCATTTTGTCGGATGTGAAAAATGGAAACGAACTGAACTCCTGGACAGAGCCCAAAGCATGATCTCAGAGGCAACCTGGTCAGCAGTGGGATGCCTGTCCTTTGTCTGGATGTGCGTCTGTCCTCACAAGCAATGAAGGAGCTGGGGTCACTTACAAGTTCTCTTGCAAAACCCTTCAGGCACTCGGGAGAAAAATCTCACGGCTATCTGGAGCTATTCCCTTGTCTAGGGGGGAGGTTTTTCTATTAATCCTCATTATCGGGCCCTCTTGACAGCGTGTGGTACATGGCTCTGCTCAGCAAAAGTCTTCCGAAGGCCTTTGGAGGGTGTCACCGTAGGGAATGACATCACTGACCCCTAACTCCTCCTGGCCTGGGCTTCTCCCACAGCCCCTGTACTGGACTCAAACCTGCCGACAGGGTTTCCCAGCTCTGAAGAGGCTGCTCTTCTGCCCATCACACATAAGCACCTGCTCTCACAAAGGGTCTTGGCAGTATGTATAGAGGATGGAGCACAGCTCTCCCCGAGGTAAACGCACGTACACCAGAAAACAACGGAGTGACAACAGGATGCTTGCACTTCCTCGGTGGCATAGGCCACGCATCCTCAAATCTCTTCTCCACTGTCTCACGCCGTCACCTCCCGTCAGGAGGTCCACAGAGCAGGCCCCAGCCCAGATCGGGGCCCCCTGGGACACCACACTCCAGCTGACACCATCGGTCGGTTCAGAAAGGCTCAGCATGACAAGCGTTTATTCTGTGCTAGGGCCCTGGGTGGCATGGACGGTGTGGCCTCAACCACCAACTGAAAGGTTGAAAGGAACTCACCCCGCACACCACGGAAGAAAGGCCTGGCGATCTGCTTCCATAACAATTACAGCCAAGAAAACCGTATGGAGCTCAGCTGCACTCTGTAATACATGGGTTCACCAGGAAGTGGCGCCACCTCAGTGGTAACAGGTTTGGTGTCTTTTTGGTTTATTATCCACAAATCAGGAGCCGGACAACATGGAATTAGCTCCAAGAAGACAGGAAGAACATGCTGATGGAGTACCCCAGGGCAGTGACTGGCACTGAGGACATTCAATACGTGTGGACTGGGAGCCCCAAAGAACAGCTAAACCACCGCAGGCATGATGGGGTGTTGCTGTGTTGAGTGTCGACAAGCGGATTCCAACTCGTAGCGACCCCGTGTGACAGGGCACAACTGCCCCATAGGGTATTCTTGGCTGTAATCTTTATGGGAGCAGACTGCCAGGTCTTTCTCCCACGGAGCCACAGGGTGGGTTCAAACCACGAACCTTTCGGTGAGTAGGCAAACCCTTCACCATTGTGTGCCGCCCGGGCTCCGTATGATGGGTGAAGCACCTCCAATCAAAGCAGAGCATGGTCATGAGATGGTTTTCAATGGCACACAGGCACGGCTCTACAACAGGACTGACCCTTCCCTCTCAGTCCTGACCGCATCAGGGAGAAAGCTCCCGTGTGGGGCCAGTACGGTGTCCACACTTCTCCAGCAATCAGTAATCCCCCTCTTGAATGCGCAGGAACAGCAGGCCGATCTTTCAGGGGCTTTGGCAGACGATGAAATCCAGCTAGAATCCGAGGGCACTGTTGTGTCTTCGATGTATTTATTTTTATACTGACTTTCTGTTTTTGACATGCGGTAATTGGGTTTCTGCTTACAACAGGGTATGACGTTTCTGTTTTAAATTATTTTATTCGAGGGAAAAGGTCTATTGATTTAAAGAAAAATATAAGATGAAATACTGCAAGAGGTGTGTGGTTAAGACAAAGAAAACTTGCAGGAGCCACGCAGGAGGTACGCGTTGCGCGCCTGGAGAGACAAAACCCTCGCCTCTGATGGCTGAGCTGTTGGGTTGGTCGGGGGGCACAAGAGCCGAGGCAGGGAGGCGTGGGAGGCACGTTCCAGGGGAAAAGGGACAGTTCGTCCTGACAAGCGCCCGGGCCACGTGTGATGTGGTGGTAGAAGACAAGGCTAGAAGGTAAACTGATGCCAAGTCGCAGAGAGAACTAAGGTCTGGGGGAGGTATCCGGACATTCCCCTGTGACCGTGGGGATCCACTAGAGGTCCCCAGGCCCTGTGCCTAGCAGAAGGGGGCCCATCCCCAACACAGGGCTGGTTTGGGGGAGGAGGGGAGACGAGCTGGGACGTGTAGGCCCTGAAGCAGAGGAACTGCCTCAGCGCCACCAACTGCAGGGAGGCCTGAGCACATACCCAGCACCCCCAGGAGGATGTGGCTTATCACAAAACTGTCCCTTCCAGACGCCCTAGTGGGGCCAAGAACAGAGCAATGCACAGCATACTTAGCCTAGGAGGCAGGTGTCGGCCCAAGCAGGCTTTTATGATGGAGATACATATTGCCATATATGGAATGAAAACTTCTAGGGAAAAAGAAAAAGGGGGAAAAAAAAATTGGACTAGGCTTAAAGAAAAAAAGACCCAAAGATATAGCCTAAACAAAGCACACCCGGGCCTGTGAGCCTGCCTCCCAGTCTGCTAGCCATATGGTGTGTGATAAGCCAGAACGCTTTTATTTATCTTCCTGGACTTGTCTGTAAAGCAAAGGGAGCCAGCCCCCCCACTCCTGGAGCAGAAGCCAGCCCGGCTAGCAGCTCCCAATCCCCAGGCCCTGCTCCCGGGGTGGGGTGGGGGGTGAGCCAGCTGCCGGCCACCCCTGCCCCCCTGCCCACCACAGCCCCACACCAGCCACACCTCCACAGCTGCTTTCCCACACCTGGAAATCCACAGGCCATGCCTGTCACATCCTCAGCCAGCTGTGCCCCACCACAGCCAGCGCGCTGCTATCCCTCCGCTCGGGGCATCTGACCCAGCCCAGAGGGTAACAACGAGGAGAAAGACACTTTCCTAGTAGCCATAGATTACCAAAGCAGCTCTGGTGGCGCCACGGTTGAGCGCTCCACTGCCGACCAAAAGGTTGGTGGTTCAAACCCGCCAGCGGCTCTGAGGGAGAAAAGACCTGGCGATGTGCTCCTGTAAAGATTACAGCCTACAAACCCCGGGGGGCAGTTCTACTCCCTCACACGGGACTCCTGTGAGTCAGAATCTTCATGAGAGCAGATGGCCAGGTCTTTCGCCCGTGGAGCCTCTGGGTGGATTTGAACCCCCGACCTTTTGACTAGCAGCCAAGCACTTCTGTAAAGTTAATAGTCTAGAAAACCCTGTGGGGCAGTTCTGTTCTGTCACATGAGGTTGCTATGAGTCAAAAATCGACTTAACAGCACACAACAACAACAGTGTAGATGATCCACCATCTTGAGCGGGGTCTGACAGAGATGTCACCTCTTGAATCATAAAGGCCTCAAAAGCCTCCATCTCTCCACATGAGAAAACAGCCGTCCAGTAACTACATCCAAACTGTTCTAAGTCCAAGTTCACTAAAGCCAGCTTGACCTCTTACACTCTCCCTAAAACGACCCAGAGAGTCGCAGAAAGCTTCGTAAGCCCTGTCCTCAGCCTCCAAACTCCTCTGACACCATCTCCCTCTGTCTCCCTGTCGGCCGTGTTGTGACTGAATACAGAAGTGGTGCTCTCGGAGCGCAGGCTCACGCACTGAGCTTGCCAACAGGACGGTCAGTTAAATGTGAATTTCAGGTAAACAGTGATTTCTGTTTGTTGTGTAAGTATAGCTGATGCACTATTTGGGACATACTTACACAGTAAAGCCTAAGAAAGCCAGAACCTGTGGAAGGGCCACCTGTGAGAAAAGGAAAACTCCGACATCTTCCACTAAAAGGAGAGACCAAGACTGCACCTGTCAAAGGCGGAACACCTGCGAGACGTGGAAACACCAGACGTTCCCATCGAGTCTCCACACTCCCAGGTATCACTGTACTAACGGAAGTGTTAGCTGTTTATCTGGAATTCAAATTTAACCGGGAGCGCTGCGTTTTTATTTGATAAATCTGATGAGCCTGGACATAGTAGGGCTGTTGCTCAGACAGCGCTGCTCTTCCCAGCTAACCTCACAGGCTGCCACAGAAAGAACCCCACCTTTGGCCTGCACCTCCAAGCTGTGCCCCGTATGCAAAGGCCCGCAGGCCTGTCTGGCCCTATCTCACAGCCAGCACCCCTGGTAGCTACAAGCACAGGGTAACTTCTCACAAAGCCAGACTTCTCAAAGAGGCCTGAAGGAAAGCATTTATGGCATGAGAAAGCTCTGTCCCCAGCAAGCTGGAAATACCAAGCACGGGCACTTAAAGGTCTGGAGTGTTTGGAGGGGAGCGGTCCTGGGCAGCCTCACCCACCAACCCCCCAGGACACCCACGAGCCAATGTCATCTAAAACCTAGAGTGGTAAGTGGCTGGCTGGCTTAACAGAGCATGAACAGCTTTAAAAATGGCCTTCACCTGGGGCCTTAGGGCAGCTGGTCTGGGCAGGCCCCGACAGGAGTCCTGGCTGAGGACACAACTAGGCCCCACCGAAAATCATCCCAGGGGTGTGAACTCACGGGCTCTGGGCCAGACCAAGTGCCCGTGGCGTGTGGCCATTTCTCCATACACAGCCCAGAAGCATCTAGAAGCAGCTGCTAGTCTCCTACTCTGGCACTAACAACACAATAATAGAATATACTTTATCTCCAATCTCTAGACTATTTTTGCTATCAGCCAGAAATCCACTGGCTGATAAACATTAGGTTGAACTATATGAAAATACCACTTTTATAAGTCAAAAATGTTAGAATATTGGCAATTACACATGGCCTGACAAAATAATATTGCTGAGTGCTCACTGCTATATGTCAGACACCCTGCAAGGTTCTTTAAGTATATTCATTGTGAAATATTTAATTCTATGACCACCTTTCAAAGTAGGTATTACTGTGCGCATTTTAGAGATGCAGAAACTGAGACACAGAGAGGTCAAAGACTCATCCAGATGGATACACACCCAGGGGAGCCTGACCCCCAAACCCGCATTCGCTCTACACGGCATGGGTCACACGGGTTCTTCCACCTCCTGTGCTCTCTGGCTCTGCCTTGGGTCAGCAGCTGCCCATTCTTGCAAACCCAGGCATTGCCAGGACTCTCACCGGACTGGCGCCTGCCTGTGCAGAGGGCACTCTCTGGCCAGTCAAAGCCTCGTCTCCTGAATTAGCAGCAAAGTGTGTTTAAGAAACAGCCTCAAGAGGAGAAAAACATTCAAAAGCTTACTTAGACCAAGAGAGGGAAAGAGTAAAAAAGTGAACTCCTGAAACAAACAGAAAGTACTCAAGGGAGAAAAACCTAGTCCAGCCCATTTTAAAACGCCTTAACTGTGACCATGAGCTAATGTGTAGTGGATCACTGAGGAAGGCATCAGGTGCAGTGTGATCAAGCATCACCTCAGACCCAGGGGCTCTCCACTAAGACGACTCCTGGAGCCTCGAAGATGGGAGGAGGTGAAAACCGTCCCAAAAGAACAAGTAAAGGCCAGAGACTGTCACTGGCTTCCTGCGTCAGAGGCTGGAACAACTCAGGAAGACAACAGAGCTCTCAGACTCCAGCTCTTTAGAAAAACAGAACATTCTCCTACTTATCACCAAGGTGTGCCTGACTCAAGCCATGGTGTTTTCAATCTCCTCATATTCTTCCAAAAGATGGACAATTAATAAGGAAGACCAAGGAAGAATTGATGCCTTTGAATTACGGTGTTGATGAAGAGTATTCAGTACACCATGGAGCGCCAGAAGAACAAACAAATCTCTCTTGGAAGAAGTACAGCCAGAATGCTCATTAGAAGCAAGGAAGCCTACACTCTGTCTCATGTACTTTGGATATGTTATTAGGAGGGACCAGTCCCTAGAGAAAGACATCATGCTTGGTCGAGTTAGAGGGTCAGCAAAAAAGAGAAAGACCCTCAATGAGATGGACTGACACAGTGGCTGCAACAGTGGGCTCAAGCATAACAACGATTGTGAGCATGGCGCAGGACCGGGCAGTGTTTCGTTCCAATGAAAATTTGAAAGTCAGAGGATAAGTAATGCCCAATAAAAGAGGTTTCCACCTGTTGCAATAAGCATCCGTAGAGATCAAAGCTTGAGGACCAAGCAGAAAGGACTGACCTTCACGTGGGCCAGGTAGTGATGGCACGTCTCCTCCAGATGGGCCAGCTGCAGCTTCTCTGTGACCTGGCCCACGGTCTCTCCCAGCAGCACAAAGTAGACCCTCGGCAGCTGGCCCTTCTCCTTTTTGGCCACATCAGCCGTCAGAACGTAATTCAGGCCTGCCGATAAACGAGAGGTCAAAACGTTAGAGAGACAGACAGGCAGTAACGAGGCCACCTCCACCCCACCTTAGAGGTCTTCTTTCCTATTCACAGGGCCACATCTGCGTTTCACATGATAACTGGCCCTCCGCTGCACGGTGGACTGCAGCCCAAGTCAAAACCTTCTCAAAGAGAAGCATGGCAGCCTGGGTGCTCAGGGTCTCTAGAGACAGCCAGGATGTCACTCGCCTTTCTGGTGACACTCTGCGTTTCATACTGCATGGGTCTCCTTGATCTGATATTAAACCTCATAGGTTATCAACTGAGCCATCAATACGCATATCAATAATTAATTGTGCCTATCCCCAAGACTACAGCCCCCAGACACCCCTCTAACTCAGAACTGAAGCCACTCGCGAAGTTGACCCTTCAGCCAAAGAATAGACAGGCCTATAAAACAAACAAGACACCTGATGAGCTGCTTCTTAGTTCATTCAAGTCTATGAGACCAAATGGGCAACACCTGCCCAAAAGCAGAGACGGCAGGAAGGGACGGGAAAACTGGACGGATCTGCTTCCGTAAAGATTACAGCCAAAAAAAATCCTAAGGAATAGTTCTACTCTGTAACATATGAGTCAGAATCTACTCAACCACAATAGGTCTGTTTTTTTCTGGTTATCATTTCAACAGGAGTCCCTGAGTCTTTTAACGTGCTCCGCCGCTAAACGAAAGGCTGCAGGTTTCAGACCACCCAGAGGTACCTCGGACAAAAGGCCTGGTGATCTACTTCCAAAAAATCAGCCATTGAAAACCCTGTGGAGCACAGTTCTACTCTGACACACATGGAGTCACTCAGCGGGCCCTGGTTTATCATTTCAACGAAAGTATGAGCACAGTGGGGCCTGTACTGAGGCCTACTCCTGAAAGACACGGTCATCACCTGTGTCTGGTGAGCAATGCCAGGCAGCAGTGCCTGCTGTGATGACTGTCGGAATGCAGAACGCCTCTGGTCCACTGAATAAACCCAAAGGGTTAGTAAGCACATAACAATGAGTTGCATTAGCTGTAGCTTTAGTATTAGTAGGCCTATTTCACTGCTTTTCTGAGCCCAGAATCCCATTACAGCAGCTACTCACACTTTGAGTTCAGAGGAAGGGGCATTTGAAGAGACAGGACAGGACCGTCTCTCACTAAAACAACCATATGAATTGCAGAACAATGGAAATGCAGATGGCGCAGCCCCCACGCGTCTCCACACCAGCCTCCTAGAGGCCTTGCCCTGGCACCAGCCCACACCTGCCGGCATGTAAGCACGTGAAGCCTGGGCAGCAGGGACGGCTCTGGTTTTTAATAACATCAAAGGAATGGCTACTAGGGCAGATGTGAACGGGGAGAGAGGAGCGGACACCGTGCCGCTGCCCGGGAGCGCACTTTGATACGCTTGACGGCCTTCCTGGGCCTCTGCCATCTCAGGGATCTTGCCGTGCCAAAGCTGGCCATTCCTGGTCAGCAAGGGCAAACCTGCCCCTACTTGTGTGTTTCCACAAACAGCTGATTTCCAAAGTAAGGCTGGGTTCCAGGAGGACCCCAGACCCAGACAATCCCAGGAGATATCATTTACAAGAAAAGAATGCACATGGAAAAGCCCTTTAAGAGAGAAAACCCAGAGCCCGTACACGTGTTACAAACCCACTCTGATGGGGATACTACAGGAAACGGGGCAGGCTGTCAAAGCCTGAAGGCATGCTAGGGACCATCTGGTCCAAAGCCCTCCTTTCTCAGATGAGGGAAGGAAGGCCTCAAGAGGAAACAAGACTTGCTCCAGGCCACACAACTGTCCACCTTGGAGCTGAATCCAGAGCTCAGCTTCCCAGGATCTGGTGCCGGGCTATTCCTACCACACCGGTGCTTGGTACATTTTTCACATTGTTGTTATCAGGTGCCATTAAGTCGGTTCCAACTCATAGCAACGCTGTGTACGACAGAACGAACCCCTGCCCGGCCCTGCGCCGTCCTCACAGTCGTTGTTATGCTTGAGCCCATGGTTGCAGCCCCTGTGTCCATCCACCTCGTTGACGGTCTTCCTCTTTTTCACTGACCTAACTTCACCAGGCATGATGTCCTTCTCCAGGGACTGGTTCCTCCTGATAACACGTCCAAAGTATGTGAGACGAAGTCTCGCCGTCCTTGCTTCTAAGGAGCGTTCCGGCTGTACTTCTTCCAAGACAGATTTGTTCGTTCTTCTGGCAGCCCACGGTATATTCAATATTGCTTGCCAACACCATAATCCAAAGGCATCAATTCTTCTTCAGTCTTCCTTATTCACTGTCCAGCTTTCACATGCATATGAGGCGATTGAAAATATCATGGCTTGGGTCAGGCGCACCCTAGTTCTTAAAGTGATATCTTTGCTTTTGAACATTTTAAAGAGGTCTTCTGCAGCAGATTTGCCCAGTGCAATGCATCATTTGATTTCAGACTGCTGCTTCCACGGGCACTGATTATCACATTACTTGACAAAAATTTCAGGGTTAACTGCACAGACTGTAGAACCAAACAGAACCAAAAAGGTGCAGAGATCTAGATCTGGCCAATTTACTTTCTAAGGACCACAGCTTCCCTGAGCAATAACCAGACAGTAAGAAGGGGTAAGTATAAATAAAGTTCCCAAGTTCTGCTCAACAAGATCATGGCTAGATACAGGCATTGCTAGAAGATGAACCAGAGGCTCACCGGATAAACCAGTATGGCGGCGGCAGCTGCTGAGCAGGGTCTCCTCTGCAGCCCCATGCCCACCTTCCTCCCAGGCGGGAGAGCTACACTGCCCCCCTCAGGAAGGGTGATCACGGAGGCACCAGCGGGTTTGAACGATCTTGCCCGGAATGAGCAGCTGAGCTTGGAGAAAGCCTGAGTGGAAATGAGCATAGGACGACAGAGTAGATGCTACCAGGGCTCACCCATTTCTCTGCTCTCCGGCCCAAACACAGCCACCTGCACCTTCTCCCGAGGGCTTTCTCTGGTGGCTCTGCCCACATGCATGGGAGGCCAGAAGTGCCAGGGAACCAATGTCCCTGAAACCAAAACCCGAAACCAAACCCACTGTCGTGGAGTCGATTCCCACTCATAGCGACCCTATAGGATGGAGTAGAACTGCCCCATAGGGCTTCCGAGGCTGCAAATGTCTACAGAAGCAGACTGCCACATCTTTCTCCACAGAGCCACTGGTGGTTTCCAACCACCGACCTTTCAATTAGCAGTCAAGTGCTTTAACCACTGCACCACCAGGGCTCCTTAATGTCCCTAAAGCAGCTCTCAATCAATGCAGGACCCCAGCTCCCTCGCCTCTGGGGTGGGATAGCTCCGGGGTGTGGTCTACGCTGACTCCCAGAGTCCCAGCAGGATAACGCCCAGCTACCCACAGTGATAACCTGTTCAGTAACACGCCCTTCATCCAGCTGCCTTCTCTCCCTATCTCACTGCTGGATAAACTGTGTGCCCCCAAACCCTCAACTCAGGGTCTGCTTTGGGGAGAACCCAAATTAAGATGGGGCAAGCCGGAAAAAGGGAAAGAAACTGACCTTCAATGTGCCAAGTGCTTGCTAGGTACTTTATGGGTTTGGTTTGGTTTTGGGGGTTTACAAACATGAGAAGCCCCGGTGGCGCAGTGGTTAAGTGCTCGGCTGCTAACCAAAAGGTCAGCAGTTCAAACCCACCAGCCACTCCTTGGAAACTTATGGGGCTGTTCTACTCTGACCTATAGGGTCGCTATGAGTAGGAACTGACTTGACGGCAATGGGTTTGGCTTTGGTTACAGACGTCAGCTCTGGTCCTCCAAAGCCCCCAGCCTCCCTTCCCACCTCACTGTGGAAGAGCTGACCCTGTACATCTCTCTCCCAAGCTAACCAGTACCAGCTGCCGCTGAGCTGACTCCGACTCATGGTGACCCCATGCGTGTCAGAGTAGAGCTGTGCGCCACAGGATTTTCAGTGGCTGATTTTTCAGAAGCAGATGGCCAGGCCTTTCTTCTGAGAAGCTCCTGGGTGGACTGGCACCTCCAATTTTTCAGTCAGCAGCTGAGTGCATTAACTAATTACACCACCCAGGGACTCCCTCCCAACTTAAAGGAGGGTAGAAATCGCTTAGGGTTCACAGAACCTGAGCTGAGCAGAGGTGCCCGCCGCTCTGCTCACAGGTGGGTGTGGGTGCGGGCATGGTAACACAGTCGCCCATCAAATTCTCCCAAAATGTTACAGTGTGCAATCACAGGCCAAGCAAGTCAGCCCAAGTCACCAAGTGCAATCATTCTGGAAGCATTTCATCTCTAGGTCTGCCTACTTGGAGCTTCCCCCTTGGCTGACAATTTCTTTTGACATTTTAAATTGCCCAAAAAGAAGTCATGTTTGTATCAGACTCTCTGTTCTAGAACCATGAGGACCCCCAGGATGTGAAATCCTGCCTGGGTGACTGTCTTGTGGCTGCCAGAGTGGCAAGAAGAAACGCAGGCCATATGAAGCCCTGAGCGCGCGTGGCGGCTTAAACAGCACTCACCCCGAGTGCATCATTGGAAAGGAAGCCCCTAGAAGAAGGGGAGGAGGTGGGGGGAGCAGTCAATCCACTCGCTCGGTTCAGGGCTGGGGCCTCCGGAGGGTGGGCACGTCAAGCTGGCCGAGTCCCAGGCAGTGGTGATGTGGTGCAAACCAAAAACGCCAACCCACTGCTGTGCAGTCGACTCTGCCTCATAGCGGGCAGCTGCCCCTAATGCAAGCCAGCCCCAGCCCGGGGAGGATGCTGGCTCTGATCAGGGCCTGCTCCAAACAGCACATCTCACTTCTTCAAGTTTCCCTTCTGGCAGCCTGTGCTCCATGCCATGTCGGATGATGTCATGTTGATGGAAAAGCTGATGGGCCTCGAGTAACGCTTTCAGCCGCCTCCTTCCCTGCCCCCCACTGGTCCCCGAGGGCCCCCCCACACCGGCCACGATGGAGCCAGCTGTCTCGCATCAACTCCCTGGTCTCTCCCAGTGAGTTTTGATTCATTCCCCTTCTCCGGCAGAATAAGATTTCAGCTGTGAGATTCTACTAATAAATTCTCCTTCCAGAGGCACTGAGCTTCCTTCAGAGTTTCCTGGGGAGGGGAGGGCGGTTGGATATTTCCATTTGACTAGTTTTCCTAAGTCCCCCCCCCCCCCCCCCCCAGGAATGAGGTGGTAATTATCAGACTAACCCAAAAAAACCCAAAACTGTTGCTGTCTAGTCTTTCCGACCCATAGCAACCCCGCAGGACAGAGAAGAACTGCCCCATAGGGTTCCCAAGGAGCGGCTGGTGGATTGGAACTGCCGACCTTTTGGTCAGCAGCCGAGCTCTTAACCACTGAGCCACCAGGGCTATGTTACCTCATTCTTCACGTAACATGAGATTTGCCGCCTTCTCCCATCTCCGTGCTTCTCCAGAGCCCCCCACGAGCTCAGAGAAAGTTCTCTGTTTGCCAACATGCTCCTGAGCAGAAATGCACCCCTAAAGCCAGAGGATGGCTGTGGGGACAAGTTGCCTGGTTTCAATCTTACTTCTGCTATTGGCTTAGATGACCTTGGTGCCATCTCTTAGAACCTGGCTCAACTGCTTGTCCAGAGAGAGGGCAGGGCTCCGCCTGGCTCACAGCTTTGCTGGGGAGCCTGGGAGCCATGGAATCATCAAGGGGGGAGTCAGAGGGCAAAAACACCACATAGGGCTCATCCCTTCCTGGTCTTCATTAAGCATTTTGGTGAGACAGCGAGTGTCCAGACTCAGAACTGCCAGCTCAGTTCTCAGCCTCGTGAGCTGATGGGCTGGATGAGGGGCACAACCCTCTCGGGCAGGGGTTACCCACCGTCACGTATGCACCAGGAGACCTCAAGGAGCCACGGGCTGTGCCCTCGGTCAAGAAGGAGGTGATCAATAACAGCATCTGTGATGGGTAGAACGCCTGATCCAAACTAGTTAATAAAATGTGTTACAAATCTGTTCTTGGAGGACTCCACTGTTAGAATTTTAAGTCTGTGTTGGCATCCCAGCACTTAGCACAGCGCCTGCCACGCACAGGGGCTCAGCACGTTTCCAGAAGAGGGAGCGAGGGGGCATCCAACTGCCATTTTCCTCTCGATTCTCTGCCTCCCTCCACTAGAATGGTGGCGCAGTGGTTAAGAGCTCAGGCTCCTAACCAAAAGATAGGCAGTTCGAATCCACTAGCCGCTCCTTAGAAACCCTATGGGGCACTTCTCCCCTGTCCTACGGGGTCGCTGTGAGTAGGAATCGACTCGACGGCGGCAGGTTGGTTTTTTTGGGTCTCCTCCACTAGAATGAATGCAAGATCCACAAGGGCAAGGACTTTGTCCCGTTCCCAGCAGTGTCTGGCACTCTGTAGGAGTTTCATAACTATTGACTTGGTGAGCAAACAGGAACCCCTCACTCAATGTAACTGGATGCAGGAGGTGCTCGTTCACTAGGCTGTTGTCTCTCAGCTTCCAACCCGCTCTTTTCTAGACTCCGCTCCGTGACACTGGGCTGGGACTCTGCAAACCACGTTTCTGCTCTGCCAGTGGTTTCCCGTGAGGCTCAGCCAATGTGGAGAGCTTGAGGGAGGATGCAAGATAAGAGGGGAGAGAAGGGGTTTGTTCCTTCCTGTCTGCTTCCTACTCTTACCAGCTGAACCCAGCATCAGCTTTTCAAGGCAGTTGTTTCCAACTGCGGTTAATTCTAGTTTCCAGGCTCTTTCCCACACCCTCAGAGCCAGCCTCACTGTACCCCCCGCCACCGAGATACCTGTGCCAGCCTGCCAGTGTCCCCTCCCCAGAGGTTAAGGTCCCAGCTCTGCAGGGTCCCTTCTCCAAGCTTTGAAGTTCTGACAACCCTAAGGAAGTGGTTAACCCCACCACTCAGCCGGCCCTGAATTCTCCCACGACCAAGGAGCTGTGGTTTCCCACTGCTGAAGCAGGCAATGAAGAGGTGATTGGAAGCCCGTCTCTGTGTGTCTGCTCAAGCCCCACCAGGTCCCAACAATGAGGAAAAGAAAGCAAAGGGACAAGACTGTCACATCAGACTGCTTATGGCTCCCAAAGCCACCCCACAGAGTACGACCTACAGCTGAAGATGCCAGCACTCCGTCTGGACCAGAGAGCTGTTCAGAAGCACCTCGCGCACCACTGCCCCAGCCTGCACTGCCCAAATGCAGCCTTCTGATGACAGGCTCAGCCCTGGAAATGCAGACACTGAGAGATGGCACTTGTCCACCCTGCATTCAGTGGAACACACCACCACCACGTTTCCTCTCCAGCTGCCAGCAATGGGAATAGGGAAGGCTCACAACCCAAAGCACCAGCCATTGGTTCCTAATGCTAAGGCCTGGGAGGTGACACTGAGCTGGCCAGCACCATCTGGTGGACCTGGAGGAGCACAGAGGATGTCTGTGCTTCCAAGGTGCTCCACCCACTTCCCCACCTGGAGACTTGGGCCTGATCTTCTCAAGCCTGCAGAGCCAAGGGGCTGCCTTCCATACTGAACTCTAGGATAACTCACCCACAGCCAGACCAGCACAGCTACCTGATGAGTAACCTTTCGCCTCCACCTGATTTCCCATCACACGTCCATGTGGCCACCCACTTTCCCTCCACAATTCTCCATTCCACCACCAGCTCATTTGTGGTAGATTTCTGCATGTCTTCCTTTACTGAGAAGGCTGAGGTATAGCTCATTTCCCCGAAGGCCAACAGAAATGAGAGAAAAAGGCCAGGGATGGATAATTTTCTGTGCTACCCCACTGAAGGAGCCCTGGTGGTGCAGCTGTTAAGAGCTCGGCTGCTCACCAAAAGGTCAACAGCTAGAATCCACCAGCTGTTCCTTGGAAGCCCTATGCGGCAGTTCTACCCTGTCCTATAGGGGCCGCTACAAGTCCGAATCGACTCAACAGCACTGGGTTTGGTTTTGGGTTTTGGTTTACCCCGCTGATACCATCCTCTGTGAGCCTGATTATTAAGTAAATGTGGGAAAACACCCTCTTACGAGTGTAAAGAGATGTCTGATTTCATTGATGAACCTGTGCGGCAGATGGAGGATGAGGAAGCAACATTATCACGAAGGTATTAGCCACCCTTCAGTTAATGTATGGAGGCAGCGGTGGTTCAGGGGTCAAATTCTCACTTTCCATGCTGGAGACCTGGCTTTTATTCCTGGCCAACGCATCTCAAGCACAGCCACCACCTATCTGTCAGTGGAGGCTTGCAGGTTGCTATGATGCTAAACAGGTTTCAGTAGAGCTTCCAGGCTAAGACAGACTAGGAAGTAAGGCCTGATGATCTACTTCTGAAAAATCAACCGATGGAAACCTTATGGATCACAACAGTCCAATCCCGTTGTACATGAGGTCGCCATGAGTTGGGGGCTGACTTGACAGCAGGTAACAACAGTTAATGTTGGACATGAACCAGGATGCTCCACATGAACCATGAGGAACCGTACTGCATGTCACCCATCAGCCTGTCTCTTCAATTATACACCAACACCCCTTGACCTTCATTATAATTCCACCCACTGGGGAACAAAAGGCTGATGCCTGCCTGACCTGACGGACCCCTGGTCAGGAGCAGGCATGAGGACACACCCAGACCTCCTCCTCAGCCAGCTCATGAACCCACACCGAAGGCTGGCTCTACCACTTGTCTTACATTATAACCCCTGCTCAAGGCTGCATCTTGGTTCCTTCTCACCTGTTCCTGCTATGCCCCTGCCAGCTGAAAGATTAGAGGTTCCAGTCCACCCAGAGGTGCCTCAGAAGTAAGGCCTGGAGATCTACTTCCAAAAAGTCAACCACTGAAAACCCTGTGGAGCACAGTTCTACTCTGACACCCATGGGGTTGCCATGAGTTGGAGCCGAGTTGATGAAGACTGGAAATTCCTGTTATGCCAGTTTACTCTTTCATCATGACAGTGTTTAAACTGTGAAGAGTCTGAAGGCTGCGTGTACACAGCTTCAAGACCAAGAGTAGACACTCGCCGTAACTCCCATCAGATGCTCCACGAGGGCAGGGATCTCATCCCTCATGCCTGGCCCTGTGGGCATGCAATATATATTTGTGAAACCAACACATACGTGAACCACAAGCTGCTTGATTTTATTTAGAGTTCTAGAATAGTGCTGCTTATTCTTATGCACACCAGAATTAATCTCCAATTCAATCGTTCTTTTTAAACGTTTTTTTTAGTGCAGTCCAACTGCATCACGAATTGGAATGAGACAAGGGACACATCATCTAATTAGATGGAGGATACACGCATCCCAGGACCATCAGAAAGCTTTCTTCTAGAAACTGTGGTGTCTTACACACTTAAGGAGGTGCTGAGAAACAGCTGGTGGAAAGCAAGCACGAAGTATCTAATCAGACCAGAATTCACCTGCTGGCTTCACCAGGAGCTGTAGGATCTCAGGCAAGTGGCTTTTTCTCGCTGGGCTGTGCTCAAAAATTTCCCTAATCCTCCCTCACTAAGCAATTCACAAGATTATGACATGTTTATACTGAAACTTAAAAGAAAAAAAATCTATGTAAGTACAAGGTTTAATTGTTGAGCTCATTCGATCCATTTGAAGACAAAGATAAACTACTATGACACGGTGAGCCTGGAAGGATTAACATCTTGTATTTTCAGATAAGGCAGGAAATTTGAGGTCCAGCTGAGGAATGAGCTAGCACGTGTACTTCAGCAGGTGTGGGTGTACATCCGTGTGCTCCACGGCTTCTCAAACTTAAACACATACACGAATCTTGCGGGCAATCTTGCTAAAATGCAATTCTGACTCAGCAGGTTTGGGGCGACCCGAGAGTCTACATTTCTAACAAGCTCCCAGGATTGTTGCTGCTGACCGGGGACCACACTGTGAGTAGCAAATGGATTCACTCACGACATTAAAAATGTCTAAAAAAGCCACTGTATCCAGGCCCTTATTGGTGGCGTTTTCCTGGAATTCTGCTTTCTATTAAGTCAGACTTTCGAACAAAAGCAAAGCGCCTATAAATCTGCACAGCTGCTCCGGACCCATTGGCTTCGGTGATCACGTGCTCTGAATTCTATCAACAAAGATCCCATCTTGTTCTGGGGGCTTCATCCATCCAGCCTCTGGAGCTGGCGCTAGTAAGGCAACCTTCCCCGCTCAAACAAACAGCAGGACAGCTGCCCCTAGTCAGGGCAATGCCTGCCTCTTGTCAACGGTCTGAAGCTGCCAAAGCAGCTTCCCTCTCTTCTGGAAATCTAAGCCTTTTTACAACTCAGCGTCTCACTCCTTCCACCCACCCTTGGTCCGATTCCATGGGAAAGGGCATAAGCCCCTGCCTCTGGCTGATGCTGCAAGCTCAAGAGGAGACTCCCGAGTCCCATCACTTATTTCTAACTGCGTCCCCGAGGGCCAGGCAGCGGTGACGTGTCAGCCTGGTCCCCAAGGGCCAGGCAGCAGTGAGGGGTCAGCTGGCCCATGAGGGCCAGGCAGCGGTGACATGTCAGCCTGGTCCCCAAGGGCCAGGCGGCAGTGACGTGTCAGCCTAATCCACAGACACACTGGGAAAGGATGTTTGGGTGATACATTGCTTGCCTAGAGCTGGGGGGTGTGTTTGGAAACCCTGGTGGCGTAGTGGTTAAAAGCTACAGCTGCTAATCAAAAAGTCGGCAGTTTGAATCCACCAGGCGCTCCTTGGAAACCCTATGGGGCAGTTCTACTCTGTCATTTAGGGTTGCTATGAGTTGGAATCAACCCGATGGCAGCGGGTTTGGCTTCCGGTTTTGGGGGTTGTGTTAAATTGGGAACACACTGATAACTTAGAAAAAAGAAGGGGAGGGACCTCAGAGGGAATGAGACACGCAGCCTAGGGGCCTGCTGCCTGCAAGACCCGCCAGGATGCACAGTAAGAAGGAACTTCAGAAACATCCCACAGCTGCCCACAATGCCACGGCCAGCAACATCCTGGAACGCACGTCTGCGGCTAAGGTGGGCATCCTGAGCCCTGACACGGCGAGGCTCATTACCGATTTCTCCCGGAACGTGCTTGCCGTGGAAGGTAAAGCAGGCAGTGACGTTCAGGCAGTTCACGGGCTGTTGTCCGTCCTGACACTGGGGCGCCGTGATGTTGATGGAGCCCGGGAGGAGGATGGAGACGTCCACAGTGATGACAGGCCTCGCTCTGCAAGTGAAGAGGGGGAGGTGACTCAGCTGCGCTGGGGGGCGGTCTGAGGAACCGAACAAAAACCACACCATAGGACACACACTCGGCTGCAGCCCAACATCTCATTAAGGGGTGAAACAGCCTCAGAGAGGGGCTGGGGTGTGCTGTAAAGACTTGGCTCTGGTTTTAGAAGTAGCTTGCTTCCTAATAAATTAATGTTCAACTTCACGATAATAAAGCCATGTTAGTTGTTAGTAAAACGCATCTGGTTGAAGCCATAAATGAACCACCAGATGATGGGGGATTATTTAAAATTGCACCAATTAGGTTCCTATTTCCATTTTATTAGGAATACGTGAGTGCATTTAAGAGCAATTCCTATAGCGGACGATGTGATTCAAGGAGCAGATGCATATTCAGAGACTCCCCCAAGCATATACTGCCATTATCAGCATGAACTGCAAAGTCCTAGTTCCATCCAGTGGGTCAAACACCCCCCTTCACCGACCCCCAACAATTCATTAGGCATTTTCCTAAAAGAACTTGGTTAATGGAACCAAAAATAAATTGCCATTGAGTTGATTCCGACTCATGGTGGCCCCGTGCGTGTCAGAGTAGAACTGTGCTCCACACGGTTTCCAGTGGCTGATTTTTGGGAAGGAGACTGCCAGCCCTTTCTCCCATGGCACCTCTGGGTGGACTCGAACTGCCAACCTTTTGGTCAGGAGCTGAGCGCATTAACTGTTTGCACCACCCAGAGACTCTTGATGAACGGAGTTCCCGCTGATAACAGCAAAGCACCTCACAGCCACAGAAATCAACCCGCCCACCCTCAGGACCAAATGAGATGCAATAAAGAGCCACGCAGTGGTCACTGACATGGGCTGTCCATCCGCCAGCGCCTGATGAACAGACACAATGAAGAGAAGGGCTTTCCATGGACTCCTCTGGGGCGTCCAACAAGTGCGGGGAGTGAAGCCCACCATTCTGCTCTCACTGCCAGCATCTGCTCAGGCAAGTTTCACCTAAGCTGTGGCTTAACCTTCTCCCCCCTGGCCTCACAAAGAGACCCTTTTACCTCGAAGGGTCCCTGGCCTTCACGCCGCTGGGGTGACATAACCAGATTAAGGCATTAGGAGCCTGAGCACAATGACCTCACTGTGTACACTGCTCCCACACGGAATGTCCAAGGTGGCAGGACAGATGGGAATGATGACAGACACCAACTCCAAGAGAACGCATTAAGGGAACCCTTGGTGAGAAGAGGAAGTGAGGGGACACGCGGCACAGACAGGGCTAGGCAATGTCATTACACCACCACCGCTGGGGGATGTGGTCTTGGAGCAGTTGTGAAAAGTACAAGGGAACGTGGGACTCTCAGCAAATCCAGCTGTACGCCTAGCGAAAGGCAGACAGCAGTGCCTAAAAGAAATCCAATATCCTGGTCTTTCCATTTCCTCCTGGGATCACCCTTAGAAGATGCCAGAAATAACTTAGAAAGTGGGTGGCCTACCCCTGGTCAACGTGATTCTGCAGATGCCAATGGACACTCTGTAAGCTCTTGACCAGTCTCCTGAGGACGTCTTCCCTAATGCTACCCCTGCAGCTGGATATCCTCCCTGTTCCGTGGCCCCAGCACTGTACTCACACTTCTGACCCCACTTACTAAGGTGAGTAGAAACTGTCTATTTCCAAATCTTCCTCATCAGCCTGCAGTCCCTTCAGGAGCTGGGATGCCAGCTAATTCACCCTGAAGTTCCCAGGACAGTAGCTGGTCAAAAACCATTGCTAAATGAGTGCACTTTAGTCCAGTCCTGGAGACTGAACCTCACAGGAGAACCCGAAGTTTCACAAACAGACACAGGTATTGTTAAGGATTGAGTTGTGTCCCCCAGAAATGTGTGGAACTTGGCAAGGCCACGATTCCCAGTATTGGGTGGCTGTCCGCCATTCTGTGATCTGATGTGATTATCTAAGTGTTGTAAATCCTAACTTCCATGATGTTAACCAGGCAGGATCAGAGGCAGTTATGTTAATAAGGCAGGACTCAATCTACAGGATTAGGCTGTATCTTGAGTCCATCTCTTTTTAGATATAAAAGAGAGAAGCAAGCAGAAAGGAGGAGACCTCATGCCATCAAGAAAGAAGTGCTGGGAACAAAGCATGTCCTTTGGACCCAGGGTCCCTGCACCGAGAAGCTCCTAGACGAGGGGAAGATCAATCCTCCCCCAGAGTTGACAGAGAGAGAGAAAGGTTTCCCCTGGAACTGGCACCCTGGAATCAGACTTCTAGCCTCTTAGGCTGTTAGAGAATAAATTTCTGTTTGTTAAAGCCATCCACTCGTGGTATTTATATTACAGCGGCACTAGATAACTAAGACAGGGACCAAGGAGGTGGTCTCTGTGCCATCCATCACCCGCCTCACCCTACCCAGTCCATGACCTACCTGGTCATCACAGAAGAAAAGCCCAACCTATCACACATCCCTAGGGGCCACCTCACTGGGGAGGATGCCCAGTTTCTCCTCTCCCAGAAGAGCTTTGCAGATGGGAAGAGCCGGAAGCAGAAGTGCGCGTTCCAGACAAAATGACCTCAGTGGAGGCTGTTACAATAGAATCCTTTGAAATGGCCAACAGGGACCATCACAGGCACATCTTTCTCCAACATCCGTCAGGCCAGTTCCCTTAAACCTTTTTGTTTCAACTCCAAGTATTGTTTTTGGACTGGGAAAAGCCCAGAAATCTTTCATCAGCCCCTCTGATCACTTCCTCTGACCTTCCATGGCACAGCACGGGGAGCCCATCATCCATCAGCCTAGCCCAGGATCTGCCCCTGAGCTAATCCGAGAGAAGCAAACTTCCTGAGGACAGAGCTGGGGCCACCCACACGCCTGAGTTCACACAGCTCCACCTGCAAGCATGCCAACCTCTGAGATAAAACGCCACCTAAGGACAGGACCTCCAAACCTTTTAAGATTTTTTTTTAAGCTGGTGGCCGGTATACTTCTTTCTGATAGTTTTTGACTGTTCAAATCCTGACTTCCAGGTAAATAATAAAACCAGCAAATGCACTTTGACATGCTGTTTCTCAAATTACCTTGGCCATTTGCAAGGTGGGTGCTGCCTGCAGGTCAGAGACCCACGGACAGATGGAAACAGCCTGTACCCTTGGAGACTCTGTTAAGCTACGAAACAGTCTCTGGGGCCATCTACCTCCAGGGAGCTAGTTAACGGCTATATCATTGAGAGTTGCTCTTGGTAAGATTTTCTCTTAGCTGCAGCCCAAAGCATTGCTAACCTACACATTCTGGGCTTTCTTCCTAAAGATACTTAAAAGAACAAGCCACAGGGGTGTGTGTGTGTGTGTCTGTGTGTCTGTGTGTGTGTGTGCGCGCGTGCGCGTACGCGTGTGTCTGTGTGTCTATGTGTGTGTGTATGTATATGTACTGTATGTGTATGTATGTGTGTGCGTGTATATGCATGTATGTGTGTGTATGTATGTGCATGTATATGTATGTGTGTATGCGTATGTGTGTATATGTATGCATGTATATGCGTCTATGTGTATATGTATATGTGTGTATATATGTACATGTATGTATGTGTGTGTGTACACACATGCATGTTTCCTAGCTCTCTCCTCTGTTCTGATCCCACCCACCCTGAAATAACACACACTCTAACTAGTCCACCTCTCGGCTATGGCACAACCAGGCTCCTACTCTGCTTGGTCGGCTGACAGCTGTTCTGCTGCATCTCAGCACCTCACTGGCTGATGTCACTACAGGTGTCCAGCCTGCCTGGCCCCACAGACCTGCTCAGAAATCCCTCTGCCTGTCCCTCCTTGCTCCCTCTCTGAGGGTCCACAGCTCATCTTTGAAATCTCCCCGCCTCTCCTGGGTCCCTTACTCTCCTGGGGGGGATGAGAAGAGGTCACCCTCAGCCTCACCTCACCCACATTCCAGACGGAACCTCCCCTCCGGGAGCTGGCTCAGAAGATGAGGCCCCCTCCACAGCCCTAGCCGATGCTCCAGGTGCTCCAGATCCCACATCTCCCGGCTGCCTTGCCCCTCCTGCACCAGCATCTCCTCCTCCACCTTGTCTCTTCAGCCGCTCCCCTCCTTCCTCTCAGCCTAACTGCTGGTCCAGGAGCTCCTGTCCCTAAAGCACCTTCCCTGAATTGTCTGCCAATCCCATTCGCTCCTTTGCTGCCAAGCTTCTGGTAAGGCGGTCAAGATTCGCCGTCTGTTTTCTCGCTTCTCCATCTCTCATCCACCCACAGTCCTCTGCCTTGGGCCCGTCACCTCTTTAGAACTGCCACAGCCAACGGCCCCACAGCCCTCTGACTGCCAACTCCAAAGGGCAGGACTCAGGCCTCACCCTGCTCAGCCCTCTCTGCTACACCTGATGCCACCCTCAACCGCGTGACCCTGCTTTCACTTTCTCACAGCGTTTATCACAGTCTGGAACTATCTACTTTTAAAAAAAATGTACATGACTTGGTTTCCTTATTCATCAAACTGATTAGTAATAATAACAAAGTCCCTGGGTGGCACAAACGGTTAAGTGCTAGATCACCGAAAGCTTGGTGATTTGAACCCACGCAGAGGTGCCTCAGAAGACAGGACTGGCAGTCTGCTTCCAAAAGGTCACAGCCTAGCAAACCCTACGGAGCAGTTCTACTCTGCACACGTGGGGCCGCCATGAGTTAGAATCAACTCAACGGCAACTAAGAACAAGATAATCATAAAAATGCCTACGTCGTAGAGTTGTTAAGAAGACTAAGAGTTAATATTTGTTCCATCGACAAGAGAATGGATGAACAAACTAGGGTATATTCAGTAAATGGAATCCTTCTCAGCAGTAACAGAAAGCACACAATAACAGGGATGTATCTCAGAAACATTGTATCAAGTGAAAACACACAACAAGGATGTATCTCAGAAACATTGTATCAAGTGAAAACATACAACAACAGGGATGCATCTCAGAAACATTGTATCAAGTGAAGGAAGCCAGAAACAAAAGAGCACACGTTATATGATTCCATTTTTGTGAAACTCCAGAACAGGCAAAACTGATCCAGAGAGCTAGAAACTGGAACAACAGTTGCCTACTTGGGGAGGGGTAAACTAGCAGCTTTCTGGGGTGACAGAAACGTTCTTCATTTTGATGGGAGTGGCAGTTACTCAGGTGTGTGCACTGGTCAAAATTCATCAGACCACACTTGAATTGGTGCATTCCGTTGTATGTAAATTATATCTCAATACAAAAGGGAAAACAACAACAACAAAAGAGTTAATAAACCATCCCCGAGGCCAACTCTTCAGACAAAAACTAGATTGGACTGTGGGACAGAAAATGATCCTCGCAAAGAGTGTGCCTGTTAGCTCAAGCAGATTCATGAGACTAAATGGGCAGCTCCTGTCCGGAGGCTAGATGAGAAGGCAGAGAGAGTCAGGAGCTGGTTGAGTGGATGCGGGGAACCCGGGGTGGAAAGGAGGAATGTGCTGTCACAGTATAGGGAGAGCAACAGGGGTCACATAACAATGTATGTATAAATTTTTGTATGAGAGACTAACTTGAATTGTAAACTTTCACTTAAAATACAATTTAAAAAAAAATTAAAAAAGAGTTAATATCCGTAAAGCGCCTACACAGTGCCTAGCATATTACAGACACTTAGCCAACATTAGTTAGACTATTACTTACATGTTTATCTCTCCCTGGCTAAAGGCGTAGTGGTTAAGAACTCGGCTGCCAACTAAAAAGGTCGGCAGTTCAAATCCACCAGCCTCTCCTTGGAAACCCCATGGGGCAGTTCTACTCTGTCCTATAGGGTCACTATGAGTTGATGGCAATGGGTTTTAATGGGGTGATGCAAGCAGTTTGCGATCAGCTGCTAATCTGAAGGTTGGAGGTTTGAACCCAAGCAACAGCACCATGGAAGAAAGGCCTGGCAATCTGCTTCTATAACGATTACAGCCAAGAAAACCCAATAGAGCAGTTCTACTCTCTATCCATGAAGTCGCCATGAGCAGGAATCAACTCCATGGCAACAGGTTTGGTTTTTGGTATTCTGGCTAGCACATAAATCAGGGACAAGGTCTGTTACATTCTCCGCTGTATCCCCAAGATCTGACACATAGCTGCGCCTCAGCAGGTAAGTGGGTATTAGCTGAATAAATGATGAAATGGGCTACTGGGGTCACGCTATCCCTGCACACTCCCCCTGCACTCTCCTGCCCTGACCGTGCTTCTCAACTTTCCGCTGACCATCCTGTGCCCCCTGGTGCCCCAGACTCTCCTCCCAGGCCTCCTTCTCTCAGTAAGTGCTCTCCCCAGCACTCTCCTGGAAGGACTTTACACCTGTCCCTGTTAATGCCCACCTCCTCAGAGCCAACCCTCCACCCCAGGCTTGGATCTGGGGTCTTCCATCCAGGGTTTCAGCTCCCTCACTTTACACTTACACCCACATATGGGGGCTGCAAACGGTTAACATGCTCACCTGTTAACCAAAAGGTCAGGGATTTTTGTTGTTGTTGTGCTTTAAGTGAAAGTTTACAATTCAAGTTAGTCTCTCATACAAAAATTGATACATACGTTGTTATGTGACCCTAGCTGCTCTCCCTACACTGTGACAGCACACTCCTCCTTTCCACCCCGGATTTCCCGTGTCCATTTCAACCAGCTCCTGACCCTCTCTGCCTTCTCATCTCACCTCCGGCCAGGAGCTGCCCATTTAGTCTCATGTATCTGCTTGAGTTAACAGGCACAGTCTTCACGAGGATCATTTTCTGTCCCACAGTCCAGTCTAATCTTTGTCTGAAGAGTTGGCCTCGGGAATAGTTTTAGTTCTGGGCTAACAGAGAGTCTGGGGGCCATGTCTTCTGGGGTCCCTCCAGTCTCAGTCAAACCATTAAGTCCGGTCTTTTTACTAGAATTTGAGTTCTGCACCCCACCTTTCTCCTGCTCCATCCAGGACACTCTGCTGGGCTCCCTGTCAGGACGGTCACTGGTGGTAGCCGGGCACCATCTAGTTCTTCTGGTCTCAGGCTGATGAAGTCTCTGGTTTATGTGGCCCTTTCTGTCTCTTGGGCTAATACTTTCCTTGTGTCTTTGGTGTTCTTCATTCTCCTTTACACCAGGTGAGTTGGGATCAATTGATGCATCTTAAATGGACGCTTGCTAGCTTTTAAGACCCCAGACACCACTCACCAAAGTGGGATGCACAACATTTTCTTAATAAGCTTTGTTATACCAGTTGCAAATGGTCGGAGATTTGAGTGCACCCGGGTTGCCTCAGAAGAAACACCTGGCAATCTGCTTCTGAAAAATCAGCCATTGAAAACTTCTGGAGGAGGCCGTGCCTCGCCACAAGGGAAAGAAAAAGAAGGGCCTCCTTGCGTTGGAGCTCCCAGCCAGGAGTTTATAAAATACATGAATTATGAGAAACAAAATTCTATGTGACACACCTTAAGCCAAGTGCTGGTTTTAAGAGGGTCTATTTTCAACCACGTGAAGCCAAAGAACGCATTTTATTTCACGAGGAATCCTGACAAAGCGGAGTGAGGTGGCCGGGATGCGGAACGAGTACAAACTACGATATGAAGACACAGTTAAGAGCTGCCAGCTTCACAAGCCTAATCTCCGTCACAGGGAGCCAAAAAGGCATTTTACTTCAGAGGAAAACAACCCAGAGGGAGCAGGAAGATAAGGGAAGTAAAAATCCAGTCACATGGGGGATAATTAAAGGAACTTGGGAGGTGGCGCCAAGGTTAAGAGCTCGCCTGCTAACCAAAAGGTCGGCAGTTCGAATCCACCAGCCGTTCCTTGGAAACCCTATGGGGCAGTTCTACTCTGTCCTATAGGGTCGCTATGAGTCGGAATCAACTCGACGGTCACCGGTTGGTTGTTTTGTCGATAGGGAGGTTTTATCTTAGCCAAGCTACCACCTGGGGACACAGTGCTGCCTTCAGATACTGCAGTGCCGCTGTGTCGATGCAGGACCCACAAGCACAATTTCACCAGTTGCCATTGAGATGCCGCCGACTCGTGACAACCCCACGTGCGTCAGAGTAGAACTGGGCGCTGCAGGGTGTTCAATGGCTGCTGTTTCAGAAGCAGATCGCCGGGCCTTTCTTCCAAGGTGCCTCTGGGTAGACGCGAACCTCCGACCTCTCAGTTAGCAGGCGAGCATGTTAACCGTTTGTGCCACCCGGGGGGTCCAATCAAATTTTAGGGAGGCAAACTTAACTCAATTTATGTAAGAACTGCTGACATTTACCGAGCATGTAAAACAGGCACTGTCCTAAGCATTTTATATGAATTAACTCATTTAGTTCTCAGAAGAACCCCATGAGCTAAGAACTGTTATTAATTACCTTGTTTAACAGATGAGAACCCAGAAGCAGGTTACAGGACCTGCCCGGGAAGCTTGCTTCGTAAACGCACGGTTGTGGTTTGAACCCAGGCCATCTGGCCCAGAGTTCACACCCTTAGCCTCAAGGCTGTTCTGCCTCGTCAACAATTTAATGTAATATTTAGAGTTCTCTGGAAGTTACGTTGTTAGAACCCCATGCACAGGAACACCTTGTCCAAGAAGAGGTTGCATGACCCCGCAGTGGCGACCCAGAAGGAGGTGTTGCTGAATTAGAAGAATCTGGGTTGTGGAAGTAGACGCCTACAGGGTCCCCTCCAGCTCTAAGATCCTACAATTCTATTTTAGAATGTTCCGGGTCAGGTCATTAACAAAACCTAAGAGCTGGCTCCCGCACCACAGTGTAATTCTGCCTCCTCTGACTCAGACAGACAGAAACACTCAGAGATGGTTCACGGGTGGTGAGGGCGAGCCCAGCGGCTTCAGGAGGAGAGAATCCAGGCTGCGTGGACTTCAGCAAGCATTGGGTTTGGGCTCACATCCATCACCTCTGCTGCCACCAGGCACGAGCAGAAGCTCCAGGTCTGTGGGATGTTGGGTAAACCCTGTCAGGGCACCACTAGGGACCGTGCTTAGGGCTGATGAGGTGAGGATGCAGGGTGTAGGGACAGGAGTGAGGGAGGGGTAGGACAGTGTTTCCCAGCCGCTTTATGTTACGGTACCCACCAAACCAAATCCAGACCCATTGCCATCGAGTCAATTCCAACTCACAGTGACCCTACAGGACAGAGTAGAACTGCCCCACAGGGTTTCCAAGAAGCACCTGGGGGATTCGAACTGCCAACCTTTTGGTTAGCAGCTGAGCTCTTAACCACTGCGCCACCAGGGCTCCATGGCACCCACAGAGGAGATAATAGCACATTACAGGAAGGGGCTGTACGTGCACACAAAAGTGACAACCTCTAAGGCTCAGACCACCCCAAACCCTGCCTGGAAGCCCCCAGGATACGATCATCTCATGTCTGCAAGCCATGCGAAGCCCCCCACTCGTGGATAGAGGATGGGGAACAGTACTGAGAAAACACAGCAGCATTCCCACTTACTAAGGACCTCCTGCCTGCAGGAAACAGGACAGAGGAAGAGCTGACTAATGGCGACCACCTCCCCTGTCTCCATCCCTCCCCAGGAAGCACGTAATCCAAGAAGCACAAATGAAGCCTCTCACCTTAGAAGGACCACGCTGTCGGACATGAAGGCTCCGATGGTTACATCTGAAAACAAGACGTTCACAGCATTCAGAGACTTGCTGGAGCCTGTCCCCACCCATCCCCGTGGCAAGGCGCTCTACAGCAAAGGAGCCCCGCTTTGAGGCCAGGGAGCCCTCTTCCAGCCATTCTCTGGCTATATAATGCTTCAGTAAGAATGAGAACCACACTGTCCCATAAGGCAGCCAGCTGATCACCACACGTGGCCATAAAACCACACCCGGCCCATAGCCATCAAGTCGATTCCAACTCATAGTGACCCTGTAGGACAGAGCAGAACTGCCCCATAAGGTTTCCAAGGCTGTAAATCTTCATGGAAGCAGACTGCCACCTCTTTCTCCGGTGGAGTGGCTGGTGGGTTCGAACTGTGGACCTTTTGGTTGGCAACTGAGCGCTTTAACCACTGTGCTACCAGGGCTCCTCACATGTGGCTATTGTAAGTGTGAAATGCACACTGGATCTCAAAATCTAGTACCAAAACAAGTTAACTATCTCATTAATAATTTTTATATTGACTATATGTTGAAATGATAATATGTTGGATATATTCAGCTAAAAAAAATTATTAAAATTAATTTCACCTGTTTCTCTTTGCTTCTTGGTGTGGCTAGTTGAAAATGTTAAATCCCATATGTGATTTGCATTATATTTCTATGAGACAGCACTCAGGCAGAGGGGTACCTGGAATTAAATGACCGCTGGGAAAAGCTCCAGGTTCTGCAGAGCTTGCAGGTCCTCACCATTCCACCCTGCATCCTATGTGACCTGAGAGTCACTCAGTCTCTCAGTTTCCCTGTCTGCAAAATGGGGGTAATTATCCCCTACTGTCTTCTTTAAAAGGAGCCCTGGTGGCGCAATGGTTAAGCACTCAGCTGCTAACCAAAAGGTCAGCAGTTCAAACCCACCAGTGGCTTCACCAGAGAAAAGACCTGGCGATCTGCTCCCATAAAGATTACAGCCTAGGAAATCCTATGGGGCAGTTCTACTCTGTCCTATAGGGTCACTATGAGTCAGAAATGACTCGACAGGACACAACAAACTTCTTCAAAAGCTAATATTTAAATCAGATAACATTTGTGAAAACACTTGGTAAACTATAAACCAGGATACCGGTGTTAACTGGCACTATAATGCTTATTTCTAAATACCTTTAATCTAGGAAGTACTCACTACATTTCTGCCACAGAAATTTCTGTAAAGCTCCACACTCCTGATGCTTAAACCCTCACATTAGATTCTTCTACCTCCTGCCTTTCCTCCTCCTAATGTAAATCCCTTAGCCCTGGGGTTCCCGCTGCTTCTTCACAGAATCAAGCATCCGAACCCGCAGGTCACCGACGGCCGATGTACGAGGCCCTCTTTAAGGAAAAGCAAAGAGCAAATGCCTGAAGTACAGTGCTGCTAAACCATCTGCACTCAGGTGTGCTGCTTCCATAAATAATCTTTAAAACTGCTATTTGAGATTTTTAAAAATCTGCTGAATGTGTAATCCTTTTATGAAAAATCCAACATAAGAAACTCAGAAACGTATGTGAAATGCAAGCAGACCTCTGCCGTGTATTAACAGAGAAGCAGCTGAGTTACTAGGAAGCCGGGGTCAACGCCCAGCACGACGGGGTCTCTCTCTGGTCAGCCTCTTCTCCTCTCAGTGTCCTTGTCTATGAAGGGGGCAGAAGACCCCCATCCCTACCTACCGACTGGGTTTGCTGTAAGACGTACATTGCAGATGGAAGCAATTTGCACGTATTAAAGTGCTAATCCAATATAAGGTATTATTTAGAGATGACCATGAATTGCCCAGAACAAGGAGAACTGCCTTCTCAAACTTAAAAAGACCCATGAGGGGCTATCTTGGGACAGACCCTCAGCACTGAGCCCCGTCTGTTCCCATGCCTTCTCCTGGCTCTGCAAAGTCACCAGGGATGATCAGAACTCCTGTCCAAAAGAATCTAGGAGATCTGGTGCCCTCATACGGGATTGCATTCTTTATCCTGAGACCTGTCCAAGGCATTTTAAGTGGAAAGAGATGTTTTCTCAAAGGAAAGCTGACCTCTATTTTCAGGGAAATTTCTTTCTGAATTCCATAATGATTCTGGATTTTCTCAAATTCTTATTTTTGTCTCCTCAACCCACCCCATCGCACTTCTTCAAACACCTGAAAAACCACCATTCTGCAGCCTGGGCAATTTACCTAAACCAGATATCACTTGGGGTTGGAGTTTGAAATCATATATTTTTATTCATTTAGCCTCAACTACCACAAGGCATTAATTCACCCGGAAGACAAGCCAGCTAGCCTTGAAGGGTAAAAGGCACTTACACTTTGTCTGAGGTCGGTTTGTCCCTCGGCAACAGAACGTGATTTTCTTCTTGCTCCAAATCTTTCTCGCAATAATTTGTTTGGTGGTGGAGTGGGGGAGGTGTGGCTTAGCTTTTTTTTCCTGCTTACTACTAACAGTGAGAAGCCCCCTCCAAAAATGGTTACATATCAAGGAAAACGCGTCCCAAATTTCCTGCATTTTATTCTGTTTACATTTTAAATGGGGACAATGCTTCTATCTTCATTAGAAAGAATCACTGCCACACAAATTTCTGTAAAACTCTGCCCTCCTGATGCTTAAACCCTTCACATTAGATCATTTTAAAACCCCAAAATAAACTCCAACCTTATTTTTTCCTTAAAATCGAACACCAGGCAAAACACTCACATCCTGGTGTATGAATTTTCCTAACCCTAAGTGAATGTAGTGACTAAACAGGCTGGAAATATATCTCAGTTTATCTCATGTTACATTAAAGGAAAACAGCTTACCAGGATAGCCATTCCCATCCATATCAATGCCTCCTGATATGGACTGACCGAACATCCGTAGCACTGGGTTTATCTTCCGCCCAGACAGTTTCTGAAACAGATCATGGGGAAATTCAGTCACCAGAAGGGACCACGGTCACAAATAAAAATCTGTAGCCATTTTATCCCAGATTCCCTAGGATACTTGGTCTTGAAATTATCAAAGAAAATAATTTCGTCCTAATTTGAAAAGAGGGGTCTGTCTTCAGCAGACAGTTGAAGACTACATACTCCTTTATTATTACTTGCCTTTGCCAAAGGCACCATTTACAAATTTTCCTAAGTTCAGTGCAAATGAAAAAGGCGACCTAGTGTGATGAAGTTTTCATATCTGGAAGTTCAAGATGAAAGAAGTTTAACTTCCATTTCTAGGGAAAGTTCTGTTTTTACACAGGTGTATCTGACTAAGATGCTAGAACATGCTTGCCTTATCTCCCTCTACCCAAACGTTTACCAAATATTTAACACACCTCTCCCAAGAGGCGCTCATTAAAGGCTCTCTCCCTAGACAGGTAGGTAATTAACATACCTAGCTGGAAAAAGACCTTTTGGTTAGCAGCCATAGCTCGCGGTAGCTCTTAACCATCGTGCCACCAGGGCTCCAGCTAGAAAAAATGTCCATGTGGAGACCACCTCTCAGTGAAGTCAACCAGAGACTCTATAGGCTCCTGAGCTTCACCAAAAAAAGAAAAAAACAAAAAAAAACTCATTTACGTCAAGTTGATTCCGACTCACGGAGACCCCATGTGTCACAGACCAGAACTGTGCCATAGGGTTTTCTTGGCTGTAATCTTTATGGACGCAGTTCACCAGGTCTTTCTTCCATGGAGTTGCTGGATAGGCTTGAACCACCAACCTTTAGGTTAGCAGCTGATCGTCAACAGGGTTAAATACCTTTTCCTAGTAAATCTACATCTCCCTGGTCCTGAACCTTTTATAAACTGTAGGAAATAACAAGAAATCTGATGCTCAGCCTTTCTTCTTAAAATGCAACCTCAACCAACCAGCTGGAGTTCACAGCCCCACTCCTGTGTGGCAGGCCAGATTGGTTCTTACCTTCTATTCACCATTAAGTTCAACACATGTCAATACACACTGCACTGGTTCCCAAATGTGTGTTGTACAGCCAGCCTTCCTCACACTGAAGCTGGGCATCGACGTTGGCATGGTTCGATTCACATACCAAGGGTATCACAAAGATACCCAACTTCCTGAGTCAGAAAAGTCCCATCTTCCGGTAGCTGACCTGTTCCCTCTTCCCTCTTCCCTCTATCTCTGTGGTCTTCCCAGGGAGATTTACCTCCTGACACCCTCAATGTGGATGCCTAGAGAGATGCTTTGTGTCCCTGTCAGAACGAGGATTTACAGATATTGAGGGGCGAACTTCAGACTTTCTTTCCTTATCCTTTTCCTTACTGAGTCATCCTGCAGAGAAGTCAGAAGTGTGGGGATGGGGAGTTTCCATGGGGTCCACAGGAGACACCAGGGCCACACTCCCACCCCCAGAAGCCTATAATGGTAAATGGTCCTTCCAGAAATGATCTGAGAGGGTTGCCATTTTCAGTTAAGCCTTCCAACAGGATATGTGCAGGGCATCAAAGCACTAATTGGAACACTATAAGAAACACTGAAGAGATTTAGATTTCTTGCTAAGGGGCAGTGCCCTGCATCCCACACAGCTCTGCTAAACAAACGTGTGTGTCTGCCTATTTTCTTCAAAACCATGCTCTGAAGTAGAAGTGCAAGATGGCGCGCAGCAGTTTGCCCTGGACTGTGTTTCTCAGCTCTGCTGCGGCTGGGACAACGGGGTTGGAGTGAAGGGGTGGTCCATTTGGGGGTGGTGATGCAGGATTAAGCTATCCCGCAGACATCTGCAGGCCATTATGCTATAAAGTCAGGAAGATAAGTCTGCTTAGCGCTAATAACCCTAATGAAAACCAGGAGCCTCGGAAAGCCTCAGCCAGACCAGGTTTGCATGTAGTGTCCCTCCTGGTAGGACAAAGATCACAGGGGCCACCAGCACACACCCAGAGGGCCTTCCAATTGAGAAAGGGACGTGAGAATCTTAAAATTGACACTTTTCACGGCAAATGCAAGAAAGAGCGAAGAGTTAAAGACTAATGTGGAAGAAGTGGAAGTCCTCATCTCATTATTTATCCAGCAGAAATAATACCAATCTGGGCCAAAGAAAAGCAACTGCGCTGCTCAGAGATTTTTTCTGGAACCAGAGATTCCTTCCTCTAGTTCACCCACACAAAGCCCACTCTGTCCCAGGACCCGGGTCCTGCAGAATTAAAGGATTCTTTCTCCCTTTTAAATCACTGACCTTATCATATGCCTGTTAGCAGCTCGGCAAAGTATAACCAAAGCTGTTTCAGGTTTTTGTTGGTGGTGGTTTTCTTTTTTTTTTTTTTATTTTAAGAGCACAAAACCACTTCACTCTGTGGATGCATGCGGGCCAGCCTGCGTGCTGACGAAGGCAGGATGGTTCCAGCTGCTGAGCCTTGCTTCCTACTACGGACGCTCAACGCTAACCACACAATTTATACTTCAGTTCTCTGCAGGGATTCCACCCAGCAACAAAACAAAACACTGGAGGGTCTGGGGAGGAGGGAACAGTCCCATGCAGGTTGCCTCTCTGTGGTTAGCTTCCGAGGGCTGGGAGCAAGCTTCCAGGAGGATGCGTGCAGGATGACCCTGGGCGCGGCCTGGTCACGCTGCCCAGGGACCGGCCCTCTGAATGGTTTGCAGCTTGTCATCCCAGGAAGAGTGCCCCTGGCAAAACAGTGCAGCTCTTGTGACACAGATGTGCCCCAAAGTGTGCCCTAAGCCTACTCCTCCTGCCACAGATGAAGTACCTAGGAGTCTGCCACTCCCACTGGCACTTATGTTTGTTATTTATTTCTAATGTCGATAAACGCCCCTCCGAGTGTGCCCATGGTGCAGTAAAGTTCACATTTGTTGTTGTCGTTAGCTGCCATGAAGTCGGCCCCCAAATCCCGGCGGCGCCATACACAATGGGATGAAAGGCTGCCTCTTCAGTCCTGTGTCCCCGTGACTGGTTGTGGATCAGAACACTGTGACACAAAGGCTTTCACTGGCTCAATTTTGGAAGTAGATCGCCAGGCCTTTCTTCCTACTCCATCTTCATCTGGAAGCTCCACTAAAACCTGTTCGGCATCATAGCAACACACAAGCCTCCAATGACAGATGGTTGACAGCTGCGCTGAGGTGCATCGTCTGGGAATCAAACTTGGGTCTCCCGCACAGAAGGCAAGAATTCTACCACTGAACCACCAACGTCCCCAAGCTTACATGTTCCCCTCTAAGTTTTCCCACTGGGATTCCTTGGGTGTTCCTTTTTCCAATTTCCAACGTGGAGTTGAGGATGGTGGTTACGATAAAAGGTCTGGGAGTCAGACCAACAAAGTCTCAACGCCCACACTGCCACTCACTAGCGGTTGACCTTGGGCACGTGAAATAACCCCCCTGAGTGGTTAAAGAGCTCTGCTGCTAACCAAGAGGACTGCAGTTTGAATCCACCATCACTCCTTGGAAACCCTGTGGGGCAGTTCTACCCTGTCCTATAGGGTTGCTATGAGTCGGAATCAACTCGACGGCAACAGGTTTGGTTTTTGGTGTGCCATATCCACCTCACAGATAGAAGAGAGATAATAAATGTGCCCATGTCACATGGCTGTTGTGAGGATTACAGGTATGAAAAAAGGACAGAGTAAGCACTCAGGAAGCCTGGCCAGCAGCTCCCTAAGTACTTGCATCTTGTATGCTGGACACTGAGCTAAGCAGGAGGTACCTGTAGTGATGGAACCCAAAGCTCCACTGGCAACCAACCAACCAACCAACCAACCAACCTACCCACCAACCAACCCCCCAACCAATCCACCAACCAACCAACCCCCCAACCAACCAACCCCCCAACCAACCCCCCAACCAACCCACCAACTAACCTACAAACCAACCCACCCACCCACCAACCAACCCACCCACCAACCCACCCACCAACCCACCCACCAACCCACTAACCCACCAACCAACTAACCTGCCAACCAACCAACCCGCCAACCAACCCACCAACCCACCAACCAACCCACCCACCGTCAACCTTTAATCAGCCAACTTACGTCTGCTGTGGAGAAGAACAATTTTAAGAGCATGTAAACTGTACTTAAGTTTATATACTGCTTCTGAAAATTAACTTGTAAACCGAGTGTTTTATCTGACCCAGAAACTTTCGTATATGAACAGGGTTTGATTCTTTACCACTATTTCATTTTATAGCTGAAAACAAGACTCAGTTAAAAGTTTTGTTTCCTTGGCAATAACCAAGATAAGGAGCTTGTGTTTAAGCAAAGCGTCTTTGCGATGAGAAACATAAACATGAGTGGGAAGTGATTAGCACACAGTAAGCGTTCAATAAGTCAATATTTGCTGATTGAGAATTTCTCAATTGGTGTTCAGCTGTCTTTTGTCACGGACCCAGTGGGAGAAAGACATGGGCCTGTTCCACTCTACATACAGACGTCCACAAATATGCTGATGATACATTTCTGTCAAGAGAGTGACTTCCTTTTTTCCCATGGGCTAGGCCTGACAACATCAGCAAGATTGAACACCAAGCTGATATGGCAAAAAACAGAGCTTACCACTTCCATATTCCCCAGTCTGGGTCACAAGGCCAGAGCTTTGATGAGCTCCTCTGTTTGATGCCAAGTGCGACAACATCCTCGTGACAAGGACCTCTCCTTTATGGCCCACTGCCTCTCTAGATTAGATTTTTTAAATCATATTCCTTTGCCCTAGCACAGAGGGTTGAACTCAAAGGAGTAACCAAGAAAAGAAAGCCTGCTCTTCTTAAACAAATAGCTCTACTCTGGATGGCACAAATTTGGACACAGCCTTTCGTAGGCAGAAGCAAGACCATGAGCAAATTCAGGATTCCACTGGCTGAGTTTTTGCGCTTACTAAACAATACCAACGGTTGGTATCTGGTAACTAGAGGGAGAGAAGGCTGAAGGCAGGAGCCACGTGTCTTCTACATACCCCCAGGATCTGGCACATAGTGGAAGTTTGTTACATGTTTGTGGAATGAACGGATGGACAAACAGCTTCCATGTCACTCTCACATCAATTACCATTGAGTACTGACGGACCATCCCACCGGCTTCGCCATGATAAATATACACTGCGCCTGCTAGGTCGTCCTCCTTGGGTGCACCAATGGCCACATCTGAGGGGAGACAAACAGCTATGGGTTAGAAAAGCCACGTGGGAAAATACAAGGGCCGTGTCCTAATTCCTGTTATCATGCCTGAGTCCCTCAATACCAGAAGTTTCTTGGTTGTTGATTATTCAGTCACTAAATCAGGCACATGGTCTCGTTGCAGAAAGGAACTAGGTAGAAAGAAAATATAGAGACGCTGAGAAGGGTTTCAGTTCCAGAGAAGTGTCGATCTCTTCCTCACAGGAAAAATCAATGACCCAACCAATAAATGAAATGCAAATCTAAACCACCCACCCTAATTTCTGTCTTGTCAGAGAACTGAATAGATGATGATTACTGAGTAACTGAGGAAGTCAACTCAGTTCCTGGATAAAGGCAATTTACTGAATGGCACTCAATCCACCAAGAAAATAAATGTTACTCTCACAGGCTGACAAGTCCTGGAACAATGCTTCCAGCTTCCTTTTTTCCTTTTGTACCTAAAAGAAGTCACGTGCTTGTAGAAATGAGGTCAAGGGTGAGGGGCATGGCACCCACACAACCTCAAGGTGGAGACCCTCACTGTCTGAAGGAAGCTCTCTGCCCAATGGTCTGAGGGTATCAAAGGAGCCAAGAGCTGCCCCCCAGCTGTCTCCCACCTCAGTCATCCCCAACACTGCTGAGGTGGCTCCCACAAGTTCCGATGTCTGTATACTGCTCATACAGTGAGAGAAGGAGCCATTACACAGACCAGAGAGAGAAGCAAAGAGGCTGACAAGGATACTGCTGTCCAAAGACAGACAGACAGACGCACAACCCACTTCAAAAGTCAACCCAACACCGTATCATCACAAGGGGAGAAAAATGTCTAATTCGCTCCTCACTCATCTCACAAACGACATGGTGGTGGCGTGTCAGTGGCTCAGAAGCAAGAAAGAGTTTGAGGAGAAAGGAAGCTGGTTCAAACTTCTCTGCCAGAAGGAGCTCCCACTGGACCAGCTGCAAGGTTCACTTCCACCCCAAACTCATAGCAAAGACCGGTGAGCCGAGCAGAAAGGACTTCACAGAAACAGCTCCAGCAGCTCAGAGCTCAGCCCTAACGTCTAGATGGAGAACGGCTTCCCTGAGAGCACGCTGACCGGGCTGGCGCTGGCGCTGGCGGGCTGATCCAGAAGCACCCTCTGAGGAGCGTGAGAGGCCAGGCTGCTGTTCGCAGCGGGGCGGTTCCTATACCCCAGGGGCTGCCCACACCAGGAGGGAAGCACTGACCTGGGAACCCGTCATCGTCGAGGTCACCCAGGCTGGCGATGCTCTCCCCAAAGTGAGCGTTGTAGGCACTGTCCCCGGTCAAGGCCACCTGCTCCTCCAGGGCTCCCTGGTCAACAGGATGGAGGAAAAATGGAAAACAGAACAAACCAACCCCGCAATAAAAAACCAGAGCTCAGGAGGCTGCCCTCCTAGCGCGCACCCACTGACAGGAAACACCCGGGCAGAATCACAGCCCCCACCCCACTCCTCTCTCCTGGTGTGAAATGAGCCCCGTTTACCTGTGAAGCACGAGGGTCCTCAACAGCTGGGATGTGCTTTAGCGGGAAGGAACGTGTCATGCTGGCCAGTGACTAAACCTCCCCTTGTCATAATACTCCGAAAACAAGCCAAGCAATCAGCCGGGTCCTCAGCTTTCCTTAGAGTATAACATTCTCCCCCCCATCTAAAGGGGTTTTAAAAGGGTATACATTTTTCTATGATCTTTCCTCCTGTGCCTTTCGGTACAAGTTTATAAAGATGTTTTTCAGGGTCGCTGTAAGTCAGAATCCACTCGGCAGCAATGGGTTTTATGCATTAGTAATCTTGAGAGATGGAGCCACGGTTCAGAAAAATCCAAAACACTACATAGTTCTTGGCCAGGGGTTGGGGAGGTGTACATGATGATGCCTATTACTATGCATACCTCAAGTTTGAATTTCCTGAGCAAACGCCCACCGACGCAGGGAAAGGGTCCCTGGTGTAGGGCCCCTGGTGCATGGTGGCAATAAAGGCATCTGAGCATACCCACTCTACCCCCAAATCATTCACACATGACTCTCAGGGCGTTCAAAAGCAACCCAATGCTTCGAGGTCTAGAATACTCTAGCCTGCCCGGTGTAGAAGCACTCTGGACCCACCATTCACCCACAGGCCATCCCAGGGAGAGCTTGACTTGTGTCATGGCCAAATCTTCTTTTTCATTAAAACACATACAACTTGCAACTTGCAAACAGTATAAGGATGTGATGCTACCTTGGGTCAGGAAAACCCCCACCCCACAACACAAATGTATATGTTTATTTTCTCCTATTAGTGTGGTGGGGAGGAGAGAAACAGCAGCAGCCGATGCCTTACATGCACCAGGCACTGTATACTCCTCTGCTTGTTTAAATCACTCAACCTGAGGGAGACCTTATGACTCTCCCCATTTTACAGATGAGAAAACTGAGTCACTGATGTCAAGCTATGTGTCCACATCACACAGGACAGCAGGTGGCAGAACCAAGATTCAAACTCAGGTCCACTGGCCCCAAAGTCACCATTCTTTCCATTCCTCCAGGCCTCCATGCCATCATGAATTAAACAGGATGAGGTTCAACTGACATAAGAACAGTCTGGTACTTAGGGCAACCACACAGAATTAGCAAATTGAGGCAGGGGGGAGGTATATGGGCGCAACATACCCAGAGATGGTCTAGGGGGATTATCATTTTCCAGAATGCTACCCCCTGACTTAGACACACTGTTGGGCATGTCACCTTGTAGCCTCAAAGAGGTTAACACCTGGGCAAATGCTTCCATCTCCTACAAATATAATGGCCAGCAGGAGGCTTTCGGACTGGCCCGCATCGCTGAACGCCTGTTGTTCTCATCTCCATCACGGCCCCCTTGCTTCTCCCCATGCCCCTCCCGGTCCCCTGCCTGGAAGGTCAGTCAGGGTGCAAGTGCCAGGAGTCACTGCAACAGGTGCTACGAGTCACTTCATGTCCTCTGGTGCCAAAGAACACCTTCCCAAAAACAAACACAGAAAAAACCAAACAGCGTCTTCCCTCCTGGTTCTAATCCAGCTCCTCGATGGGTTTGCCGGCAGCACGGCCGCACAGGGTTCTCCGCTTCCCTGGCCCTTCTTTAGATCACTTGGCTTTCTTTTTGGCACCTGCCTGCCTCGTTATAATTAAACACCATCCCCTCCCTGTCCCCCCACTGGAATAACTAGAATCTTGGTTGCTGATTAAAAATACTCTTCTACTGATTTTTTCCTGATCATGGAAGTATTACATTTTCACAATTTGGATAAAGATAAAACTATAAGTCTACCCCGGTCCCACGGCCCGGAGGTATCGGTACTCACACTGTGCGTGTTTTCCAGGTCTGTAAAGGCTGTGGGCACGTGCAGTGTTGATCCTGCTTTTGCATTCACTATCTCACAAGTATTTCTCACATTAGTTAAAGGTCTGGTGGGGCCAGAGCTGACGCATTTAACCATTTCTCTCTGGTTGAACGCTCTGACTTCCAGACCCTGAAAAGACTCTTTCTCACCCATCTCCCTGCTCTGCAGGTGGGCTGCTCTCCCTGCCCGCCCCCCAGGCTGCAGGGGTGCAGAGACGTCTTTCTGATCCCCCACATCCTCCTTAAAGCTCTGCCCTAATGAACCTCAGTATGTAGGACAAGGGGTACCGTGATTACAGCCCTCACCACGTCATCAGTCCCCACCCAGCCCCCGGCCCCTTCATGCTGAAGAATAAGGCTCTCTTGTTCTGATCCCAGCACCACCAGGAGTCTCAAACCCAGATACCTATGGGACCCAGGCCGGTGAGGTAGCAGGTACAAGAAAAAGTAAATAACATTGCAAGTGTGCTTACCATAAACCAAAAAAAACCAAACCCACTGCCGTTGAGTTGACTGCAACCCATAATGACCCTATCAGACAGAGTAGAACTGCCCCATGGAGTTTCCAAGGAGCGGCTGGTGGATTCAGACTGCCGTCCTTTTGGTTCACAGCCAAACTCTTACCCACTGTACCCCCAGGGCTCCAGGGTGCCTACAGGTGCTTGTAATTTGCCTCCTCCCTGTCTGCCTAGCTCTTACTTCTTCCAGATTCCTCCGGGAAGACTTCTCTAGTTCCCTTCCTAGGCAGAGGGACACTCCTAGGGAGGCAGCATAACCTACAGCCCAAGAGTGTTGGCCCCGAAGCCAGCCTGCCTGGGTTCAAATCCCAGCCCCACCACTTCCTAGCTGTGTGACTTGGCGCCAGCTACTTAACCTCTCTGGGCCTCAGTTCTTTCACCTGTATGATGGGGATCCCTCATACCATGTGCATATTACATTGAAATCATTCACAGGAAGCAAGAGGCGCAGTCCCTGGGTGCATGCACGCCGCGGTCAGTAAGATTTTTCCTGACCCGTTTGAATGTGGCTATAACATTGCTCATAATTTTTCATTAATGGAACTCTGAGCTTCTTGAAGATGGCAACCGTGTTTTTCTCATGTCCCCTGGGTAATGGCCCCATGCACAGCTGCTTGCTGGACAAACGCCCCCTCCCGCTCCCCATCCCCACCCTGCATAGCCCTGTACTCACGTTTCCTCTGTTGATGTAGATGTTGACCTGCCCCTCGTCTCTGAGCTCAGAGAACATGGGGGCCCCCACCAGCAGGTCGGAGAGGCCGTCTGCATTCAGGTCCACTGCACACAAGGAGGAGCCGAAGTAAGAGCCCATCTACAACCAAGTCATGACAAGCATTCAGTGTTTGCCCGCTCACAACGGGTCTGCTTTCCTCCAGCCTGCTGGCGCTACCACATCTGCTCTCGAGCCCCTCGGAGGCCATGGTGGCCACACCGCCCCATAAGCCAGGATGCCTGGGCAAACAGTGAAATACTCAACTTCCCAGGGCCTCTGGCAGCAGTGCAGAGCCTGCAACCCACGTGGGACCAGGGCTCACCAGCTCAGAGGTCCCATCCCTGGAGCCACATCAAGGACAGGACAAGGCCCGAGCCCCCAAGAATGAGGTGCTGTTTTTACAAGCGCAAGCAGAAGTTGCAGATACAGGTTACAACCCTAATAAAAGTCCCTCTCTGGGTATCAGACATCTGACCAGGTCAAGCAAGCTGGATATGACATTTCACAATCCAAGCCAGGCATGAAAATAAACGTCACGGTGGGAAATGGGTTACCCTTTCCCAGCCCTCTAAACACCTAAAGATTGGTTAAAAAGGCATGAGCTGGAATGACAGAAAAGCGTACAATTCATGAGACTGTCCCACTGCTGAGGGGACGGAGCAGGTTGACACCAGCCCTTCTTTCATTACTGCACAATCCAGTAGGTGGTATTTTAAATCAGGGGTCGCACACACAGACCCCTGCAGAGTCAGACAGGGGATGTAACAGATACCAGAAAAACAGAAACAACAGTGTAAGTGTGTTTACAGGTGGCACAGGACGCTTGCTGTCTACAAAGCAATAGGGGGCGGTGAAGACTGTGGCAAACTGGGACTCAGAGGCCCAGCTAAAGGAGGCGCTCCTACTTCACCGCAGCCACTGGTGCGATGAGCAAGGCTGACCCAGAGTGGGCCCACCTTCCCATATTTCAGAGAAGCCCAAAATCTAGAATTTTATTCGAATTGCCTATTTTTTAAATGTTGGCAACTTACTCGTATTTAAAAGTCATAACAAATAAACAAGTACTGTGCAGGCCAAACAAAAGTGTCTGTAAGCTATCTATCCCTTCTAGAGGCTGTCAGTTTGCAATCTCTATTTAAAACACACATAAATAACAACTATCCTTTTAAAATACACGGCTTCAAATAAAAGGGCTCTGGTTTGACTTACACGAACAAGCATTTGCTTTGAGGGCTGGACTGCTGGCAGCTGACCCAGGGGAGTCTGAGAGAGGTGGAGGACACTCAGCTGATTTCTTGCAGCTCACCCTGGGGCAAGAGGACTTTGAAGTGGCCGCTGAGAAACCCCTCCCTAGTGACATGCCAAGGCCACCTCTACTCAAACCACCCTCTAACACCATCACCCCACCTATTCTCAAGGCAGAAGGGCACAGGGAGGGTTTAGAATGAACTGCTACAGTGGGGGGACACCAAGTTGCCAGCCACTAATCCGCAGGCCTTGCCAATCCCCTCATTGCTGCTTCGGTGAAAGAAGCGGGTAAGACGCAGGCAAAGCCCCAGAACGAAGCCGTAGGCAGCTCTCTCTGGCTGAGCCCCAAGGGAACTGTTTGTTTCGTTCCAATGGGCTATTTAACTTGGCTTCTTTATCAGTGTTCTATCAGAAACTCCTGCACATGAATTTTCCTATCAAAGTTTTGATATGCAAACACTTCACATACTCAGTTAATTCAGTAAAACTTCAGTGTAGCAACGACACACTTTGGGGTGAGCGCTCCTATCAGCCTAGAAGCACGGGAACATGTGTCTGTATTAACATCCAAGTTGCACACGTACTGGTAACTTCTCAAGTGTACTGTATGAAGCATATCTACCAGTAAAGACCGGAAATGTTTCTTGCTTTTTTTTTTTTTCCCTGAAGGCAAAGCCACAACTATCTGACCAAATTCTAGCCAAAAAGCAGAAGTGGACGGCAATTTGCTGAGTGAGAACCTTCCTCATAGATACAGAAGTAAAGCTAAAGCATCCTTTGGAAGCCGGGAGTCATTCTACAGATGAGAAAATCGAAAATTTTCAATTGAAAATTGTCTCCTTTCCTTAGGAGACAATAGAGAAGTCAGAGAAGGGTGACCTGTTTCCCAAGAACTTCTCACTTCTTCTGGCCAAAAGCAGAATCAGATATACAGAGAAAGAGAGCAGCCTATTTCAAAATCCAAAAGATGACAAGGGGGTAACACTAGCAGGAGACACTAGTGGAAGGAAGTGAAGTCAAGGGGTCCAAGAGTGGGGGGCAGCCACAGAACGGTGCCAAGTGAGGGCAGGAAGCGTCCTAAAGAAGATAAAGTCCATACTGCTATAGAGCTGGGAGGTGAGACACCTGGGCCCTCTGTCCCGTCCTCAGAGAGCCCCAGACACAGCTTGCTGGTTGTGTTCAGACTCGTCTGTCCTGGAACTTGATGGCATAAAGTCCTCAGGAAGTTTGGACAAGTGGGTTCTCAAATGTTTACCTGATTCCACTCCTGTCACGCCTGACCGAGCTCTGGGCACAGGTACGTGGCCAGGAAAGGTATCCACACTGGGAGGTTTCTGAGAAGGAGGGCCGGCACAATTATGCAATTATTAATTACACCAGGATAGCAGGCGCATACGAGGCCTGCCCCAAACACGGGCAGCAGGGAGTGCAGTAGCAGGAAGGAGGAGGAAGGTTGGGAACACAGCAACAACTGAGCACAAAGATGTCCTGTAAGTAGCGGGACAGGTTTGTTCCAGCTCCACCATCCACGCCGGCGAGGAAACCTGAACTTTATGCTTTCGGGCCCAGGTGCATCTGAAGTGGGGCAGAGGGAAGGGTCCTACTGCAGACACACTCACCCACTTACTGTTTTTTAGAGAAAAGACCTAAAACGTCCAGCTTACCAGCACTCAAACCCTACTTGCTCTTTGGAACATTTTTTCTTTCTTTTTTTAATCACAAATGGCGAGGAGCTATTTCTTTTCTAACTTTAGAGGTGCTTGGAAAACTTTTTTTTTGCAGAATCGCCCAGTCATTTTCCAGTGTTACTTGCTTTGGAGCTTTGGAAATGTTAAAATAACACAGGCCAGGACAGCTCTCCGGGGAACACAGACCAGCTTCAGCAAAAAACTGCACAAAACTGAGCCTGGTGATGCAGTTTCCTACATTGAAAAGATGAGAGCAATTACATGCCAAGAGGGGACACTCAGGGTGCAGAAAGGTTCATTTGCGAGTGGGACTTTTGGGGCTGAGAATACTGCTCACTGTGAACGTGTAATGATCCCAGGCTGGTACCTGGCAGGTCTGACTCACGACAGGAACTGGACCAGGACCAGGGCCACGCGACCCAGGAAGGAAAACATCATTTCTTCCCTTTTCCCATGCTAGTGGTAGATAAAACCACCTTTCTCCCAGCATTCTGTCTTCAGGCGTTTCCCTCCCCACATCCCAGGTGTCCTGTTGTGTCTTCTCAGAGTCCACCAGGACCAGCCTCTAAAATTGTCAGCCCCCAAATCACCTCCCTCACCTCCGCTCACAGCAGCCATCCTAGCTAAACAATCCTATTAATCTAAGCCACTCTAAGGTGCATGTGCTTGTTAGTCCAACAAAAATGCTGCTTATAAATCAGAAGACTCTGGAACAGACTTGACTCCAGGCAGCAACCCTGCTGCGGTGTAATGGAAACCTGTAGGGCGTGGAGGGAATGGGGGATAGGGTAGGGGCCGTACAGGCCGATAAGCCTTGTCCAGGCCCCACTTCAGGGCCGCCTCCCCGGGAAATTTCTGTTCCAAAGTTCTAAGAAGAACTGGGTGACTGACTGGTTTGTTTCTCTTTGTTTGACAGCCTCCCCATGGCAAAAGCAGCAGAGGGCCCAGGACAAAGGGGGAAGAGGGTGGCATCGGGCTGGTGAGACAGGGACACTGAGAACCACTTGTCCCCTTTGAAAGTTATTGCTTATAGGAGTAGGTTTGCTACATGAATAACTGTACACGATCCCTCTGGAGGTATGGATGTGTACGTATGAGAGACAGACAGACAGATAATGATGTGAGACAAAGGCAGAGAGATGGACAAAGGCAGAGGGAGGGAGAGTAACAGAACATGTTGAACTTTCGACACCCGTGTCTGAACTATGGACAATCTTCTGAAACTCGGTGCTGTAACCTGGCCATGGACAAACTCATCTAGCCACATGATGTTTCCTAAAACAAGCAGGAGTGAATCCCATGGACCTGCAGATTATACTCACTGTTGAGGAGGTGAGGCCCCCAAGTGCAGATAGAACCATCATATACACGTAGGCCACAGCTAAGACCTTTAAACCAGTCCTCTAAATATGAAGAACTGACTCCCACACCCCTTCAACAGAAAACAGTCACTTATACCAAGGATCTCACCTTTTTACCTGATGCCTGAAAAATCTTAATTAAGGTGCCTGATCTTCGGTCAGCTCTAAAAATATAAACCTATGGAATGAAAAAAAAAAATCTAGTTAGGATGGAAACAATGACCAAAGATATTTATCAGCATCCTCCTGGGAATCCTACTTATACACCAGACCAGGCAGCAGGAGGCATAGTTATGAGGGCTGATGAAAACGAAGATGTCAGAGTAACTCATTTTACCAACCCTGCAGAGTGCCCTTCAATCCTGAGATGAGGGTCACTTCCACTGTTCCTAGGCCACTTTGTTTTTGGAAGCCATGCACAGTAAGACCCAAGAAGCTTCCAGATTGTCAGTAAACAATTCAACCCCTGGAAAAAGCAAATTATTTTCTTTCTTGAAATACGTCCACCTGCATTTCTATTAACTAAGACTTTAACAGTTATCACAAGGCAAGTACTTTAGATAGCGCAGTTTGCCAAAGTGACTCCCCAGAATACCAGTGTCATGGGATGCGTGTCAATGTCAAGTTAAAGCAACATAAAATAAAGTTCTTTACTGTGAGACTTTTAAGAACCTTTAATATGCTCATTTACACCACGAATCTCCATTTATGCAGAACTTCCTAAATTTACTTGACTATGGAACTTCTTTTTCAAGCTGCATCTTATGGGAACCAGGGGAAGGAACTTTCCCATGAGGTAGGGTGGCTGCCATCTTAGTGCGGCTGTTTTCATGCCCTGTCACCAGAAATAAATAATCATCCTGATGCCTAGGGTCCCTCCTGGGGTCCTTGGGAATCAAGTGTACCAGCCACAGTTCCTGGGAATGTGGAGCAGTCACAACTTTGTCAACTACAACCAGTTTTCCCAGCCCCTCTCCTGTGGTCCAACCAAGAGAAACGTTCTCATGTTCCTTTTTATTAACTGGATACAGATTCCTTCTTCTGGGCTCTGTCAGTTATAAACACCATTCTAATCTTAAGACTTGACAAGGATCAGCCAGTCATTACAACCATCTGAAGGGAAAATAATAAAATGAGATTGAGTTTTCTGCAATTAATGAGAAAACAAAGCTGATACTGTCAGCACTGATGCATCCACATAGCTGTGAACTGGAATTTAAGTGTTTTCCCCCAAACCACAGAGATGCCTTGTAGCCTGAAGTTCCTCCTCAAGATGACACATCAGTGTGGGTAAAGCCCTCGGTGTTTTTTCTCTCCACCATATAGAGGAATTCATGCAGCTAAGAAAGACCCACCCCTTTCTTGAAGTTATCAGAGTTCATCTGCACACCTCCCCCCTGCTCAGTGCCCTGGCTTTATTTGGTTTTGTTTTTAGAGTCTTTCTCTAGAGCATTAGCATTAGGGGGGAAAGAGGCACATGCTCCAGAAATGTGAACCACCACCATCAGCTGCCAACAAGTTGACCTCTACTCATGGCACCCCAACTCATGGTGGCTCCAACTCATGGTGACCCCAACTCATGGTGGCCCCAACTAATGGTGACCTCAACCCACGGTGGCCCCAGTTCATGGTGATCTCAACTCATGGCAACCCCAACTCATGGTGGCCCCAACTCATGGAGATCCCAACTCATGATGACCCCAACTCATGGTGGTCCCAAATCATGGTGGCCCCAATTCATAGCAACCCCATGTGTGTTGGAGTAGAACTATGCTCCACAGAGTTTTCAATGGAAGTAGATCACCAGGCATTTCTTCCAAGGCGCCTCTTGGCGAACTCGAACCTCCAACCTTTTGGTTAGCAGATAAGCACAATAACTGTTTGCTCTACCCACGGACTCCAGAAATGTGCACAGCAGGTCCTAACTCCTGCCCAGGAGGAACCAGGGAACTGAGTCTTATGAACGTATCGCAGTCAAGCCTAGTCAGCTGGATGGCTTCTTAGCTCCCTCATCATATTGACATACTGGCTGAAGGCTCCAATTAACAATGGTCTCAGGCCATCTGGGCCTCTCCAGAATCCAGACTCCACTTCTCTGTGCCCCAGGAGATAGGGTCAGACTCTGTCATGCCCATCTCTGAGGGCTCAGATCCAAAGATTACTCCTCTGTTCAGGCTTTCCCATCAGACAAGCTGGAGAGTTTGTGAGGAATGCAAATTCTTCACTCATTGGACCTACTCAATCTGGGTTGCCTGTACCTTGAAGCTAAAGAACGAACAAGCATAGCTGTTCACACTTCAGTCCCCTTACCAAACCAGAAACCCAAACCTGTTCATCAATTCGATTCCAACTCACAGCGACCGTATAGGATAGAGTAGAACTGCCCCATAGGGTTTCCAAGGAGCAGCTGGTGGATCCAAACTGCCGACCTTTTTGGTTAGCAGCTAAACTATTAACCACTGTGCCACCAAGGCTCTTTAGAGGTCACAATTCCAGAAGGGATTCAGATTAGCTCTATATCCATGAGGTCTTTTCTGCACTCTGGAGAGAATACTTTAGGGAAAGCTCCTCACCCGCCCCCACCGCCCCCCCCCCAAAAATGCACTGCCATCAAGTCAGTTCTGACTCATAGCGACCCTACAGAACAGAGTAGAACTGCCCCATAGGGTTTTCAAGGAGTGGCTGGTGGATCCCAACTGCCGACCATTTGATTAGCAGCCAAGTTCTTAACCCCTGCACTAGGGAAAGCCAGACCCACATATTTCACACAGCCCAGCCTTTGGGCTAAACCAGCCTTAGGAACCCAATGCTGCTTCTAAAACATTGGGGAAATAAAAATCAGAATCTAGGTATAACATAAAGCCCCAAAGACCTAGGATTGGACTTGGCTCCATTAAGCCAAAGTCAAACTTGGGAACGGACTAGGGGAAGGGGGATTTGAAGTTGGAGGCCCTGGATGTCATTCCTTTGGTGGGTGCCATGGTGTCAGTCTTAAAAATCACACACACACACACACACACACAGAGTCAGTGTAGAAAACCTCAGATGAGAATGTACAAAGAATGAAGAGGCCTGAGGGTAGTACACTCCGATTAAGCTGCCAAAGTAAACTCTTAAAAGTGGTTGCAAGGAGACGGTCAGGGAGTTCCTCATTATGTCAGCACTTACCCGCCAGCCACCCAGGAGAACATTCAGATCAAAGCAAGCTGGCAAACTTCTACAACAGCGGCAGCACATTCCCCTCTTCCGCCTGACCCATGCTATTCCATACACCTTCCTCCTCACCTTTCCAATGCCTTCATCCTGCGGAGCACCCCCTACCACGTCGGTGGCGGATGGGTGAGAGAAGTGACCGGCAGTCACCGCGTAACCTGAACAGGGTGGGTGGGAGCCAAGGGTGGAGTGGAGGGAGGGGTGGGGGCAGGGAGAGAAAAAGATCCATCAGAGGAAAATGCTTCTCAAGCATGTCCCCCAACTGGGCAACTATGTTCCAGTTATTCCCAGAACACAAACTATCAGGGAACAAATGGCACCTATCAGTCTTCTCATACTGAAATGGCCCATCTCACAAAAAGGCATGTCTACAAGGACATCAAGGCAGAAAAGGTGCTTTCTGAGTGTCCTCTTTGGGACAGGTATGGTGATAAATACTCTATATCTGTTATCTTGTTTAAGAGATCATTTTCGTACAGTAAAGTACACGTATGTGAAGCATAGAGTTTGATGAACGTGTACACGTGTACATACCTGCAACCACCACTCAGATGAAGAAAATAAATATAAACGTATCCATAACCATAACTCCAAAAGGTTCCCTCATGCCCTTTCCCAGTCAATACCCACCACAGGCAGCCACTATTCTGATTTCTATTGCTATATATTAGATTTGTCTGTCCTACAACTTCACTCAAGATAACATGTGAGACATTCATCCATGTTGTTGAGTAGTAGCTCATTTCTTCCTATTGCTGAGCAGTGTTCCATTGCGTGAATACAGCATAATATCTTTATTTATTCTCCTGTTGTTGGGCATTTGGGTTGTTTCCAGTTTGGGGTTGTTATGAATAAAGCTGCTATAGATATTTTTGTGTATGTCTTTGGGTGCCATTTTCTCTTTTAAGCTCACAGATCTATGAGGAAGGTATTATTATGATTACTTCCTTTTTAGTTCCATTTCCCATTATTACTTCCATGTGGAAACTGGGACTAAAGGTGGTTAAACAACACGCCCAAGATCACACAGTAAGATTGAAATCCAATCTGTGTGTCTCCAAAGCCCCTGCTGTTAACCATTATGCAATACACCCCAAGAAAGAAGCTGATAGTGGATGGATGGATGAAGGACGGACAGATGGATGAAGGGCTGGATGGTGGATGGATAGATGGATGGATGGAGGATGAATGGATGGATGAGTGGATGGATGGATAGATGATGGATCGACGGATGGATGGATGAACAGATGGGTGGATGATGGGTGGATGGATGGATGGATGGAAGGATGAATGGAGGATGGATGGATCGATGAATGGATGGGTGGATGGACGGACAGATGGATGGATGGTCGGTCAAAGAATCAAGACGCAAGAAGAATCTAGAAACGGAACAAAGAGAAAGGTTGTATGTTCTTAGTTGGAATGTCTCCTGCTTTCTGAGAGCCTTGCTACCAGGCTGAAAGTTCTCCTCTGGTCAGCAGAAACCCTGCCAAAAATATAGCTGCTGTCGAGTTGATTCTGACTCATGGCGATGCCATGTGGGTCAGAGGAGAATTGTGCTCCATAGGGTTTTCAGTGGTGTTTTTTTTTTTTTTTTCCCAGAAGTAAATCGCCAGGCCTGCCTTTTAAGCAGCTGCTGGGTCGTCTCAAAGTGCCAGCCTTTCAGTTAGCAGTGAACATGTTAACTATCTGCACCGCCCAGGGACCCCTGAAAACCCTGTAAGGCTGTCATACATTCCCCAACCTTGCCATCACCCTAATGGCCGTGCCTATAAGAAGTTTGAGTTTTGTGGTGACATCATGTTGTGGTCAATTCTTATTCATCATGGGACTGATTACTTTCAGACAGGGGCTCATATTGCCTACAAGCATTATGAGTAATATCAAAGCCTCAAATGGTCCTCGCTAATCCTTGCAGCAGATAAGGGCCTCCATTTTGTATACAGGGAGAAACAACGGGCCCTAAGGTCCAAAGACCTATCCTAGACCCTAAAACCATTGTCCACACTGGGTTCTCTTCTGCCTTCCCTTCATTCTCTAATTCAGTAATAATGTGCTGAGTCCCCATTATGCACCAGGCACTCTACCAAGCCTTGGAATGTGAGACAATCTCTCCATCTTCAAGGTGCTCCCAGCCTACTGAGGGGTCACCACCAGTGAGGGGAGCATCTCAGCCACACACAGGTGAGGCAGCTCAGCATCTGCACTCAGCTCCGAAATCATAACTTGGAAGCCCAACTTTGCAAGCCATGTGACCTTGACAAGTTATATAACTTCTTCGTACGTCAGTCTCTTTACCTATAAAGTAGGGATGATGATGATGATGATGATGATGATGATGATGATGATGATGATGATGATGATGATGATGATGATGATGATGATGATTGATGATGATGATGATGATGATGATGATGATGATGATGATAGCTACCTCATTAAGTTGTTTCAAGAACGAAAAGAAATAAGATACAGAGCCTGGCATAGATTAACCCTATTGCTGTCAAGTCGATTCTGACTCAGCGACCCTACAGGACAGAGTAGGTCTGCCCCATGGGGTTTCCAAGGAACAGCTGGTGGAGTCGAACTGCCAACATTGTGGTTAGCAGCCATAGCTCTTAACCACTGCACCACCAGGGGTCTGACATAGATTAAATAGTAAATAAAAGCATAAGGAGCTGAGAAAGCAGAGCAGCAGACACCCCAAAGCCTCAGTGTAAAAATATCATTGGGTCTGTGCTACTGAGCCAAAAACGTGTAGAGGCGAAAAGTGAGTCAGAAATTCCCAGTGAATCTCTATGCAAAAGGTCAGTGGCTTCCCCTGACATGGAAGTAAATATTTCTCCAGTATTATTAATTATATTTTTAAGTGATAGAATATAAGTATTTATTATAATTTAAATCATGTATAAGGAGTGTGATGGTGTACTGTTTTCTCAACATTGTCGTTGCTGTGGTTGTGGTTGTTGTCAGCTGTCGTCACGTCATCCCCCAACTCATGGCAACCCCACGCACAACGGAATGAAGCACCGCCCGGTCCTGCGTCATCCTCATGCCTGGTTGCAGATAGGCCCACGGTGATCTATAGGATTTTCTTTTGCTGATTTTTGGAAGTCGATTCCCAGGGCTTTCTTAGTCCACCTTCATCTGGAAGCTCTACTGAAATCTGTTCAGCATCATAGCAACACACAACCCTCCAGTGACAGACAGGTGGTGGCTGTGCGTAAGGTGCACTGGCCAGGAACTGAACCTGGGTCTCCTGCACGGAAGGTGAGAAATTTACCACTGAACCACTGATGCCTCTTTCTCATCATTAGGCCTCGCTGAATTTAGCTTCATTTTCAGTTCTGAATTATAGCATTTAGGGCACGGATTAAAGAAAAGAGTCTTGTAATTGTCATCTACACAAGAAAAGACAGCCTATCTCTACTCCTAAATAGAAATGGCCTTGTCCTGGCATCATCCTTGCCTGCTGGCTGCTAAACTAAATTGTGATTACCTTCTTCCCAGAAGATTAAAAGAGTTGAAAAAATAAGAGAAACTTTTCTTAGTCTTTAATTAAACTTCAGCTTAGGTTGCCCTCTGTCATGATAATTTCTGGTTCCTATTATATCTATTTGCAACCAGGAAGCAGAAACTTCCTCCAAAGGGAAAGGGATGCTCATGGAAAATCAGGATTCAATTGTAATCATTTTGCATCTGACCATCTGAATCTGAGTAATTGCTAAAAAATAAGAAAATAAAATGTTTGCTTCCCTGGAGGGTCAAATGTTGGCTTTTCAAATCACACAGTCTGATTTGGCCCCCTTGGTTTTTTTCCCTCTCTACCTTCTGTGTGTGGGGCTAGAAGTTAAGAAGTCATGGTTAAAACTGTAACCAATTACAACAGTAGATGTAAAAGCCAACAAACTCTTCTTTCCACCAGTAAAACTGCAATTCACGAACTGGGTAGTAACCTCTCCCATTCCCCTTCTTACCTGTCATCTCCCCAAGGTACTCACCCAGGTAAGTGTACCGCCTGTTCATGATCACCTCGTCGTTCAGTTTGAAATAGGTGTTGTCCGTAAGGTTCAGCACCTTGACCGTCCCAGCCCAATAGAATGACCCTGGGGCACCCATCACCACCAGCTCCTACCAACAAGAAATCCAAGTTACAGGAAAGAGCACTGAAGAGGGGCAGAGGGTACACAAGAACCACGGTCACAGCACAGCAGAACTCAGAATTAGAGATACTTCACCAAGGACTTTTCCAGCTCAGCCAAAAAAAAAAAAAAAAATACATGACCAGATTCCATGACATTATGGAATCTACCATACACATGGGAATCTTAGGACTAAAGATGCGAAGGCACCAAACAAGGTGACAGAGTGAGTCACACACCAGGTCCCTGTCCTATCCACTGGTGAGGCTGCACACATTTCCACCAGGATGAAACAAGGAATGGAAAACGTCTGACATTATCCTCCAACACAGCATTTCTGGGAACCATGCCCATGGTAGACAGTAACCCCTCACCTAGCCGGGACTCCAGTCCCACCACTGGGCAGCTCCATCTTCCTGAAACGCAGCCCAAGGATACAGTGTCCAAAATTCGCTTTGCAAAACCCTCACACTCACAATGGAACACTACTGAGTCATAAAAAGGAATGGAGTTCTGATCCAGACCACAACATGGGTGAACCCTGAAAACAGTATGCTGAGTGAAACAAGCCAGACACGAAAGGGCAGATACTGTATAATCCCACTCACCCAAAATACCCAGATCAGACAACTCCATAGAGACAGAAGGCAGATCAGAAGTTACCAGCGGCTGGGAAGAGGGGGGACTGGGGAGGGACTGTTTAATGGGTGCAGAGTTTCTTTTGGGGTGATGAAAAGTTTGGAAACAGATACTGGTGACAGTTGCACACTACTGTAGATGTAATTAATGTGCTGCATTTTACACATAAAAATGGTTAAAATGCACCACTACCAGCTGTTCTGATCAGCGCCATGGAGGAAAATTGGACCCTGACAGAATGGGAGAAAAACGTGGAATAGAACCTCAAATTCCTTTTTAAAAAAATAGAGGTACTGGACTGATTGAGACTGAAGGACTCCCTGAGAATACTGCCCCGAGATACTTTTCAAACCTTGAACCAAAACTACCCCTGAGGTCACCTTGTAGATAATAACATATTGGCTCAAAAAATACATATATATATTACCCATTTAAATACTATGCTCCTTTAAGATATGAGACTAAATGGTCACCAATTACTTTATAACCAACATGAGAATATAAGGGGGCAGGGAAGCTAGATTAACGGAAACAGAACAACCAGAATGGAAATAATGAGAATGTCCACGCGTTAAGAATGTACCCAATGTCACTGAACAATTTGTGTAGAAATTGTTGAATGGGAACCTAACCTACCATATAAACCTTCACCAAACACAGTATTATTTTTTTTAATGGTTAAAATGGCAGATTTTATGTATGTCTGTATACATAAAATCACAACTAAAAAAAAAAAAAAGCTTACACTAATAAACCAAAGATATGCCCTCCAGTCCTCCCTTGAGACCCTCTTCTAAGGAGTGGTTCTAAAGCTTGGTTTATTGACCACTACAGCCCACTGCAAACTTGGAACAACAGAAACAAAAGACCAGAGAGGTCAACTAAAGGAAGGACAAAGACTGGAAGGTGAAGGGACCACAGGCAGCACAGTACTACTACTCGTAAAAGCAAACACAAGAACACAAAAGACACAGCAGTCTTCAGCATTCAGCTTAGAGGCGATGGTCCTGCGTCCCTCAACTGGGCTGAGAGCATGCTGTTGCTACAAAACCATCCAGTGACCAATCCTGGTAACAATTCTAAGAGCACAACGTGATTCAGCTGCCCAAGGACGTCTGCATGGATACCTGCATGGTTTTACCCACATGAAGATACAAAATTACTGTGGTAATAAAAGCTGGAAATGACTTAACTGTCTAACAAGAGGGAGTGTGAATCATGGAACATCCATTCAACAGAATTTCAGGAAACATTAAAAATACTGCAGAAGACGATCCAATGGGCTTGAGCAACAGTCATAACATGCTGTTGAGTGAAAAAGGATGCGCCAATCCATACGCACTCTGTGACCATGTTTTGTAAAAGAAAACAAACATCCAGACAGACAGGAACCAGGAGGATATGCCCCAAGATGTTTATTTTTTTCTACTGGGTGACAGGATTATAGGAATGTCTTCCCTTTGCTTTCTGTATTTTCTAAAGTAAACTGCAATGAGATCATAAAAGTAATTCTTAAAACAAAACTATTAATTTTTCACTCAACAATATTTATTGTATGCCTACTGCTACATATTTGAGGTAGTGATAGACACAGAGGTAAGCGAAGTCCCTCTGTAGGACACTGTCAGGGTGAAGCAGCACAGACATGGACATGACATTTTAGGGCAATTTCTATCCAAAAGGGCTAAAATGAACACAATTTCTAACAGAAGGCCCTTCAGCTGTGCATAAAGCTCCACGGGGGCAGGTCACACAGCCTCGCTGGAGGTCAGGGCAGCGTGTAGGGTGTGCCTCTTGTCACTGAACACAGCAAGCTCTCCTTGTGGCCCGAGGGTCCCCCACACATTGCTCTATTTCAGAATCAGATCTTTCCAGGCGGAGCTGGCTTCACATACTGTCGTGAGCTGTGGTTTCTGATAAGTCCCTGGAAGCTAGATCCTGTCACAAAAATTCTGGGGTTCTGAGGACAATTCATAAAGTCACAGCTGAATTCCCAGGGCGCAAGCGCCTTCAAAAGCCAAAAACAAGTAAAGAGAAGATGAGGGAGAAGGGCAGAGAGCACGCGGGAAAGAAGGCAAGACTCTGCTGGCAGTGACAGCGGCGGGACAATGCTCCCAACAACACGCATTCTATGGTCAGTCTCAGGGAAGAACCCTAACCAAAGAGCGGGGTATGAGCACAGGTGGGAGAAAAGCCACAGGATTCCGCCTGAACAATCTGCTTTGGATAATTCAGGAAGGGGTGGCCCAGGAATGACCGCTGATGAAGGCTGCATTTGAAGGTTCCAAGACCCTATCCCCTGTGAAGGAAGCTGCTGATAAGCCAGGGATTCTAAAAGGTATACCGCTGTTTTATAAAAATCTATCACCTTCTGCCCCCAGAACTCTTCTCAGAGAAAACATGGCGGTGCATTCATTCGTTCATTCCTCTTACACTCATCTGTTCTACGTAAGGGGCTGTGCGAGCTCTAGAAGGCTGGGAGGGAGGCACCTGAGCCGGCCATCACAGGAGAGACGTTTTCCTGGCCTTGAGCTGGGAACAGAATTTGCAATCAATGTCCAAACACAAAGGGCGTGGAACACCATGAGCGACAGCCTCAGAACTGGTTATATACACAGGATAGAGCTTTCTCCATCTGCAGCGCTTTATAAGCCAAAGCTGTGAGCATCAACACAGGCCTGGAAAGGCTCTTCGGGACACTGGGCGGTTGATACACTGCTCTCGGATCTGGCTTGTTGCTGTTGTTGTTAGCTGCCACCCAGTCAGCCCCGACTCATGTCGACCCCAATGGAATGAAACGTGCCCTGGTCTTGCACCATTCCCATCATGCGGATTGGACCACTGTGACCCACAGGGTTTCATTGGCTGAGTTTTGGAAGACTGCCAGGCCTTTCTTCCTAGTCTGTTTTAGTCTGGAAACTCCACTGAAATCTGTTCAGCATCATAGCAACACAAAAGCCTCCACTGACAGACGGGTGGTGGCTGTGCATGAGGTGCACTGGCCAGGAATCGAACCTGGGAGTCCCACACGGAAGGCAAGAATTCTAGCACTGACCCACCACCTCCTGATCTAGCTTGATCCAGTATAAAAATCATACATGTATGTCCAGTATGTCCCTGCATCTCTTCTCTCAAACATTACAAAGAGGGGCAGACAAAGAAATCCCTCTTCTCAAAAACCTTGAAAACCAATAGCTCTTTTTTTTTAAATCTCCCCTCAGAGTTAATGCCTCTGCCCCTTCAGTTAAATTAAATAAACTGAGTCTGAGCCTGCGGCCCTCAGGGGCTGGGGGCAGGGGTCAGGGAAATGGTGTCTTCTAAAAATCCCCTGTGCTTGGCTTTTTCTGTTCACTACAGACAAGGTCGTGCCCTTTGGCGCTGTTCACAAGTGCCAGGAAAACGTTATCCAAGCGTAGCTCCCCACCACCCAGGAACAACCAACACAAATGTCACACACATAAATGCAAGCTTCTTCACAAGCCAAGGGCCCCCACTGCCTAAATCATGTTTGTGGGATCCCATTAGTAAACAGCACGGGCCTTTGCCCGAGATGCGTGTATTAGCAGAATCTCCCGGGATCCTGGGGTATCTAGGTGGGTCTTTCTCTGTACACTACAAGCCGGCACGAGTAACAGGACCAAAGAGTCCATGGGATCTGCAACAGAAGTCTGTGCTGGTCACACTTCCACCCAAATGTCTTCTCTACATGTCCACAATGGTGCTTGCACCTGGCAGGGTTGGTCCTGTCTACCCAGCAGGCATACAGACAAGACCCCTAAACTAAGCAGACCAGGAACAAAGTCTTCTCTTGCTGCTGTGAAGTTATCTACCACCTCGTTATCCTAGTCTACAAAAAACATAACGTTCCCAGGAAACTCTCCCTCACCCTCAATGACGGGCTAAAATTCATGTGGTATCCATAATCTGAAGGGCTTTGATAACCTCAGGTCACTGACCTTCAGGTCAAACAAGCACCACGGGCCAGAATATCTCAGGGCAACACGGCCGTGTCCAGAAGTCCACAGAAGCATGTCCAGCTCGGGAAGCAGCGGCCTGCCTTCTGAGGGGAGCTGACCAGCTCACAGCCAAGGCAAGGCCCAAGTGCCAAGGTCAGCAGGAGGGCAGCAAGGGGAGAGGGCCTGCCTGGCCCCTTCAACCCATTTCCTGCTCAGCCTCAAACAGATGGAATTCCAGAAATGAGCGAGGCAATGAGTTCAAAGAACTTGTGTTTAAGGAGGTCAAGAGCCTGGGAACTGAAGCGGAGGCCAGAAGCCAGACTGGCCAGGGGGTCAGAGGACTGAGCGGCAGTCAGAGGGGCCACCTTCCCGCTTCCTGCCACCACCCTGCTCCTGCTACCCTGCACACAATGTCCCCACTTCAGTTTGCTCTGAGCCCAGCCAGCGCATGCTGAGCACTGTGGGTCCCACAGCCTGGAGTTTAACCAGGTCCTCTTGCCCCTCTGGTCACCTGAGCTTACACGGCCCTCTGGGTTTTACGACATGCCATCCACCATGTTGGTTCCCTGCTTATGAGTTTACAGGGGCTCCCCCCTGCCTTCTGGATCAAGTCAAACTTTACTAGACCTTGCTGGAAGAACAACAGCCATAGTAGTTATGCAATCTAAATGCTTAGTGAGACAGAAGAAGAGAGTGAACTTGGCATATGGTAGGATGGTATTTCAAATCCTATTCCCATTGGCTAATAAAGCGGTATCAGAACAGCCAACCGTACATTTAGGAAAACAAGGTAGTTAGTTTCTACTACATAATCTATGCAAAAACAAGTTCCAAATGGATTAAATACATATGAACCATACAAAAACCATACAAAAGTATTAGAAGAAAATATAGGTGGATATTTTCATATTCTTAGCGTGAGGATGCCTTCCTAAGAGAGCAGTGTAGAATCCAGAGAGAAAAATACTGGTAGATTTGACCAAATATGAGTATTTAATGCAAACATGATAAAGACATCATAATCAAACTTAAAAGACAAGTAAAAGGCATCGGATGAAAAACATTTACAACACATACAACAGACAAGAGATTAGTGTCAAAAATATGTAACAAGTTTCTAACAATCAGTAAAACAAACAAAAAACCAATATATTGTGCTAAGAAAAGAAACAGGCAACTTCCAGAAAAATAAATACAAAAGGCCAATATTTGAAAAGGCTATTAAGCTGCACCAGTAATCAGGAAAAGGGACATAAATATAACGAGGTATCTTCTTTCCCAAAAATAAAATGGCAGAGACGTAGAGCGTTGGTGGGAGAATGTGGGGACAGATACCCACCCACAAGCGAGGGGACAGTCAGCTGGTAAGCTTTTTACAGTGCCACTGCAGGCATGTATCAAAATTCAAATTGTGACAACCGTTGACCCAGCAATGCCTCTGCTGTATTTGTCTCCCCTAAAGACACGTGTACGCCTGCGCGCAGATAGCCACATATGTGGTCTCCAACGCGGTGTTGGTCTGTGTGTAAGAGTCAGACATGCTGCAAGCTGCAGCGGAAAGTCGCTGTAGCTGGGGTGCAGTGAGTTGGGGGGCGGGGGGCTGCCAGGTAACAGATGAGACCAGAGAGGTAGGAATGAGGCAGACCATATAGGGTCTGGGGGGCCACGGGAAGGAATCAGATTTATTTTAAGTGTGACGGGAAGGCACTGAAGGCTCTGGGCAAAGAACAGACAGGGTATTTTTCTATTTCTAAAAGCTCGTTCTGCAGCAGACTGTCGGTAGGCAAGGGCACAGCAGGAAGACAGGAGGCCTCTCCAATGCGCCGGGAGCAAGACACCTGCAGCTTAGACCCCTGGGGTGCATCAGAGGCGAAGAGAAATGGATGCCTTTGTGATGATATGTTTTGAAATCAGACAAAGAGTGACTTGCCGATGGACTGGATGTGGTGTGGGTGAGGTAAAGAGATGTGTTTTTTTTTCTTTTTTTTTTTTGGCCTGAACAGTTAAGATGACAGGAGGTGCCATTCTGAGGGCCTAGCATGGAACTCGGCCGAGAGCAGACTGTCATAAAAGTGTCACCCAGGGACCAAGCAGAACAGGAACAATGAGAAACGTTCCCGCAGTGTGAAGAATGTAACCGATGTCACTGAAAAACCTGTGTAGACACTGTTGAATGGAAACCTAAACTGCTATGTAAACCCTCACTGAAAACACAATAAAATATAATTTTAAAAAAAAAGACTCTCAAGGGGCTGCACACAGTAAGAGGTACTGAAGACGAGAGGGCTGGGCATACAAAAGATATATCTCACATTTATTGGTTTGAAGGGTAATGAAATTTCTAAATTTTCTTTTTTTCTTTTACTTCGTGGACTAGATGCTACATTTCCAACACGCTGAATCCCTATTTTACCTTTTTAGTTTTAAATAAATCAGTTGCCATCAAGTCAACTGCAACTCATGGTGACCCCACATGTGTCACAGTAGAACCGTGCTTCAGAAGGTTTTCAGGGCTGTAACTTTTCAGAAACAGATCGCCAGGCCTTTCTTCCAAGCTACCTCCGGGTAGGCTCAAACCGCTAATATTTTGGTTAGTGGTTGAGCGCTTAGTAACTGTCTGTGCCACCCAGGGACTCCAACTTTAAATCACAGTGGGCACTTCTGACCGCAATTCAGAAGGACTGCTGCTCGGAAAGCTCGGGAAACCAGTGCTATCCATCTTTCCTCCACCCTCACTGTCATGCCCCCCTCCTGCAGCTCTCTGCTGTCACGGAGCAAGTGAAGGAGGGAGTCCCATCAGCTAAGATACCAAGTTTGGATTTTAATCTGCCATGCGATGGTGGTAACTGAGGCAGTGGTGGTGCTGGTAATGGAGGCAGTGGTGATGGTAATGGAGGTGGTGCTGGTGGTGGTAATGGAGGTGGTGGTGGTGGTGCTGGTGGTAATAGAAGTGGTGGTGGTGGTAATGGACATGGTGGTGGTAATGGAGGTGGTGGTAATAGAGGTGGAAGTAGTGGTGGTAATGGAGGTAATGGAGGTGGTGGAGGTGGTGGAGGTGGTGGAGGTGGTGGAGGTGGTGGAGGTGGTGGAGGTGGTGGAGGTGGTGGTGGAAAGAGAAGTGGTGGTGATGGTAATGGAGGTGGTGGTGGTACTGGAAGTGGTGGTGGTAATGGAGGTGGAGGCAGTGGTGATGGTAATGGAGGCGGTGGTGGTACTGGAGGTGCTGGTGGTAATGGAGGAAGAGGGAGTGGTGGTAATGGACGTGGTGATGGTGGTGATGGAGGTGGTGGTGGTAATAAAAAGCTGTCATATTGGGGATGTGTTTTAGACGTTAAAACAATAGGCAAGCAGATGAATTAGAAGGGAGAAAAGGAGAGTATGTTTTTTAAATTTTTCAACCTAAGCAGCTAGATGGATGGTGTGCCACTTTCATGGGCTGGCAGGGAACTTTGCACGTGGCAGACAGGGTTATGAAAATGTTTGAGAAACAGGGGGCTGGTATATAGGGTAAACTAACAGAAAACAAGAGTCACACAATAGTCCCTAAAAACGTACTGCCAGCCAAAGGTCATGCTACTTCTGCATTGGGCATATAAGCATTACAGCCCATGGTCCTTCAGAATCTGGGAAAGGGAATGGTTTGGTTTAATGTAAAGTCAGGTCTCCCCACCAAGGAGAGAGGACCGATCTGAGGTGGTGCTTATATGCTTTACATATCTTAACAGCTGCCCTTTTAATCAATTCCTCCCACAAGTCTCAGAGTCAAGCTGATTCCTACAGAAATCGTCAAAACGGGAGGAGTACCCTCCAAATTAGCCACCCCTCCTGCCCTTCCACACAGTGGTCTCTGGCCAGCTGGTACCCTACCAGATTTAAAGAACTTTCCCTGGATATGAGGACCAGAATCTACTCGCTCACTGCTCAAGTATCTGAGGCACCAAAGTCCCATCTCAAGGGACTACCATAATCACAACAACATGTACACCCACAAAATAACAGAAATACCCAAAGAGCCAATACCCACCTCGGTGAAGAAGCCTGCGATTCCAGCCTGGCAGGAGCCGTGTTCCTCCCCGTACTTCTTCTTATACTCTAGATGGGGAATGAAGGGAAGAGAAGCAAACCACAGAATGTCAGTTGTGTGTGGAGCGGCCGAAGGGAGCGAGGGCAAGCCTGCTGCTTATCCTGCCTGCTGCTGCAGGCTGAGCCCAGGGAGCCCTTCCAGACTGGGGTGTGGAAGGGAAGGCTCAGGAATCCACCAGACCTCAAAAATCCAGGCTCTGGTGCCACCGGGGAGCCAGAATGCCAAGTGCCCCAGCAAACTTCCTCGGCTCGTGCTGAGCACAGAGCAGTAGCTGCCCTCCTAATTAAGTAGGAGGTGGGTGACAATTACTTCATCTACTTCAGAAAGGTTGGGGATCCCTAACAGGACCAAGGAGCCAAAAACACAACCCAGAAGTGGAACGATGTAGCCATCCCAGCATGCAATCCCCTGGAAAAAGACGAAAAACCCAAAGTCCACTGCCGTCGAATCGATTCCAACTCATAGTGACCCTGCAGGACAGAGAAGAGCTGCCCCGTAGAGTTTCCTAGGCTGTAAATCTTTACAGGAGCAGACTGCCACATCCTTCTCCCATGGAAGAAGTCTAACTCTCCCAAAAAGACACTCCATGTAGCCGGAGACAATATGGTTCCTACATTCCACCAAAACCAAGCTTTGCTGCTCATGAGACACAGGGAGAGGGGACTCCCCTGGACTTGCTGTAGCAATGGCTGCACTATGTCTGAGATCTTCCCCTCTATCTTCCTCGTGTGGAAGAAAAATGGGGTGATCTCTCCAGGCCAAAAGAAAACTAATAAATAAGCTCTTTTCCTTCACCACTTCCTCCCTTCCCAACACTCCTCCTTGACACACTGGTCTGTTGCTGCTGTGTAATTTTTAAGTTGGCAATGTACAGGGGGGGATTTTTGATAATTGACCACGTTCCAGGCACTGTGCTAGCTGCTTCCATCCACATCATATCATCCATCCCTCATACGTGGGGACAGGTACCCCTCTTTGCTAGCAGGTAGCTCAGGAAGGTTACACAAGTAGCCCAAAACCAAAATCAAATCAAACCTGTTGCCATCAAGTCAATTCCAACTCATAGCGACCCTACAGGACAGAGTAGAACTGCCCCACAGGGTTTCCAAGGAGCGGCTGGTAGATTCATACTGCCGACCTTTTGGTTGGCATCCCAGCTCTTAACCACTGCGCCACCAGGGCTCCAAGTTGCCCAAGGCAGCTAATATAATGGCAAAGTCAGGGTTCTACCCAAGCTCTGACTGAGAAACTCATATTCCTTCATCATCCCTCTGGCCTATCAAAGTGATCAGCTGTTTGAAATTACTTCATGGATTAAGACATGGAGACGGAGAGACGTTCAGCTCAGGTGACTCAAGTTAACTGCATGTGCAATGAACACTGGTTGACGCTGAGCTTGGGGCACCAGCAGGCAGAGGCCAGCCAACAAAATAACCCAGTGACCCCCCGGGCCACCCCTGGGCTCTTGAAAAGCCTCTGCCCCCACTGAAAGCAGGATGATTATTTTTGAAACACAAAATAAATAACACAAAGGAGCAAGGAAGCTGGGATTGCAACACAGAGCCACCTCCTGCAGCTCAGAGTGGCTACGTGAGGCAAAGGGGTGAAAGGGCTCCGGGGAAATAAGCAGGGTAACTGGGTTTCTAGCAATACTCACGCAGAGCCTGGTAACATCTTCCAGTAAGTGGCCATTGACCGGCTGCAAAACTACAACTCAATGTCAATTGACTTAGTCCCCTTGCCTGTGAGAACTAAACCAGTTTCTCCCGCCCCGTCTTCTCACTGTATGAACTCACAGCCCTGCCAGAAAGCACCTAGTGACAAACGAAACTCGCTTGTTCTGTGCAGGGGTGGATTCTCCAACAGGCAAGGTAAGCACAGTGCTTACCCTGCTTACCAGATCATCTGTAGCAAACAATTTCACATATTTTCACCACATCAAAGCTTCTGCTTCTAGCTAAGTGAAATAAGTCAATCACAAAAGGACAAATATTGTATGAGACCACTATTATAAAAACTCATGAAAAGGTTTACACACAAAAAGAAATCATCTTTGATGGTTATGAGGGAGGGGAGGGGTGGGGGTGAAAAAACCCTAAATGGACCATAGACAAGTGGTAACTCTGGTGAAGGCTAAGACAGTGCCCAATACTGGGGAAGCCAGCACAGCTTGTTCAGGGTAAGGTTACAGAAGGTCCACGGACACATCCAAACTCCCTGAGGGACGGAATTATTGGGCTGAGGGCTGTGTGGACCATGGCCTCAGGGAACATCTAGTTCAACTGGCATAACATAGTTTACAAAGAACATGTTCTACATTCTATTTTGGTGAGTAGCGTCTGGGGTCTTAAAAGCCTATGAGTGGCCATCTAAGATACTCCACTGGTCTCACCCCTTCAGGAGCAAGGGAAAATAAAGAAACCTAAAGACACAAGGGAAAGATTAGTCCAAAGGACTAATGGACCACAATTACCACGGCCTCCACCAGACTGAGTCCAGTACAACTAGATGGCGCACGGCTACCACCGCTGACTGCTCTGACAGGGATCACAAAAGAGGGTTCTGGACAGAGCTGGAAAAAAATATTGAACAAAATTCTAACTCACAAAAAGACCAGACTTAACTGACCTGACAGAGACATGGAGAAACCCCAAGAGTATGGCCCCCGGACACCCTTTTAGCTCATTCATGAAGTCACTCCAGAGGTTCACCTTTTAGCCAAAGATTAGACAGACGACAGCACAAAATGAGACTAAAGGGGCACACCAGCCTAGGGGCAAGGACTAGAAGGCAGAAGGGGACAGGAAAGCTGGTCATAGGGAACCCAAGGTCGAGAAGGGAGAGTGCTGACATGTCATGGAGTTGTTAACCAATGTCATAAAACAATATATGTACTAACCATTTCACGAGAAGCTAGTTTGTTCTCTAAACCTTCAACTAAAGTACAATAAAAAAAAAAAAAAAAGAAATCCCACGATGCATTGCACCAGGCAAATCTGCTCAAAAGATCTCTTCAAAGTGTTAAAAAGCAAAGGTGTCACTTTAAGGATGAAGGTGAACCTGACCCCCCCCCAAAAAAGATTCTGCTTCTAGGTATGGCTGGCATGTCTCTCTCCCAACCCCATAGCACCTTCCTACAGAATCAAAGCCTCTTTTCAAATTCACAGTCCCTGACAGGGCGGATGACCCAGTCAGCAAGGTAAGCACAGGCTTACTTGTGCTTACTTACTAATCTGTACAGAACAATTTCACTACTGATTAGGAAACTGTTCACTACAGATTAGGAAGGAAGCCCTTGCTTACCTGGCTTATTGGGTAATCCACTCCTGGTTCTGTGCAAAACCTCATACCAGGGGCTTGTGCAAAGTAGCAAATAAATCTTGCATCAAAAGCACAACGGTAAGAAGGATCAAAATGTCCCAACCTAAACAGTTATATTAAATATTAAACCTGGCAGTTTCTGGCAAAAAGCATATCCACCTCACTGACTGTTTGTTAACCACCCGATTGTAACTCTTGATAAAATGTGTGTATAAAGGAAATTCAGCCGCCATGAACCCCTGAAAGCACAGTGCAGAACACACCAGCTCTGCCTCATCAATTATGACATGAGTAGGAATTACATGGGGATCTTTCACCTTTAAAAACAAATGGTATCAAGGTCTCTTTGTGGCAGGAACTCTAAGAATCATAGCTGTGGGAACCTCAGTGCCTTTCTCTACCTCATCCCCAAACTGTGCTGGCACACTCTATGCTAGGAGCAGGACCCACGGCTTCTGGGTAGCCACGCCATATTGGGAGCTGGGAGGGCCCCACTCCTGCCCTCAGACGAGTCCTACAAGGTGAAACCCTCCCTCCGCAAGTTCAGAGGCACCGCTGAGAGGCCAGTCCCTGTGTCTACAGGCTGGGGCTGTCCCCTCAGTGGTCTGAGGGCCAGGGACATACATGGAAGGAAGCACCATCCCACCAGCTTTGGTGCTTCTGAAACCCCAGTGCAGTGCAGTGAATTACTTAATATGGCCCTTCTAGCCATTAGTCTTTATAACTCACACCAAATGACTGGGTGGGACTATGCAAATGAGGTGCTTGTGGCCCACCAAGGGGATTAGATAGCTTGTTAATAATGTAAATAAGGTGCATGGCACCCTGTGGGAATGGGACCACTAGGCTTGAAAATGAGCCATCTCAGAGGTGGGGAGAGGGGGCCTCAACTATCACCAAGAAAGAAGCACTAGGAGCAGAGTGCATCGTTTGGACCAAGGATCCTTGTGCTGAGAATCTCCTAGACCCAGGAGACAGAGAGAGAGCTGTAACACCCGAGATGGCGAGAAATGGCAGCAGCAGAAGAACCAGGAGACCAGCAAGAGACAGCATGATGGGCTTCCCAGCCCATGAAGCAAGAAAGCGGGGCGTCTTCCGGCAGGGCGCTTGCTGGCAGAGTGGGGTGCCTCCAGGCACTTGGCGGAGCTAGGCTCACAGACCCAGGGAGCGAGAGAACTGAGCGCCTTTGGGCAGGAGGCTTCCTGGCAGAGTGGGGTCCCTGAGCTTCCCAGTCTCTTCCACTTGGGCTTTCACCTATCCTGACCTTCCGCTCTGACCTCCTGCTTTCTGCCCACCTGTCAGGCTCCCTGAACTACATCCCAACCCTGCTTGGAAAGGAGTTGTGCTGTGGATCCCAGGAATCCTGGGTTCTAGGCCTGGTGGTGCCACTAACCACGGAGGTCCAAGGCTGATGGTAGGTGTGTCAGAGAGGGGCAAAGACCCACAAGAAGCATAAAAAAAACAACCAAAAAACCTTTTCCTGGGTTTTCCAAACCAAGCACTGGCTGATGCTACCTTGGGCAACTCCATCCTCACTTGGGCCTCAGGAGGAGCTGGGTAGAAAATTCAGATCAGTTTCTTCAATCCCTGGCCGTCCCCTAGCATGACCCTTCACTGCCTGTCCTTACAGACCTGTGGGGAGTCACGAATGGGACCACCACCCCAGGAGACCCAGGCCCACGAGGTTGCCATGATGAAGTCACCGAGCTGTGTTCAAGCTCAGTCCTCCTCGTGCAAAGTGCTCGTCTTCGGGAGGCTGACCCCTTCTGAAAAGCTGATGTGAGCCCCCTTCCTGGAAACATGTCGGAGTCACCCCTGACCATCCACGCCTTGAGATGCCAACGTACCCAAGGTACCCAAAGCCAAGTTCTGTGCGCAGCCCAGCCTGCCCCTTGAGAGTCAAACAAAAGTCCCCATGCAGGCCTCCTGGATATTTAACAATCCTAGGTAAGTGAGAAAGGATCTGAGAAAGTACTTTGTAAGGTGACAAGGCCACACGACTGGGGACTGTCACCTCAGGGTGCTGCTGTGACCTCTGGGGTCCAGGCCAGGCTGCAGGGCTTTCCCTAGAGGCAGTGACCAGACACCAGGCCAAGGCATGCTTCTCTCTTCTGGGTGCTGCTCCTGTGAGTTTGGACACCACTCTCGTTTTAACCCGATTCTTTCTTCGAAAAGAAAACCAATGATACATCCTAATAAACTGGACTTCACTTGCCTAGAGCTGAGATGGCGGAAAAGCCTCCACCACAAAGCTATGTGAAGGGAGTGAGCATAGGGACAAGGGTGCCCCACACAAAGCATCCATGAGAAGTCCAGGTCACACACCATCCCTCCATTGAAAAGTCCAGGAAGTGCAGGGTGGAGGGGTCCAGGGTGGGGCCTCCAGTCTCCCACGTCCCCAGGAAAAACTTTTCCTGCACAAACACAAAGGCTGTGGGGCCCTGCAGCTGGCCACTCCTGGTCATGTCCATTCAGCCTCCAAATGCCCCAAGGATGTGGCCCAGCACAGAGGGGACTGCGACACGCTAACTTCCTCTCCATCACAGAATGAAGCTTTTATCCACCTCAGAGAGGCAGGGGAGAGTCGGGCCGTGCAGGACAGCGGCTCACAGATGCTATAATAAATCTAACTCTGCTGAATTTGGGGAAAATGAGTCTAGGAAGCAAAAGACATGGTTGAGTAAGGGAACCTAGAAATCACATGGAGGGCTGGAAACAGGTGGAAAAACTCTCTTTCTGCTGTAGGTGGGTTTGAATCAGTTGGTCTGCATCACAGACTTTAAAGCATTACGTCATACAGCTCCTCCACCCTAAAAATAGTATTTTCCTTGGTGTAGCTGCTGGTTTCACTAAACAGAAGGCAATTCAGGGAGAAAAAAACACCCGTTTCCAGACATTCGCAATCTGCAACTCAACGCATGGAGCCCTGGCTAATGAATTTTAATTAATCAAAAAGACCGCTGACTGGGTGGGGTCACTTTCTGCACCCTTCCCAAAAGGATGCAGTGGGATGAGACCATCCCAGGGAAAGATCAAAGGTTAGATACGGTACTCTCTCTCTCTCTCTCTCTCTATATATATATATATACACATTCATTCTTCCTAATTGATGCCTTGGAATTATGGTGTTGGCGAAGAATATTTAATATACCATGGGCTGCCAGAAGAACAGACAAATCTGTCTTGGAAGAAGTACAGCCAGAATGCTCCTTAGAAGCAAGGATGGAGAGACTTCATCTCACATACTCTGGACATGTTATCAGAAGGGACCAGGCCCTGGAGAAGGACATCATGCTTAGTAAAGCAGAGGGTCAGTGAAAAAGAGGAAGACCCTCGATGAGATGGACTGACACAGTGGCTGCAACAACAGGCTCAAGCGTAGCAACGACTGTGAGGATGGCGCAGGACCGGGCAGGGTTTCGTTCTGTTGTATATAGGGTCGCTGTGAGTCGACTTGATGACACCTAACAACAACAATTCTTCCTAATAATGTCTCTTCCTATTACCCATCTGAGAAGATTTCATCTTTCAAAACTGGTCTTTTTAACACATGAATTTTCACAAATTAAGTCTCTTAGCTCAGCCACGAAATAAATAACTTTCCAAAAGCTCAACTACTAGCCGAAGGGGGGGGGCGGTTCGAACCCACTCAGAGGCACCTCGGAAGAAAGGCCTCGCAATCTGTTTCTGAAAGGTCACAGCCTTGAAAACCAGATGGAGCTGTTCTACTCTGCACACACATGGGGTCTCCATGAGTCAGAATCAACTCGACAACTAACAACCATCTTAAAATATTTCTGAATTTCACAAAGGGATGGAAAATCTACATAACTACTAATTAAACAATAATTTGGGGGGGGGGGCGATGTATTCAGACAGACAAGTCTCTAGTAATAAAAAAAGTGCATCTGAAATACAAAAATGAAGATAGGACAAGAGCATCTTCAGTTATGAGGGTCACTGTCTAAATAGAAAAATAAATAAATGATGTGAACAGCTAGGTTAGAGGAGGAGAGAGAAGCACCGGGGGCGCAGTGGTTAAACACTCGGCTGCTAACTGAAAGGTGGGCAGTTCAAGAGAGGGAGAAAATTCTATACAAACAATTAACGATTACACTATTACCCAAAAACCCACCGTCATTGAGTCAATTCCAACTCACAGCGACCCTAGCCAGCGTTAAAAGTAAATTGTATAAAGCTAGAAAGTTACAATTAAGGGAAAGGTTTTAAAGGGAGAAAAGGTCTTCAGAGAATATGTAATAATTCTAACGCTGTTCACTCATTCTGCAGATGAGGATGCTATCACTTCAGAGACTGCAAGTCGCTTATTTGCAGCCATACAGCTAATCAGCCTCAGATCCAGGAATAAAAACCAGGGTGCCGACTTCCTATCTCTTCTGTCACATCATCGTGCCTCACAAAGCACATTTCCAGTGATAGTATTCTTACCCTTAAAAAAAAATTGTTATCTTTAAGTACGTAGTTCCCTCCACCCCAAGAATCTAGAAACCTATCTTGCCAACTCCCAGGGATACCACGCCTCCCCCTTCAGAGGTGGAAGTGAGCAACCATACAGGTACATAATGATATACAGTCAGCTTACAGTTGTTATTGTCGTCATAGGTGTCATTGGGTTGGTTCCAACTCATAATGACCCTACGTACAACAGAACAAAACACTGCCCGGTCCTGAGCCATCCTCATGATTGTTGTAATGCTTGGGCCCACTGTTGCAGCCACTGCGTCAATCCATCTCATTGAGGGTCTTCTTTTTGCTGACCCTCTACTTCACCAAGCATGATGTCCTTCTCCAGGGACTGGTCCCTCCTGATACTATATTTGCAGTAAGTGAGACGGAGTCTCACCATCCTTGCTTCTGAGGAGCATTCTGGCTGTATTTCTTTCAAGACAGATTTGTTCGTTCTTCTGGCAGTCCATCCTATATTCAATATTCTTCACTAACACCATAATTCAAAGGCATCAACTCTTCTTCGGTCTTCTTTATGCATTGTCCAGCTTTCACACACATATGAGGTGATTGAAAATGCATGATAGTACGCTGTATTATCTTTCATCTCTCTAAAGAAAGTGACCGCCAGCGTGGGATGGTCACATTTCAGCAAGAATCCCAGCTCAAAACTGAGAATGTCACTTTTGTGACCAAAGCTAAAAGACTCTTAAATAGTGGCACTAAAACGTGCACAGTAGACCTGCTCTTCAGATATTAAAGCCAAATGCTGACAGGAAGGGAATTCCAGGATGCAGAACAGCTCTTCATCCAGGTCCAGTTTTATCAAGTGTCATGGATTGAATTGTGTCCCCACAAAAACATTTGTCAACTTGGTTAGGCCGTGATTCCCACTATTGTGTGGTTGTCCTCCATTCTGTGATTATAATTTTGTGTTAAAGAGGATAAGAGTGGGATTGTAACACCCCTACTAAGGTCACATCCCCTATCCAATGTAAAGGGAGTTTCCCTGGGGTGTGGCCTGCACCACCTTTTGTCTACCAAGAGATAAAAGGGAAGGGAAGCAAGTAGAGAAGGGGGACCTCATAACACCAAGAAAGAAGCACCAGGTGCAGAGCATGTCCTCTGGACCTGGGGTTCCTGCGCAGAGAAGCTCCTCGACCAGGGGAAAATTGACGAGAAGGACCTTCCTCCAGAGCCGACAGAGACAGAAAGCCTTCCCCTGGAGCTGACGCCCTGAATTGGGACTTGTAGCCTACTAGACTGTGAGAAAATAAATGTCTCTTTGTTAAAGCCATCAGCTTGTGGTATTTCTGTTACAGCAGCACTAGATGACTAAGACATCAAGTATCAACTCCCTCCACCTACTGGGAGTTGTCTATAGTTTGTGTTGACCTTTGCAAAACTGCAACATGGCTTGAAAAGTCTACAGCATAGTATTGTCAAAATTCTTAAAATAAAACTATGACACGAAAAAAAAGGTAACTTTTATCAGTGATCGGCCACAGCACCCCAGTAATCACAGCCCAAAGAAAATCAACATCCCAACAGAACTGGTAGCTACAAAGAAACCTACGTTAAACGTGAAAGGCAGCAACCCTTCCTCTGTTACATAGTAACCCTGGGACCTTCGTCAACCTCCGTGAGCCTCAGTCTTCCCATCTGTACAACAGGGATAATAATATTTACCCCCTCCCAAAAGAATGTGAATACTCAGTAAGATCATAAATGTTAATGTACCCAGCATAACACCTGGCACCAGAATAAATGTTAGGCGAAGCTATTTTTTCTGAGAGGGACAAAACCCAAGACACTCATCACATAGATACCCAATTTGAAAATGGGATTGTTATAAAATCTGGACATCAGTAAGAAAAATATTTGAAGATGTAATTTAAGCCATCAGTAATTCCACACAATGCATGGCAACTCATTTGAAGTATAGACTCTATTTTTGCCTGAGATAAAAAAAAATCCTTGGCACTGAAGGGAAAGCTGTGATAGGGCCAGAGCCCTCTCTGCCTTCTCCTTTGGGCCCTGGCTGTCCCTCGGGCCACCCTCCCTTTCCTCGCATGACTCCTCTCTGCCTTCACTGGCTGTAATGTAGAACTGCATACTCTTTTTTTAATTTGCTGTATTAGCTTCAATGAGATAATGTTCACGAAACTCTTGGAAACCATAAAATCCTATGGAAATGTGGAGATCTTCATTTAATAAAAATTTATGGGATTTGCCCTTGAATTTTTAAATGGACCAACTTAGCCTTTTATGGTTCTCTCCAAAGCAAAACAAAACTCATTGATTTTCATTTGTAAATGGCTCTTGATTGATTTTCATCCGCTGTGGAGCCAGAGCCTTCAACACTGTTGTTGCTGTTGTGTGCATCCAGTTGATTCTGACTCACAGCGACCCTGTAGGACAGAGTTGAACTGTCCCATAGGCTTTTCAAGGCTCTAAATCTTTACGGGAGCAGACTGCCCCATCTCTCTCCCGAGGAGCAGATGGTGGATTTGAACCACTGACCTTTCGGTTAGAAGCCACGCACTTAACCACTGTGCTACCTGGGCTCCTCCTTCAACATCAGAAGTTGTGGGGAGGGAGAGACTCTTCATATCTGTATGGGTGATCTATCTCCTTCCTGAGAAATGATCACCGGCTTCAGAGACACAAAAGCACGTTAGAAATGAAAGGGTAGCCCCTGCCCATCGATCCCCTCGTAATAAAGATGGCAGAGAAATCCTTCTAAATAAGGGGTAATTGTAAAGCACAGTAAAATTTGATGAATTCAGACCCCAGCCATTAATTCCAAATTCAAGAGCATTTACACATGGCATGAGTTAAACTTTAGATCATCTACAAATGGGGGAGGAGAGCTTACCAAGCAAATAAATTGTGCAAATATGATCTGCAAAGGTATTTAAGATAATGATAATCTTTTCATGGGCTCTTAAAATCATTTTAGTAACGCCCGGCTTCCTACCTGCCATTATCTCATCCCTAAAGAAGGATCTGCTAGAAAGTTTCTGAGAACCTGTAAGACTGTTAACATATCACTTGGAAGTTAATCAGACGATCCATACTTACTAAGTGTTCACTCTGAACTGGTATTGCCTTAGGCCCTTTATATACCTCAAAACAACCCTCTTAGGTAGCTATTATTCTTCTCATTTTACAGATTAGGGCAGTGTGATGGTTAAGGCTGTGTGTCAACTTGGCTGGGCCATGATTCTCAGTGGTTTGGCAGTTCCATGATGTTGTGATCACCTCCATGATGAAATCTGATGTAATGTGATCACCTCCATGATGGGATCTGATATAATGCGATCACCTCCATGATGGGATCTGCTGTGAATAGCCAATCAGTTGAAGAGAGTTTCCTTGGGGGTGTGGCCTGGACTGAACATGGGCAGACATTCTGGCAAGGCTCCTGGGCTTTTGTTCGCTCTGGATCCTGCAGCTGGCTCCTGTTTGTCTGACCTCCTGTTCTCAGGACTTGAGCTAGCAGCTTGCCTGCCGATCTTGGAATTCATCGATCTTTGCAGCTGTGAGGAAGAACCCTGCTCTCTGACCTGCTGATCTTGGGTTCGCCAGCCCCTGCGGCTAGGTGAATCAGGAGAAGCCTCCAGCCTGACCCCACAGACTTGGGACGTTCCAGTCTCTACAACCACATGAGCCATTTCCTTGATATAAGTATTTCTATATGTATATTTATACCCTTTACTGGTTTTGCTTCTCTAGAGAACCCAGCCTAAGTCTGAGGCTCAGGGAGCTTGCCCAAGGTCACCCAGCTAGAAAGTAGGAGCACCTGGGTTCAATCATAGGGATAACATCCAGTCAGCTAGTGCTGACCCCAACTCACAGCAACCCCACATGTGCCAGAGCACAACTGTGCTGCATAGGACTTTCAATGGCTGATTTTTTCAGCAGTAGCTTGCCAGCCCTTTTCAGAGGCATCTCTGGGTGGACTCGAACCTCCAGCCTTTCAGTTAGCAGCCAAGCATGTTAACCATTTCTACCACCCAGGGGCTCCATAGGAATAATAAGAGAGCAGCAAAGCGAGATTTTGAAAGTTAGCTCTAACACACAATGGTAGCCTAGATGCCTCTAATTACATTTCCCTGTCAACACTGTGTCTTGAACACTCTTTGTTAATTCAGCCTGGGCTGCTCTCAAGTCACTCTACATTAGTGAGGTTTTTCAGTCACAGCATAAAGATGACTCCAACTACAGCTTCACTATCGCCAAGTTCTGGGTTCTGGCCTTGGCGGGCTGCAGGGCACAGGACAAAAGAGATCCCTGTATTTAATTTTATTACATGCACCGACTTAACTTTTGGGAGTCTAAAATATCACGATTTGGTTAATAGTAACCAACATTTTATAGCACTTGCTCCATATTTTACAAATGGTTTCCCCAAACGTGGTCCCACCGAATCTTGTTTTCTCACTCGTTCTGACGGAGTCAGACAGCACATGGCACTAAGGATGCTGTTCTCGTAACAAACAGAAACTGTTTTGACTTAAGGGTACATGCCATTAGTTTATTTTACTTCACGCCCTAAATTCGTTTTTATTCCCTCTTCCCTCTACCTTTCCTCGTTCTGGACAGGATGTTCTGATAGCACTTCCCACCCAACCAGAAACAGGAAACACCTGACAATCATAAGAAAAACGACTTTGTGCTCAACCGAAGGCCAACTTTTTTAAGAATTCAAAAGCCTGGGACATTTCGAAACGGTGTCCACACATTTAAAACAACCTTCTGACATTCGGAAGAGAGCCCAGTTGACCCTCATGGAGATGCACAAACCAAAAAAAAAACCCAAACCCACTGCTGTCGAGTCGATTCCAACTCACAGCGACCCTCTAGGACAGAGCAGAACTTCCCCCGAGGGTTTCCAAGGCTGTCATCTCTCCAGAAGCAGACTGCCACACTTTTCTCCCACAGAGTGGCTGGAGGGTTCAAACCGCCGACCTTTTGGTTAGCAGCGAGCACTTTAACCACTGTGCCACCAAGGCTCTACTGGAGGCCCACAACGAGGCCACAATTAGAGAAGCGGCTGTGGTTTTGTGGGCACTTTCCCCTGTGTGGTAAGCTTATGGGAGACGTCACAGAGCCTGTTCCCACCTAAGGTCCAAGTGGCATGCCCAAAGCCACGGAGGAGGGGCGTGCAATAGGGGGCCTCAACCCAGCTTCCCATACTCCCTCCTGGGGTCTTTCCACTACTCCACGGGAAATGCATCCAGAGGAAGCAGCCCCTTCCCCCCACGCAGCCCCCACTGCCATGGCCAACAGGGTGTTCCCACCATCCTTCTCTTCCAGGGGTCCCAAAAGGCTGCAGACTCTAAGTGGGTCTTGGTTTTTCCAGCTGAGATATGAAATCATCCTGCCGTAATGCCACCTTGCGCTGGTATGCAGCTCAAACCCCCCGAGAGAGGTCCAACAACAGTGCACGCCCTGCTGTGGAAATCTCCGCCCACGGGCTCTCCGGATTTTTAAGCATCGCGTTTCCTCTCTGTTTTCCCCTGTAGATGGGAACGTGTTGAGAGCTGGAACTGTGTCACCTAGGCTTTGTCTACCAGGCACTTGGTGGCTTGATAGGTATGCAGTAAGATTAAGTGGACTCTAGGTGATTCCTGGGGGACAAAGTAGTCAATATATAGGGATTAAGAAACATGTGCTTAGTATATAGTATATATAGTGTAAAAGCAGAGAGATACAGACTACACACAGCATAGGAGTCCCTGAGTTAACATGCTCAGCTGCTAACCAACAGGTTGGAAGTTTGAGTCCACCCAGAGGCACCTCGGAAGAAAGGCCTGGTGATTTACTTCCAAAAAATGGGCCACTGAAAACTCTACGGAGCATGGTTCTATTCTGATATACATATTCTCCATGAGTTGGAATGTACTCAATGGGAACTGGTTTTATAGATAATATATAGTATATGGAGCCCTGGTGGTACAGTGGTTAAGAGCTTGGCTGCTAACCAAAAAGTCAGCAGTTTGGACCCTCCACGTGCTCCCTGAAAGCCCTTATGGGGCAGTTCTACTCTGTCCTATAGGGTCGCTATGAGTTGGAGTCGACTCAACTGCAACAGGTTCTTTGGTTACATAGTATATAAACCCATAAATGTGTCTATGTATTTTCTTACTAAATGCCAGACACTGTTCTAAGAACTGTTACGAGTACTCAACCCTCTTCGCAGCCCCTTGAGGTGGGTCAGGCACAGAGACGTTACATAGCTCATCTAGGGTCACACTGCCAACAAGAGGCAGAGCTGGGACTTGAACTCTGGCTGTCTGGAACCAGAGTCTGTGCCCTTAGCCGCCACATTAGATCGCCTTTCCATAGTGTGGCACGTGAATGATGGTGGAAATAAAACTCATCCTTGGGCAAGTCACACCACCTCTCTCGACATCAATAAAGATAAGGGGCTGGTGCAGGCGACGTCCGAGAGATTCTAAAATACTTCTGTTGTGCCTCAGTATACTGGGATCCCCCACCTGAACAGAGCTTTGTTTCCTGCGTCACTGAGTTTTTCCACATTAAGAGGTTGCCTTAAGAACAAGAGTATGTTTAGTTTAGAACACAGAATAGGGCAGTAGAAATCTCAAAAGCCAACAATGCACAGACAAGGGCCCTCTAACCATGGCATCCCATTGCTGTCAAGTCGATTCTGACTCACAGCGACCCTACAGGACAGAGTAGAACTGCCCCATAGGGTTTCCAAGGAGCCGCTGGTGGATTCAAACTGCCGACCTTTTAGTTAGCAGCCGAGCTCTTAACCACTGCACCATCAGGGCTCCAACTGTGGCATGCACTCCCTTACCATGACCCCACTCCTAGCAGCCAGGTCTTCTAGAGAAATCTGAGCATCTGCCACTCTTATCTCACATGAGGCTAAGAACTACAGAACCTTTCCGTTCAGCTCCCCATTTTTCTAAGGGGTTGCTCTTACAGCCCAATACTCCCCATCCCAGCCCCACCCTTTACTCCTCCCCGGGCCAATGAATGTGTTAGGATATGAAGTGTATGCACGTGGCATGGGGAAGACGGGTTGGACAGGGGCACGGCCATTTTCCTAATTTCTTCGCTGACTCCATTTGACCATCAGTAAGTCCAGGGGCAATCAAGTGAAAGCACCGTCCTGGAGACCTCAGCCCATCCCACACCCGTGGAGGCAACGGCCTGAGCTCCTGAGATGAGCCTCATGTCAGTCAGCTGCGGTTGCGGTGTTACTGGCTGCCAGTAAGTCAGCTCCACGTGTGCAAGTAGAACGGCTCCACAGGGCTTTCAAGGCTGTGACCTTTCAGAAGCAGATGGCCTGGCCTGGCTTCCGAGGTGCCTCTGGGTGGGTTTGAACCACCAACCTTTTGGCTGGTAGTTGAGCGCTTAATCATTTCCGCTACCCAGGGACTCCATACGTCGGTCAGCTATCACTGCACACCAGCCACAAAACCTCCATGGCAAATGAGAATCGGCGCTTGCTTCTCACTCATGCATCCACACGTCTGCTGGGTTTGGCTGATCCGGTTGGGCTCGGCTGCAGGTTGGGTTCAGGTCTGTTCTGTACGTCTCCCTCCTGGCACCAGTGAGCTATGCGGGACATGGATTTCTATGGTATGACCAGAAGCACCCAGAGGGGTGGGCGGAATCACATGATGCCTCGTGAGACCTCGGCTCAGAAGTCACCCACTCTGTTCTCACTCCAACGTGAAGGAGACACATGGAGCAGACCTGAGCCCAGCCTCCCGTTCACTCACACTTACTCACGCTCCCCTCACCTCATCGCCTGCTGTTGCTTTGTGAAGGTCATTAACTAGCTTTTATTTTAACTTTTCATTTAAAGTAGAAACTCCAAACAAACAATCAGAAATCACAACCAGCCACAGGGGCACAGAATGGTTTGCTGAGGTCGGCAAATGAGAAACTCAAACCCAGATCTACCACTTCTGAGTGACTTTGTTCGCGTGATCTTGGCCCTGGACTTAAATGCCGAGTCTCATCTTCCTTGTATGTAAAACAAGAACAGCAATAACACTGAATGAAGCTGACCTACCAGTGCCCCTCCCATGTTCCCTGGGTCCTTATTATTTCTGCCAGCACCCACATCTTTCTCCCAGGGGCTTTCTCTGGCCGCTGAGGCCCACTCTGCCCACGTACACAGCAGGCCAGAAGTGCCAGGTGGATAAAGACCCCAGCCCACTGGCCCCTCACGCAGGACAACTGTGACGTGCGCGTTGTACGCTGTCTCCCAGAGTTCCCCAGAGGGGCCGACCTCAATGGTCCCAGGCTTGATAAAACACCTTTGTGGGCTGCTTTCTCCTCCCTCTGTCACACTCCCAACTCCCTACTGGTGTCTTCTGTATAAATTTCTGAAATAAACCACTGGTAGTCAAACCCAAGCAAAGAAAAATACCTATTTTTGTGAGGATTAAATAAGAGAACGTGTGTCAAGTCCCCAGACCAGCACTGGCCCACTGCTGATCCCATAACTGCTTACTAAGGAATAATTTACAAGTATGAGGCACGGTATGGACATCCGCCCTAGCGTCATCTTTAAAGCGACGTCCTACGGCTTGCTGATGCCTACGGTGGTTTACGGAGGAGTCCTGGGGACAACTGGACCTTCTTTTACAGTACATCGCCTTCCGGGAAAACCAAAGTTGTGGTGCCACTGCCTAACTAGCTGGGGTACAATAATCACTGCCTCGTTACCCCACGGAGTCCCTCACTCTTCCCCAGCCTGATGAACCACCCGATGTGCATTTCCAAGGGCTCTCCTTTTCTCTCCCCCGGGGAGAAAGGAGAAATAAGCTGGGCAGTCTGGGTCTTTATTGCATTTTCTGTGTTGATGTATTATTTGTGTATCTTAATGACCTGTCCTTCCCTCGTGACTGATTATATTATCATCTATTTTTAAGTTTATTTTTCCTCTGACTGGGGTCATATAGGCACACGCAGAGCCAGGGTTTGAGTTCCTGAGCCAGTCACATGCTAACACACCAAAAAACAGAAGGGAAGAAAGGACAGCAGCTCGGCCTTCCGTAAGGAGGGGTCAGTCCCTCCTTCAGGACACAGGCAGTTATTCACAGAAACCCTGCTCAGGCCCCTGAGCCCCTGCTGAAGGGCTCTGGAGGGTCCAACACCAGGCAGACATTGCATGTGTGTACAGAGAGCAGTTCTCAAAGTCCTCTTTGGTGACCACAAAATTCAAAACCTGAGAAAACCCAAAAACCAAAACCAAACCCGTTGCCATCGAGTTGATTCCGACCCACAGCGACGCTACAGGACAGAGAACTGCCCCGTAGGGTCTCCAAAGAGTGCCTGGTGGATTCGAACTGCCAACCTTTTGGTTAGCAGCTGAGCTCTTAACCAAAAACCCAGGGAGGCCCAAGGAAAGTGGATACAATGCCAGCAGAGACTTCAGTCCAAAGAAATAAGTTTGGGAGAGATTAACTATAAACAGCCCAGCAATCAGAAGCAGTTTCCAGGTGACTCAGAATTAGGCTAGGAAATCCTGAAAGCACAAGCTAGCAAGCTGAAGACAACCACAGCATTTGCTGACTCCTTAAAGCTCAAGTTCTACTGGGCTAAATCACGATAGACTCAGTCGTCCTCAGTGCTCGGGGCGTTTGAAGGCCCTGAGCAGGAAGCCTGAGAAAAGCACACTTTCCTTCCAAGACTCTGAGGGCCCCGGTGAGGAGCTCTTAAAACTGTAAACACGACACATCCAGTCTCTGGGCGTTTGTGACAGGGCTCTGAGGATCGCAGGAGAGGCAAAGCCGGCTTTGGGTATCAGGAATGTTGGGGTCTTTTGTTTGTTTCTGTCCAGCTATCTTGTTTTCATGTCATGAATCCTGGGTTGTCCTCTCCCGCTGCCGCAGGGCATTTTCCTCAGGGGCCTAGTGACCATTTGGGAGCTGAACCGGGCTACAGAAACCACCTGGGCCAACCCCTGAATCTCCAGATGAAAACTCTCTCTCTGAAGCCCAGAGACGGAACGTGATTTTCCCAAGGCCACGCAGCATCTAGTATCGCCAGGAAACCAAGGTTCTGCTTTATCGCTGGTGGAGGTTCTTTAAATTTTGGCTGCGGAGACTTCATAAAGCTTGGTGAGCGCCGACCGTGGCAGAGACTGACGAGGCTGGGCAGGGCCTGGAACCACTGTCCCCTTCCCTCCTGCCTCAATTCCCAGGCAGGGCCTCGGACACCAAGTGACACCAAACCAAAAAACCCCATTGCCGTCGAGTCGATTCTGACTCATAGCAACCCCATAGGGTTTCCAGGGCTGCAAATCCCTGTGGACACAGACTGCCACATCTTTCTCCCACAGAGCTGCTGGTGGTTTCGAACCACCGATCTGATGGTTAGCAGTCAAGTGCTTTAACCACTGCACCACCAGGGCTCCTCACCAAGTGACACAGCCCTCCCCAAAGGCCATCGGGTGCAAACGGTGCTGTCTGCTCATTAGAGTTTGGAAAGCTGGGGCTGCAGAGGCGGGTGGAGGGTGTCAGGATGGTTTAGGACATGGCGTGGGAGCGGGCAGTGGGGAAAATCAACCAGCACTCACCTTCATAGCAAGGGATCAGCGTCCTGCCTTTGGCCTGGAGGTTGGACGGGATGACGTAGCAGAAGCCATGCGGTAGGATGTGGTCTGCCTCGTAATAGATGTTCTTCCAGCGATGTGCACAGGCCTAAAGAGACAGAGAGGGCTTCAGAGCAGGACAGCTGGCCCCAGGAGTCACAAAGTAGCCCCTGGCAGTGTCAGCATGCTCTGCAGGAGGAGAGGGGAGCAGAGCGCCAGGAAGCCATCCCCTCTCCCCCCTCCCCAACTACGCCTCACACCAGGCACCGTCCTGAGCATCAGAAAACAGTGTGAACAAGATCAAGTCCTGTCCTCACGCAGCTTTGATGCTGCTGGGAGGAGACGGACAATGGACAACCCCGTAAACACCTGAGAGAATTACTATAGCTGGTGCCAAGGGCTAGAAAGGAAAGAGGCGGGGTTATGGAACAGAGAATCGGGGAGTGGACACCACAGTTTTCACCTGGAGGTCAGGGAAGAAGAGAAAGAGGCAACCACACCGGGGGCACTGGGACCAGCCGGGCATGCCGGGACCAGAGGGGCGTGCCGGAAGCAGCGCTCTGGCAGGACGGAATATCAGGTGCAAGGATTCGAGGTGAGGAAGCCTGGGAGATTGGAAGGAAAAGGCGGCCAGCGGGGCTGGTCTGGAGAGAACACGGTGAGGGTGCGGGGTGCTGAGGTCAGAGGTGAGCAGGGGCCAGGCCACAGGGGGCCCCACAGGCCATGAGACAAACTGTCATTTTAGGGTACGTGCAACGGGAAGCCCCCTGCACAGTCTTAAGCAGATGAGCAGCATGATCTGATCTCCACCTGGGAAGACAGCTCAGCTGCTGGGTGGAGGCTGCAGGTGAGCCAGGGCGGAGGTGAAGGCCCAGGCGAGACTATGCTGGCCTGGACCAGGACGGGGCGGTGGAGACGAGTGGAGGAGAGGCTTCAGGATGATGGGGGTGGGGGGAGAGTAGGAGACCAGGTGCCGAGCAAGACAATCACCCAACAGCCACCCAGGGCCTGGGGCCAGGATGGGTCTCCTGTATATGCCCCATGTGTGCATGTATGCATTGATTCATTCGTCATGGATTTATTAAACACCTACTATGTGCCAGGCGGGCCCCGGTGGCCCAGTGGTTAAGAGCTCGGGCTGCTAAACAAAGGGTCAGCAGTTTGAATCCACCAGCCGCTCCTTGGAAACCCTATGGGGCAGCTCTACTCTGTCTGTAGGGTCCCTGTGAGTCACAATCGACTCGACAGCCGTGGGTTTGGTCATTTAGGTTAGGCAGACACTGAGGACACAGGTGTGAACAAACAGCCTGGTGGGGAGAAGAAGTCAAGGAGACAAGAAGCCTCTCCTGCGCCCACCCACTGACCCACTGTTTCAGCAGGGGGCCCCATCAAACGTCACCGTCTGTCAGAATCACCCAGAAGCCTCACTAAAACACAGACTGCGGAGCCCCTCTCCTGAGGTCCTGACTCAGCAGTGTGGGGGGAGCCTGAGAACGTGCCCTTCTCACAAGCTCCGGGGGACACTGGGGATGATGGTCTGCGAGCACACTCTGGGAATTCCAGTTCAGGGTCACTGTGGGGCCAGGGATCAGGTTGAACCATATGAAATTGCCAGCATTTGACTTTTTAACCTACAAAAATACTTCAACATGCTCATCGTTGCTGTTGTTGTTGGGTGCTCATAGCGACCTCGTGCGACAGGGTAGAACCTCCCCACAGGGTTTTCTTGGCTGTAATCTTTATGGAAACAGATCGCCAGGTCTCTCTCCCTCGTAGCCGCTGGGTGGGTTCGAACAGCCCACCTTTAGGTTAGTAGTCAAGTGCAAAATGTTTGTGGCACTCAGGACTCTAATACCTCCATACTACTAATAATGAAAAGTGTTTTTAAAAAATGTTCAGTTCTGACTCCATTCTGATGGCTTACAAGCTTGAGCCACTTAATATTACTTCATTAGCAGGAAAATTAATCACACTCTACTCTATGGATTCAAGGAGCCCTGGAGGCACAGTGGTTAAGCGCTCAGCTGCCAACCGAAAGGTCAGCAGTTCGAACCCACCGGCCACTCCACGGGAGAAAGATGTGGCAGTCTGCTTCCATAAAGATTTACAGCCTTGGAAACCCTATGGGGCAGTTCTACTCTGTCCTACAGGGTCGCTATGAGTCGGAATGGACTTGACGGCAGGGGATGGGTTTCATGGATTCGGTAAAGCCCTCAACTTCTAGGGCTTCACATCTCTCACTGTCTTTCTGCGCTGAGGCACTGTGCAAGGAGCGGATGTTTATAATGGCGCAGTCTCTGAAAGCCAGATGCACACTAGACGCTTGTAAGGAAGGAGTTGCTGCATGTCATGTCTGGTTGATTGTCTCTCCATTTTATTAAGTGCCATAAATTGTTTTTAAGAAGGATCTTGGAGAATTCCTAGAACATCCAAGCACTGCCTTTCACACTAAACTGAAATCAAGGCATTCCGTGAGTCAGAGACCAAAGGGACAAGGGCAGGATCCCTGTGGGAAACACAGAACAGTGTCTCCAAATATAAATTACAGAAAGAAAAGACCATATTTCATCCTGATTATCATTATATATACACATGCACCAATCAAAAATAAATCCTAGGGACTGTCTCAAAGCGTGACATCCATTCCTCTGAATGAGTTCTGCTGTGAGGGAGACATGGGGGCAGAGCTGGAAAGACAGACAGAAAACAGGGTGCAATCTCTGAAAACAGCAAGACTTGCTCAAACACCACCAGGTTCCAAACAGCTTAAGAAAGAAAGGGGATGTAGCATTTACCCCAAATATTAGAATCTGACATACTCAAGTTATAAGGATTGTTTTTCCTCCCAAAAGATGAGAAAGAGGAAGCAAATGAGCAAATTTATTTCAAAGGCCTTTTTTGTTATATGGAAACAGCACATCCTTCCTGGGGGCGAGGTGGGTGGGTACTGGGCATCTCCTGCTGGCTCAGCCACGAAGGCACGTAAGCCCCCCACTGCACCCTATACTTTCACCTGCACAGATGCCTCCAGGTCCACGTCGCACAGCCTGGGCCAGGCCTGGCTGCAGAGAGCTGCAGGTGATGGGGAGCGGATTGGAAGTGAGGCTGTGAGATGCCAGGATCGTGATGCCCCAAGGCCCCTAAGAAGCTCCCCACCGAGGGGAGGAGGGAGGGACCAAGGAAGACATGAGAGGACCGTCTGGGGTGCTGGGAATGTTGTTCTGAGAATGCTCCCCCAGAGAAAATTCACTGAGGTTACACTGATGACTTGTGCGCCAAGGGCAGGTGTGTTATCATTCAATAAAGCGTTCCCGCAGAAAAAGCAAACCGGGAAACAGAGCAACAGAAGTAATGCAAAATGTATCCCATGACTTTGAAAACCTGGGCAGATGGGAAGCAGTGAAGAGATGGAGGTAGCCCTGATGTTGAGGAAGGAAACGGCAGGGAGATAGAGCTAGAGAACAGTTTCCACCCAGCAAAAAATCTAGAAGCTGAAATTATTTGTTGTCTGAGTCCTGGAGACTGAAGAAAAGCAGAACATCAAACTCGAACGTCTGAAGTTGCCCACCAGGGCCAGAGAGAAGCACTTTCTGGATTTGGTCAGTGGTTACCCTGAGAAGTGATTTTTCCTTCCTCTTTCTTGTAACATCATCTGCACACTGGGAATGCAGGGTGAGAGCGGGAGAAAACCTCCAGTAAGTCCCAGCTAGCAACTGGGAGAGCTGGGCTCTGAACTCGGGCAGATTTGTCCGCTCCACTCCCCACGCTGTCTTCACACCTGGTGTTACTGATCCCTGGGAGAACAACGGAAGGGCTACCACACCCGTGGAGCCAACACTGGCAGGTACTAAGGTGATGCCTGCTTGCCAGGCTGGCCAGTGCCCTGGGCCCTGCTGGAGCTGGTTGTTTTGTCCGTGGTCCAGAAAATGCCATTTGTCATTGAGACACTTCAAGTCCCTGTCACAGCTTTCAAATTCCCCCATCTGTTCTTCACTTTGAAATCAGCACCAGATGCCATTTTCAAAAAAGCAGACACCCCACCTTTGTTGTCTTCAAACCCAACACTATGCTCCTGGGAGGCCACCCTCGGGGACCGAGGCCTAGTGCACCACACTCCCAGGCACCTCCCGATTTCGCAGAAATATGTTTGAACAACACGTATCTTCCTATTTTTAATTTTTAACAGATTAACACTTGCCTCCCAGCAAGCTTTGACAGTAGAACTGAGAGATCAAAGACCAGGCCAAATGATACGTGAGGTCACCACAATTTAAATACAGACCGAGGGGCCACTCTCTGTATCTGGTTGTCAACTGTCACATCCAAGGGGCATTTTACAGCATTTCACCTCGTGCTTCCAGCAGCCACTGAGAATCAGCCGCCAAGAGGAAGATGGCTACTAAGTCGCCTTCTGATGGTTTCAGCACGACACTCAGGCCCTTTACTGTTCAAACACACTTTTAGATGCTGCTCTATTCCCCGGAGATGCCTCCCCAGGCACTGGGGGTGAGAAAGGGTAGAAGATTCAGTCTTTGTCCCCAAGTGGCTTCCGTAGAAAAGGTCACACACACAAAATAAATTATACACACAACAAAGTAACATGAGTTGAATTCCTAATGATGAGGAAGGTGCTCGTGTTGTTCCAAAACAGCCCAGGAGGGGAGCATCAGATTGGGCTTCCTGAGGAATGCAGATCCTAAACCAAGGAGCAAAGCGAAGGATGAGGACAAGCGTTTCCTAGCAGGAGAGCGCGTGTGCAAAAAGGAGGGAAGCAGCTGCCGTCGGATGCTCCTCTCTCCAGCACTCACATAGAGCGCCTTATTGATTAAACAGATGATTCAGTAATTGCGTAAAACACGAGAAAAACAGCTCGGCATGGAATTAATTAGAACACAATTATCCAAGCAGCATTACCCACGAATGTTCCAGCTCTGCCTTCTCGGCTTCCTTTGCTAAATCTTCCTGCGATCCTCCCTGCTGTCACGTCCCCAGAGACGGCCCCTTCTTGATACCGATTTGCAGGAACACGGAGCCCTCTGCCATGCGGTCTGGAATCAAGGTCTCAGCCCCAGAGAGGCCATCCTTCCACAGGGAGAGGAAATATTTTCACAGGAGCAAACTGGCTGGAGGTTCCAGGCTCTGAGGAAGATGGCGCACTGTGCTGCCTTCAGCCCACTGCCACCTCCTTGGTTTTTGAAAATCGCGACCTCAGGCGTCCCTTTGATTTATACAGATGGAACAGCCTCTTCTTGTCTTTCTGCAGAATGGCAGACAAGCCTTCTGGCCCTTTGGGGGCCGAGCCGTCCAGTCAGTGCAGGCCACCATGTCTGGAGGAAGGCAGAGACTTGGAGAGGGTCCAGACCCAGGCAGTGACAGTGATTAAAGGACGGAAACAGGGCAAACAGAGGGCGGGAAGAGGGAGCCTCCTAAGGACCTACAACATTTCCTGTCGGGAGGCCCACGATGTTGGCGACAGCATCCAGCTGCTTCCTCCCTCCCACAAGGGCCCAGCCAAGAGGGAGATGCTTGATTTGTGCTGAGAAGGAAGGTGGAATTTGGATTAACAGCTTCCGCCATTGACAAGTTTAACACAGAAGTGGATCCCTCGGACAGGTGATGGAAACATGTCGCCTAAATCCTTCAGAGAAGACAAACCCGTCTGCTCAGGGATGAAACAATGTATGTGTTAAGGCCTGAACTGTGTCCCCCAGAAACGTGTGTCAACCTGGCTAGGCCACGATTCCCAGCACTGGGTGGTTGTCCTCCATTTTGTGACCTGATGTGATTATCCTATGTCTTGTACATCCTTCCTCTATGATGTTAATGAGGCAGGATTAGAGGCAGTTATGTTAATGAAGTAGGACTCAACAGGATTAGGTTGTATTTTGAGTCAATCTCTTTAGAGATATAAAAGAGAGAAGCAAGCAGAGAGGAGAGAGACCTCACAGCACCAAGAAAGAAGAGCCTGGAGCAGAGCGCATCCTTGGCATGGGGTCCTTGCGCTGAGAAACTCCTAGACCCAGGAGAAGATTGATGACAAGGACCTTCCCCCAAAGCTGCCAGAGAGAGAAAGCCTTCCCCTGGAGCCGACTCCCTGAATTTGGACTTGTAGCCTCCCAGACTGTGAGAGAATAAATTTGTTTGTTAAATCCATCCACTTGTGGTATTTCTGTTACAGCAGCACTAGATGACTAAGACAATATGTGAAGTCCTCAGTTTTACAGCATGTGGTCCAAAGGAAGCCCTCAATAAGGGTCAGCTAGTGGTCGTCTAGTTTCCCTTCTCAATCTTATGCTTTCAAGCATAAGCCAATGAACAACAGGAAAGGTCTACGAAGTCAGCGGTGAGGTAGTGCTGACTGGGAAGGGGCCTGGGGCAACTTCCTTGGGCATTATGCATGAGTGTAGGCATATGAGGAACATTACCACACTGTAAACTCAAAGTTGTGCATGTTAAGTACTTTAGTTTTATACTTCAACAAAAAACTTTGTAAAAGAGAAAACCCTGCCACCGTTAGAAATTCCATTTTTTGTTAAGTCCAATAAAACGTTCTGTGGTGATAAAAACATTCTCTCTCTGGTTGCCCAACACAGTAGCCACCAGCCATAGGTGGCTGTTGAGCACTTGGAATGTGGCTAGTGTGACTGAGGAAGTGAATTTTTTATCTAAGTTTGATAAATTTAGATAACTACATGTGCTGGCAGCTCCCTTACTGGGCAGTGCAATAAGGAAGACACGGACAGTCTCAAGGGCAAAGATGTCTTCTTCTTTGTCTCTCCCCCAAAGCACGTAATGGATCAGGATACATCATATGTTCTTTGGGAGTCCAAGAAATGACTAATTAAAAATAACAACATATGCTTCATAAAATATCATGTAGGAATAAACAGAAATGAATTACGGATAGAGACAATATGGAGTAATCTCAAAAATATTATTTTGAGGAACGAAGCCTTAAGATTCCATTTATATGAAGTTCTAGAAAGCATAAGTAATCTGTGGAAATAACAAATTGTAACAATGGTTGCCTCAGGGGAGAAGGGAGATGACAGATAAAGGACATATGAGAACTTTTGGGGTTGGTGGAAATACTCTGTATCTTGATGGGGTAATGGTTAACCCAAAAGCAAACCCGTTGCCATCAATTCAATTCCAACTCATAGTGATCCTATAGGACAGAGCAGAAATGCCCAATAGGGTTTCTAAGGCTGTAATCTTTATGGAAGCAGACTGACACACCTTTCTCCTGCAGAGCAGCTAGTGGGTTTGAACTGGTGACCTTCGATTAGCACTTTTAACCACTGTACCACCCAGGGTGATGGTTACACAGATGTAAACAATTATCAAAACCCAAAACTGTGCTCTTAAAATCTGTGCATTTTATGCAAATCATACATCAATTTAAAAAGACACAAAAAACGCTTATATAATGCATGAGATTCACAAAGCACTTTTCACATACGTTTAACCTGTCATTTTTCAATAGCCACATATCAGCACCTTGGTCCAGACATTACTGGTGTTTGACAGATGAAGAGAATAAGAACATAATCATTTGTCCAAGCAGTAGGCTCAGAATAGCCAAACTCAAAGTCACACCCTTGTCACCATGCCATGCGACCTTCTTAATGGATCAGAGTCATTCATTCTCAGAGTGTCCTCTCTTCCCACAGCACCCTCCCCAGAGGCCTTACCAGCACGTGGCCATCAGCCTTGGGCTGCCTAGCCAGGCTCACCCCCATCCACTCATCATCCCGGTCCTCCCGGCAGGTCTTTCCACAGGGTGTGCCCCGATTCTTCCCTGGTGGAAAAAGAGAAAAGCCAGGCTTGGGTTAAGGAGTGGTGTCTTGCTGGCTGCTTTTCAAAAGGTGGCCCAAGCCCAAACATTTGTTCCTCGGCCATGAGGAGGTAAGGAGCTTGCAACAAAATGTAAATCAACTCCATCACTATGTACACTGTTTAATTCAACCAACTTTTTTTTCATAGGAAGACTTTCTCAATGAAGGAAGCAGTGCCTTGATTGATGTTCCAAAGCAAGCTCCTTAATTTTTTATGTACCAGCAACCAACAGTTCGCAAACCAACCAACAGAGAACACCTCTCTAGGGCCCCTCTCCTTTTCTGCTAAAGAAAATCATGACAACTCTTCATTTAAAAAAAAAAAATTAGAAGATCTTGATGGGAAAGGGCTATGGAGAAAGTGAGGGCTTGAAGTGATAATTAAATAAAATAGCTCCTATTTATTGAATACCTACTAGGTGCTAAGTATAGTCCTGTGTACTTACCTCTATTACATCACTTAATTTTCTCAAGGTAATCCTTGTGATATAGGTATTTTAGTCTTCACTTTACAGGTGAGGGAGCTGAGGCCTAAGAAGCTATGGGAAATTTCCAATAAGTCCCAACTAGTAACTGGAAGAGCTGGGCTCTGAACTCAGGCAGATCTGTCTGACTCATAAGATGATACGTTTTCCACTGGACAAAAGTGAGCTTTTCAAAACATCTATCAGATTATATCTTTCCCTTCTTAAAATATAAAACCTGCAATTGCTTTTAATGGTCTTTCGTTTGTACACAGAATAAAATCTAAACACCCTACCCTGACCTGCTAGGCCCTGTGTAATCTAGCCCCAGCCTACCTCTCCAATCTCATCTGCATCCATCTCCACTGGATCACCACTCCAGTTACTCTGTCTTCGCTCTGTGCTTCAAAAAATGGCACACCACCTCCTCTGCTTGGGAGTTCTGCCTCTCCTACTTAGCCAGTAGTGTGTAAAGATCACTTCCCCTTTCCTGACCCTCCAGTCTAAATTAGATCCACCACCCACTTCCCCTCTAGTCTTTTCTCCCTCAATTATTTGTTTTAATGTCTCTCTTGCCCACTAAAAAGCAAGGCCCAGAATAGCAGGAACCTTGTTTCTTTTGTTCACCATTGTATCTCAGTGTTTAACAAGTAATGGGTACTCAATACATATTTTTTAGATGTATGGATGGATAGGTGGATTGGTGGATGGAGGGATGGATGGGGTGGGTGAGAGGGTGGATAATGGATGGATGGTGGATAGATGGATGGATGGGTGGGTGGGTAGGTGGGTGGATGGATGGATGGATGGATGGATGGATGGATGGATGGATGGATGGATGAGTGGGTAGGTAGGTGGGTGAGTGGGTAGGTAGGTAGGTGGGTGGGTGGGTGGGTGGATGGGTGAATGAGTGGGTGGATGGGAGGGTGGGTGGGTGAGTGAATGATAAGGTCACCCTGGGAAGGAAAAGAAGAAAGGGTGAAGGTGCAGAGCCCATGTCCACCTTGGCAGTGACGTCCACTCACAGACCTCAAAGAAAAGTTTCACCCACCTCGAGCCATGTCCAGTTCGGTGCATCTCCGATCCGGGTTAGTGTGGACACGGCACTTAAACACAGCCCCAGGGGATTTCACTGAAGTGCTGTACTTGGAATCTGCCTTCGGTGCACCCACAAGGACCCTACACATCAGGAAGAAAGCACATTCTGTCACGACCCGAACCAGGAAAGGGGAGGGAGATGCGAAAATCTTCACCAAGCAACAGGGTTCTGTCTGAATGCTCACTAGAAAACCATACACCAGCGTGATATGTGACGTGTGTGTGTGTGTGGGTATGAGTGTGTGTGGGTGTGAGTGGGTGTGAGTGTCAGTCGGTGTGAGTGTGTTGTGAGTATGTGTGTGTGTGCATGTGTGTTGGGGTTGAGGGGAGCACCTACAGTGAGCCTGTTAGATCGTCTCCAGGCACATTAAAAGCTTAAGGGATGGTTGGAATATACACAACCAACAAAGGGTTCCCATCCAGAATCCATAAAACTAAAACTCCTAAAAATCAATATGAAAAAGACAGACAAAGCAATAGAATAATGGGTCAAAGACTTAAATGGGTACTTCACAAAAGAAAATATCTGATGGCCAATAAACATCTGAAAAAGTGCTGAATCATATTAGTTAATAAGGAAATCCAAACGAGATACCACTTTACACCTACCAGAAGGCTAAAAGCAAAAAGACTGAAAATGCCAAATGTTGGCAGGGATGTGGAACAACTCTGACACTGCCGCTGGGAGTGTAAACTGTTACAATCACTTGTAAAAACTGTTCAACATCTTCTAATAAAACTGAACATACGCTTACCAGCATATTCCACTTCTAGGAATATAACCAATAGAAATGCAGACACACGTCTACCAGAAGACGAACAAAACTGTTCGCATATGAATATGTAATAGCCAAAAACTAGAAGAAACCCAAAGGTCCATCAATGTGAGAATGAATAAATAAATCATGGTACAGTCACACAACAGAATTCTATATAGCAGTGAAAATGAACTAACATCGTTCAACTACAGCCAAACCAAAACCAAACCCGTTACCGTCAAGTCAATTTCGACTCACAGCAACCCTATAGGACAGAGCAGAACTGCCCCATAGGGTTTCCAAGGAGCGGCTTGGTGGATTCTAACTGCTGACCTTTTGGTTAGCAGCCGAACGCTTAACCACTGCGCCACCAGGGCTCCTCAACTACAATCACACAGATTTAATACCGTACTCACTGTTTGATTTCATTTATCTAACATTCAAAAGCAGGCAAAATTTGACTGTGATGTTAGAAGTCAAGATCATGGCTACCTTTACGGAAGAGGAAGGGAGATTTTGACTAGGGAGAGAGGGTTCCTGGGAGTACCGCTAATGTTCTATTTTTCAACCCGAGTGGTATTCACACAAATTTGTAACACTTCATTAAATTGTATACTTATGATAAGGGTACTTTTTTGAATGTGTGTTACCCTTCAACCAAAAAAAAAAAATTTTTTTTAAGTCAATTTTAAAAAAATGAGAAATTTAAAGGTACCATTTCTTGTCTGTCTCCCCTCCTTCCCTCGCCTCTCGAACACACACCATGTGCATTTAGAGGGAAACAGAAAGAAACAGCAGGTGGTGCAAACAGTTTGCACTCAACTACTAACCAAAAGGTTGGCAGGTCAAACTCACAGCAGCCGCATGGAAGAAAGGCCTGGTGATCGGCTTCCATAAAGATTACAGCCAAGGAAACCCTGTGGAGCAGTTCTCCTCTGTAACATATGGGGTTGCTGTCAGTCAGAATAGACTCAATGGCAACTGGTTTGGGTTTTTTGGTGTTTTTTTTTTTTTGGTTTAGCAGTGGTGTGGAATTATAAACTGCATCCTTTATCCCAACACAAATCAGGGATAGGTATTTTGCATACAAGCAGGGGTAAGAACAAAGTTCCGCATCCTTCATCTTGAACAGACCAGCTGCCGCGGGGGTGGCGTTCCAGGCAGGAGGAACAAAGTAAGAACATGCCAAGAAGATACAAGAGACAGGTTTGGGTCTGTGGGGGTGCAGAACGCGGAGGGGGAGATGGCAGTAAATTCCCCTCCAAATGCTACAAAAACAATTTTGACCTACAGCTTTATGCGTTGTTTCCGGAAAGCAGACAAGCGAAGATCTATAGCAAAGAACACTAAACACCACCCATCAGGCACAGTCTGTGCTGAGCTAGGAGCCATTTAGAAGAGGACTCGTACAACGAGACTTTAAACAAAACCCACACTGATTTTCAAAGAGTAGGAAATCCTAAACTGCTGCTCCATGAGATGATGAGCTGCTCCATGTCTCTAGCTGGCTGGAACGAGGATACAGCTCACCTCCTGAGAGTACTGGGCACATTATATCCTCTCTCATGTGCCTGGGAAGAGAATGCATTGTCCATTGTGTATCTTGGAAAAAGCGATCAGCAGGGGTTAGAATGATCCTAGACAGCTCCCTGGGCATGTGGGAAGCAGACCCAGGCTCTCCTCACTCTGTCCTGAGAGTGGCCTACATCTTGGGACCTTGGTCATTCACCCAGTCACCCCACCTTGGCCTCAGAATGATACTGCTCCCCATCAACTCTCTGGCTGGGCAAAGGCAGTGGACAGACAAGGCCCTCCAGGTCATACAACAGAAGTCAGAGACCCTCAAACAGGACTTCAGCAAAGCCTGGCAGATACCACAAGGGAAATCAACCCTAACCTGGCTTGAGACACATGGTGTTGGGATTCACACGAAGGGCCCTCCAGTGCAGACGCCACCTTAATTCCCAGTGCCCTTGAGCTTCCCACCCAGAACATGAGGATCTCTGAGGGCACAGGGAGCAGGGGAGATCCAGCCTTACTGAAGAGCCTCCTGGGTCAGTCCTGGGGGCTCTGTGTTTAGTTCTCAGGGAGAAAGAGGCCCCACTGGGGTAAGAAAGGAGCCTGGCATCCTAACAGTGAGGGCATCCCAGCTGCCCTATGGCTCCTCGGTAATACCTTGGAAGCTATCCCTCCAGGTGCTCATTGGGCAGCCAGTGCCCCTCGGGTCTCACCAGGGTGGGCTGCAGCCGCAGAATTCCCCTGCAGGACATTCCAAGCAGAAAGGGCTGGAACGCACAGACCTTTGGAAATCTGAGCAAGCACTACAGACCACACTGCCTCCGTCAGCCCCCCAAGGGCTGTGTGGCCGGCCCTCAGCTGCTCTAGTTCAAATGCCGGGATGGCCCCCAAAACAAAACTTCAAAGGGAAGAAAGCCACATGATGGGATCGGTTTCCTCTCCTTCTGGGGCTGAGCTCTAGACCCAGTGGAACAAGTCAAGGTTGCCCTCTCAGAACGCCAGTTATGTTTTCACGGGTGAGAAGAATTAACAGTTTGACTTTTCTCAACTGCTGAAACTGCCCGCAGGCTTCCCACAAGTCGGGCTGCAAGAACTGGGGAGCACAAACTCTCTCCTCCGCTTGAAAACGCAAGTGGGACAGGGATGGGCCCCAAAACTCCCACCAGCTCCAAGCACAATGAATAAATGACACTTGCAATTCATTTGATAAAAATCACAAAATATAAACAAAGGGGAGAATTCATCATGTATGAGGGAAGGGAAATGGCCACAAGAAACAAACTATTCCTCTACTGAGCCCCCCAAATTGGTAACCAAACCAAAAAAACCAAATCCGTTACTGTGGAGTTGATTCTGACTCGTAGTGACAGACAAGAACTACCCCACAGGGTTTCCAAGGAGCAGCTGGTGGACTCGAACTGCCAACCTTTTGGACAGCAGCTGAGCTCTTAACCACTGTACACTAGGGCTCGAAATTGGCAGCAGAACCCTGGAGATTTCAGACAGGGCCACTGCTCTGGATTCACAGACAGGAATTTGCAGGCTATCCAAGCAAGAAGGGACCCCTGGAGAGCTTAAATCCCAGGCACTGTTTCCCCCAGCCTAGCGCCAAGACTGAGAAGGGCAAAATTCCTACCAAAATCTAAAGTGGAGGAGGGACCTGCTGAATTACATTTTCTTTCCAAGCCTACAGTATCCAACAGTTCTAAAAACAATGGCTAGTTCAAACCCTGACCACACCGCACAGGTTCAAACCTCTAATCAGTGGGTCAGAGGAGAAGGTTTTCCCCACATCCTGTGCCAGGGGGCCTGAGCGGTAGATAAGGGGCATGTGTGCACGTGTGCAGGACGCTCCTGGGGGGACAGTGGAGAGCAGCTGTATCTCTGTGTTTACAGAACACCCTGGCTCCCTCCGCAGCCCGACACTGCTCTTTACCTAGGCCGCCGTCCAGCAAGGCTGCCACTGCAGGCCAGCTGACGAACGTGTCCTTCTGAAGTTAATTCAGCTGGCTGCTCGCCAGACCGATCCCAAGAGATAGAGGGCTTACAATGGCCCTGAGTTCAGGACAAGCGGCTGAAAAGATGCCATCTGCTTTTCTTCCCGTCGCTCTCCAAGTTACAGAGAGACATCCTAGCCACTTCAAACATCCCCCGAAGTTGTCCCTGGCACTATTAACGAGACCACGACAAGCTGTTTCTCCTCTCTGGACAGTTACTACATAAAAGGGCCTGAGTGTCCCCAGTGACAGGCTCCCAGCGATAAATCAGCAGGCTGAGCCTCACCTCTGCTCGCTTCTCCACGTGTGGTCCTCGGACCAACAGCATCGGGGACCCCGGCGCCCCATCCCCAGCCTGCTACATCAGAACATGCATTGTAACAAGCTCCCCAGATGGTAAGGTCTATAAACACCTACACTGATTACAGATGATCATGTTCATTCAGGACCAGGATGACCAGACCGCCCTTGAGAAGTGAGGCTCTCCCATCCCATCCTGACTTAAAGGTGGACTCAAATTCCAAGGTCATTTTGGAGTCCTCTCATTAACTCGGAACTCTGGATTCCTTATCGTCATGTACAAGGGAAGCAAAATGACCACAAAAAACAAGCTGTTCCTCTACTGACCCCCAAATTGGCAGCAGAACCCTGGAGATTTCAGACAGGGCCACTACTCTGGATTCACAGACAGGAATTTGCAGGCTATCCAAGCAAGACGGGACCCTGGAGAGCTTAAATCCCAGGCACTGTTTTCCCCAGCCTAGCGCCAAGACTGAGAAGGGCAAAATTCCTACCAAACTCAAATTCATATCAAAAGCACAGCATGTAGCAGACACAAACAGTGTGCGGGGGCGAGGCTAGGCTCGTGATGGGCCGTGTCTCATTTAATCTCCACAGCAACTCTGTGGGAGGCACCCATATTTCCCCTACCTTACACCTGGGAAAACAGGTAGCCAGAGAAGGTCCCCCAGGCTTTCCCGAGCCCGTAGGATGTGTCAATACCCCAGGCCACAGCATGAACTCAGGCGAGCGGTACACCCACTCTGCTGTTCAGCCAGCCCCACACCAGCCAGTGCCAGGCATCTTAAAGAGAGGAGGAAAAGGGAACCAACAGGTAACCAGAGCCCACCCTGGTGCCAGCTGTGACATCACCTGAAAAAACCCACCTGAGCTCTGATTTGGAAGCTCCACCACATCAGACTGGGGTTTGGAACAGACCCACCAGGCTTAAACGGCCCACAAGGAATTTCAATCACCTTCTTGCTTTTCTGAAGCCCTGGTGGCACAGTGGTTAAGAGCTCAGCTGCTAACCAAAACGTTGGCAGTTCTAATCTACCAGCTGCTCCTTGGAAACCCTATGGGGCAGATCTCCTCTGTCCTACAGGGCCGCTATGAGTCAGAATCAACTCGATGGCAATGGGTTTGGCTGGGGTCTTGCTCTTCTAAAAGCCTGCATTGCTGGTGTGGTGTTGACCAGGGGTTTGCCTCTCTTAATGAGCAGTTCACTTGCCTATCTGGCAATGTGGGCCCATCAGTTCATCTGCTAGCACCAGTATGTTAACAGGTTATCTGCTTTCGCTGACGGCAATCCTGCCAGGCAGGTCCTTGGATGCTTTTCACCCAGAGATGGTGGAATACATGGGGAGTGTCACACTGCAGGTAAGAAGTAGAGCTGGGATTTGAACCCAGGGCACCCAAGTCCAAGGGCAGGCTCTTTCCTGCCCCATTTGTTCACCTCCTATGGTAGCAGCGTGAAGGCCCGGCCCTTAAACACCCCATGGTGGGCTGTTCTTAGCACCATTTCTCCAATGAAGCCATTTCCTTAGGTGACTCGGGCAGCCAGCTGGCTGCAAAGTCTCCGTTCTAGCCCCCACCCTGCTCTGAAACCATCTCTCATGCTCTGAGCCCCAACGGCAGGTAAATTCCCTGGAGAGCCAGGGCAGAGAGGGCTGAGCCACAGCTGCCTCCCTGGGGAAGCTGGGAGCTGACAATGTCTCAAAGGCTCCATCCCTCCCCACAAATGCCACAGCGTGGATCCCACGGGGCGAAATCACAGCCAGGTCTGGGACAGCAACTGGGGATTAAAAACCTTAAACCCATTAGATTTGCTTTCATCCATTTGATGGCGAAGCCAAAGCTTCCCCAGAGACCCACGTTTCGGTTACATGAGTTGAATTCAATCACTGTGTCTGCAGTGGTGAAGCTGGAATTGCTCCACATTCCTTACTGGGCAGGAAAGGGCTGCAGCTTGAGATGAGGGAGAGCCACCTCCGATGGCACAGATCCTTCGCTCCCAGAGGAGGCCAGTGCATCCAACTGGGGCCCGGGGGACCCGAAAGGCCTCAGAAGCTCCTCATTTTACATTTGGGGAAACCGAGTCTCCAGGTGTTTAAGGAAAGGATATTTACTGCTTCCTGTTGTTGTTGTTAGGTGCTGTCGAGCCGGTTCTGACTCATAGTGACCCCGTGTACAACAATGAAACACAGCCCAGTCCTGCGCCATCCTCACAATCATTGTTATGCTTGAGCCCACTGTTGCAGCCACGTGTCAGTCCATCTCATCGAGGGTTTTCTCTTTTTCGCTGACCTTCTACTTTACCAAGCATGACGTCCTTCTCCAGGGACTGGTCCCTCCTAATAACACGTCCAAAGTACGTAAGATGGAGACTAGCCACCCTTGCTTCTAAGGAGCATTCTGGCTGTACTTCTTCCAAGACGGATTTGTTTGTTCTTCTAGCAGTCCATGGTATATTCAACATTCTGCTTCCTAAAGTTTTTAAACTAATAGTCCCACTGGGTCCTAAGCTTTGAGGGCAAGATACTCAGGGTGGTGAAGTGTGAGGAGCACAGGCAGTGACAGTGGGTTCAAATCCTGCCTCTAGGACTGACAAGCTGTTGGACCACAGACAAGTTTCTTAACCACTCTGAACCTCAGTTTTCCTCCTCTGTAAAATAGGAGGAATAAAAATATACCTCATAGGGGTTCTTGTAAGGTTTAAATAAAAGTCATGTTTACAGAGCATCTACCATGGTACCCTGTACAAAGTAGGTGTTCAAGAAATGTTAGAACGTCGGCACCCAACGTCTCCCTGCTCTACTTCTCAGCAGGAGCTCACAGATCCTTAGAACCTTAGTCCCTTTCCTTGTATGCAGGGCAGGAATGTATTCAGATCCTCAGTGGAGATACAGAAATCCAGGGATGGCCAGGACACCTTCACCACCAGTAGAGTAAACTGCAAAGGTGGCCACTCTTCTCCACCCTCCCTGTATCCATGCTCTTTTCAATGTGAACTGCAGCTTCTTCCATCAATAAGACGATAATAATAATTAGAGTGCGTTTTCTCCTCTCTTCCTCCAGCCCTATAACGTGCATTGGCCAACTGAACACAGCAGAAAGAGTAAGGTTTGACTTTCAAGCCCATCCTTCAGGAGACATGCAGGCACCTACAGATGAATGAATGAGCCCCGCTGGGACAAGAAGAACCACACAGCTGAACCCAGCCCAAACTGCCAACCACAGAATCATGACCTAATAAATGGTAGGTGTTTAGACCACTGAAGGAGCCCTGGTGTCACCGTGGTTAAGAGGTACAGCTGCTAACCAAAATGTTGGCAGTTCAAATCTACCAGCCACTCCTTGGAAACCCTATGGGGCAGTTCTACTCTGTCCTATTGGTCACTATGAGTCAGAATCGGTTTGGTTTTCCGTTTTTTTAGACCACTGAGTTTTAGGGTGGTTTGTTATGCATACCAGGAGCCCTGGTGGTACAGTGGTTAAAGCTCTCAGCTGCTGAGAGGTTGGCAGTTCGAACCCACTAGCCGCTCCACAGAAGGAAGATGGGGCAGTCTGCTTCCATGAAGATTTGCAGTCTTGGAAACCCAATGGGGCAGTTCTACACTGTCCTATAGGTTCACTATGAGTTGAAATCGACTCGATGGCAGTGGGCTTTTGGGGTTGTTATGCATGGATACTGTGGTAACAGACAGCAGATACATCATCAAGTTGAGGCACGCCACCACCGAAGGGAACCAGACCACGGCACTTCCCATCACGTACTTATTGCTCCTGAGTCCCATCCAGATATCCAACTCTACAACTGAGAACTGTTTCTAGGTTCCTCTAGCTACCTGCTCTCCTTTCTCTCTTACCACCTACCAGCACCACAGACTTTTACCAAGGGCCCTAGTGGCAGAAAGGCAGGATGGTGGGAAGACAGAGTGCTGAAGGAGGAACGGTCACACCCGGGAGTATGCCAGCCCCTCTCCAGCTGTGTGACCTTGACCAAGTCCCCTCGCGTCTCCAAACCTCCCTCCATTTCCTTCTCTTGCAAACAAAGATAATAACAAATGCACCATCCCTCCCTGTCACAGGGCCGTGGTGAAGCCTGAGAGGAAACAGCAGACAGCAAAGTGCTTTGGGGGCCCGACCTGCAAGAGAGTGGGCTAGGATCTTCTATCCGCCAAGGCCAAGAGCTGACAGAAAGGCTCCTGAAGGATGCATCAGAGCGTTTTCCTTCCTCCTTAGGACCCCGATGCCTTGGACAGGGCTTGATGGGGGTCAGGGAGGGCAGTCAGAGCAGGTCGAGAGCAGCATATTAGTATATGCTACAGTGGGTGAAAAAAGACCAAACCCGTTGCCATCGAGTTGATTCTGATTCACAGTGACCCTATAGGACACAGCAGAACTGCCCCGTAGGGTTTCCAAGGAGCAGCTGGTGGGTGAGAACTGCTGCCTTTTGGTGAGCAGCCAAGCTCATAACCACTGAGCCGCCAGGGCCCCAGGGAGAGCATCAAGTGAAGAGGAACATCCAAGGAGGAGAACAAGATACCCAGTCTCCTTTCTTTCCCCAGATGAATCTCACCAACAACCTGGACCCCCACTTTTACTGAGGGCCCTTACATGAGAAGGGCAGGGTGGGGGAAGAAACAGCCCTGAGGAGGAACAGTCACATCCGGAGTGTGCCAGCCCCCCTCCAGCTGTGTAACACGTTCTCCTGTGGGAGATCTGAGTAAAAGCATTCACGTCTTACTGCTGGTCTCTTAGAGTTGTCTCCTCCAAAACCAACAGGTCAATATTTTACATTTCCCTTTTTTTTTTTTTTTTTGCTATAACCACCACCACCTCTTATAACTACAGACTGACCTTCTGGACTGATCCGGAGCCTGGGATCCAGAGCTCCCTGTAACAGGTGGCCTCCCACCTGCTCCCTGGCTACGCAAGGAGAGAAGGAAGAGGGATTTGATCTAGAACTTACAATCCCAGCGTCTCCCATGAAATGAGGCATCTCAGATCCGTTTTAGGAGCAAGCAGGGTGTGAGTGAATCCACAGAAATTCAGATTTAGGTAGAGCAAGACCAAAATTCTAGAAACTATACTTAACTAAGAGTGTATCTTATAGAAAAGAATATTTCATTCATTTCTGCATTCAGTGTTGTAGTGACTGTGTGCCATCAAGTCGATGTTGACTCATAGTGACCCTACAGGACAGCAGAACTGCCCCATAGGGTTTCCTAGGCTGCGATGTTTATGGGAGCAGATCACCAGGTCTTTTCTCCCGAGGAGCTGCTGGTAGATTCAAACTGCCGACTTTCCAGTTAGCAGTCAAGCACGCTTAACCACTGTACCACCAGGGCTCCTTGTATTCAGCACAGACGCTCCAAATGTTGACAAATGAGTGAATCAACAAAATGGAATGAAAGCAAACTCCTTTAGCAATCTAAAGTCAAGATAAAAAAATAATCACTGTCAGAAGTCAGATCAAAGTAACAATAGAAACAACTATTAATATTCAGAGCCCTGGTGGCGCAGTGGTTAAGAGCTCAGCTGCTCACCAAAAGGTCAGAAGTTCGAATCCACCAGCTGCTCCTTGGAAACCCTTTGGGCAGTTCTACTCTGACCTCTAGGGTCTCTATGGTTCGGAATCAACTCGACGGCAATGGGTTTCAGTGGGGTTACTAATAATCATCAGGGGCTTACTATGGGCTACTCATCACGTTCAAGGCTTTGCAGACATCATCTCATTTGACACTCCCAACAACCTGACGAGGGAGAGACCCCTGTCACCGTTTACAGGAGAGAGAAACAAGGACCAAACACCTATAGGAACTTGCCAAGATAACACAGCTCCTGAGTGGCGGCGGGGCTGACGCTGGAGCCACACTCTTGGCCACCACGCACCTGAGCCTCTCAGCAGCCCCCCGTTTATAGCACAGAAAGCTCAGATCTGGTTGTTGTTGGGGAGCCAGGGGCCACCAGAGAGGCAGAGCCAGGAAGAACCTCACTCCCGAGGCTGGGTTGGCCACTCTCTAGGACCCATCCTGGTACAGGAGAGGCGTCAAGACCCCCCACCGCCCTTCATGGTCCTGTCTTTCGGTGTCTCCTACACAACACCAGGAGCCCGGTAGCGCAGTGATTAAGCGCTCAGCTGCCAACCAAAAAGTTTGGCAGTTGGAATCCAGCAGCCGCTCCTTGGAAACCCCATGGGGCAGTTCTCCTCTGTCCTGTATGGTCGCTATGAGTCGGAATCGACTCGACGGCACCTCACAACAACAAAACACCAAGCTGGTTTTGTACGCACATCGCAGCTTTTTATTGTGAGCCATTCAGGAAAGGGTGGGAGAGGCCACTGGGTCCTAAACACCAAAGGATAAGCTGAGCCGGAGGAAATGAGCCTCATGCCCTTTTTTATGTTCAGATATTTGGGGCCAACTATCACCCTCTCTCACATCTTGTCAGGCACTGGTGCAGAAAGTCTGACAATAGTTTCTCAACAAAGTTACAAATCGAGGAGCGAATCCTAAATGCTGATGACCAGGGCCACGTTCCCGTCTGCTCTCCACACACAGCTTCCTAAGTAAGTGGTGGGTGCTGGGAAATGCAGTGGAGTGGACAAGGGAATGTTAGCAAAAGCAGCCCAGGGAGGTCAGGATGGACGTATGGAATATTCTGGAATGCCCCCTCTTTCCTAGGACACTTCTGTCTTCACACCAGCTAGACCTGGTGCAAGAACAGACCCTTCAAATGTCCCTGGCAGTCCTTGGGTCGACTGGTCACTTAGTGGTGATCAAGCAGCTCTGGAAAGCAGAACCCCAATATCCCCTCCAAAGGTAGCAAGTGGGTCATGAACAGGCATCCACAAAGGATGACAAGGGAAGCTACTGCTATTGTAATTCCAAAAACTTTTCAAGCAAAGCAGGGCAGGACAAAGCCACACGAGACAAGATGCTGGGGTGCCCTGGAGCCCCCAAACTCAGCTCTTGATTTCTTGAAAGGCAGCATGGTTTGGTGAGCAAAGACACAGGCTCCAGCCAAGCTGCTTGCGGGTGAAGCCTGGCGCTACCATTCACTTACCACTTGGACAAATAACTCTTACGTGCTTCAGTTTCCCCTTAGGTAAATGGGGATAATAATGATAGCTACCTGCTACCTCACAGAATTGCTGAAAACAGAGCCAATATGAACACAGTACGTAGAACAGGACTTGACACATGCCGAGTACTCAGTAAGTCTACTGTTATGTTGCGATTGTTGCTGCTGTTGCTGATTTAAACTCACACCTTTGTTTTTTCCACCTGCCCTTGAGTCAATCCTGACTCATGCTGACCCCATGTGTGCCAGAGCAAGACTCTACAGAATAGAGTTTTCAATGGCTGATTTTTCAGAAGCAGATCACCAGACCTTTCTTCCAAGGCACCTCTAGATGGACTCAAACCTCCAGCCTTTTGGTTAGCACCTGAGCACGTTAATCATTTGCAGCATCCAGGGAAACTCACAAAAGATGTCCTTTTTGCTTTCTCCCTCCCCCCAAAAAAACCAGAAACTGGGGACCAAGTAAGCTTGTGTGTGGTTTCAAAGACTCTAGATTTTTCCCAGTCTTGGACTCACTTTCACTTCCTGAGAGTCCCTCTGCAAGCAGGGAGGTCCGGATAAATTGCTTTATTCTGCATTGGTCGGATATCAAATCCACCTGATTAAAGGATTTATGGTTCACAAGGAAGGAGGGCTGAGGTCATGCTGCCCCCCCCCCCCCCCCCCCCGGTCAGGGCACATCAGCCACTCAGTGGCTTAAGGCGAAGCTGCCTTCCTCTCCCATCCCTCACCTGTGACTTCCTTGACATCAGAGGAGGTATCCATGAGTCAGCGGCAGCAAGAACGCTCTGGATTCTGTTTCTGGGTCTGTTCTGATGGCCCCACAGTTAAATCCTAAAGCTCCATGTGCTGAGTACAGTGGGCATGAGCAAAGGCACGATGCTCCCCAGCCACAAGTACAGCCGAGGAACACATCTCATGCTTCCCAGCGCGGTGATTCACACCTGATGGGTTCCACGAGGTGTGGGCCAGCTCCTGCTGTCTACCTGGAGGGGCGCGGTCAGCCGACAGCCTCCGGCTACAGCACCTTCAGGATCTGTTGTACTGTCTGAGCTGAGACTACGCTCTGCAAGGCAGCCTCGGGCCAACGACTGAACATGGTGGGGAAGAGAAGAGGCTGGCCACCTCCCCCAACGCTTCCTGCTGAGTTGGCCAATGCTTTAGTCAGATCTGCATCGTGGTCTGAGTCCCTCCTGCCCAACCCTGCTTCTTCTCCCTTCATCTTTCACCGGCCACCCCAGGTACAACAGAAGGGAAACTTTTCCCGGTCCTGTGCGTAATGGTTGCTCAAGTGCACTGCAGTCACTGTGTATACTGAGGGGCTCATCTTCCAGCACTATATCAGACGATATTCTGTTGCAATCCACAGGGCTCCCATTGGCTATTTTTCGGAAGTAGCTCACCAGACCTTTCTTCCTAGACTGTCTTAGTTTGGAAGCTCTGCTGAGACCTGCCCACCATTGGTGACCCTGCTGGAATTTGAAATACAGTGGCATAGCTTCCAGCATCACAGAAATATGCAAGCCACCACACTATGACAAGCTGACAGAAGGCTAGTGGTATGCAGGCGTTACCGCTCAATGATTCTCTTGCATCCCTAACTCTGCCTTAGCATCTGCTTCCCAAAGGACTCAAACAGACACACACCCCTAGGCTGGGGTGAGGCCTTGGACCAGGCACAGAATTCTGTTAAGTTTCAGTTCCCCGACTGGCAAAGTGAAAACCACTTATCAGGTTGTTGCAAAGATTCAGTTAAAGAATATTATTTGCCTGTGAAATCATCTTACATCTTCTAGATACCCAACAAACACTAGCTGATTGAATTTAATATTTTTATTTTCTTTAAAAGTTCAATGCTACTCCTTTGAAAGCAAATGATTTCAGAGAACACCCTGGCTGCTTTTGATAAATGTGACAACAACGTTTTCCCCCGACGAATCACGGCAGAAGTTATCAGGAGGAGGTGGCTTCCTGAACAGTAGTGCGTCCCTGCGGAGTGGGAGCTGGCTGGGGCCCGGCCCTTAACACTCTCACACTCAGGCCTGTTGATGACGGGTGAGAAGAGTCTGTCTTCTGCCCTGGAAGGCTCCCCACTGGGCGAGAGAGCCGTCTCTGCCCTCAGCCAGCATTCAGCACTAGCTCAGGAAACAGCACCCTCACCGGCTTCTCAAGATCTTCAGGGGACATCCCTGGAGCCCCAAGAAGATGCTTTCTGGGTCCCCTTTGAAGTCAGCCTCATATATGTGTCATCCATGCTGAGAGCCTGAGAAAGCAGGGCAAGGGAGAAGCAGGAAGAAGTTCTGACAATGCCACTTCCAGAAAATCCAGACTGGGGAAAAGAGTGAGACCTTGGCCCGAAAGCCTGGCATGGGACAGAAGAACCAGTCAAAGACCCCTACCATGGGGGCCGTGAGAAGGTGGGGCCACCACAGCCATTTCTGTGCATCCTCACAGAGATCAGCAAGGCTGGGGGCAGCAAAATGCTGCATCTGGGAACGCTCCTGTGTTTCTAGGGTCTCCCGTCTAGAACCTTCTACCTCCACAGGTTTCTCTTCTGCCCCTCTGAACAACCTGCGTCTGCCTGAGAACAAGCCTGTCCACGTAGAAACCCATAGTATATCTTATGCTTTGCCCACAACTCAAGACTAGAATGGCACTATCTTCTCGGCTGTCGGACTGTGAGCCGATTCTTCCTTCTTGAGCCCCCGGCCCTTGGCACAGAGCAGGCACGCCCATGTTGATGAGTGAAATAAGAAAGTTCACTCGCTTTGGCTGTCCACTGATAATTTTTCATTAAATTTAAGCACCCACATTTCAGTTGTAATAACCAGATATCCTAAGGGTTGATTTTTCTTTTTCTTACATCTCTTTTTGATCTTTCTATAGCCCATTAGGGAAACCCTGGTGGCATAGTGGTCAAGTGCTACGGCTGCTACCCAAAGGGTCAGCAGTTCAAATCCACCAGGCGCTCCTTGGAAACCCTATGGGGCAGTTCTATTCTGTCCTATAGGGTCGGTATGAGTCAGAATCGACTTGACGGCAATGGGTTTGGTTTGGTTTTGGTTTATAGCCCTTTAAGAGCCCTGGTGGCGCAGAGTTTAAGAGCTTGGCTGCCAACCAAAAGGTCAGTAGTTCAAATCCACCAGCCGCTCCTTGGAAACCCTATGGGGCAGTTCTACCCTGTTCTATGGGGTCGTTATGAGTTGGAATCGACTCGACTGATGGCAACAGGTTTGGTGTTTCGGTTTTTTATAGCCCTTTAAGACTTTAATCATTTCTCTGTCCAATGTATCTTCCTGTGGTGATAGAAATATTCTCCATCTGTGCTGTCCAATATGGCAGCCACCCGCCACACATGGCTATCGAGCACTTGAAACATGGCTAGTGTGAGTGAGGAAGTGAATTCTTAATTTTATTTAGTTTTAATTGATTGTAATGTAAATAGCAACACATCTGGCTAATAACGACTGTATTGGGCAGCACAGGAAAACTGTCTAGCTTGTTCCTTTAATTCCCAACCTTAATGCAAATTGAGGATGTTATGTGCTCCTTGGCTCTGAATCGCCTCTTGTTCCTCACTGGCAACCTTAACAAAGCAGAACGCCGGTGCCTCTTCCACTTCCGAGTACTCGTGTGGTGCCTGAGCACAGCCGTCTTAATGCATCCCCGGAGATGGGGCAGGAAACACGTCTCCAGAAAGGAAGCCAGTGCACCCAGCCAGTTCGGACTCCAGGGCGTCCGGGCGGAGAGGGAGGTGGGAGGATGGGTGTGAAAGAAACGAGCTCTGGGAGCCTGGACGCCAGTTGGCCGAATTTATTTATATCTCAGGCTGTTACAGTTGTCTGTCGGCCCTGCAGCTGAGAAACCGGTCCGTGTCTAAGGGAAGGGGACAGAAATCAGCTTTGTGCATGTTCCTGGCACCCACGGCTGCTGTTCAAAGGGTGCCAGAAGACCCAGAGGAGAGGGAGTTAGGAGAGGAAGCTAGAGCGGACGCCCTCCGGGTCATCGGAAAAGAGGAAACTGAGTCACTCACTTGTTCACATCCATGTTGGTACCAATGTCATCTGTAACAATGCCCAGGAGACTGTGGTCCGCCCAGCCCAGGGGGCGTCTCCCACTGCCCAGGGCGAGGTGGCAGAGGGACCACTCACACCCAGCCCTTTGAAAGGGGCTGGTCTGGGGCTCCGTTCTCAGTGCGATCCAGCTGCAGAAGCTGGACTCAGTCAGCAGGGCTCGGGAAAGCAAGATCACGCCCCATTGCTTCAATGGAGATCTGGGGGCAGTTTTGGTTTACAAGAGAATTGATAGAACTGATTGCTTATGGGAATGGAGAGGAGGTGTTTCTGCCCCCCCCCCCCCCCCGGGGAACAGGCTTTTGTGGTGTGCACCTGGGGTCCCTTAATACCGGGAACCCTCAGCTCTGCCACCTGCAGAATCCACCCTAGCCTTCCAGCACATTCCTCTCACCCCCCAACCCTACATTCAACACACCCTTCATCTGCATAAAAGGTGATTAAAGAACTTGAAGCAATTAAACCACAAAATACCGAATTAAGACCCCAAAGTGTAATTGCTCCTCAAAAAGAAAGGCACAAGATAGAAGGCTTAATTAACATTCATCCTTTATCCTTTCCAAGTTTCAACGTATCACTCCCCTCTTCCCGTCTGCCGCTGGCCTCCCTCACCCCTTCTGACTATCTGTGGCTTTTTCAGGTCCCCTCACGTGGGTGTCGACGCTCTTCCATTGCTCTGGAAAAGCCCTTTGGTAAATGACGGCCGAACTCCAGCGCCTGAGTAAATTAACGGACATCTCTAAAGTACGTACTACAGCTTCACCGGCGCTGTGGGAATGCAGAGAAATGCCTGAAAACCCCCATCCTCTCTGACCCGGCAATTCTAAGCCCAGGGATTTATTTGAAGGAAATAATTAAGGATGTCCGCAAGGATTCAGTTACGAGGATGTTTACTCCAGCTGTTGTTTATAATCATGAATAACTAGAAACAACCTACATGTCCTTCAAGTAGGGGTAGAAGATCCAGGGCTCAGAGACTGCCCGGGAGGAAGAGACCAACAGTCAGTTGCTAAGTCAGTCAACCATCCCCAGCACTGAAAGTTAACGTAGAGACCTGGTGGAATCCAGATTTCACAGGGCCTGGGTCTTATCCATTTAGGGAGGCTCCCTTTAAGAAAAGTAATTTATGAGTATGGAATTAGGTACCCAGCCTTGGAAGAGGCCTGTGCCTTAAGCTCCGTCAGCTTCGTGGTAAATCAGTCACTAGCAGAGACAAGGAAAAGAAGAAGGGAGATGGTGAAGTCTCTTCCTTCAAAGGCCACAAGTCTCCAGGACTGAACAGTATAATCAGCAGAGAAAAACGTTCATGTTCTAAGGAAAAGACAAAGAAAATTAGAGGGAAGAAGGGAGAGAAACAAGATGAGGCTGAAAATACTTGAAAAAAGCAGCAAAGAGAGAGAAAGCAAGGAGATAAGCAAAAATGAAGACCAAATGAGAGAGCAGGGGTGGGTCAGTGGTAGAATTCTTGCCTCCCACGCGCCAGGCCTTATGCACAGCCACCTGTCAGTGGAGCTTGTGTGTTGTTACGATGCTGAACAGGTTTCAGTGAAGCTTCCAGATGAAGACAAACCTAGAAAGAAAGGCCTGGCAATCTACTCTTGAAAATCAGCCAGTAAAAATCCTCTGGATCACAACGGTCCACTCCTCAACGGATCATGGGGGGATGGTGCAGGACTGCGCAGCCAGGGACGGATTAGCTAATAAGCGAGGTCCACAAGGTCCACACCAGCTGGGGCTTACTTGCTAATCTGTGGTGCATAATTTCACCTGTTTTTCACCACATCAAAGACACGGTAAGACCCATGTGAAATTATACACCACAGATTAGTAAGGAAACACAGTTAAACGCACAGGTACCTTGCTTACTGGTTAGTCTACTCTGCGTTTTATTCCATTGTGCAGGGGGTCCCCATGAGTCAGGCGTCCCCGTGAGTCAGGCGTCAACTTGACAGCAGCTAATAACAACAAACTAAAAAACGAAACCCGTTGCCACTGAGTCGATTCCAACTCAAAGCGACCCCACAAGACTGAGTCGAACTGCCCCACAGGATTTCCAAAGAACGGCTGGTGGATTTGAACTGCCAACCTTTTGGTTAGCAGCCGAACGCTTAAACACTGCACCACCAGGGCTCCCGATAACAAGACAAAATTAAGGCAATGTTGGGGGGGAAAAAAGAAAACGATTTGTTTTTCGAAGATTTCAGTAGAGTTCAGGTGGCAGCTGAAAAAGTACAGCAAAGGGCACTCCAATACTCAGAGCAGCCAGGAGGACCAGCAGCAGGGAGGTCACTTCTGAGACCAGGAGCCCAGCCAGCTAGGTGTTATGGACACCTGAAGTACCTGTCCCACCCCACACTGGTCCTGCAGCAACAGTACTGTCCAGCTCCGCAGCGCCCCCCACCACTTTCCCTGGGTGCCCAGTTTAAGCCAGATGGTCTTTTCCTGCGCTTGCCAAATCTATTCAAACAGCACGGCTTTTTCTCATCCTCTTTTTGAGTCAAAGGAGGCTGAACACCTTTTCCACGTCAGATTTGCTCTTGGCTCTATCCAGTTGTTTCCCAGCTGGCAGCTTTGATCTGTGGCCCACCAACCCAGCAGTAAAGAACTCTAGGACCACCAGCTGCAGCCCCGAGACCCACATGATGCTCCTGCTCGCTCGGGTTGCCCTTCCTTCAGCAGCCCCTGCCCAGAGCAGCTTCTACAGCTGACAGTTCTTCCCACGTGTTAGGTGCTTGGTCACAGTCTGGGAGCCCCGAGAGGGATTCTGGGATGTTCTGGAACTACTTCCGCCCAGGCTGAGCTCTTGATCAAGTCCAAACCTGCACGGGGCCCGAATCTAATAGAAAAAGTGAACAAGTCTGGCCTTTAACTCAGCAACCAGGGCAAAAGGCAGAGAGGACTTTTCAAAGCTGGTTCTCCTGGAGCCTGCTCTCCTAAATAGCATGATTGTTAATAGGCTGGCGGGTCACAGAGTCCCCACTTTTCCAGGAATGCTTGAGTGCTCGGCTCCACAAACCACCCTTTTCCATCAACCTCTGTCCAACTCAGAACAGTTGCTTTCCGGCAGAACTACAGGCTACACCCTCCTAGCACCCACGGGAATGCCTGCCAGCCCCAAGGATGCTCACCCTGGTGGCCCCACAATAAAACCGACCCCAGGCTAGACGCCACCTGGGTCCCCACTGGGGGCATGACTTTGAATGGGGAACGATCCACAGCCCAACTCTCTCTCTCTGACGAAGAAGTGGCCCTTGGGAGCTGTTTCATTCCGTCTTGTCCTGAGGGAGGGGTCACGGGTCACCAACCTCACCTTAGCGCTTCTCGTGTTAGGCACTCAAGCTCTGCGTCCCCCCACCCCCCAACTGCTGGGGCTTGATGGAAAGAGCCCTCGCCCTTTCTTCAGACCCACCCCTTGGAGGGGCACTGAGGCAGTAACACAGTCTTTGACCTCGACCTCATCCAGAGCCGCACTGTGGCACAGATTCGGCAAGCGCAGATCCAGGTCTCTCTCCTAAGGATGGTGCTTGTCTCCAGGTCCGGTGGCCCCCCAAACACTCACCTCGCCCAGGCAGACCCTCAGCTCCGCTTCCATAGAGCGCCTCCCCGCCTCCCCAACACTGGGTCCTTAGGGACCCCACTCCGCCTCCCGCCCGCACCCCCCCCACACCCCACTGCCCTCGTATCTCCGGGTCACTACGCTTCCAGCGCGCGGGACAGGCTTCCAATTCCGGCCTAGAATTTTGCGAACAGGGGGCCGGCACCCCGAGCGCCCCATCTCCTCTGGGCCCTGCGGGGTCAGGGGCTCGCGGGGCCAAATGGCCCCTCTCAGGGGCCGAGCTACTTAGCGGCCGGCCGACAAGTAACGCGGGCTCTGCCTGCGAGGCCGAGAGGCACCTCCAGCGGCCCTTCCCGCTCCCTCCGGGCTCGGACCCCGAGAGAAGAGCCAGCCTGGCTCCCCGGGGCGGGACGGGGTCGCGCGCGGGGCCGGGGCCCGGCCTCTCCCGCCTCCCCCGCGCCGCGGAGACATTTAAACGGCCCCCTCGGGACAGCGGCGTGGAGAGGCCGGAAAGGCGGCGGCCGGGCCGGGGCCGGGGGCCGAGACCTGGGGTCGCAGCCGAGGGTCGGGGCCGGGCCGGGAGGGCACTCACCAGCGCGTGTTGTCGTGGAAATGCTCCAGCACCGCGTAGCCGAAGAAGGAGCCGTCAGGGCCCTGGAAGCGCACGGACCGCTGCGGGTCCAGGTTGTAGGCGCCCGCGGGGGTCGCCGCGGCCACCAGCGCCAGGAGCAGCGCGCGGAGCCCCCCGGCGCCCGTCCGCGCCGCCGGGCCGCCCATCCCCAGCCGGCCGAGCAGGGCGCCGAGCGCGCGGGCGGCGGGGTCGCCGAGTCCGCCGACGGCCGGGAAGCCCCGGGGCCGGAGCTGTGCGCTCGGGCGCGAGCGGGCTGCGGTGCGTGGCGGCGCGGGCAGGGCGGGCGCCCAGGGCGAGCCGGCGGCGTCCTCCGTCCGGCCGAGGAGTCGGCGCGCTTGGAGCGAGCGCGGGTCCCGGCGGCTCTGGACGGCGGAGCGGCGCGCCCGCGGGGTGGGCGGCCCGGGCGGCGGGCGGGACGGGGCGGCAGCGCCCCCTGCGGGCCGCGAGCCCCCAGTGCACCGCTCGGGCCCGAAACCGCCCTGGCCGCCAGGCCTCCTCAGCTCCCCGCCGCGCCCTGGGCACGGGGGACCCAGGAGGGAACCCCAGTTCCGTCTGCGGCTACGCGCTCTGCCGTCCCTGCTGGGTGTCTCTCTCAGTGTGTGCCACTCTCCCTCTCTGTTTCACACTCACACCACCAAGGACCAAAGAAACCCGGGAGATGCTCGAGTTTATATTCTAGCCCTACTCATCCGCTGCTCTTTCCTCCAGCTGTAAAATTACCTGTAAAACGCTTAGCTGCCAACTGGTGAGCAAGGGCTCGGCAAACACTACACTGCATTCACATCCAGCTTCCAGCTGTCCCTTACAACATGTTCAGCAGGGATTTTCACACATCTATGCCTCTTCTTTGCTTGCCTGACCCGTGCCACGGTATTTTCAATTGCCTTATATGCATGTGAAAGCTGGACAATGAATAAGAAAGACCAAAGAAGAATTAATGTCTTTGAATCATGGTGTTGGCGAAGAATATTGACTATGCCATGGACTGCTGGAATCGACTTGACGGCAACCGTTTGGCCAGAAGAAGGAACAAGTCCATCTTGGAAGAAGTACTGCCAGAATGCTCATTAGAAGCAAGGATGGCCAGACTGTCTCACTGTACTTTGGAATGTTATCAGGAGAGACTATTATCTTGAGAAGAACATAATGCTTGGTAAAGTAGTGGGTCAGCAAGAGAGAGGAAGACCCTCAATAAGATGGGTTGACACAGTGGCTGCAACAGTGGGCTCAAGCGTAATTGTGAGGCTGGCGGTGTTTCCTTCTTTTGTATGTAGGGTCACTATGAGTCTGTGTCTTGGTTATCTAGTGCTGTGATAATAGAGATACCACAAGCAGACGGCTTTAACAAGCAGAAATGTATTCTCTCAACAGTTTAGGAAGCTAGAAGTCCAAATTCAGGCTTTCTCTCTCTGTCGGCTCTGGAGGAAGGTCCTTGTCATAAATCTTGCCCTGGTCTAGGAGCTTCTCAGCGCAGGCACCCTGGGTCCAAAGGATGCACTATTCTCCTGGCACTGCTTTCTTGGTGGTATGAGGTCCCCATGTCTCTCTGCTTGCTTCTCTCTTTTATATCTCAAAAGAGACTGATTTAAGACAAAACCTAATCTTGTAGATTGAGTCCTGACTCATTAACATAACTGCCTCTAATCCTGCCTCGTTAACATCATAGAGGTAGGATTTACAACACATAGGAAAATCACATCAGATAACAAAATGGTGGACAATCACACCATACTGGGAATCACACCCAAGCCAAGTTGACACGCATTTTCAAGGGACACAATTCAAACCATAAAGGTCGGAAATGACTTGCTGGCACCTGACAACAACAACATGCCTTCTCCAGTGTAGCTCTTCCTTCCTGGAATGCCCTCATCCCTCTTCACCAACTGGCAAAATCCCATCTGTCCTAGTCTTCTGGCACAGCTCTTGCCTCACCTCTTCTGTGCTGCTTCTTCTGCCCCTTTCCCCTCTCAGCTCCCATAACACTGTACAATGCCTCTAACTCAGCACTTACGATATTTAAATGGGGGGGGGGGTCTCTCTATCCCTTAGGTCCCTATAAGATCCTCTATGAAGAGTCTTAGTTATGCTTGTCGCCCCAAGGCCCAGCTCAGTGTCAGGCATAGGTCAGTGCTTAAACACTGTTGAAAGAATGAACCTCTTGAAGGAAAGCAAGCTCAGGAAGAGGACAAGGCACCTGGGGAGACTCTGAAGGACGCTGTAACTTTCTTTGAGTTTTGGTTGTGTGAGGGTGAAAAGTGACCCATGCTAATTTTAGGAAACAAAATCCAAGTTTCCATAAAACCCCGTACAAACCTGTTGCCACTGAGTTGAGTCCAACTCATAGCAACCCTATAGGACAGGGGAGAACTGCCCCGTAGGGTTTCCGAGTTGCGGATGGTGGATTCGAACTGCTGACCTTTCGGTTAGCAGCTGAGCTCTTAACCACTGCACCACCAGGGCTCCAGGTGGTAGGAATTGCTAGTGGCTCCGCAATATCCATGCTTCCCATTTTTCTTACTAACAGAGCCCTGAATTGGGGATCTAATGTTAGGACCTAGCTTAAAAAATAAATACATACATACAACTACATTTCCCAGTGTCTTTTGCAAGCAGAGTTGCCATGTGACAGTGTCCCAGCCAATGAGACATAAGGTATGTTGTTTGGCTCCAGGCAAGGTTTCTTAAAGGGGGCTGACCCAGCGGGTCTGTGACCTTCACCCCATGCCCTTGCCCCTCTTGCTGGAACCACAGAAGTCAGAGCTGGAGACGCAGCGACCGGCCTGGGAACTACCTCGAGGGAAAGGCCAGGAGGATTGCCCAGACCCCTGCCCCAACATCCTAGAGCTGCTGCACCTGACCTGGGTTGCCATCTGGGAACTTCTTATCACATGAGACAGATTGAACCCCTAACACTGAAGCCACTGCTTTTGAGGATTCTGTTATTTGCAAGCCAAATACAATTCCTTGGGGATAAAACATCTATAATGAACAGAATCTGCAACGAATTCTTCTAATTCAGGGTTCACATGTCTCCGTGGACATCTTCAGAGGGACTAAGACCCCCTGTGGTCAGCAGGCCAATGCCCCCCAATGATGTCCACATCCTAATCCCCGGAACCTGTCTATATGTGACTTTACATGGCAAAAGGGACTTAGTAGATGTGATTGAGGTTAAGGACTTTGAGATGCGAGATTATCCTAGATTATCCAGGTGACCCCATCCTAATCATGAGACGTCTTAAAATCAGAGAGCCTCTTCTGGCTGTGGTCAGTCAGAGAGACAGACAGGATGATGAACGTGGATTCAAAGGGATGTTGCGCCTCTGACTCTGAAGACGGAGGAAGGACTCCATGAAGCAAGGACTGTGAGTGATGGCTAGGAGCTAGAAAAGGCAAGAAAATGGATTCGTCCCAAGAGCCTCCAGAAAGGAATGCAGTGCTGCTGACGCCTCAGCTGTAACCAGTGAGACCTGGGGCGCAGTGGTTATGAGCTCGGCTGCACTCCAAAAGGCTGGCAGTTCGAATCCACCAGGGGATCTTCAGAAAGCCTCTGGGCCTGTTCTACTCTGTCCTAGACTTGCTATGAGTTGGAATCGACTCGACGGCAATGGGTATTTTTTGGTTTGAGACCTGTGTCAGATTTCTCATCTATAAAACTGTAAGACAATAAATTTGTGCTGTTTTAAGCCACAAAATTTGTCGTAATTTGTTATCGCATCAATAGAAAACTAACATACCCCACCCTGAAATTAGATGTAAAAGTGCGTGGACATGTGTAAGTATGTGTGTATGGGTGTGTTTATTAGAGAAAGAGTCACAGATTTCAATGGATTCGTTAAAGGTAAGGCTGACCCAAGAAAGGCTGGGTGAGACCCACTGATCTGAAACACAATCATTCCTACCCCTGTAGACTAAACCCCAGGTGAGACCGTGGCACTGGTCTTCCGTTTAACAAACCAATGGCCCCCAAATCCGGCTGCACATCAGACCCCCAAGGCAACCATTTAAAAATACAGATTCACAAGCACCCCTTAGAGTCTGTTTCTAGAGCTGAGGCCCAAGAATGTATTTCAAACACCTCCTCGGGGGATTGGTTAAGTAGCAAGGTTTGGGGAGAGACTCGGAATTCTGCATTGGGTTTCCGAATACATGACCGCGTGATGTCCTAGAAAAAACAAACAATTTGGCATCAGATGATGAGGATTTAAATCACAGGTCTTTGCAGCTATGTAATCTCAAGGCTGTTGTTAGGTGCCATGGAGTCGGCTCCGACTCATAGCGACCCTAGGTACAACAGAACGAAACACTGCCTGGTCCTGTGCCTGACTCATGATCATTGTTATGCTTGAGCCCATTGTTGCAACCACTGTGTCAGTTCATCTTGTTGAAGGTCTTCCTCTTTTTTGCTGACCCTCTACTTTACCAAACATGATGTTCTTCTCCAGGGACTGGTCCCTCCTGATAACATGTCCAAAGTATGTGAGACAAAGTCTCACCATCCTTGCTTCTAAGAAGCATTTTGGCTGTATTTCTTCTAAGACAGATTTGTTTGTTCTTCCGGGAGTCCCTGGTATATTCAGTATTCTTCACCAACACCATAACTCAAAGGCGTCAATTCTTTTTATTCATTCTCCAGCTTCTGCATGCATATGAGGTGACTGAAAACACCATGGCTTGGGTCAGGCGCACCTTAGTCTTCAAGGTGACATCTTAAAGGCTGCAGCAGTAATTTCAATAAGACAATGAAAAAGAGACACTAATACACTAATAACCCTATTTGATGGCCCTTTTGGGATAGCATTTTCTAACTGTAAAACTCTAAACGTCTATTAGTTATTCATGTAATCTGACATCAAGAGGGAGCTCAGTTTCCTTGCTGCCTAGTTCCCCAGTCAGTTACATTTTCCTAGAGACGTGATCTGAAGTCCTTCTGCAGGAGGACCAGCAGAGGTGCGTCACATCTCAAACTGGCGACACCTAAGAAGCTTTGCAACATGGTACTCTGCCTTGTGAAAATCTGAACCTCTTTTTCGGTTTTCCAACTGAAATGCCAACCAACTGCTCGCCTTCCTTTATCGTCCTCACTTCAAGAACTGAGCTGAAGGTTTTCCGCGAGCCAGAGCACCTGCAGAGTGGACAGCGTGCACTATCAGCCCATCAACATTTGCCTTTTCTAGAATCTGCCATCAGTTTCCCTAAGGCGGACTTGACTTCCTTCCTGTGGTGAAGAAAATGGTTGAGAGCATCGTTACTAAGAGGTAACAGAAGTGATATCATGCCCTCCCTCCATCCCTGCCTCTACATAGAGAGGAATGTAGAAATACTAAATGGCCCATCAGAAACAACAATGGTTTTTCACTAAGCTTCAAAAGGTCTTAAGATTAATTGGCCTTTTTTTTTTTTTTTTGGTTTGTTTTCCTTCTTCCTTTCTCTACCGACCTTTTATTTATTTATTTATTTATTTTGGCTTAATAAATGTGTTGGTAAATTTTGTCTGCATCTCATTAGTCCAGAAATGCGTAAATACTAGGTCAAAAACTAGGTACATTACTATCTAAAGTGCTTAATACAAGCTGATTGGCCCAGTAATCTTCAGGTTTAGAACGTAACTTTTCTTAAAATGAGGACCTTAAAATATAATGAAGATACACATAGCTGAGTAGAGAAGGTAGTTGAGTATTTTCAGGCCCTGTCTTAGCCATACCTTTGATGGTGGGTTTTCTTTCTTTCCTGGAGTGTCCTGCCCCGGGTCTCCGTTGGGAGATGCTGACCCCTTGACAAGGTCCCCAACGGTAACATAATGCCCTCCTTGGCTACTGCACGGCAGGGCTTGCATTTCTGTGCTCCCTGTGTTTGTATCTCAGACCAAACCAAAACCCAAACCCATTGCTGTCGAGTCAATTCTGACTCATAGCAACCCCAAAGGGTTTCCAAGGCTGTTCATCTCTGTGAAAGCAGATGGCCACATCTTTCTCCTGAGGGGCTGCTTGTGGCTTTGAACCAGCGACCTTTCAGTTAGCAGTCGATGGCTTTAACCACTGCGTCCCCAGGGCTCCTGTTCTACCTCAGAAGAGCACTACATGGAGGTTTTGGACACTATCAGTGATGCTGGGAGCCTGGTTTCCGTGATGGGCGTGCAGTCCTTCCACAGGACAGATGCTGCTGTACCTGACCAGGCTGCCAGCAGCGAGGCAGAACCATTCACTACCTGTCGGTAGCCGTCAGTTTACAGACTGTTTGACTCCATTTAAACTTCACAGTGATCCTAGCGGGAAGATACAGGCTGAGATTTCATCTCAGTAACCGTGGAGCCATACAAATCGAGGACTGCCTACATTACAGGTCCACGATTTGTCCGAAACTCTTGGGGCTAGATGTGTTTTGGAATTCAAATTTGTTCAGAGCTTAGAAGATAAAATGGCATAACTACATATATCATCCCACCAGCACATAAAATAAACATAGATGTATGCGGTAGACTGATTAAGAGCCCCTCAAGACCCATCTATGTGCTAATTCCCAGAACCTGTGGATTTGTTACCTTAGGTGGCAACAGGGACTTAGCAGGTGTGAGGCAGTTAAGGTCCTTGAGATGTGAAAATTAGGCTGGATTATCCCGGTGGGCCAGAGCAATCACAGGATCCTGATAGGGGAAAGGAGAGTCAGAGATGGGATGATGGAAACAGAGCTCAGAGGGATGCCACCAGGAACCAAGGAATGCAGGTGGCCTGAAGGAGCTGGAAGAGATAAGGAAATGGATTCTCCCGCAGAGGCTCCAGAAGGACGCAGCCCTGCCGACTCATTTAAGATGTCTGACCTCTGTAAAATCTAAGCTAGAAATTTAGGTTAAAGCAGTGATGGATCAGCAGTGCCCCAGGCAATATGCAGAGCAAACACAAATAATTCGTGGGGGACCACGCTCTAAACAAAGATAATAATACATTTGTGTTATTTTCAGCCACGGAGCACGTGGTGATTTGTTACAGCAGCCACAGGAAATTAAGACAACTCTATAATATTATATCAGTTTGGGTAAAGTTTTGCCACCAAATTATTTTTGCATTTTCAGTTTTCAGAGCTTTCTGGATTTTGGACTTGTGACTCCTCTCCCCACCCCACTCCTCTTTATACACAGGAAAACAAAGGCACAAAGAGGTTAAGGCAAAATATAGATACTGATAGTGTCGACCTCACATGTTTCCTGTCATGATTAAATAGACCCATGCACCTATCACAAAGTGCAGTGTGTGGCACAAAGCAAATATTTTAAAGTATTAGCTACTTTTCATGCATTCTTCTGACAAGTATTTAGTGAGCGCCGAGGTGTTTTAGACACTGTTCAAGGCTCTGTGGCCTTAGAAGTGGACAAAATACTAAAAACTACTTCTTCATATCAAGCTTACTTTCTATTCGAGAGTGATAAACAGCCATAAATAAGATAACTAAGTAAACGTAGAAAGGACATCAGATGGCGCTAAGTGCAATGAACAAATTAAAGGTTTGCCGAGGGGGAAGAGGTGGAAGTAGTAATTTTAAACAGGATGGTCAGGGAGAGGCCACTGGGAAAGCGATAGTTACTGTGATAGTTTAGTTATGATTATAATGAGATACACAGAAATACAGAGCCCTGGTGGTGCAGTGGTTAAGAGCTCAGGCTGCTAACCAAAAGGTCAGCAGTTTGAATCCACTAGCAGCTCCTTGGAAACCCGATGGGGCAGTTCTACTCTGTCCTATATGGTTGCTATGAGTTGGAACTGACTTGACAACAACGGGTTTGGTTTATACAGAAATACATACCAAGGAAAGATATTGTACATTCCTCACTATTTTATTCTGCTTGGAATTCACTAGGCTTCCTGAAACTAAAGACTGACACATTTCCCCAGTTCTGAAGAGCTCTCAGCTGTTGTTTCTTTGACTATTACCTCCCCTATTCTCTCCTTCTGGAACTCTAATTTGATCTGTTTTATGCCTTCTTGTTCTACCACAGCTTTAAACTTTTTTTTTTTTTTTTTTTTTTTTTGCCTCTTTAGGCTGCTTGATGAGTAATTTCTTCAGTTTTACTTCCCAGTTCACTTGTTTCTCTCTCCAGCTGTGTATAATCTGTTGTTCAGCCGGTCCTTTGAATTTGTAATTTCCACTATTATATGCTTCCATCTAAGAATTCCATTTGGTTGTTTTTTTAAAAAGTGCTTTGTTAATTTTAATAGTCTTTGGCTCCTTAATCACACATCAACATCCTCCTTAACTCTGGGAAACAGACTAAACGTACTCATTTCCTATTCTGTTTCTGATCATGCTAGTACCTGCAGTCTGTGATATGCTGTTTCTGCTTATTCCTGCTCTTGGTGGTTTGTTTCCTTGTGTGTTTTGTAATTTTTGGTTGTGAGTTCCCATTTTGGAAATGTATCTTTGTTTAGAGTACATTCCTCCACAAATTATTTGTGTTTGCTCTGCATTTTGCCCGGGGCACTGCTAATCCATCACTGCTTTAACCTAAATTTCTAACTTCGGTTTTATTTTAGCTATACATGTAGCATTACACAGGCTTATGGGTCAGTATTCTCAGGGGATACTTTTTTCTTTTTTCATTCCACCCAGAGCCAAGGCCAAGACAGAAAGACTTCCTACAGTCTCTCCATGGGGCAGGTGTTACTCTAATTCACTCATTAAAGGGATTCAGCTTTATTTGGGGTCTCCAGAACACTTAATTGTGCTCATGAGGAACCTGTAGATAGATCAACAGGCAGTCTTTCAAACAGAACAAGGGGATACTGCGTGGTTCAAAGTCAAGAAAGGTGTGCGTCAGGGTTGTATCCTTTCACCATACTTATTCAATCTGTATGCTGAGCAAATAATCTGAGAAGCTGGACTATATGAAGAACAACGGGGCATCAAGATTGGAGGAAGACTCATTAACAATCTGTGTTATGCAGATGACACAACCTTGCTTGTTGAAAGTGAAGAGGACTTGAAGCACTTACTGATGAAGATCAAAGACCACAGCCTTCAGTATGGATTACACCGCAGCATAAACAAAACAAAAATCCTCACAACTGGACCAAAAAGCAACATCACAATAAATGGAGAAAATACTGAAGTTGTCAAAGATTTCATTTTACTTGGATCCACAGTTAACGCCCATGGAATAAGCAGTCAAGAAATAAAAAGACACATTGCATTGGGCAAATCTGCTGCAAAACCCTCTTTAAAGTGTCGAAAAGCAAAGATGTCAACTTGAAGACTAAGGTGTGCCTGACCCAAGCGACGGTATTTTCAATTGCCTCATATGCATGTGAAAGCTGGACAATGAATAAGGAAGATTGAAGAAGAATTGATACCTTTGAATTCTGGTGTTGGCGAAGAATATTGAATATACTACTGAATACCAGAAGAAGGAACAAATCTGTCTTGGAAGAAGTACAGCCAGAATGCTCCTTAGAAGCAAGGATGGCAAGACTGCATCTCACGTACTTTGGACATGTTATCAGGAGGGGCCAGTCCTTGGAGAAGGATATCTTGCTTGGTAAAGTAGAGGATCAGTAAAAAAGAGGAAAACCCTCAACGAGATGGATTGACACAGTGGCTGCAACAATGGGCTCGAGCATAACGACAATTGTGAGGATAACTCAGGACCAGGCAGTGTTTCATTCTGTTGTAAGTAGGGTCGCTACGAGTCAAAGCCGACTTGATGACGCCTAACAACAACAACAATCTAACTACACCCAAGCTTGGGTCCCACTCATTGTCCGCTGTTCCCTAGATATGAGCACTTAAATCCAGTTATGCTCAAGGCCAGTGCTGACTTCAGCACTCACTTATCCCTGTAGAATACATTTTTTTTTCCATTATTTCTGGCTTCTGAATATTTATTTTATTTCCTGCCAACTCAGCCATCCATTATTCATTTTTATATTTTATTCAGCAATTTTCAGTGTTCTGGAAAGGTTTCCAGATATCTGGGCATTTATTCTGCCATATTGCCAGAAAGGAAGCCTCACTAATCTTTAAGTCATTGAATAATCATGTTTTTTAACTCTCTATTCTACCAGAAGATTTCATGTTTTCAAATCCTTAAAGAGGGGGCCAGAACAAACGTGGGGCTCTGGAATTTGAAGGTTAGTTTTGTGTAAAGAAAAAGCCTTTGACATCTAGGCAAGGGTCTTTAGAATAAAAGGATTTCCTTGCTTGACATCCTTGTTCTTTATCATCCCAGGATCAGCTGTAGCAAGGAAATTTACAGAACAGAAGAGTATGACAGCTAAATGCTTTTATTCATTTGCTCACATGTATTTGAATTAATTTATTCATTTAAACATTTTCAAACAGTACAATGAAACACAAGTCACTTTCCTCCAGATCCCCCGTTCCTAGAAACAACCACGGCAGCCACTTTCTCAGCATGCTTCCAGAAATACTCTCTGCATTTTCAAATAGAGGATATTTTTTATACACACATTTGCATAACCACACACACTGTGCCGGGCCTTGCTTTTTTTTTTTTTTAACTTAGTAATATGTGTTAGAAATGTTCCATATTGTGGCTATATGAGTTTCTGTTGTATAGGTGGACTATAATTGACTTAAGCAGTGCCCCCTCTCAGCTGGTAGACATTGTTGGATGTCATGAACTATGCCCCTGTGAAGGTTCTGGTATCTATATCTTGTAACCATGGATAGGCATTTCTGTAGAATAAATTCCTAAAGTAAACAAGGGGAATGTGCACGTTAATTGTTATGGGTATCACTAAGTTGCCCTCCGAAGAGGTTAAGTCAATTAACATTCCTATTAGCAGTGCGGGAAGATGCTCATGAGGGCTTCTTCTTACTCTACTCCAATCAACTTGTTCTTACTTTGCTCTCTTAATACATTAATAGTTTGTCCATCTGATTGAACTCAACCAGAAAGCCTCTATATGAATGAACTACTCTTAAAATACATTGTGCATTATATACTACGCCTATTATTGAATATAGGATACCTCTTTATAAATGTATAGCTGGAAATGTGCATTTAAATTGTATAGAAAACTAATAATGTTTTATTGCTGAATTACTTTCTGATTTTGAAGATACTTTAACTACCTTACTGGTTGATACAACCTAAAACCAAACCCGTTGCTGTCGATTTCAACTCATAACAACCCTCTAGGACAGGGTAGAACTGCCCCGTAGTGTTTCCAAGGAGCGGCTGGTGGATTCCAACTGCTGACCTTTTGGTGAGCAGCCGAGCTCTTAACCACTGTGCCCCCAAGGCTCCTACTGGTTGACAGTCAATTGGAAATGGGTCCTTAGAATTTAAGTCTCAGTTTCCATGTTGGCTCTTCCCTACTCTACTTCTTCTCTGTACCACATTAGCTCAAAGTATTGACAATTTGATTATATTTTAAATTCTGCTTCTCCCCAGCAGTCACCTTCCAGGAATTTATCATAATAATTAGATGCAAGATAAAAATGTCTGCATGAAGATTTTCGTAACAGTTGTTTATAATAATGGAAAATTGGAAATTACTAAATATCCATAGGAAAGGGATTGGCTTAGAATTTACAGACAGCAATACAATAGAACACTACGCAGCCATCATAAAAAGAGAAAGGGGTCTGACTGACTGATCTCAGCTTGTGAAAAATGGCTTTAATTTTTTTTTTTTTAACAAGTGCTACCACTAAGCCCTGGTAGCGTAGTGGTTCAGAGCTATGGCTGCAAACCAAAAGCTTGGCAGTTTGAATCCACCAGCTGTTCCTTGGAAACCCTGTGGGGCAGCTCTACTCTGTCCTATAGGGTTGCTATGAGTCAGCATTGACTTGATGGCAATGGGTTTAGTTTTTTGTTTTTTATTTTAATACTCTGTCAACCCTCCTTTTCTGCTAGGTAGCAGCTTGTCTTAATAATGTTATTATCTTAATAATATCTCAGTACAATTTCATAACTTTTCAGACAAATTCAGTTATTATGATGGCTTTATTTCGTCAGTAAGACTGAAACTTCAAACTCATTCATTTTGAAACTATCCTCTTATCCGTTCAGACTTGTATCTATAAAGGCTTGGAGTCTGTGTGCGTGCGTAGGAGTGTGTGTGTGTGGGTGTTGTGGGGGCATCTGCTTTCTCACCCTCACGCCCTTCCCTGTGTCTGCCCCTGCCCCAGGAGTGGTAGGGAGGAAGAAGCCTGAGGAGGAGCCTCCTTGCTTGACCACCTGGAGTGAGCTGTGGGTGCTGCTCACTTTCCGTTGGTCATCACCATTCAGGTAGCTTGTCTATAGACTCCCTACAGAGTAGATATGGACGATGGAGGTCCCAACAGGCCTTGCTGCTGAGGGCTCAATCCCAAGCAGCCTTACAGGCACTGGTGACACCGTGAGACACGTGGCTACATCTCTCTGTTGTCACCCAGCTGGTGGCCTTGGTCCACATTTCTCTGATGTGAGCACCTCCTGGCTTCATGATACAATGGTCTCTCAGGAGCCCCCAGCCCACATTCCTCTGTCATCCCAACCAGGGTCCAGCAATGTGGGAGGGACCCTATAATACTCAGGGACTGGAAACTCAAAGGAGTGATTATTGCCCCTCTCCAATGAGCACCCTGTTTCATTTCATCCTCATCCTTCCCCACCACCACTCCCAGCTCTGGGAACATCAGACAGGTCAGCAAGTTGGTGGCTTAGCATAATCAAGGAACAAGATATCACCTTCCCCATCCTCTAGTCACTCACGAACTCTGTGACCAATTATAATGAGGGCCCCTTCCACAGACTCGAGGGAGACAGACCAATGAACATCACTTCTCCAGTCCTTCCCTGTGGGGCAGTGACGGAAGAAGACAGTCTTCATGAACACTGCACTCCCCCCATAGGGGACCTCTTTCCCCCAAAAATGTAAGGCCCACAAAATCAGTTCAACCTCTTTCACTCTTAGGGCACAGGGCATCTTATGCCAACAATCAGGTCTTCTTTGGCACTGGAGTCCTGGTGGCGCAGTGGTTAAGAGCTCAGCTGCTAACCTAAAGGTCAGTAGTTCAAATCTACCAGCAGCTCCTTGGAAACCCTGTGGGCAGTTCTACTCTGTCCTGTTGTTGTTAGGTGCTGTCGAGTTGGTTCTGACTCATAGCAACCCTGTGTACAACAGAACGAAACATTGCCTGGTCCTGCACCATCCTCATGATCATTGTTATACTTGAGCCCATTGTTGCCACTACTCTGTCAATCCATCTGGTTGAGGGTCTGTCCTACAGGGCTGCTACCAGTCAGAGTCGACTCGACGGCAATGGGTTTTGGTTTTGGCTTTTGGCATTAGCCCTAAAGAAGTTAATAACTTGGTTCTTATCGGCGCACAGTCTTGGCTGAAATATCTCCACTATGTGGTTGAATCAGCACCTTGCACAGCTGATGGCATACAGCTTTATAGACTGACAAGGAAAGATGTCCAGAGCACATGAGGGGGAAAACTCAAGTTTCTTAACATGGTCAGTGTGATCCTAAGTATGCAAATTTTCATGCATATTTACATATACATGATAAACGTGTGTACCCAGTCAATGTGCTCAGCACTAACCTAAAAGTTGAAGGTTCGAATCCACCCAGAGGTGCCTCAGAAGAAAGGTCTCATGATCTACTTCTCAAAAAGCATCCACTGAAAACCCTGTGGAGCGCAGTTCTACTCTGACACACCTGAGGTCACCATGAGTCAGAATCGACCTGACGGCAACTGTTTTTGTTCTTTTTTTTTTTTAGTATACAAAGATTAATTGTATTTTTATATACTAGCTGCAAGCAATTGGACAGTAAAGTTTAAAAAAATTTTGTTTATAATAATGTCAAAATATAGAATACTTAGAAATAAATCTGTCACTATACTTAAAAGTACCAAAACACTGCTGAGAGAAATTTAAAAATACCTAAATAAATAGATATACCATGTTCATGAATTGTAAGAGTCAATATTATTAACATCATCAATTCTCTCCAAATTGACCTATAAATATTTTTTGTTCTTTTAATATGTATACATGTGCATGAGAAAAGATCAGGAAGTTTACCTCAAGCGCTAATAATGATTATAGTTGAGATTACCAGTTGTTGTCGAGTCAGTTCTGACTCATGGCGATCCCATGTGTGCAGAGTAGAACGGCTCCATAGGGTTTTCAAGGCTGTGAACTTTCAGAACAGATCACCAGGACTTTCTTCCAAGGCACCTCTGGGAGGGTTTGAACCACCAAGCTTTTGGTTGGTAATCGAGTGCTTAACTGTTTACGCCACCCAGGGACTCGAATAGTTGAGATTATGGGCTATTTTTACCTTCCTTATTTACTTTTTGGAGCCCTGGTGGCACAGTGGTTAAGAGCTCGGCTGCTAACCAAAAGGTCAGCAGTTCAAATCCACCAGCGGCTCCTTGGAAACCCTATTGGGCAGTTCTACTCTCTTGTGTAGGGTTGCTATGAGTCAGGTTTGGTTTTTGGTATATATTTTTGTGTTGTTTGAATTTTCTACAAAGAACCAGCAGTAGATGTAGAGGATAGCACCTCCATAAAGCTGAGGCCATTAATCAAAGTGAAGTCTGGCAGAAACTGGGAAGTGGAACAGGGCACACAAAGCTGTCTGCCCCAAAAGGAGAAGCTTGACTTTCACATAGCAGGGACAGAAAGTGGAGCCAAGAGCAGCCCACATGACCCATCTACTGACAAACCCAAGGCAGATTATACAATAGGCGAGGTAAGCACAGTGCTCACCTTGCTTACCAGATCACCTGTAGTGAACAATTTCACGTTTTTTTCACCACATCAAGGATTCTGCTTGTAGGTATGGCTGGCATGTGTCTCTCTCTCAACCCCATAACATCTTCCTACAGAATCCAAGTCTCTTTTCAAATTTACAATCCCTGACAAGGGCGGATGATCCAGTAAGCAAGGTAAGCACGGGTTCATTTACTAATCAGTAGTGAAATTGTTCACTACAGATGATCTGGTAAGCAAGGCAAGCAGTCTGCTTATCTCGCCTGTTGGAGAATCTGGACAAGCCCCTGCCCACACAGCCCTGGCCTCTACTGAGGAGCTGGTATCCACTCCCAAAGGGGCTTTGCCGGCAAAGGCGAGCAGGAGACCAGCCAGCACGTGGGAGGAAGTGGCCCGACGGCCCCTCACAGTAATTTCAGGGGAAGGAGAGAAAGATTGAAAGCTTCTCTCTCGTTCACACCCTGGGTAAGCATGCTGAGTGACTGACACTTAGCTAAATGCACGTCTTGATGTCAAGCTGCCTGACCTTATTTTTTATACATAAGACAAACCACACTTCCACCTGTTTTTTGAAATCCAAAGTTCAGGGGAAGGGCAAATACTATCGCCAAACCTCCAACTCTAATAGCAGACAGAGATTTAAGCAAATACTCTCCCACTGAAGTATTTCACAAGCCAAAAGTCCAACTATTATTACTGGGTGCAATATTTCCAACCTGTTTCCATGCTCAAACAGTTGTTTCCCAGACATGTAAATTTACTGAAACTGCGTTAGGTAACAACCGTCCTTATTGACTAGATCTATATATCATAATGCCAAGTTTGTGAGATGCAGTCTCATCTCAATTTAAATATTAAAACAGCATTCCATCTGTCAAATCATAGGAGCCCTGGTGGCACAGTGGTTAAAGCACTCGGCTGCTAACTGAAGGGTTGGTGGTTCAAACCCACCAGCCGCTCCACAGGAGAAGGATGTGGCAATCTGCTTCTGTAAAGATTCACAGCCTTGGAAACCCTGCGGGGCAGTCCTACTCTGACCTATAGGGTCGTTGCGAATCGGAATCAGCTCCACAGCAGTGAGTTTGGTTTGGTGCTGTTTTGTCAAAATGTCACGAATTTAAAAATGATGGTATTTCTAGAAGGCAGTTTACAGTCATGAGTAAGAGAGGGGGCTCTGGTGTTTATAACCCGTTTGGTCGGGTATCAGGTGTGTGACCTTGAGAAGCTATTTTGCCTCTGGAAGCCTCCGTTTCCCCATCTGTAAAGAGGATCACACCCAGAGGGCTGTCGTGAGGGTTGAATGAGATCGGCCACATTGCACGCAGGAAGCAACCGATCAATTGTCGCAAGTTAGCACCATATCACTTTGCTATTTATTTCACTCTTTTAAAAATACCTATTATTATTTGGAGTAAAATTTTTAAAAAGGGAGACATTTAAAGTGGCTTCATTTTTAAGCGGTCATTTTAGAGCCTCTTGGCTGAAAAGCTCAAACCTCAAGCTTCCCTGTGCTTGACAGGTGCCTGGTGACCCTGACAACCATCATGTCTGCTGCCTCCACTAGCTGGCTCCTTTCTCGGGGTTCCCTCTACAATCTCTTTAGTAAATTATCCAACCCACACCTCGCCAGCTTCCCTGATGGGAACCATCAGATGGAAACTCGTCAAGTCTTCCCTAGTGATTTCCTCGAGGTCCCACCCACTACTTCCATCGTTTAAAGGCAGTAGGGTTTCCAGGTGCCACCCATTAGTGTGGGGGCGGGGGGACAGGGGGGTCTGTGGGTAAGAGACAGACTCACTTCAATGTCATTCAGATGCAGTGGAACCCTCACAAACCAAGCACCCCAAATTACACGTGTCAGAAGTTGGCTGCTATAGTGTACCGTGTCTAAAAATCAGGAACAGAGAGCTGGGGGCAGCAAAGAGGGAGGATGACACTTCAAGAGAAATCGAAGGGCAGTTCCAGCTTTCCCCGCTGCTTCTTTTAGGTAGCTTCAGTACACCCCCAATTCTAAGCAGCTGTAAAAGTCTCCCAGGAAGAGTAAGTTGTTGAACAAGGATTCTAACGCTAGTTTTCAGATGGGAAGTGCTGGATCCCGGCTTCTCTCTGCTGTTTAACACTCATGTGAGAGGAGCAGTTTTCAATCCTGAAACCTCTTCTGCTTGAAGTGCTTGAAGCTGCAAGATACACGTTACACCTTCTGGTCGTCAACTTTATTCAGAGACTTGAAGGGGGAGGGGAAGGCCCTGAACCAAACCCAGTGACGAGGAAGGCCCCACCGTCTCTGACAGGAAAGCAAGCTGAACCAGGCCTTGCACAGAGCTGGGATTGAGAAGGGCAGAGTGATTCTGAGACCAAGAGAGCACCAGCCTGGTGCACCCATCCTTCCTGGAACAGGCTGACACCCTGGACTAGGGGCTGGGGAGCATGTCTGAGTCGGCGACACCGGGAGCCGGGCCACACTTGGCTGAGGTGCAACGGTGTAGAAGATAGGTCCTCCCTCCTGACACCCCAGGGACCACTGTGACTGGGAAAGTGTCTGCCCCAGCAACTAGGGGGTGACAGGAGCAGGACACCAAGCCCTTGTCACACAGCCTGCCATGTTGTGAGGACACTCAAGCGGCCTGTGGAGAGAGCCTCATGGGAAGAAACTGAGGCCTCCCACTAACAACCCACACCAACTTGCCAGCCACATGAGTAGCTAACTCAGAGGCAGATTTTTTTTAAACTGTGCTTTAGATGAAGGTTTACAGAGCACATTAGTGTCTCATTAAACAATTAATACACACATTGTTTTGTGACATTGGTTGCCAATCCCACAACATGTCAACACTGTCCCTTTCTCAATTTTGGGTTCCTCATTAGCAGCTTTCCTGTCCCCTCCCGCCTTCTCGTCCTTGCCCCTGGGCTGGTGTGCCCATTTAGTCTCATTTTGTTTTATGGACCTGTCTATCTTTGGCTGAAGGGTGAACCTCAGAAGTGACTTCAGTACTGAGTTAAAGGGTGTCTGGGGGCCATACTCTCCGGGTTTCTCCAGTCTCTGTCAGACCAGTAAGTCTGGTGTTTTTTTGTGAGTTAAAATTTTGTTCTACATTTTCTTCCAGCTCTGTCTGGGACCCTCTATTGTGATCCCTGTCAGAGCAGTCAGTGGTGGTAGCCAGGCACCATCTAGTTGTGCTGGACTCTGTCTGGTGGAGGCTGTGGTACTAGTGGCCCATTAGTCCTCAGAGCAGACTTTCCAGCCCCAGACAAGACTTCAGGTGATTGCAGCCCACAGGCAACATCTCGAGGGCCATCTCCTAGAGATCCCAAGCCAGAACCACCCAGATAAGTCACTTGCAAATTCCTGATCCACAAAAACTGTGACATAATCTTTACTGTGTTAAGCCACTACATTTTGGGATGATTTGTTTCCCAGTGTCTTATTTATCTCATCTTCCTATCACAGAAATACCACAAGTGGATGACTTTAACAAACAAATTTATCCTCTCACAGTCTAGGAGGCTAGAAGTCTGAATTCAGTGAGCCAGCTCTAGGGGAAGACTTCCTCTCTCTGTCGGCTCTGGGGGGACATCCTTGTCATCAATCTTCCCTGGGTCAAGGAGCTTCTCAGCGCAGGAACCTCAGATTCAAAGGATGCACTCCCCTCCTGGTTCTTTATTCTTGGTGGTAGGAGGTCCCTCTCCTCTCTGCTTGCTTCTCTTTTTTATATCTCAAAAGAGATTAACTCAAGATACAACCTAATCCTATAGTTTAGGTCCTGCCTCATTAACATAATTGCCTTTAATCCTGCCTCATTAACATCCTAGAGGCAGGATTTACAACACATAGGAAAATCACATCAGATGACAAAATGGGAGACAACCACACGACACTGGGAATCATGGCCTAGCCAAGTGGACACACATTTTAGGGGGACACCATTCAATCTATGACACCAGCAAGTGATGAATACACACCTCTTTGCCTTGATGATGAGATAATGGTGGTCAGAGCCACCAGGAAACTTGATTGACCACAGCTGCCTCTCTGAGTCAGGCCATAAGGAATCGGAAAGGATTGTCTCCATTCTTCCCTACCATGAGGATGGCTCTGTGGTGGAGGAATTGACCTAGCTATGACCTGGGACTTGAGATCTGAGTTCAAATCCTGCTTCTACCACTTAACAGCTTCCAAACCCAGGGCCAGTTGGTACACATTCTAGGGGATTCATTTCCTCATCTGCAGAAATGATAATAATAGCACCTACCTCACAGGGTAGCCATGAGGACAGATTAAATAGAAATAAACACACAAAAGTAACAGGCAGACAAAGGGATCCATCGAACCCAAGAAGAAGCCACGTTTTAAAAGATATTTAAAATATGGCAACCGAAATCTTTGCTGTACTTCCAGTCTGCTGGCAATTTAGCCACACGTCACCAGGAGGTTCATGAGAGCTGGACCCACAGAGGCCTGACAGACAAGGCCCATACTTTCTTCCCTTCTGGCTCTTAGCTTATCTAAATTACCTTCTAGATTATGAGGTGCTGAAATCATTTCTATATTTCAAATATGCTCAAGAGATAAACTTGGGATTAATTTAGAATTGAAAACGATTTTGTGGGAAGTACCTAGACAGCCGAACTGATTTTTTTTTTCCCTGTCTGCTCCTGTGAATGTCAACCCCTCTCCCAGGTCACACCAACAATACGTCCAGCTCCAGCGTTTCAACATAGACTTCTCCTCAAACCATTGGGACGTGAGGGTGAGTGAAGGAAGAGGAGAGGCTCAGCTCACACCATGTGCAAAGTTGGAGAGAGTATCCAGTGTTTCTGGCTGTCTCCAGATAGCCCCATCAAGGCCGCCCCCGGACAGCCTCATCAAGGCTGCCCCCAGACAGCCCCGTCAAGGCCGCCCCCAGATAGCCCTGTCAAGGCGCCCCCAGATAGCCCCGTCAAGGCCGCCCCCAGATAGCCCCATCAAGGTGCCCCCAGATAGCCCCGTCAAGGTGCCCCCAGATAGCCCCCTCAATGTGCCCCCAGATAGCCCCGTCAAGGCCGCCCCTGTTCCAACAGCCCCCCACCTATCCTCCCTTCTTTCCTCCCTTCCACCCAAACTCCCAAGCCCTAAGGACCCTGTGTCCTACAAGTCTATGAATCACAGCAGACATCACTCATTCCAGGGGTGACATAGTTCAGGGAAAAAGCATGGCAGAGGTTGGGCCATCAGACTACTTGTGTTTAAATCCCAGCTCTGCCCTTGACCATCCCCGAGGCTCCATCTCGTCATCTTTAAAACAACCTGTTGTTGTGGATATTTCACATTCATGTCGGCTGTCTAGCACCATGAAAGCCTTCCCCATCTTAAGCCCACCAATTCCAAGTTCAAAGCTAGAAGCTGCTTTCCCCAGCCTCCCTTGCAGCCAGGGTACAGGCATGTGACCAGTTTCCACCGATCAGACAGGGCCATGTGAGACTGGAGTCAGCATCCAGAGCTGGGAAGCAGCAGCCCCCATGCAGAGTCCCTCATGACGGGCGTGGTGGAGGACTCAGCTGTATCGAGGGGCTGCAGTGTCAGGGGTGGTGCAGCAGTAAATCTGCCAGCACCCACAGCAGCTGCGTAAGCTGGGACATTCTTCTTCATTCTGCTGCCTCCACGCCCGTTTCCAGACCTTCCTGAAGATTCTATGAATTATCTAATATCCCTAAGAAATTCCTCTCCTGCTTGAGTTAGCCAAAATGGACCACGTTGCCTGAAATCGAGAACAGTGATGGATCTACCTTTACGTCTCAGGGTTGTTGTGCAGATTAAATAAAATCGCCCAAGGAAAGTGTATGCCTCTCTTATTGACGTATAAATACTAATTCCCTTCTTCATTAAAATTTTCCTTTCCTCCCATTTTCTTCTGCCCCAGTCCCATCCTCCCCACAAGAAAGAAAGGAAGAGAGCTATTCTAAACTCAGGACAGGCATCCTGGTCTTGAGAAGCAGCCTCAGCACATCCCTCCCTGCAGTGACCGTTGAGCATGAGCATCATGCAACCCTGGCAGCACCCTCGCCTTGGCCCCACGTCACCCTGGAATGAAGTCATTTTAAACTCATCCCCCTTCTGCTCCTCAGCCTCCTGTTGGCTGCTGTGCACCTGCTGAATTTGGTCCATCCCAGGTTTCCCGTTCCCTCCACAAACCAGGCAGCCCGTCTCTGCTCTTTGTGGGGCCTAGCCTCGGCTCGTCCTTGTTTTAGGCATCACTACCTATATCTGGAGCGGGGGCCCTGGTGGCACAGTGGTTAAGAGCTTAGCTGCTAACCAAAACATCAGCAGTTCAAATCCACCAGCCGCTCACTGAAACCCTATGAGGCAGTTCTACTCTGTCCTATAGGGTCGCTGTGAGTCAGAATCAACTGGACAGCAAGGGGTTTTACCTACATCTGGAGCCCTGGTGGAGCAGTGATTAAGAGCTTGGCTGCTTAACCAAAAGGTTGGCAGTTTGAATCCACCAGCTGCTCCTTGGAAACCCTATGGGGCAGTTCTACTCTGTCCCTTAGGGTCACTATGAGTCAGAATCAACAGCAATGGGTACCTACATCTGGATGGTACAAATGGTTAACATGCTTGGCTGCTAATCGAAAGGTTGGAGGTTTGAGTTACCCAGAGGTGTCTCAGAAGGAAGGCCTGGTGATCTACTCCTGAAAAATCAGCCATTGAAAACCCTACGGAGCACAGTTCTACTCTGACACACATGGGGTCGCCATGAGTCAGAATCAACTCGACAGCACCTGGTTTTTATCTACATCTTGGTGCTAATGGCCAGAAGAATCCCCTACCCGATGATGCCCAAGGATGATCCCCTCCATTGATAAACACAACAGAATAAATCTCCGTGGTGAAGTCCAAGCAATGGGGTTTGGAAGGAAACCCTGTCTGCCTTCTTACAAAGTCAAACAGCTTTGGAATTAACTACATTCATTTAATCTTGGGAAAAAGAGAGGAGACAAACAGTGATCCTTTGATGTGCTAACCACTTTTAAAACTGAAGACATGAAAAATTGATGCATATTCTTAAATCACTGTAATAAATCATGCAGTGACCCTTACTTTTCCTTAGAAGACCTACAGCACGGTGCTGAATTTCCTACATAGTTAACTTCCTGAATAACCAGAACTTAATGGCCAGCTTCCCCACCTGAAGGCTCATTGCAAAAGGTGGTAAATTACCACAGACCACGCCAAGCAGCCATGCCCAGTTTGCACCTTGGGCCCTCAGTGCATTTATACCGGCAGCCGTAAGGGCCCAGAGTGTTCTGTCCTGGCTTCCATCCATCTCACTTTAAAAGGGGTGAACACATTCCAGTCCCTCTGAAACTGGGATATGCTAAAATATTATGTAGGTTGACTCTAGAATTTTTCTTAAAGGTATGTTATTTTATTCTGTGTTTTACGTGGAGTTTAAGCAATTTGGTATATTGTTACTAAAATACTGATACTTAAACGTTGAAATAAATGAGATCAATCATTCATCACCTCCTAAAATGAAATGAAAGAATCTCTTTGCTTACCTTGTAATTTCCACACCTTGACTGGAAGGCAGGCAAACTTCACAAGTTGCACAAATAAGGAAGGGAACCTGTAATAGGGGCTATCGATGTCTCATGCAGATGTGTGCCTGCGCCCCAACTTCCCTGGGTAACTCTTCCTTTGCCTGAGAGCTTCCTCTGACCACTGGAGCCCTCTCTGTCCACACACATGGCAGGCCGGAAGTACTCAAGTTTAACACCCCCCTGGAGAAGCCCTCAATCAGACTGTCAGGAACTGGTATAAAAACACCTGGTAAACTCCTATTGATCCTTCAAAACCCTAATCAGCTACCATCTTTTTAGTAAAACCTTCCTAAAGAAGATATACTTTACTTGAAAACATGATAAATTGATGCATATTCTTAAATCACCGCAGTAAATCACACAGTGACCCTTACTTTTCCTTAGAAGACCTGCAGCATGGTGCTGAATTTCCTACATAGTTAACTTCCTGAATAACCAGAACTTAATGGCCAGTATTTAGTCTATTTGCTTTATTTGTTGACAGACCGATGTCCCCTAATAAAGCTGGAAGATTCTTTGCCTTTTTATCCCCAGGATACAACATAGTTTGTGGTATATAGAAGAAACATATTAACTGTTTGCTGAACTTCCTACTCAAATTAGCATGTCCTCAGATTCATACTTAATAGTAACTAAGTACCCAGAGCGTTCCAGACACTGTAGTCAGCTCTTTCATGTACATTATTCCACTAAAAAATAACAATAATACATTTTTTCTAAAAGTAATATATGCTCACTATAAAATTTCAAGTAAACTAATAAAGTTCAAAGAAAAAAAGGAGAGTAAAAAATTACTCCCACAAGTCCACTACTTGACACCCAAACCAAACCCACCGCCACAATGAGTTGATTCCGACTCATAGCAACCCTATAGGACCAAGCAGAACTGCCCCATAGGGTTTCCAACAAGTAGCTGGTGGATTCCAACTGCTGACCTTTTGGTTAGAGGCCGAGCTCTTAACCACTGTGCCACCAGGGCTCCTCCCACTGCATTAGGTGAACAAATTTCTAAAAATCTTACTAAAATACATGCCATTAGAACATGGGTCAATAGAAAAAATATATATTTTTATGAAATAGAACCAGAGAGTAACATATACCATGGACTGCCAAAAGAACAAACAGACCTATCTTGGAAGAAGTACAACTAGAATGCTCCTTAGAATGCAGGATGACAAGACTACATCTCACATACTTTGGACATGTTGTCAGGAAGGACCAGTCCCTGGAGAACGACATCACGCTTGGTAAAGTAGAGGGTCAGCAAAAAAGAGGAAGACCCTCAACGAGATGGATTGACACGGGGGCTGCAACAATGGGCTCAAACATAGCAACAACTGTGAGGATGTGTCAGGACTGGGCAGTGTTTTGTTCTTTTGTACACAGAGTCGCTATGAGTCGGAGCCAACAATAGTTGGTCATGGACAGAGTGGGAGAGGAATGTAGAACAAAATTCAAATTCATGACTAAGAGCAGATTTACAGATCTGATAGAGACTGATGGAAACCCTGAGACTACAGCCCTTAGACACCCTTCCAACTTGGAGCTGAAATCGCTCCTGGAGATCACATTATAGCCATACAATAGACAGGCCTATAAAATGCACAGTAACACCAGTGAGGAGTGTACACCTCAGAACAATCAACTATACCAGATATAAAGGGCAGCATTCGCCCAAAAGCAAACCAAACTGTGTGACAACATTTGGCCTAACTGGTCTGCATGAGAGGGTCTCTAAACACCAAGAGCTCCTTCTGTAGATGTGAGTCTTGCCTTCAGGTTAAACGCTGTGGGGTGGAGGAGTGAGCACCAGTTACAGCCTCCCCTCTCACTGCGAATCTCTAGAAATGAGATTAAATATGGCTTTGACCTATAATAACGTAGAAAAACTGGAAGAAGGTGTTTTATGGATGAGAAGGACAGTAGGGGCAGGAAAGCTGGGTGAATGGAACTCAGGGAGAAAGCGAGGAGAGTGCGGACAAATTCAGGGGTTTGCAACCAATATTATGAAACAAGCTGTGTATAAATTGTTGAATGGAGAACTAATTTGCTCTGTAAACTTACACCAAAACCACAATAAATTGTTTAAAGACACTGATAGGAGAATGAAAAGACAAGCCACAGACTGGAGAAGATATTTGCAAAGCATATATCCATTAAAGGACTTAGATCCAAAATATATAAAGAACTCTCACAAATCAATAAAAAAAGAAACAGCCCAATTTAGAAACAGGCAAAAGATTTGAACTAATACTTAACTGAAGAGGATATACAGATGGCGAACAAGTACATGGAAACATGCTCAATGGTATTAGTCACTAAACAAACAAACACAAACAACAGTTGCTATTGAGTCGACTCCAACTATGGTGACCCCATGTGTGTCAGAGCAGAACCATGCTCCATAGGGTATTCAATGGCTGATTTTTTTCAGAAGCAGATCTCCAGACCTCTCTTCTGAGGCACGTCTGGGTGGACTTGAACCTCCAGCCTTTCAGCTAGCAGCTGAACGGGTTAACTGTTTGCACGCAGGGACTCTGAGATACCACTACAGACTTATTAAGATGGCAAAAATAAAAAAGACTGACCCTATCGGTGTTGGTGAGGATGTGGAGGAACTGGAACTCTTAGACATTGCTGGTGGGAATGGAAAACGGTACAACCGTTTCCTTGGAAAACAGTTTGCAGGTTTTTAAAAAAGTTTAACTTCCACCTACCATGTGACGCAGCCACTCCACTCCTAGGTATTTATTCAAGAGAAAAGAAAGTATTTGTCCGTATAAAAACTTGTCCAAAAATGTTCATAGCAACTTTACTTGTAATAGTCAAAAACCTGCAACAACCCAAATGCCCATCTATAGGTGAATAAACTGTCGGATATCCATGCAATGGATTACTATTCAGCAATATAAAGGAACAGACATACAATAATGTGAATCTAAAAATAATTATGTTGAGTGAAAGCAGACAGAATACAGTATATACTGTATGATTGCATTTATATAAAACTCCAGACAATTATAGTGGCAGAAAGCACATCAGGGGTTGTCTGGGGATGTGGGGTGGGAGGTAGGAGGGTGGAGTTACAAAGGGTCATGAGGAAACGTTGGAGAGTGATAGATATGTTCTTGACTGTGGTGTTGGTTTCACGGGTATAGACATACGTCAAGACGTATCAAGTTGTACACTTTAAACAGACATCTATATCTATCTGTCTATGTTGTTGTTGTTAGTTGCCCTCAAGTCAATCTCACAGTGACCCCACATGACAGAGTGGAACGGCCCTGTAGGGTTTTCTAGGCTGTAATCTTTACGGGAGCAGGTCTTTCTCCCTTGGAGCTGCTGGGTGGGTTTGAACTGCCAACTTTTCACTTAGCAGCCAAGCACTTAACCACTGCGCCAGTGGGGAGCTGCTCTCTCTCTCTCTTTCTCTTTCTATATATGTATACATGTATGTATGTGTGTATCAGTGGTTCTCAAATTTATCTGACCACGGACTTTGGTGCTGCTCACCTACCAGGTAGTGAGTTTGCAGAGCCACAGCACACGCCGTGAGACAGAGCAAGGACGACTCCTGGCTCCTCTCTCACACTGGCCATGCCCTTCAGCAAGTGCCTTATACTTTCTGAGCCTCGGTTTTGTCATCTGAAAAATGGAGCTGCAGTCAAGACCAAATTAGATAGTGCATGCCACCGCCTACTACATAACAGTTTCTTGAACGCTTTAGTCCACCAACCCCTCCATAAAGCAAGTCAGCTCCATTTACGGTTTCCCCAACTGCATCAACTTTAGCTAATAAAACCAGCATTCAGCCATCTTGAGTTCAAGGGTCCAAGGGGAAAGACGTTGAAATGCTGAGCACAGCCTGCAGGGCCATCTGCTCTGCATTAGCCAGCTCTCCTCTGTTTATTATTCCTTGAGTTAAATCTCCTCCGATTCTTGTGTGAAAAGTTGGGCAACAACCTCTTCATCACGTTTTCAAAACCTGGGCCTGTTCTGGAAAGTTTACACCATTTTCTTGTTGCCGTTGTTTTCACGTGGATTTGGATTTCTGAAGAAGGCATCTGGAATGCTTTGCTGGAAACGCTTGTGTGTAGGCTGGATGCAGACAATATCACCAAAGAAAAAGAAAGAGATGTCACTGCGTGGGCCCTGTGTCACTCCGTCAGGAGCCCTGGGCCGGCAGCCCCCGCAGCTTCGCCCCCATGGGTGTAGAAAATGAATGACAACAAGAAAAGCAATAGAAACCTGGCCTGAAAAGCACAAGTAACTCTGCAAACACAAACAGATCAGGATAACAATACTGGCTACCATTCGCTGAGTATTATTTGTGCACTGTGCTTCGCAGCTCTATTAAAAAACAAACGAACCCATTGCCATCGAGTCAATTCCGACTCGTAGTGACCCTATAACACAGGGTAGAAATGCCCCAGAGGGTTTTCAAGGAAGGTCTGCTAGACTCGAACTGCTAACCTTTTGGTTAGCAGCCATAGCTCTAAACCACCGTGCCACCAGGGCTCTGCTAGGTGCTATAGTGCTGTTTTATTTACACCTCACAACAAGCCGGTGAGTTAGGCATACAATCACTGAGGACTCTTTCAGCCACAGGTGACAGAAAATCCACCTCAAACCAACCCATGATATTAAGGAAAATCACAGGAGTAGGTCACAGGTGAACATTGTTAGCCATAGTACTCACCAAACCAACAACCAACCAGTTGCCACTGAGCTGACTCTGACTCATGGAGACCCCGTGTGTGTCAGAGTAGAACTGTGCTCCACAGGGTTTTCAATGGCTGATTTTTTGGAAACAGATCGCCAGGCCTTTCTTCTGAGGCACCAGTGGGTGGGTTTGAAGAGCCGAGCTTTCGGTTAGTAGTGAGTGCTTAACCATTTGTGCCACCCAGGGACTCCATAGCACTCACCCATAAACCCACTGTCATCGAGTCAATTCTGACTCATAGCGACCCTATAGGACAGAGTAGAACTGCCCCAGAGGGTTTCCAAGGAGCGGCTGGTGGATTCGAACTGCCAACATTTTGGTTAGCAGCCGAGCTCTTAACCACTGCACCACCAGGGCTCCGCAGCACTCACAGTAGCTCCAAATTCACCATCAGGTAACGGGATCTGGGTGACTCGCCAACTGCGACTACCCACGGTGTCTAAGCTGGCTGAGCTGGGATGCAAGGCCCCTGGCAGAGTGGTTCCGGCAACACCCCTTCCCCAGGATCCACAGGGGAAAAAAACCGATGACGGCAAGAAAGAAAGTGTTATTATGTAGTTCGTAAGACAAGGGGAATGACACGTGGAGGGGCAGTGAGTAGGGGCTGCAATGGTGACCGGGTCAAAGTCACGGCACAGCATCTGACCCCACCACCGGCTGAGTGAGCTCAGCAGGACTCTGACTCTGCCCATAAATGGCCACAGACCTGCAGGCAGCTTCTGCCCCGCCATCAGGAAGACAGGGACAATATGCACGCAACTGCCTGGGCTAATCAGCGGCCGGGATTAGATATGAACGGCTGAAGCCTTGCCAACCCGCTCCAGCTGACAGCCGACCCAGCAAGACAGCGGCTCTTCAGGAAAGCATGTGCCTGAGGGCCCCGGCGATGCCGGCTGGGGGAGGGCCACATGGCTCACATACACAGCCACCCGGCCCACAGTCAGGGGACCCCACGGCTCACATACACAGCCACCCGGCCCACGGTCAGGGGACCCCACGGCTCACATACACAGCCACCCGGCCCACGGTCAGGGGACCCCACGGCTCACATACACAGCCACCCGGCCCACGGTCAGGGGACCCCACGGCTCACATACACAGCCACCCGGCCCACGGTCAGGGGACCCCACGGCTCACATACACAGCCACCCGGCCCACGGTCAGGGGACCCCACGGCTCACATACACAGCCACCCGGCCCACGGTCAGGGGACCCCACGGCTCACATACACAGCCACCCGGCCCACGGTCAGGGGACCCCGCAGAACCTGCCAGCACCAGAGCAGCAGACAGAGGACCCGAGCAAACCAGAAAATGTGATGGTTCCCGGACAAGGGGCCCTCTCCGGGTCCTGGCTGGGTGTGTGCTACCTGTGCTGGCCCCGCACAGTACTACACCTATCAAAAACGGCCCAGGTTCCCCTTCCACAGACCAGCCCTTTGCAAGGCGACTTTGAGGCTCCTCTCACTAAGAAGTGGAGTCTGTCTGCTGTCCCCGGAGTCAGGGCTAGCGTCGGGTCGCTTTGATCAACAGAATGCAGTGGAAGGGATGGAGTGTGGGCCTGAGCCTAGCCATGAGAAGCCTGACTGGCTTTTACCTGCTCTCTCAGGCCCTCCTGGGCGGCCAGCAACCCCGGACGGCAGGACTGAGAGACAGCATGCAGAGCAGAGATAAGCCATCCTAAGAAAAATAAAAGCCTGTTGTCCTTGAGTCATTCCAAGTCATGGTGACCCCATGCGTTAGAGCAGAATGACTCCATAGGATTTTCTTGGCTGTAATCTTTATGGAAACAGATTGTCAGGCCTTTCATCCACAGCACCACTGGGTGGGTTAAAACTGCCAACCTTTAGGTTAGTAGACAAATGCAAACCATTTGCACTCCCCAGGGCCCTAAGCCATCTTAAACCAAAAATCCAAACCAGTTGCCATCGAGTCAATTCCGGCTTATTGCAACCCTACAGGACAGAGTAGAACTGCCCCTTAGCTTCATACAAATGGCATCATTCGGGTGTGATCTTGCTAAATGTTATGTTTGTCAGAGTCACATGAACAGCAACATATCCTTTTTATTGCTGTGTGGTATTCTATTGCATGAATACCCACGATTTATTTACTCATTTTCCTGCTGGTGGACATTTGAGTTGTTTCCAGTTGGGGGCTCTGAGTACCTGGTGCAAGCCTCTGGGTGGACACAAGCACTCACATCTCACCTCATGGCCAAAGAATCAGCCTCTCAATGCCTCTCCCTGGCCCTTTCTGGGCGTGGAGGCCGCACACAGATGGTGGGCCTCTCAATGCCTCTCCCTGGCCCTTTCTGGGCGTGGAGGCCGCACACAGACGGTGGGCCTCTCGACGCCTCTCCCTGGCCCTTGCTGGGCGTGGAGGCCGCACACAGACTGGGAGCCTCTCAGCGCCTCTCCCTGGCCCTTTCTGGGCGTGGAGGCTGCACACAGACTGCGGAGCAGTGGTCGGAAGAAGACATTGCTGGCCTGAGGTCCCCGTGCACAGGCAGCATCTCCGAGGATGACGATGGCACTCTGGCTGTGACCTGAATTTAGCACTGAGCTTCCAGGTGGTCACAATGAAAAGAGAAACCTGTTCCATGAAATAGTTCTCATTTCCAAGAGGTGAAAACATACTGGAATTTTCCCTGAAAGTTGACCATAAAAGAAATTTCTCACATGTGGGTGACACTCACAAAGTGCTTGTAGGAATCATAAAATCATTGGTTCCCTGAAGTTCTTTCTCGTAGTGGCCGAGCAAGCAAGTCCGCACTTCCGTGGGGACCAAAGAAATCTGTGCTAACCATGCCCCACCTCCTTGATCTGCATACATTCAAGGAGAGAAAGCTTTTTTTTTTTTTTAAAATAGAAAAATCAATCTTCAAACGATGTAGAACCCCAATACATACAATAAATAAAAGTGGAGTGGTTCTTATTGAAGTGGGGTAGAGGGCCTAGCAACCCATTGCTGTGGAGTTGATTACAACTCATAGTGACCCTACTGGTCTGAATAGAACTGCCCCAGTAGAGTTTCCAAGGAGCAGCTGGTGGGTTCTAACTACTGACCTTTTGGTTAGCAGCCAAGCTCTTAATCATTGCACCACCAGGGCTCCAAGAAAAATCAATCTTCAAACAAAATCTTATGTAGAACCCTAATATATAAAACAAAAATGGAATGGCTTTTACAGATGTGGGGTAGAGGGCCCATACCCTGCCTTTTTGTCCTCCCCCTACCTCCCTTGTTCCTCCAGAGTTCTCTGATACACCCCCTTCCAATCCTAGGGCCCCATGAAACCTAGTGTGAAAATCGTGGATTTATAATTGGATGTCACGCATTAACTCAACCGACTGGTGGTGGCTGTGGAGTTCCAAGATGAGAAGTGTTCTGGTAAGTTGATGGCATTAGATGCCCCAGATCTGCACGCCTCGCTGAAACCACACCCTTTACAACGTGGCTCTGTGGCTCCTTCCACCACGAGCTGGTATGTAGCTCCCCACCCCTTGATTCGGATTGGCTAAGGTGTTGACACGGCAGAAGCTTCAGAGGCTGTTTTCAGTCACCAGTTCTGCTCTTGCACCTCTGGCTTCCCCGGGAGAACATGGCCGGCCAGCCTGCTGGAAGGATGACAGAGCCACGTGGAGCACAGCCGACTTTCCCTGGCTGACGCCATCCTGCTTCTGCTGACCTCCAGATGCTGGAGCACCCAGGGGACAGCCAGCCAGCCAACCCCCAGAACGTGTGAGCGAGGCTGGCCAAGACCGGAACCGTCCAGTCTGAACCACTGACCTGCAGTCTCTCTTCAGCTAAAGAAGTGCTTGTTTGAAGCCACTGAGTTTTTGGGTGGTCTGTTACGTAGCATCATTGTGGCACAAGATACTGATACAGGATTAACTAGTTATGTCTGGCACAGGTGCGGTGGAGGTAGGGATAGTGGTTGAATCCCTACCAGGCGTTCTAGGGGAATCAATGAACTGCATGGCTTGAAACAATACCCCACATTCCGCTATTACACATTGCGGGCAAAAGCTCCGTTGCAGGGACTCACCTAAGACAACCTCCCTGGTGTAGGGTCTGAGGGCATGTCCTCAGGGACGTCCTGTGAGATGCTGGAGAAGTCAGGGGGTGGATGCAGGCTGGGTTTGGTTCCTGCTGCTCAGTAATCGATCCATAATCCAAATCGGGGGAAGAGGGAGAAAAGGGGAGTAGATAGCTCTTGAAATGCACAGACAATACCCCCTTCCCTCTAGAACATTCTTCTACATTCAGCTGGCTCGACTGCAGTCATTCACGTCTTCAGCGGCATGTGGGACAAACTTCCCATTTCATGAGAAATGGATCCTACTAAGAGCTGAGCAGTGGGCCAAGGGGCCTGGGGTCTGGTCCAAACCCTGGCCTGTGAAGCTATTTAGATAGTGAGCCTTGGTGGCAAAGGCCAGCTGGCTGTAACCTCATTCTCCTGGGCCCAGAGAGCAAGCCGTGGGGTGCACACAGCTCCAATAAACAAATGTGACTTCAGACAGCTCCGTCTTTCCCCTCCGAGAGGCCCGGCGTACTTTGTGCGCTGCAGTTGGCTTGAGCGATGGAACACCCCATATGCGTTTCACTTGTCAGCGTCCACACTGGCAAAAGCTGCTTTTGTAAGATTCTGGCTGCAGAACCGGTACTGAACTTTCAAGAAAGGAGATCAACGGCTTTGAGAGGAAAACATCCAAGGCTATCTTGAAGTTCTCTCTTGTTGCTGTTTAGGAAGAAATTAGCAAGGAATGTTGCTGCTGTTTGTTGTTGTTGAGTCGATTCTGGCTCGTGGTGACCCCATATGTTCCATGGTAGAACTGCTCCGTAGGGTTTTCTTGGCCGTGATCTTGATGGAAGAAGATCACCAGGGCTTTTCTTCCACAGTACCACTGGATGAGTTCAAACTGCCAACCTGTAGGTTAGCAGTTGAGCACAAAGCATTAGCACCCCTCAGGGACCCTAGCAAGGACTATGTGGTCCTTCTCCTCTAGCTCTGTCTACTTCTAGCCTCATCTCCCACACCTGCCTTATACCTGTATACCAGCTACACTTGCTATGGTTTCACACACAAGCCTGACTCCCTCACTTCTGTGCTTTTGCTGTTCCTTCTGCCTGGGATGCATACCCAGACCTCACTGGCTCCCTCCTACTCCTCTTGCAGGACTCAGATCAGGCATCATCCTCTCCAGGTTCAGTTATGTGCTCCTCCTCCTTGTTTCCATAATGCTCTGTGCACCTCTATTAAAATCTCTTTCATAGGGTTTCATCATCTGCTTGATGTGATCCTATCCGTGTATCTGCTGCCTCTCCCTGTCAGAGATTTGTTCCCTCGCGTGGTTTGGAATCCTTCCTGCTGGCTCACCTTCAGTGGAGTGGTTCTCCATGGGAGTCCCAGCAGCCTGTGTGCAGGCAGCTGTATGAAAACAAATTCCTGTTTGTTAAATCATCCACTGTGGCATTTCTGTTATAGTAGCACTGGACAATTAAGACAGATGCCAACACTGAGATGACAGAGATGCTACAATTATCTAACAAAGATTTTAAAGGAGCCATTATAGAAATGCATCAAAGAGTAATTACAAACACATTTGAAACAAATGAAAAACCAGAAAGTCTCACAAAGACATAGAAGATATAAAGAATCTAATAGAAACCCTGGTGGCATAGCAGTTAAGAGCTACGGCTACTAACCAAAAGGTTGACAGTTCGAATCCACCAGCAGCTCCTTGGAAACCATATGGGGCAGCTCTAATCTGTCCTATAGGGTCACTATGAGTCAGAATTGACTCGACGGCAATGGTTTTGTTTTCTTCTTTTAATGGAAATTTTAGAACTGAGGAAATATAGTAACTGAAATAAAAAACAAAACTAACAAAAAAAAAAAACCTCAATGGATGTGTTCAACAGCAGAACGGAGGGCATGGAGGAAAGAACCAATGGCTTTGAAGGTAGAACAACAGAAATTAGCCAATCTGAACCAGAGAAAAAATAGACTGATAAGCTGGGAAAAAAACAAAAAGTGAACAGAGCTCAGGACCTGTGGGACTATAATGAAAGAGCCAACATCATGCCATTAGAGTCCAGAAGGAAAGGAGAAAGCGAGTAGAGCTGGGAAAGCACTCAAAGAAACAATGACTGGAAACTTTCCAAATTTGGCAAAAGACATTAACCTACAGATTCAAAAAGCTGAGCAAATACCAAACAGGGTAAATCCAAAGAAATCCATACCATAACACATTATAGTCTAACTACTGAAAACTGAAGATAATCATTGTCTTAGTTATCTAGTGCTGCTATAACAGAAATACCGCAAGTGTATGGCTCTAACCAATAGAAATTTATTCTCTCTCAGTCTAAGAGGCTAGAAGTCCAAATTCAGGGTGCCAGCTCCAGGGAAAGGCTTTCTCTCTCTGTCAGCTCTGGGGGAAGGTCCTTGTCATCAATCTTCCCCTGGTCTAGGATCTTCTCAGTGAAGGGTACCTGGGTCCAAAGGACATGCTCTGCTCCTGGTTATTCTTGCTTGGTGGTTATGAGGTTCCCTCCTCTCTACTCAATTCTTTTATATCTCACAAGAAATTGACTCAAAATACAACCTAATCCTGTAGATTGAGTCCTGCCTCATTAACATAATTGCCTCTAATCCTGCCTCATTAACATCATGGAGGTTAGGTTTTACAACACATAGGACAATCACATCAGGTCACAAAACAGAAGACGATCACACGATACTGGGAATCATGGCCTAGCCAAGTTGACACAAATTCTGGGGGGATACAATTCAATCCATAAGTCATATTGTATATATTATCCTGCAACTTGCTTTTTAAAAAATTTCTCACTCATGTTACATGTCTGTTCCATGTGTTTTCATTATTCTGGGGCCCAGCTTGAAGGAGCAAGCCATATCTCAATTTCATGGCAGATATAAAATAATAGTGGTTCAACTATGCAAGGGCTTTTAAAGCTCCTGCTCAGATGTGGCATATGTAATGTCCACTCAAAACAAGTCACACAGCCAAACCCAATGTGAGGTGAGCAGGGAAACAGACTCTGTCCACTCTAGTAGGTGGTACTGCAAAGTCACATAACAAAGTATATGGATACACAATCCAAATGCAGGGAGGGCGTAGAGAACTAGAAACAAAAATTCAATCTACCACAGTCTGCTCACTGGATCATAAATACAACTTCTCCTCACTTATTGACTATATCGTTATCCGATATTTCGTATTTATGACAATAGTAAAAAAAAATCCACTATCCGACTACTTATAGCGTTAATGACATATGTCTGGCAATAATGAATGCCGAGGCATGAGGTGAGAATAACGCTGGCTGTGATGGTTATATGTCAACTTGGCAGGGCCATGGTTCTCAGTAGTTTGGCAGTTAGGTAATGATGTAATTTGGTAGTTATATAATGGTATAATCATCCTCCATTTTCACATTCCACTGATTTCTGCATAATAACCTGGTCTTTGGAACCTAACCATGTTGATAAGTGAGGAGTGGGTATATTCATTACCTTCTTGCTTGTCCACAAAATACACTTATCTTCCTTCCTAAAGCATCCCAAAAGGATTATTCAATCACTGCATTAGACATTATGTCCAGGATCTCATTCAATGTGTAGATCTTGATTCAACCTCTCTTGGAGACCTGTGGGTTATAAAAGACAAGTTATCTGTCCTATACACACTTCTAACATGCAGTAGCAGAAGAGAAACAGGATCAGAGACAGGGAAATACACTAAAAACTCCCCATTAGTAAGGAGAAGGCTGCCTAATCTGGGTGCGGGGCAATCAAGAAGAAATCTCCCTGCTAATGGGGTGGCAGAAAAGTGAGCAATTGGAAAAATATAAGATGTGTAACCCTATCTACACTTCAGACTGATTTAGAGAAAAACAAATCTTGAGTGAATTTTAAACGACTGTATTATTTGTTGTGGTTGCTGTTAGCTGCCGTTGAGTTGGCCCGACTCATGAGGACTCATGGACTCATGGGAACGAAACTCTGCCCAGTCCTGTGACATCCCCATGGTAGGTTACAGATAGGACTGTTGTGATCCATAGGGTTTTCATCGGCTGATTTTTGGAAGTAGATATCAAGGTCTTTCTTCCTAGCCCACCATGGTCTGGAAGTGCCACTGAAACTTGCTTAGCATCGAAGTGACACACAAGCCTCTACTGACAGACAGCGGAGGCTACACATGAGGTGCACTGGCTAGGAATTGAACCCCGTCTCCCACATGGAAGGTGGGAATTCTACCACTGAACCAATGCCTCTTGAGCTACGTTATTTACTAAGTGTTGTTGAGGCAATTTCTAAAAAACGTAACAACAACCAAACTAACTAAAGAGGAATCCAAATTGTGAGAGGAAATTGTTATCCCTCGGAAGCGAATAGCTGGACGGTGAAAGTGCGGCTTTGCCTGCACCTCCCCCCCCCCCCCCCACCTCGCCATGAGAATACGTTTAGGCATTGTTACTTCATTTTGATGCTCCAAATTTGGGTGAAGCCCAGTGTTGAAATGTGTCCTAAGAGTGTATTCACTGAGAACATTCACCCATGCATCACATCTTTGGAATGTTAGGGAAGTGGTGCCAGACAACCCTGGCACCCGCTGAACTCAATGTGTCCTCTTGTTGGAACAAGTCTCTCACACTGTCCACTCATCTGGCACCAAAGGCTGCTGAGGGGAAGACAGGTTAGTCCGGGGTTGTTTTTACAAGTGTACTTAACTGTGGAGTAGTTAATGAAAGCAACACGTAAAAAAAATTGCATACCAGTGCTTACCAAAATACCTCACGTGGGGTGGGGGGGTGCAGTTGGCAAACAAGCATAGAAGGCACGTGTTATTTGCGTAAAAATACGGTATTATTCACACCAAAGAAGTAACAGCGGTGATTATTTGGTGAGGGGTTCTGGAGGATTATTTTCTTTTTTTTTTTTTAAAGGTATTTTCCAAAACTTCTAGAATTATTGAAATTTCTTTTGGAATGAGAAAAACCAAAAAAGGTATTTGCTGTTGGCTTTTTCAGAAATAAAGAAAAATAGTGGTCCGCACAGTGCTTTAGCCTACAACCTTCTGGTCCCCCAGTTTGCTGTGAAGGTGAGAAGGCTGTAGCTGAGCCATCACCATCTTCTGGGTCCTGTGGCAAGGGAAAGGCATTAGCTATCCCCTGCTAAGTACTATTCATTTACAGCCTACAGGTGCTACTTACTCTACAGGCATCAGCTTTTGTGGCCAATTGATTTTTAAAAGAAAAAGACTCGTACGTGAGAAAATCAGAAGGGATATTTCAGTCTTTCAATTTTGGAACGCCTAATTCAACAATCTGCCTTAGTCTGGAAGCTCTGCTGAAACCTGTCCACCATGGGTGACCCTGCTGGTATCTGAAATACCGGTGACATAGCTTCCAGCATCACAGCAACCCGCAAGCCACCAGAGAATGACAAACTAGGAATAAGGACCCAGTGGTCTACTTTCAAAAAAAATTGGCCAGTGAAAACCTTATGGATAGCAGGAGAACACTGTCTGATACAGTGACAGAAGATGAGCCCTTCAGGTTGGAAAGCACTCAAAATATGACTAGGGAAGAGCTGCCTCCTCAAAGCAGAGTCGACCTTAATGATGTGGATGGAGTCAAGCTTTCAGGATCTACACTTGCTGATGTAGCATAACTCAAAACGAGAAAAAACAGCTGCAAACATCCATTAGTAATGGGAACATGGAATGTATGAAGTATGAAACAAGAAAACTGGAAGTTTTCAAAAATAAAATGGAACACTCGAAGATTGATATCCTAGGCATTAAGGAACTGAATTGGACTGGTATTGCCCACTTTGAATCAGAAAATCATATGGTCTGCTATGCCAGAAATGACAAACTGAAGAGGAACAGCAACGCATTGATCATCAAAAAGAACATTTCAAGATCTATCCTGAAGTACAGTGCCGTCAGTGATAGGACAATATCCATAAGCCTACAAGGAAGACCAGTTAATACGACTATTATTCCAATTTATGCAACAACCACTAATGCCAAAGAAGAGGAAATTGAAGACTTCTACCAACTTCTACAGTGTGAAATTGATCAAACATGCATTCAGGATGCATTGATAATTACTGGTGATTGGAATGCAAAAGTTAGAAACAAAGAAGAAGGATGAGTAGTTGGAAAATATGGCCTTAGTGACAGAAATAACGCTGGAGATCGCATGATAGAATTTTGCAAGACCAACAACCTCTTTATTGCAAATACCTTTTTTCAACAACATAAACCACGACTATACACGTGGACCTCACTGGGTGGCATACATAGGAATCAAATTGACTAAATCTGTGCGAAGAGACAATGAGGAAGCTCAGTATCATCAGTCACAACAAGGCCAGGGGCCGACTGTGGAACAGACCAATTGCTCATATGCAAGTTCAAGTTGAAGCTGAATAAAATTAAAACAAGTCCACGAGAGCCAAAGTACAACCTTGAGCGTATCCCATCTGAATTTAGAGACCATCTCAAGAATAGACTTGACGCACTGAACACTAAAGACCGAGGACTAGACAAGTTGTGGGACATCAAGAATATCATACATGAAAAGCAAAGGGTCATTAAACCATTTCATTACCAAATTTTCATTAAAAAAAAATTCTTTTTTTGATGGTACATGCTTTCAGTATTGGAATGCATGCTTACTAATTGAGTGTGCTTAAATCTTTGGTTGATAATACGGATTTTGGGAAATACGATCTAGTAATATAAGCCACCAATAAGGCGAGTGGCACTCTGGTGCCACTGATCTGTAGTCTGACAACATACCAATAAGAAGTAAACAGAAAATTTATTGTGGTCACCTTTCCATTAGGTTACATGGGGAAACTCTGGTTTTCTAAATATGACACACAAAAACCAAAACAAATTCATCAGGGCTCCTTAACTATCACACAGGAAAGCCATAATTATGCTTGCAAACCTTACCTCACATAAATAAAGGGAAAAAGGCAAAAGCTTACAAAACTAACACATCCAGGAAGTGTGACCAAATAGAATGCTCAGCCTACACAACAAAGAGGCTCCAGCTCCAATCTGCTGAGCTTCACGCATTTCAAAAGGGACCCACCTTGATGCTAAATGTATTAGAACCAGAATAACGTACTACCTACAAGGTCCAGAGGCATAAAAAGCGGCTGGTATACCATAAACCAGTAGGAACTAAAGACTTAAAAACAAAGAAAAGACTAAAATGGATGTCAGAAGTTTTAATGGATGTCAACACTGGAAGCACTTACTCGTCTATGCCAAGAAATTTGGAAGACAGCTACCTGGCCAATAGACTGGAAGAGAGCCATATTTGTGCCCATTCCAAAGAAAAGCGATCCAATGGAATTGGAAATCATTGAACAGTATCACTAATATCATACATGAGTAAAATTTTGCTGAAGATCATTCAAAAGCAGCTGCAGCAGTATATCGACAGGGAACAGTCAGAGATTCAAGCTGGCTTCAGAAGAGGACGTAGAGAACCAGGAAAATCGTTGTTGATGTCAGATGGATCCTGGCTGAAAGCAGAGAATACAAGAACGATGTTTACCTGTGTTTTACTGACCATGCAAAGGCATTCAACTGTGTGGATCATTAAAAAATATGGATAAAATTATGAAGAATGGGAATTCCAGAACACTTAATTGTGCTCATGAGGAACCTACATATAGACCAAGAGGCAGTTGTTTGACTAGAACAAGGAGATACTGAGTCATTTAAAATCACGATTGTATCTTTGCACCATAATTATTCAATCTGTATGCTGAGCAAATCCGAGAAGCTGGACTATATGAAGCACGGGTCATCAGGACTTGAGGAAGGCTCATTAACAACCTGTGTTATGCAGATGACACAACCTTGCTTGCTCAAAGTGAAGAAGCCTTGAAGCACTTACTGATGAAGATCAAAGACTACAGCCTCCAGTATGGATTACACCTGAACATAAGCAAAATAAAAATCCTCACAACTGGACCAATAAGCAACATCATGATAAATGGAGAAAAGACTGACGTTGTCAGGGATTTCATTTTACTTGGACCCACAGTCAATGCCCATGGAAACAGCAGTCAAGAAATCATACATTATTCATTGGGCAAACGTACTGCAAAAGACCTCTTTAAAGTGTTAAAAAGCAAAGATGTCACTTTTTTTATCGTTGTACTTTAAGTGAAAGTTTACAATTCAAGTTAGTCTCTCATACAAAAATTCATACATTGTTATGTGACCCTAATTGCTCTCCCTGTACTGTGACAGCACACTCCTCCTTTCCACCCTGGATTTCTCGTGTCCATTCAACCAGCTCCTGACCCTCTCTGCCTTCTCATCTCACCTCTGGACAGGAGCTGCCCATTTAATCTCATGTATCTGCTTCAGCTAAGAAGCATACTCTACACGAGTATCATTTTCTGTCCCATAGTCCAGTCTAATCTTTGTCTGAAGAGTTGGCCTCGGGAATGGTTTCAGTTCTGGGTTGACAGAGTCCAGGGGCCATGCTTTCTGGGGTTCCTCCAGTCTCAGACCATTAAGTCTGGCGTTTTTACTAGAATTTGAGTTCTCTGCCCCACTTTTCTCTGGCTCCATCAGGAACTCTCTGTTGTGTTCCCCATCAGGGCGGTCACTGGTGGTAACCAGGCATCATCTAGTTCTTCTGGTCTCAGGCTGATGAAGTTTCTGGTTTATGTGGCCCTTTCTGCCTCTTGGGCTAATACTTTCCTTGTGACTTTGGTGTTCTTCACTCTTTACTCCAGGTGGGTTGGGACCAATTGATCCATCTTAGATGGCTGCTCACTAGCTTTTAAGACCCCAGATGCCACTCAGCACAGTAGGATGCAAAACATTTTCTTAATAAACTTTGTTATGCCAATTGACCTAGATGTACCCTGAAAGCATGGTCTCCAGACCACCACCCCTGCTACTCTGTCCCTTGAAGTGTTTGGTTGTATTCAGAAAACTTTTTAGCTTTGGTTTAGTCCAGTTGTGCTTACTTCCCCTGTAGTGTGTGCTATCCTTCCCTTCACCTAAGATAATTCCTGTCTACCATCTAGTTAGTGAATACCCCTCTCCCTCCCTCCCCACCCTCATAACCATCAAAGAATGTTTTCTTCTGTGTTTAAACCTTTTCTTGAGTTCTTATAATAGAGGTCTTCCACAATATTTGTCCTTCTGTGACTGACTAAATTCACTCAGCATAATGCCCTCCAGATTCCTCCATGTTATATTTCATGGCTTCATCGTTGTTATCATTGAGTAGTGCTCCATTGTGCGGATATACCATAATTTGTCTATCCATTCATCCATTGATGGGCACCTAGGTTGTTTCCATCTTTTATTTGCTATCGTGAACAGTGCTGCAATGAACATGGGTGTGCATATATCTATCCGTGTGATGGCTCTTATTTCTCTAGGATATATTCCAAGGAGTGGGATTGCTGGGTCGTATGGTTCTTCTATTTCTAGCTTTTTAATGAAGTGCCAAATCAATTTCCAAAGTGGTTGTACCATTTTTATAGTCCCACCAACAGCGTATAAGTGTTCCAGTCTCTCCACAACCTCTCCAGCATTTATTATTTTGTGTTTTTTGGATTAATGCTAGCCTTGTTGGGGTGAGATGGTATCTCATTGTAGTTTCTATCTGCATTTCTTTAATGGCTAATGATAATGAGCATTTCTTCATGTGTCTGTTAGCCACCTGAATGTCTTCTTTGCCGAAGTGCCTGTTCATATCCTTTGCCCATTTTTTAATAGGGTTGTCTTTTTGTTGTTGAGGTTTTGCAGTATCTTGCAGATTTTAGAGATTAGACACTGATCGGACTTGTCATAGCCAAGATTTTTTTCCAAGTCTGTAGGTTGTCTTTTGACTGTTTTGTGAAGTCTTTCGATGGGCATCAGTGTTTGATTTATAGGAGCTCCCAGTTATCTAGTTTCTCTTCTGGTGTTTGTACATTGTTACTTACGGTTCATATTATGTTTATGCCATATATTAGGGCTCCTAGCGTTGTCTCTATTTTTTCTTCCATGATCTTTATCGTTTTAGATTTTATATTTAGGTCTTTGATCCATTTTGAGTTAGTTTTTGTGCACGGTGTGAGGTATGGGTCTTGTTTCAGTTTTGTGCAGATGGATATCCAGTTAAAAAAAAACAAAGATGTCACTTTGAGGACTAAGGTACACGTAAACCAAGGCATGGTCTTTTCAATCACCTCATAGGCATGCAAAAGCTGGACAATGAATAAGGAAGATGGAAGAAGAATTGATGCCTTTGAATTAACGGTGTTGGCAAAGAATACTGAATATACCATGGACTACCAGAAGAATGAACAAAATTTTCTTGGAAGAAGTACAGCCAGAATGCTCCTTAGAAGCAAGGATGGCAAGACTTCATCTCAGGTACTTTGGACATGTTATCAGGAGGGACCAGTCCCTGGAGAAGGATGTCACGCCTGGTAAAGTACAGCGTCACTAAAAAAGAGGAAGACCTTCAACGAGGGGGACTGACATAGTGACTGCAACAATGGGCTCAAACATAGCAACGATTGTGATGACGGTACGGGACCAGGCAGCGTTTTGTTCTGTCGTACACGGGGTCTCGCTATGCATTGGAACTGACTCGATGGCACATAACAACAAATCAACAATATCTGATAGACAACAAGGTGGCTCTATAGCAAAATTCATATGCATCTGACCCGAAGAAAGTTAACTCCAGTAAATGCAAGTGATATTTTTGTGGAAAACTCGCTAAAGTAACATCTTACAGGCGTCTAACACCTATCAAAGTGAAATGCTTGTTTCTTGACAATAAATGTACCACATCAACCTTTTTGTAAGCTGCAGTTGTAGGTCTTGGAGAGAGCCTTGAGTTTAGAGCCCCGGCATCTGGATCTAAGCTCTGGGATCACAGCTTTCTCTTGGCAACCTTGGACCTACCCTCAGTCATCACAGACCTGTTTGTCTGCAAATGTTAGTTGGTGTGAAAGGGAAAGTACTCAGCAAGCTGTAATATATGATGCAAAGGTGTACTGTAACTGCTGTTGGGAAACTGTTGTCTCCCAGACATCACACAGGGACAGTCAGAGGGGGTCTTGGAGAAAGGTTCCTTGATGGGCCTGAGACCCTGACACTGAGCATAACGTAGGGCTCTCTCCTTCTCACTGCAGTAATGGAGAGTGTCACCGAATTCTTGAGGTAAGCTGCATTTGCTGCACCCTTTTCTGAAAGAAAAATGAGTAATAACCCTGTGTATTAACTGACAGTTGTCCATCCCCCATCTCCATGTTTAAAACCCAGCTGCTTTTCTTTTCAGGGGTTGGCACACTATAGCTTTCAAGCCCAATCCGGCCCACCACCTCTTCTTGTAAGTAAAGTTTTCCTGGAACACAGGCGTGTGAATTCACTGCTGAGTTATCTACGGCTGCTGCCTTCACACTATAGTAACAGAGCCGAGAGGCTGCAGCAGAGGCTGCGTGGCCTGTAAGGGAAAAGACATTTACTATCTGGCCCCTTACGAAAAAAAGGCTGCTGACCCCTGCTCTTTTTCATATGCTTGTCTCCATAAACGGGTTAGTAAGAAATTGTAGGAAGTTATACAGGGATTTCACTAACAGTTAACAATTTCTACTCTAGGAAAAGATATAAAAAAGGGTAAGAAATCATGTCTGTTGTCAGAAACCTTTCAGTGGGATAAGTTTTGCCAACTTACCTGGATCACTGAGATTCCACCTTGAGGTAGAGGTTAGATGATACCCAGGTATTATTTCAGAACTGTGGTTTCCTAGAAAATAAAAGGTATGTGAAACACTTTGAAAGTTCCCATCTCTTGGTGTCCAGAAATTTCTCTGAGTTTAAAAACACTCAAAGTACCGTCTGTCTCTACTCCAGAGAGTGAAGGCAACCCCAAGATGGCAGGAAGCTAAAACAGATACCACCACGTCCTTATTTCCATATGTTTTCTAATTTGGTCATGCTAATTCAGCACAGAGAAAAATCCTTCCAAATGCTCAGCATCTGGCTCTCCTGACAAACATGCGTCGCTCTACTCATGGAGCGAGAACACAGATTACTGACCATATTCTGAAATAAATTTCAACTCAGGAAGAAGCACAACAAGCAAATTTTATCTAGTAAATAAACTTTATTTATCTGTTCCTTGGAGATGACATTGTCCACAGTCACAGATCTGCATACAATACAATCATGTACTATTTACAATTTACAGTAGTATTTTTTCCTCTGAAAAGTGTAAGTAAGAAAGCTAAGTAAACAATGAGGTGCTGCCATTTGGATTGATCATGTCAGAGCCTAAAGAGCTAGTCTTTAGCAAATATTCAACAAATCAGCCTGGATAAAATAGTCAATTCAATGCTCTAATTTATCAGAAAAAAGCCATAAGTTTCACCTCAGAATGTATTGCACAAGTCTTTTTTAAAAAATCACCTTAAAAATAAATAGGAAAGGGCAAGCAGTTCTCTACAAAGAGGGACAAACAGAATAGAAGAAGGGAGACTAAGTGAGCTCATAAATCAGGTTAAGTCTTTAAAAATATCTTTTCAACAACATAAAACTCTTCCCAACAGAAAACTGAAGACAAAAGAAAAAAACTGTCACCATTTCTCCACTGACATAATCTACTTTAAAGGCAGTCTGAGCCAACGTCAGATTACTCTTGGTCTTTGGGCTACATGAGAGGCCCTGAATAACAGCTTCATTTTCAAAGAATTACAAATGTTGACAGTCTTCCAAGCAGCAGGCTTGCCCAACGTCACTCTCCCCATTTCTTCAAGATGAAGATCGGAGCCATGACTGAAAAAGAAAAAGGAAAAGAGAATTTAAAAAGAAAACTTTTTTGAAAGTTAATGTTTTGGGATATTTGGTTTTGTCCAAGGGAAAATAAACTTCTATTTTATGATCTACGATTACAGTAAAGAAGTAGAAGCATTCTAAATATTGAATCCTAAAGGAATCTTCTAAAAATTAATGTTCTTACAATGATTCAAACTGACCTACAGTCAGCAATTCTGGAAAAAGGGATTTTAAAGGCAATGTGGACCCTGCAGCTTTCATAGACTGTGAGTGCAGCCAGGTCCTAAGAAAGAACCGCAGGAGTCATCAAGCTAACTTGACAGACTCTCATAAGGACACAGCTCTTCAGACCGGATTTCAAGAGGAAAAGGAGCTCGTTCCTGTAACGTGCTCATTTTTCTACATATCGCAATTCTCCCTGAATGATGGGCACTGCAGCAAAACACAAACAGTATTTGGTGAAAAAAGCTAAGCCTCGTCTGAAATTAACAAACATAAAATGCTATGAGGAACGAAGTCAAAACCTTCCTAATGAGGCTTCTCACATTAAAATGCTAAAGGCCGGTAGTTCAGCGGACCAAGTATGAACTTTAAAATGCCATACAACTAAACTACCAAATAATATTAAATAATAGAGACAAACTTTCCATACACATTGAATGGAAAGAGACAAGATTTTAAACTCTTCTCAATTTGTAAATGAACAATATAATCCATTGCTCGTGATGCATTCTCATAGTATATTATTTATAAAACTAGTTCAACAATCTTGCTGGGTCTAGAAATCTAAAGGTAAGAAATAGATCTTGTGTTACATTTAAATTCCTTTGTCGGTTCCTGTTTTGGAAGCTCAGCTTGAGCCGCTGCGGGAAATGAAGTTTGTGCATGACCCAGTAAGGCTGCAGGCCGTCAGTGCCGTGACCCAGTAAGGCTGCAGGCCGTCAGTGCCGTGACCCAGTAAGGCTGCAGGCCGTCAGTGTCATGGAAAGGCCTGAGAGAGCTGTGTAGTCTAAGGGGGACCAACAACGACATGTCACCTAAATGCAGTGTGTGAGCTTCAAGTGGATCCTGAGTTTTTAAAAAATATGAAAGCATTATTTGGAAAACTGGAATATTTTGAAGACGACAGATAAGAGAAAGAGAGGAAGGTAAGAGGGAAGAGTGTTTAAAAGGTGAAGACAGTCACCTGTGTGATCGCTTCCATTTGTCTGTCATCAGACGTTAATTAGAAATCGCCACGTTCAGTTACGGACAGCTGCTTAAGTGTTTCCTATGGATAAGTGGGGTACCTTAGCTTAAACTGTACCTCCACAGGAAGTATGAAAACTGTACTTATTTTTGAAGCAACCTTAATAGTTTTCATTATTTCAGGCCGGCCTTGACTCTAACTAGGCGTCACGGTATTTTTATTATGAATTTGTGAAATACATCACTTCTCTTTTATCTAGAAAATTATTTTTTATTTCTCTCTTGTACACGTTTATTAATTTCAAAGACTATGTTCTTGGAAAATTAAAAAAAAAAAACAAAATATGCAGTACTTCTCTGGACCTTTAACAAGATTTCAAGGAGCAATTCTGAAACTTTTGACTACTCTTTAAAGAACTAAAGTCCCCTACAATTATATAAATGTTATTGGTGATCATTAAGCTATATATCAGAATTAACAGAAAATCAAAATCAGTGTGTCAGAATTAACAGAAAATACTTCTATTAACCCATGGCATAATCAAATGTTAATTAAGCAAAAGAGCAAAGCAATTGTAGCAAAATGGTTAATATCATGCAATAAAGTTGATTTTTGAACAAAAGACACAAGACATTATTCTTCACTCACCCACACGCTAACTAAGCACAGACTGATGGTTTACTCAGAAGATACCACTGCGAGGTGAAGTAAACTACAAAGCCAGGAAAAAAAAAAAGCTTATTGGGTTAGTTTTAAGACTTAATGTAACACAGATTATATGTGTATATTAGGTTCATACGAATAAACAGACCGTACTTAAATTTCTCTCAAATCTTCCCATATCAAGGAAGTCTAGGCACAGTATAAGGAACATGTGATACATCTAGCCATCGTAAGGAAATGTAACACTGTGCATCTTAGATTTTATTTGCAACTTTAATTTAAAAATTTAAACATGATTAAAGATGCACTTCACAGTTGAAGTAGGTATTTATATACTAGGTAATTTACGCAGTGATTATTTGCTTTATAAAAGTATTTCTTTCATAATTCCCTTAAAATTCACATTAAAATTTGATTTTCACAATCTCAATTTACCATCAAAAGTTGCTGGGAAAATGCTGATGAATTTGAAATGAAGCATGTCTATATGCTGAATTCTCACTCCTACGTGTTTCCATTTTATCACTGAATAACTGTCTTACAATCCAACAGTATGCCGGCAATGGTTTCAGGAACAGCGACCCAAACAGAAATGTCACTGCAAACGAAGCTGATCTCCTAGTTCTCACTGCAGTAACCTTCTTACACAAACTCTGTCTTACTGTGAGACAGTCACAATCCAAAATCATCGATTCGCTCAATGGTTTGCTTTAAAACAGCAAAAACAGAGCTTGTTTATAAAACTTGAGCCTGTAGTTGGGTAATGTGATCAACCTCAGAAGCCGCATGCATCTTTTGTATTTAATGTGAAGTTAGTAAAAAGCAGCAAAATCAAAAGACAAACTGGAAAAAAATACTTGCAACACACACAACACAACAGGCTAACATCCTATAAGAAAGCTTTTCGCAGGAGGTACAAGACACACACGGACGCTCCTGTCTCTGCGCTTGTGAGTGCTGGGAAGCTGAGAACCACCCAAGTGCCCGTGAATGGAAAACTGGTTAACTGAGCTGTAGGCTGCCCACATAGTCAGACACACACTCAGCCATGAAGAAGAAGGAGGTAGATCAATGGGTGAAATGAGGCAAAATAATACAAAAGCGGATTAAGTGAAATAAGCAGCCTGTTGGGTAGTACACACTGTATAGTCTTATTCCTATGAAGTAATGAAGTGATAGAGAAATAATTACAAATACGTATTTATCAAGTTGAGAAACCTGAGGATATTCCCCAAGCTGTTTACAGAGGTGATCTCAGCCTGGTGGACACAGACTGGAGGCCTGAGGTCACGGAGGACTCCCTTTCTGCAGAGTATCTCTCTGAATTGTTTGTGGTGTGTTCTGCGATGATCACATGCTACATACTTCCCTCTCAAGATAACAAATACGTGTTTTACGTGCGGCAGTATTTCTCACCATGCATCAGCTTTATCTGAATTTGTTTCCTGAATCTACTTTGCACGCATCTACTGAGCCCACGGATAGAGAAAGGTCAGCCTCACGCTCGACTGGAAAACTTCTGTACCTAACAATACTGAAAGTTCTGAGGAGTTTATCAAAACTCCAACCAAAAGGAGAAAAGTGAGTAATACAGGACTAGTCTAGGGCAAAGCCCTGGTGGCGCAGTGGTTAAGAGCTCAGCTGCTAACTAAAAGGTCGACAGTTGGAACCCACCAGCCGCTCCTTGGAAACCCTATGGGGCAGGTCTACTCTGTCCTATAGGGTCGCTATGAGTTGGAATCGACTTGACAGCACACAACAACAGTCTAGGGCAGAGACTGATCAAGATCAGTCGGAAACAAAGTCAAGAGAAGATTAGCTTAAGACATGATCAGAGTGGATAGGGAATGAAAACAAGCCAAATATTTTTCATCGAAAAAGAAAAATTTCCTTTTAATGGAGTCATCAAAACAGTAGCCACTTGGTTTAAACGTGTTATTAAGTTTTGGTAGAGGTCTGAAGAGAAAAAACGTATTTGTAGCGACATTTTTAAAAAGAGACTTCTATATGACAAATCTCTCATCCAGGAGGCGCTCTATCATCTGATTACAATAAACCTTTCTAATGGAATTATCCTATATAGTAAACAACACCCTCCTTTAACAAACCATCTGGTGCACTTCTAGGGCAGTGAAAACAACGAGACAGGCCAAAGACTCTGTTCACTCCTGCCTCTACCCTGTCGCTCAAATATCCCATCTACCATGGCCACCTACACTACCCAAACCAACACGGGATGCAATCATCAGGCACAACCAGCTAAAAACTGACGGGAAGGAAAAGCCTGCTCCAGGGAGGAAGACAAAGCCATTTGGCGCATTTGGCACCTGAGTTTGTTTTAAATTCTGCTTCCTCTATATACTACAAATTTGTTCCCACGTGAAACAAATCTAAACTTTTTTGTTTTTTTTTTTAATTTTACAGTTAATTGAATACTACAAAGAGAAATAAACCTTAGGGATAGTATAATCCAACACCCTCATTTTACCAATGAGGCCCAGAAAGATGACAAAGATTTGCTCCAGGTCGAACAGGTATGCTGAGCTACTGAGATCTAGGTCTCCCCCCAGCAATGCTGTAGGTGGCTGGCTCTGGTGGTGCGGGACCTGGAGACGGAGGTGTTCAGAGCTGGTGTCATTCCTACAAAATGACGTGACTGTCCTATTGAGGCCTTCAACGTTTTACCTTACACACATTAATTATGAGCTCACTTTCCAAGTCTCATTCTCCAGGGAAGACTAGTTCTACACTTCACTACTTCACTACGGCTAAGTTTTACCACCATCCCCCCTACCATTACCACAAAAACCTGGCGCAGGCGCTGTCCTCTGGTTCTACAACAATCCCAACAAGTTAATGTTAGTATATTCACATCCCACAAGCAAAGAAACAGAGACTCATGTCAACGAAGGACCAGGATTCCTTCTCTACACACCAAACCAAAACCAAACCCATTGCCATAGAGTCAACTCCGACTCATAATGACCCTACAGGACAAGGCAGAACTGTCCTCATAGGGATTCCAAGGCTGTAATCTTTATGGAAGCAGACTTCCACATCCTTCTCCCATGAAGTGGCTGGTGGGTTCAAACTGCCGACCTTTCGGCTAGTAGTCAGGCACTTAGCCATCGGCGTCACCAGGGATTCCTGAAAACACTTAAAGTAATAACTGCTCTATTCTTCAAGGGGAGTTTTCAGACAAGGAGGATCAAACTCTCTGGGCAAGGGAAGGTACAATAAAATGCAGACAGACTGAAAAATCCCTACCAGCAGCCATGGAAAGCTTGTGATCAATGCCACAAAGCCAATGTACAATCCTCAGGGTCATAAGGCAAAGCTTTTAGAAGGTATCCCTCCGAGCATACCTGCTCATCAAGGGCAGCACTAGGGGGCTGCAGACTGCCAGCACAAACTGAGACCCACGCTCCCTCTCACGCAGGCCAAGTGCTGACAGACGGGGAGGCAGCTCCCCAGTGCATCTGGGGTTTGTTTTGGCTTTTATGCCATCCTCCAGAGGTAAAATTAAAAAAACACCCAAGGTTGCTGATTTTAACAGAAGATAAATTGTGGCTGCACATTTACAACAAATGACAGAAAAGATCCACCTGGAACATACCTTTAAAGCTGGCGTGCCTAAATAGTGTTTACATGATTAGTTAATAAATTCTGGAGCTTTGTTTTCCATAAATTTTATTGTGCATAGTTTTGTTAGAAAAAGAGAAGTCAGTGTTTTATTCTAATGAGTTCTGGCTCACTGGGCAAGGGTATGACATTTCTTGAGGAGACTTGTTCAAAGACAGTGACTCTTACTGCTCATTTGATGAATGACAGAAATTCAAAGGCAAATGTGACTCTAGCTTCAGCGAGGTTAACGCTCCATCACATACGGAAATGATCGCCATCACTCTCACCAAGGATCTTCTTGGCTCGAGAAAAGGCAGCTTAAATGGATTTATGTGTCCTCTTGCATTTCGGGGCCTCCTCCACTTCACGTTCCTTAGAACCTATTTCGTATTTCCGAAGTATCTATCTGTATTATTGGAATTATATTACTTAGGCATATCTTTCATCCATGTATGAGTGAATGGATGTTATTTTTCCCAAATAAATGAAAGGTTCCACAAGGTTAACAACATGTCTTCTATTTTCCTATATTCTCCATAACAACTAAAAGAGCAGGTGATTACTGAATGGACTTACTCATTAAGCAAAAAATAATGATGGATGAGACTTTGCTTTAAGGATTAGTGGAAAGAATGGGACTTTCTGAGCAGGTCAACTTCTAGGATATGGAAGAATTATTTCAATAAGGATCAGTCAGCCACATTTTATCCTTATGTAGAATGAATACTACTTTATTCAGCAATAAAGAGTCTTATGTTTTCCAAAGTTTTTCTTTTTTTTTTTTTTTTCAGTTAAACTTAAAAAAAAAAAAGTCTGCTGTGAAAGGTTTTTACATGTTTCATTATTTACATTTACAATTCCATTTGGTGCCTTCAAAGCAAACCAACCTAAGGCTGTGTGTGCGTAAGGGGACAGGGGAGTGTTTTCTATCACGTTTGCCATGGTAGTGAGTCAGGAGGAGTCTGCAGTGTAGAGTACGTCCTGATCAAACGCAGTACAACAGGAAGAGGAGAGTGTGCCATGCTCCAACATCAAGATGATAAAGAGGGCACAGAAGGAACAGACATGCGTGTATGCGTACATACATGGATACATACACGCATACATACATGCATGCATACATACAAAAAAGCTATTTTCTAGCATTTAAAAATATTTTCTTAAACTGGACCATAAGGGCAGAATAGTGTCCACAGGCTCAAACTGCACTGAAAATTTTTATTTTTCACAAAGTTGTATTACTCACTGAAGAGGACAAATTCTACTCCCAGTGACTACATGCCTATAAAATTAGATCTTCACTATAATGTAAAACAATTCTCTCTATTGATGAAGGGTATATGTCACAGTGATACATCTCTTCATCAAAAAAATATATATAACCAGAAACAACGATACAGAGGTAAAGCAATGTGTCTCAGGCCACTAGATTCCAGGAAGAGGTGCTTTACAAGAAACAATGAGATGCTGGGAATGGATAGTGGTGACGGCAGCACATGATGAACACAATGTCACTGAACTGTACACGGAAAAATGGCATGCTTTTTGTTATACACCTCTTACCATAAATTGAGATTTAAAATTTAAAAGGAAGGAATTAAATGCTAACCAAAATAACTGCAATTGTCCCGGAAAATATACAATCAGTATACAATAGAGCCCTGGTGGCGCAGTGGTTAAGAGCTCGGCTGCTAACTAAAAGGTTGGCAGTTTGAAGACACCAGCCACTCCTTGGAAACTCTATGGGGCAGCTCTACTCTGTCCTTTGGGGTCACTATGAGTCTGAATTGACTCAACAGCAAAGGGTTTTATACAATACAATATACAGTGGAGTATTGAGACAAAGATCACGGATGCTGTGATGAACTTAGGGGATGCTCAGAAGGGGATGTCAGAAGGTGCCTGAGGTGTTGGGATCTCTTCAGGACTGACCGTATGCAGCAACTTCATAAACGGCTAAGTACTGGGGATATTTAGCCTGAAGGGGAAGCCTTTCATCTGGGCCATCTCCAAGTATCTGGTTGAGTTCCAGGGGTCAGAACCAGAACAAAGATGTGCACACTACACAGAGGGAGCTTTGAACTTTTTTAAAAAACACAGTCTGTCAGAAATGAAATGAAATGTTCTGGGAGGTAATTACTTAGTGTCTTAATCTCTGTTACTGGAGATCCTCAGACATAGGCTAACCCACCAGTGAGGGGAAGACCCCGGCTGGCTTTGGTGAGTACAGAGAACAGAGAAGCAGCACTAGGATCACAAAAGAGGTACAGAAATTGGGGGGAGGGTGCTGAAGGTGCTGCAGGATACCACCAAGACCAGAAAAGGCACCAGAGAGAAGTCGGGTAAGGGCACAAACTTCACAGGTTTCATACTCGGATTAAAGTGGATCTTGTCACTGAATGAATGGCCCAGGGCAAAAAGTCAGCCCTGGGAATTTTGTGTGTGTTTCGTTTTTCAATTATAGCTGACTGTACACAAACGGTTTTTAATAATTCAGTTATCATTTCTAAAAATGTCAAAGTTCAAAAATGCTTAAATTCTTTCATCAAGAATTATTCTACTTAGAAATCACTTGAAGTGGAATAAGAAATTGTAATCCATAAAACATCTAACCTCATGATACAGTTTGGCTTAAGAAATTATTATTGGGTCTACCAGAACAAATGCCTTTCCCATACTTTGCAGAAACAGCCCAAGTTCTGGAAATCTCATAAGGCATATATGGGAGTCAACCTCATATATGCTATTAAATAAGTTAGTTCTTTCCCCTGAGGGTACCCATTCACATTTGCCCTTGACTAGGCTTTCTTAATGCAAATTCACTTCCATTTCTCAGGCTATGATATAATCAAGATTAAAAAAAAACTTCTTGTCTGTTTTGCCAACTCAATCTTTGTGAATGGATGAGACAGAGTGTAAACAAATGAGATAAAGTCTTCTATCTGAAGCCTACTTTGAAAGCTTACCGTGAGCCGAGCATCTTCTCTCTCTAAAATTTTCTGAGTCTGGTCATCAGGAAACTTGAGTACACTGGTTATAACCTTTGCCATGGTCTACAAGAAAAATGAGAGATGATCACCACGAGACAGTGAAGCAGGTGAAGCCTCAGCCCGTTCTGGCATGGTCTGCTGGTGGAATTCTTTAGTGCTCTCAATGGAAGCCACGACCAAAGAAGTATGATGTGAAGGTATTAGTCAAGGTAATAGCAGCCAACACCAGAATTTCAATTTGAAAGGACTCCTCACAATGTCTGGGTTGATATCATTTTTAAAAGATGCAATTACAATAGCACGAAGCTATCTGAAGTTCTAATGCACGAGGCCCTTTGTCTTATTAAGATGAAACTTTATGCTTCATTCATTTTATAAGGCCTTTTATTTGTAGAAATCTATCTAATAAGTGATGCGTTGCCAAAGTACATGCTCTGAATAATCAGAATTAGGTAGCCCCAGGTTCCTCTCAAGTAAGTCACATCATATATCTCATAAACACGGCTACTGCATGAACAGGAACATGCTCAGTAGGTATTCGCCAACATGCAGAACATCAGCCTGATAGAAATACAAATTACATTTTAAATAAACACAAGATGTTTTGTGTGGTAGAAAACATGATGAATCAAAACATTACACATGGTGGCTTGCAAAACAAGATCATACACTGTGCAGATCTAAATAAATATACCGTAAGTCAGACTGTCCCCATAAGTGCGTGGAAAAGTCTCCTCAAAGGCTGAAACTCCCTATTTTGTATCAAGATGAGATGTTTTGAGGAAGACAGAGAGGAAAGAAGATATCGCTTATGAAATAAGTAGGATAACAAGTTCAGTGCTTAAATACAAAATCGGGGGGCAGTGCTCTCCTGGGGGTTACTACATCTGATGGGAGGGTAGCCCAGAGGACTGACTCTACCATTCTTTGTTCATGGTTACACAGTTCTCTCTCTCTCTCTCTCTGTGTCTGTGTGCGTGTGTCTGTGTGCGTGTGTGTGTGTGTGTGTGTGTGTGTGTGTGTGTGTAGGTGTGTAGGTGGGCAGGGCAGCACCTGGGGACTTGGGGTAGGTCATCAAGAAAAAGATGACATAATGGAGTCAACCACAATTTTTGGAAACTCAACATCATTAGAAAAAATATATATAATTATTTCCGGGAAGAAAAAGAACTAATGTTTTAAAAATTCCTATTATGTGCTAAGCCTACGCAAGGTACTTTACATATTTCTAGTACTTATTTCAACTAATGGATCAACGAATGTTGCTCCTCAACCACACGCTCCACACACGGCAGGAGTTTAGTTTCAACCCTCTTCTTCCTTTCATCTCTGCCCCTGCCATTTTCATGATCAGAAAAACACCATTGAAAACAACTTAGTTCCTGGAAAATTCCAAAGGTATTTTACAGGAACCCTCATCCATTAAATTTTATTGTCCAGATAGGAGAGAATCTTGTGTTAAACTGAAGTCTAGATGCCACACATACATGTGGCATGAAATGGCACAACACATCTGATCTTGTAAACTATTTCAGTATTTATTTTTTTAATTAACCCTGAACCAATTTTAAATAGTTTCTAGTAAACTATCTATAAAGATTATTTTTAGGAAGTACCAAAAATCTAAAATCCAGGGGTTTGCAATTATAAGGAACATTTCTCTAATCTCAATAGCTTACGAAGTTCAATGTATCCAAAAGTCCATTTCTGTTGACTATGAAACCACATATACATGCATGCACAAGCATGTCTGGGGGAAAAAAAAAAGAACTGTAGATAGTGGTCTCTTCACACTTCTAGACAACGTTAAATGGTAAAACCATCTCTAAATTCATCAGCCATCCAGAATTTGCAGCTGATTACCCAGTAAAGACTTAAAGCTCTTCCCTGGCTTGTCCGAAAACACTTTTAATGGAGAAACCCAGGCTCTGTCTACTCTATGAACAATATCCTCAGGCCCTGGGGAGTACCGAATGTTCAAATGAGCCACCTGGCTTGGAAGTAACCTTTCCTACTAGGTTTTCCTTAAGGAGAGGGCTCTTCAATAAAGCTTAGGATGGGAAACACTTTTTACTGAAAAGGAGAACAGGCTGAGTGTCAGTAATGATAACAGTATGGAGGATCAAAACCTATGAGAAAGAAAGTACAGGGACTGAAAAAAGGCAGGGAACTCACTCAACACCACACTGTAAGAATGTGTGTCCTATATGTAGTCTTCTTAAAAAAAGTCATCTGCCTCATAAGTAAGGACACCGTGTGCAAAAGCAGACAAACACACACAGGTGGAATGACACACAGATCCTGCCAGACAAGAAACAACTGCAGATGGTGATCAAATCACAAAGACCACAACATACTCTGGCTCACCCTAACACAACCTGGTCTCCATTTCAAATTCTTTGTTCATGTGTTGGAAGTGGGCAAAACAAAAGCAAAAGGTACGTCTGAAAACAGCTCTGATCTTGTCAACTCCTGCTCAAAAATTGCGAGGGCCATAGTTAAAACTCTGAAAGCATTTGGGGTCCTCCACATTCTGAGTAGCCCTACATGGCGTCACTTCCACCTCACAGGCCCAGTGTATATTTGAACCATACTACTTGTAATTCCAAAAACCCGCACTCAATTTTCTGCCTTAAACCAAACCTTCTGCCTGGGCTACCCCTCCTATCTGAGCTCATCTATCAAAATCTATTCCCTCCTTTAAAGCCCGGTGCACACACACACCATCTTCTCTATGATGTGCTCCCTGACCCTCCCATAAGTAGATAAGAGGACTCTGTATCTCTTTTGCAGCCCCCTAATTCTGCAACACATGGTTAGCTGAGAACAGCGCTTACTATATGGTAAACTCCTGGATGTTAGGGGTGGTGCTGAGTTTCATCTTTCTAGCAATCATGGCGATCAACAAAGGGCCACATGTAGTTAAGTGCTGAATAAATGTGCAATAAATTAAGCTGAACACTGACACCGATTTTCAATATTTGCCTGTAAAATGCAGTGGCAGAATGACAGACTACTCTTCACTTCCAGCAAACAGAAGAGCTCAGCAAATGTGGAAGACTAAGACCAGAGAGGGAGCATTCCTCCTCAACTTGGGTTCTCAGCGAGGTATCAGGTGGGGCTGCCTGTGCCCTGGGGCACAAAGCTGCACCCTAAAATTGACCTTAGGGCTCAGAAAGCACAAGCTTAGACCTGGCTGAACTGCCACCACCCCCGAACGTGTCTTACAGTTTTGCTGGGTCTTTCTTCAAGGTACTCAAACCCTGTACAGATCTCATCCCACACAAGTTCACAACCTCCAGAAGAAACAGGTTGAGGCCGGTTCATTTCACAGATCAAAAAAAAAAGGTGAACTAGTTTATTAAGCAATAGCACTGGGAGCGCAGCTTTAGATTCAATAATGAGCCAAGGTAGCCAGCGTTCTGAGAGGCTTTTTCTTTTCTAAAGATACGACTTTCTCCCCACTGCAAAAACAAGGTAACTTTAAACCATCTACCCCATCTCAAATCTATGCTGCTGTCCAATAGGACAGAATAAGAGAATACTAACTTTTGTTGTAAAAAGATAAGGAAGAAATTAGTTTCAGATATCTTTTGAATTAAAAAAAAAAAAAGATCTTTAAGAAGGAAGAAAAAGACACTGAATTACTGTGAATCCCGCCCTGTGACCCATGTTCACAGTCATACTAGCTATTACTTTAATCTGTAAACTAACTGACGCAATGGAATATGATTTCTACAGACGTCAGGGATTCATATCATTTCTAGCCCTGTAACTCTGGGTATTTAGCTGAATCCCCAACCTATAAGTCCATCATCGCTCTTCGAAGATATTTTCTCAGGCCTTTCAAGAATAGAAAGTTCTTTATCCCATTCACAGCCAAGGTAAGATACCATGAAGGTAAGAAGTTGAAAACTTGTCAAAAACAGAAATTGCTTTAAATGAAAAATTTTGCTTGAGGAATGACTCAAGAATTTCCCTAAATGCACTCAATTCAATTCAAAATATTCGATTCAATTCAATTCCCATATACCCAGTACGTATACGGCTGTTTTAAAAACACTGCAAGGAATACAAACGAGGGTCAGACAATCTCCTACACTCAGACCTCATGATAAATGTTAACATTCTAGAAAACCAATTAGCCAAGTAAAATTACTTACACAGTGTGCTAATTTAAAAATGATCAATATTCCCTGTGTAAAGGGATGATTTTTTTTGTTTACAGTGATTAATGTAATGTATTTCTAGATCTTCCTAAGTGGCCATTCTTAATTATGACCATTTCCAATCCTCTCCACCTGATCCTACAGCCTTCTTGTAAAGGAACTCTCTTCTCCTAACTTTCAGATCTGAAGTCAAAAAACAAAAGTAACCACATGCTTCCCAAACTATTCTTAAGTTAATGAAATTTAAAATTTTAGCATTTAGCAACATCCAACAGCATTTTTTAAATTAATATTTTATAAATGCAACAAATATAAGTAAGATCTGCCAATTCACATTTGTGGACAGAGAGCAGTAACATAATTACCTACTGCCCACCATGAACATGTATGGTGGTTAATAATAACCATATGGTATCAACACGTATATTACAGTGGGACATATTCCCTATCAGATTAGGCCACATGCCAAATCACCCGACATGATTTTATACCTTAGTCTCACGACCCATCATATACTCAAAAAGCACTTTTCGCAAATACTCAAATTCGGTAGGCTCTCCAAAGAGGGAGACATCTGTATGATACAAATTGCCACCTGTCAAATAAAAAACAGATCAAATTGTAAAGACACAACCAGACAAACTACTGATTACTTAGAAAACAGACAAACTAATAAAAGCAATCAATGAAACAGAGGCTTTCCTCTATAGTGACTTCACATTGAATTATACTCTATTATCAGATTACATCACATTGTAATATACCACACTATAGACACACATACAACACACGAAATATTCTAATTGGTATTTTTTTCTTAGAAAACAAGAATTATTATAACAATTTTATTTCTCAGATTTTTCACCTTCTTCTTTTCTTCTCTCTTTTCTTTTCGGTCCAACCGTTTTAAAAGGCTTTTGGTGGTTCAGTGGCAGAAATCTCGCCTTCCACGAGGAAGACCAGGGTTCGATTCCCAGCCAATGCACGTCATACACAGCCACCAACGGTCTGTCATTGGTGGCTTGCGTGTTGCTATGATGCTGAACAGGTTTCAGGAGAACATTAGACTAAGATGAACTAGGAAGAAAGGCCTGGCAATACGCTTCTGAAAATCAGCCACTGAAAAACCTATGGATCACAATGGTTCGGTCTGCAAATGACCATGGGGATAGCCCAGGACATGGTGATGTTTTGTTCCTCTGTACGCAGGGACACCATGACTTGGGGGCTGACTCAATGGCAACTAACAACAGGGCACCAGGGGATACAAAGATTCTGTAAAATTGGCATTTCTCTCCTATGTGTTATGTGATTGGCTTCGGATATTCCACAACAGCTAAAATTACAAATCTTCTCTATTTTATTAAGGGTTTAGCATCTTAGAATAGTATTCTATAGTTTTTCTAGTGTTCCAAATCTAAAAGCACTTGGTTTAAATCAGGTTTTCAAAACTGTTTGGAAACACAGGATAGACAAAATAAACTTAAAGTACATAAAATATGAATGCCATTATAGTGGTTTTAAAATATTTTGATTCAACATATTATAAAAATTGTCCCAAAAGGTCTAGTTCCTCTGTAATTCAAGCTCTATCTCAATCTAAAAGTAAAGAATAAATATAGTTCAGATATGTGGAGTCATACTTTGTCAAACTTTAACCTAAATAAATTCATAACGATGCATTATGTAAAGTCTACCCTTGCATCCACCCCCAGCAGGACGGCATACCAGGGATTCTGCAAAGGCCTCTTGAGGCCATGAAGCATCTAGATGCTGCATAAAAACCTCGTAAGGTCAGAGGGAATCCCTCAAGGGGCAGGAAGCAGAGAAAACCGGAGCCACAGAAGTAGTGCAAAGGCAGATGGGAACGTGGGAGTGCTCAAGAGGTAAAGAGCCCACACTGAGAGCTTTTGTTCAGAACCCAAGAACTGGGCGTTCTCCTGCAAAGTGGGGGAGCTGAAACACAGGCTCTGATTGAAAGCAGGGAATCTGTCGCCTGAGAGAGAACTTGGGAAACCTGTCTCTGTCTCTGCTCCATGTGAAAAAAGAAGGCCACCCTGAGAATGTGTGACCACAGACTGGCTCTTAGGGGCCAGGGTTCAAAGTTACAATATTTTTTCAAACAAAAATTTCTAAAACTAAGGAATACGTTAGATTATTGAAAGCTGGCTGTACCTCTGCAATTGAATAGAAGCAAACACAAAGCCTTTCTGACAAAACCTCCATCTAGGACCCTCCAGGTTACCTACTACAGCTTATATGTAGATGAATGAGCTCACACTAAAAATTACCACACAACAGGGAATGATTCACCATGAACAAGAATCAGCATAAACAATAAACAGATTTATGCCCCTAAAAGATTCTGATATTGGACTTATCGCACACAAAATATAAATGAAGTTTGAAATGTCTAAAGAATAAATGACAGTAGAACTATCTCTATTTGTAGATGACGTGATCTTGTACAAAGAAAATCATAAGAAACCACTAGAAAACTACTAGAACTGATAAATGAGTGCAGCAAGATTACAGGACATAAGATCAATACACAAAATTCAACTGCAATAAGCAATCTCATAATGAAATTAAGAAAAAAATTCAATTTACAATAGCCACAAAAAGAATACTCAGGAATAAGTTGAACAAAATAAATGCAAAACTATAAGAAATGCAAACTGAAAACTACGAAACACTGTTGAAAGAAATTGAGGATCTAAACAAATCGAAAGACATCCCGCATTCATAGATAGGAAGACTTAATACTGTTAAGATGGAAGAATTAATACTCTTAATATCGTTAAGACTTAATATTGAATTGAATCTACAGACTCAGCACAATCTCTATCAAAATCCCACCTGGTTTCTTTCCAGAAATTGACAAGATGATCCTAAAATTCATAATGGAAATTCAAGGGACCCAGAATAGCCAAGACATTCTTGAAAAAGAAGAACAAAGTTGGAGTAGTCACACTTGCTGATTTCAAAACTTACTACAAAGCCACAGTAATCAAGACAGTGTGGTACTAGCATAAGGATAGACATACAGATCAATCGAAAATAACTGAAAGTCCAAAAATAAACTTATACAATTATAGACTGATTTTCAACAACAATGCCAAGACAATTCGATACAGAAAAAATAGTCTTTTCAACAAATGGTGTTGGGACACCTGGATATTCACACACTCCACACTATACATAAAAATTAACTCAAAACGGATCGAAGACCTAAATGGAAAAGCTCAAACTATAAAACTCTTTGAAGAAAACATAGGTGTAAATCTTCATTACCTTGGGTTAGGCAATGGTTTCTTAGATATGACATCAACAGCACAAACAACAAATAAAAAAAACTGGACTTCATAAAAGTTAAAAGCTTTTGTGCTTCAAAGGACACAATCCAGAAAGAAAATACACAGGATGGGAGAAAACATTTGCAAACCACATACAGTCGATTCTCTTTGTTCATGGTACTTATGTTCAAAGCCGTGCTTGACACAAGCTATGGTATTTTCAATTGCCTCATATGCACACGAAAGCTAGGCAGTGAATAAGGAAGATGAAGAATTGATGCCTTTGAACTTTGGTGTTGGCAGAGATTACTGAATATACCATGGACTGCCAGAAGAATGAACAAGTCTACCTTGGAAGAAGCACAGCCAGAATGCTCCTTAGAAGCCAGAAGGGCAAGACTTCGTCTCACATACTTTGGACATGTTATCAGGAGGGACCAGTCCCTACTGGAGAAGGACATCCTGCTTTGTAAAGTAGAGGGTCAGAGAAAAAGAGGAAGACCCTCGATGGGATGGACTAACACAGTGGCTGCAACAATGGGCTCAAACACAGAAACAACTGTGAGGATGATGCAGGACCAGGCAGTGTTTCCTTTTGTTGTATAGAGGGTCGCTATGAGTCGGAACTGATTTGATGGCACCTAACAACAGCAATGTTCTATAAAGTTGCCACGAACACTGCACTAGTGAATACTGAACTCTAGGAGAAATCCACGGTTAGGTTCCACTAATCATCCCATAACTTTGTTTTATGTGTGTTTTGGTTTAAAGGCACCTTATTCAATATACATTATTGTTTTATTAACAGTGTACTCCCAGCCAGCAGCACTGTAACTCATGCCTGAGTGAAGCTTATCTAACACACGAATGTTCTTCGTAAGGCACATCACAGCCTTCCTGTGCTTCCGGACACTATACAGCACTTCAGCACTACACTTGAGGGTCATTTTAAACCATAAAGCCACCAAAAAAAAGCACAAAAAAGTGACAAATGTGGAACTAAACAGACCGTGAAAAGGACACCTGTTTACAATATGAAAACTGAGGCAAGCAGGCAGGGTGGTGTCACCGTGTTCAACTTCAGCTGGGGACGTGCGTGTCAAGTGACTCCAATTTTCTGCCACTCTGCACGTTGATGTGGAAGCATAATCAAAAACAAAATCTCCCACCAACCCAGACCCTCCACAAAAGTAGAAGAGGACAAAAACAGTTTTATTACTGAATAAGCATTAAATCAGACAATGTACATCACAGGCGATCCGCTGAAGAGACTGTAAACACAGAAAGGAATTTTATCCTTTTATATAGCCAAGCAGATGCAACCCATTTCATATATGCTCTTAAGATAAACGGTGACTAGCCCTAAAGTAGGACTTGGCAGCACCATTTGTAACACATGTTGTTGTCTGCTGCCATCAAGTCAGCCCCTGACTCATGGTGACCCCATGGACAATGGGACTGGACCACTGTGATCCACATAGGGTTTTCACTGGCTGATTTTCGGAAGTAGATAGTTTTTTTCCTAGTCTGTCTTAGTCTGGAAGCTCTGCTGAAACCTGTTAGCATCACAGCAACACGCAAGCCTCCACGGAGAGCCAGGTGGTGGCTGTGCATGAGGTACACTGGCCGGGACAAGACCCTGGGTCTTCCACATGGACGGCAAGAATTCTACCACTGAACCACCTCAATTCACCTGATAACTGATATAGCTACCTGTATTTGCTGATTGCATGTATCCAAAGAAAAAGATCAACTTCTCCTGTCTTTATGACCAGAGGTAAGTTTGCCACTCAAGTTAGGCGCTTATCCTCCCAGGAACCCGGGAGGTAGGAGTGCTATCTTCCTTGACTGATTACATTTCAGAAAGACGGCTTCCAGGTCCTGGTGGACACATTCCTGGGTTGTAAAACTGGCAAGAGGCAATTCAGCCTTTAAAAAGATTTACATACATTTCAGAGAGGCAGGGAAAGGACGTACAAGTTTTCTAAAGTAAATGCTCTAAGAAAAGGGAGGGGAGAAAACTCTTCCTCTTTTTTCAGCAGGAAGAATTAAGTCTCTCTCTCACTCTTTTTCCTTTCTTCTAATCTGTACTTGCCCTTACAGCACGTCCACAAATAACCACAAATGCACTGAGAGTACCAATTTTGGGGTCACAAATAAATCTGAGTGAGCAGGTCGAGTCGTAAGTATGGAACTGTCAATAATGAAGATCAACTGTATCTCAAGAGACTTGTACATATAAAGAACTCTTAAAACTCAATAACAAAAAGACAAATAACCCAATTACAAATGGGTCAAGGACCTGAATAGACATTTCTCCAAAGGAGATTGGATAAACCTTGAAAACATTACACTGGGCAAAGTCAGTCAGTCATAAAAGGACAAATACTGTATGCACGATCTTGATTATGCGAAATAGGCAAACGTACCAGGAGTGGGAGGTTATCAGAAGTGAGAGAAAGGGGGTAAGGGGGAGTTTTTGCTTAGGGGGCACTGAGTGTATGTTCACGGTGCTGGAATAATTTGGAAAAGGACAGCGATAATGGTTGCACAACATCAAGAACGTAATCAACGTCCCTGAATTACACACGTAGAAATCGCTGAATTGGCGAATATTCTGTCAAGTGTATTTTCACCACAACTAAAAAAAATAAAACAAAGAGCGGCACAAGAAGCCTCAAAGACACTGGCCATGTTCTAGATGGGGGTTCTTTGGTGTTTACTAGTCTTCCTACTTCAGATTTACATTACATATATTTCCAATATTTCATTTTTTAGAAGTTGGTACTTTCAGAACACCCAACTCACTCAAACCACACTTTGCAGTATAGAGTTCTAAAAAGCCTAAATGATACATATGTGTGTGTATGCCTACATGTATTATCATTATTTCCTCTTCAAAAAATATCAGTCTGTATGTATGTTTTATTGCCCTAGGTCTACACAAACTCCAAGAGTTTATGATGTTTTTCACTTTTCAGAAAATAACTTATGTACTTATTTTATAACCCATGTACCCAGAAAAGCAATTAATACTGTTTTCCAATGCAAGCATCTCTCCTTGTCTTCTCTCAAATAAAAAAAATAAAATAAAAACCGTTGCCATCAAGTTGATTCCGACTTATATGAAATAACTTTTTCCACTTCTTTTGGTTCTTACTTAGGGTTTTAAGCAATTAGAGTGGAAATTAGTTATTGTTCAAATAAAGATGCTTGCCAAATTGTCTACCCAGTGCCTCTTCGTAGGAGTCTTTCCAAATAACTTCATGTGGGTATTATTCAGCATTTTTAATACCAACTTCATCTGCGCCCAATTCTAAAATTTGTAACTGCAAAATCCACTTAATTACATTTAACACAACCTTAATCAACTAAGTCTGTTACAGATAATTATAAAGTTAAAGCAGGCTTACTCATCAAGTTTCTTCAAAAAATGCACAAGAATGCCTTTTAGAAATCCATTTATTTAATTTGAAAATAAAAATAAAAAGCAATTTTTACATTTGCAATTACATCTAAGAACAAATGTAACAAAAGAGGTACAAGATGACTACTCACTGACAGAAATTAAAGAAGAACTAAGTAAATGCTGAAGATGTGTCACGATTATAGACTGGAGACTTGATACTATATAGATGCCAATTCGCTGCAATTTTTCTATAAATTCAATGCAATCCTACTCAAAATCCTCCCAGGTGTGTGCATGCACGTGTGTGTAACCTAACAAGCTGATCTTAAAATGTGTGTGGACTTTCAAAGAGCTAAGAAAAGCCAAACATTCTTGAAGGAAACCAAAGTAGGAGGCTTTGCCCCATCAGACATAAAGGCTTCTCATGAAGTCATAATAAGTCTAAGACAGTGTGATGGTTAACTGTATGTGTCAAGCTGGCTAGGTTACGGTTCCCAGTGATTTGGCCAAGCTCTAGTGTAGTTACTGTTCCATAAGGTAATCTAACGAATTAATCAGTCAGTTGAAAAAGGAGTTTCCTTAGAGTGTGCTCTGCCTCAAGACTATAAATAGATATTTTGGCAGAACTCGCTCTCTCTCTTCACTGTGAACTCTTTTTGTCACCAGACCTATGGATCTTAGGATGCAGGGCTGCAGAAATCTCCAGCCTGCCACCATACCTACAGATTTTGGACTTGCCCCCTCAATCACTTGATCCAATCCCTTGAAGTAAATCTCTCTCTCTCTCTTTCTCTGTGTGTATGCACACACACACACACATCCCACTGGTTCTGTTTCTCTAGAGAAGCCTAAGACAAGACAGTGAGGTATTAGAGTAGGCACAGACAAACTGATCAATAGAACAGACTAGAGGTTCCAGAAACAGACCCTCAAAAATATGGACACTTGATACATGATGGAGACAGTACTGAAGATCAGAGGAGAAAGCACGGGCTTTTCAATAAAATGTACTTAGGCAACTGGCTATCTTAATAGTAAAAAATGAAACTGAACCCCTATGTTATACCAAACACAGATATCAATTCTAGGTGAATACAAGATTGAATTGTGAAAAGTATATTTAAAAATTTTAAGGAAATTCAGGAGAATATTTCTATGGTCCTGAGGATAGAGGAGAATTTCATTAAAAAGACAAAAAAATGTACAAAGCACAAAGGAAAATAATGATTAATATGACTGTTAAAATTAAGAAGTTCTGTTCCTCAAAATTCACTCTAAATCAGGGTCTTGAATACCTGGAGAAAAGACAGACTTTTAAATAAGTGGTATTGGAAGAACTGCTGGAGAACCACAGGAAAAAACAAAGTCAGACCCACCCTCATTTTGTGCACCAGGAGAAATGCCAAATGCATCAGATATTCAAATGTAAAAATATTAAACCATAAGTACTAGAAGAAAACAGGGTGAATTCCTCCATAACCCAGGAATGTAAAAAAACCTTTCCAAACTGTAACTCCAACTCCAAAAGCAATCAGAGAAAAGACTGATATAACTGACTATACAAAAGCCAAAATTAAAAAACAAAGTTAAAAAAGACACAGACAAAATTAAAAAGGTGATAGAAACTGAATCTAAAATAAAACATCTTTCCACAAAAAAAAAAAAAAAAAAAAAGTCTAGATTCCAATGGCTTCACTGGTAAGTTCTACGAAATCTGAAATGAAGAACAAAAAGAGACAGAACACTACCATAGCTCATTTTATGAGACCGGTATAACCACGACAAAGTGGGAAGACAGGGAGCAAACTAGGAACAATTTTTACAATTTTTATTGTGAAGGGTTACTATCGCTAACATATAAAAAGCTTCTAAAAATTTTGCCCATAACAAAAGACATGCAGATTAATTCTATGCTGAGATACGATTTCTCACCTATTAGGCTGGTAAAAATCCAAGGATGACAAAATACTGTCAGCAAAGCTGTAGGGAAGTAGGCATTCTCAAACATTACCAATTAGGAATGCAAAATGGTACATGGCTGAGGAGAATCTTCCATTACCCAGCAAAACTACCTAATATATTTACCATTGATCCAGCAATCCCATCTCAAAGAAGTATCCTAAAGATACATTGTTAAAAAACACAAAACGACTGTGCACAAAGCTATTCACCACAGCACTACCTGTGACCATCAATAAGGGGCTGGCCGAACAAACCATCATATCCATGTGCTGAAACACCAGACGGTAGCAGAAGGCAATGAGGAAAATCTCTATATTCTGCTACAGCATGATCTCCAAAATACACAGTAAGTGGAGGAGAAAAAAAGATGTGTAACCTTTACCTAAAAAGAGAAGATATAAGCATATAACATATTTACTTGGAAGGCTACACCCAAAACTAGAAAAATTGGTTATACATAACAGAGGGAACAGAATGGAGGGAAAATGATGGAAATTAGATCTCTCAGAAAAACAACTTGCTTTACAGTTCTGACTTTAGAGCCATGTAAATTATTATAAAACAAAACTAAGTCCAAACAGGAAAAAGCAACTTATAAAAACTGAAAGTGAGATAAACATTTAATGGTATATCCAACTGCCAACTAAACTACAAAGAGAAGTATTAATTCAAATTACTTTTAAACATAGTAAACACATCCCTAATGAACACATATCCTAAAAGACAAAAGAATTAAAAGAAATCATACTTTTTAAAGTTATTTGTTAATAATCATATAAACAAATGTATCTACATATACATACATATGCAAGTTTCAGAAAAATAGCATATATGATAATATGTGTGTATACATAAATACATACACATACACACACATACATGGCATACATATATAATTACAAATAAGTCATTATGTCAATATTGCTAGGAACTAAGATTTTTAGCTTAAGAGCAAAGAGACATAAATATAAAATTAAAGTTGAAACATGGGTAGGAACTCGTTATGCATTTTCTTGGAAACATCTTGTGATACCAGAAGGCAGGAAGTATCCAGGATCACGTTAAAGAGACAGAGGAGCCAATCTAAAAGGGATCCAATGTGTCAAAGAGGAACAATTTGACCATCAACAAGGAAATTCCAGCAATGGAGGGAAGCAAAAGAAATATGTTAAAACCCTAAGACCAGACTAATTGCAAACATATGAAAACAAAACAAAAAACCCCAACATTTCTCACTGGTCTTCTCTGGGGGATGCCAGGATATTTCAGATACAATTCATTATTCTGAAAACCGGTAAGTAAAGACACAGATCAAGCATTTAACCTGTTTTTCCTGTAGGAGCTGTACCTCCAGGTAACCAAATAGGTAACATGGGAACGTTTCTGTTTATAGAAGAATTCTGGCTAATACATGCACAAGAAGTGACAGAATTTGACCATCACCACTGCAGAATTCCTAACGAAATAATATACCCAGTCCAAGAGTCACCAAGACTAACAACACCTGGACTGAGTGACAGAATTATGACAACATTATGTGTCTTTTGATGGAGGCAACAGGAAGTACACGGCACCCTTTATGAAGTACTCTTGTCAATAACTCAAACCTAACTCTGATCAGGCCCCTAGTTCTAACTACTGGTTTACAGGAAAAACACAGGATAGAGGAACAAGTTAAAAGACACCACGGAGATGGAATCCACAGAAAAATGCAGAGTGTGGTAAAATCTATAGGACAAGCAACTTGGTTTCCTCAACAAATATATGACAAGAAAAAAGACAGAGAAGGAGGAAACTAGAGCTTAAAAGAGACTTAAGTGGTTTCTCAATCAAATGTAATGTGCAGACACTGTTCGGCTTCTACTTCAAACAAACCAACTGTTAAACCACCACCATCAGAAAACATTTACAAGACTACTGTAAGTCTGAATAAAGACTGGACATTTGATATTAAGGAATTATTATTATTATTATTATTTTTAGGTATAGTGGTGCTGTGGTTATTTTCAGAGTCCTTCTCAGAGGTATATACTGAAACATTTACATATGAAATAAGATTAGAAACCTAGCATTTACTTTAAACTCATCTGATGGACCAAGGATAGAAAAGGTTGTAGAACAGATGAAGCAAGACTAGATATGCCTTAATAACTGCTGAAGTTGGCTAGACAGTGGATAAGAATTATCTCAGGTGAAGGGAAGGACAACACACAATACAGGGGAAGCCAGCACAACTGGACAAAACCAAAAGCTAAGAAGTTTTCTGAATACAACCAAATACTTCGAGGGACAGAGTAGCAGGGGTGGGGGTCCGGGGACCATGGTTTCAGGGGACATCTAAGTCAATTTGCATAACAAAGTTTATTAAGAAAATGTTCTGCATCCCATTTTGGTGAGTGGCATCTGGGGTCTTAAAAGCCAGCGAAGCAGCCATCTATTGGTTGGGACCACCTGGAGCAAAAGAGAATGAAGAACACCAAAGACACAAGGAAAGTATTAGCCCAAGAGATAGAAAGGGCCACATAAACCAGAGACTGCATCAGCCTAAGACCAGAAGAGCTAGATGGTGTCTGGCTACCACCAATGACCGCCCTGACAGGGAACACAACAGAGTGTCCCTGATGGAGCAGGAGAAAAGAAGGGTGCAGAACTCAAACTCTAGGAAAAAGACCAGACTTAATGGTCTGACTAAGACTGGAGGGACCCCAGAAGACATGGCCCCCAGACTCTCCATTAGCCCAGAACTGAAACTATTCCTGAAGCCAACCCTTCAGACAAAGATTAGACTGGACTACACGATATAGAATGATACTCGTGAAGAGAGTGCTTCTTAGCTCAAGTAGATACATGAGACTAAACAGGCAGCTCCTGGCCGGTGGTGAGATGAGAAGGCAAAAAGGGACAGGAGCTGGTTGAATGGATACGGGAAATCAGGGGTGGAAAGGAGGAGTGTGCTGTCACATTACAGGGAGAGCAACTAGGATCACATAACAACGTGTGTTTAAATTTTTATATGAGAGACTAACCTGAATTGTAAACTTTCACTTAAAGCACAATAAAAAAATAAAGATAATAATTGTTGAAGTTGGGTGATTTGTACACATGAATTCATTATGCTGTTCTCGCTATTTTTCTACAAATTCAAAAACTGTATGAAATGAGTTTGAAAGGAAGACATCATTAACAGAGTAGAAAGACACTAACTAGTAGAAGATCTTTGTATCACACATAACTGACATGGATTAATACCCAGAATTTAAGAACTCACACTCATCAATAAGAAAATGACAGATAACCTAATCTACTAAGAGGTGAAAAGTATGGATAGGCTCTTCACAAAAGAAGAAAACCATACTGAAGACGAATGAATGAACAAGCAAATAAAAAAGATGATCTGATTACTAATAAGAAAAATACCATCAAAATCACAATGCCAATGAGCTATCACTACACACCATTTAGATCAGCAAAACATTAAAAGACCTTAGTATATCCAGCACTAGGAAGGAGCCAAAGTGATGAGAACGCTCGCCCACTGCTGGTCGGAGTGGAGTACAAAAACAATACGGAAAACAGCCTGGCTTGACTGAGTAAAGAATATGTACAGAATATATACTCTGTGAAGCACAGTTCCACTCTTAGCTGTATGCTCTGGAGAAAATCTTTCACATGTGTACCAGGAGACGTGTAACAGTGCACAAAATTTGTACACAATACAATGGAAACAAGTGAACCACAGCTACATACAACATGATGAATTCCACAAACCTTGTATTAAGCAAAAAAAGCAAACATAGTACAAGAATACTATGATTGTACCACATACAGTCCAAAAACAAGCAAAATCTAAACAAAATGTTGTTTGGAAATAGATGCCCAGGTGGTAAATGGCAAAGAAGTACAAGAGAACGACCAACATAAAGTCAGAAAAACCCCACAAAGACCCAGAAAGCCAGTGCGATGGGAGGGAAGAAGGTGTTATTGGGGGGGTGTAGAGAGGGGCTTCTGAAGCATGGGAAGCGCCGTTTCTTACCCCGTGTGGCTGGTGCTCAGGGGCTCATGTTCTGTGCTCTTTGAAAGGGTAGCACAGGGGAGGGGTTAGTGTGCCACATGAAACCCAACTGCTTGGGTGCGGAGAGGGTTAAACGAGCTGACATACAACAAACATTTAGAACAGTGCCTGGCACTTCGTATTGTATGTGTGCTGGCTAGTAAGTACACTGTACACATGTGTTCATTTTACTATTTGAAACTGAGGGGGAAAAAGGAAAGTATGCAGGAAATCCTGAAGCAGAAACTAACAGCAAGGATCCCCTACTCCCCATGTGCTGTCAGCACTGGGTCAGCATGGTCACAGGCTGAGAATCACACACAGCTGACTTAGTGTGAGGAGGGATCTCTGCAGCAAGTCTTCTCTACAGTGAGGCACAGGAAACTTCCGCTGGTTTTCTCTTCTTTTTGAAAGACAGGCTTGGAAAGCAACCAAGGCAAGCCCTTTTTAATTTAATTAGGATTTCTACAGTATTTTATGTTATTTCCTAATAAGGAAAAGCTTTTAAAAACACAAAAGAAGGCTACAAGGCTTTGATGGATGCCCTCATGCCTCCCAAGAGAAGCAGGAAGCGTTACAAAACACTTAGAAAAATAAAACCATTCTTAATGCACTGAGGCAGTGAAACTCAGCCCATCCTTAAAACCCTCTGTAACTGGCATATACTATTTAAATCAGGAGAAAAATATTTCCAATTCATATCTCCCCACCTTGAATACAAGAATTCTATGAAATTACTTTCTTCTTAAATCCTGATTTAAAATTAGTAACTGTACAGATTAACTAGTAAAAAATGTCTGCCTTGTGAGAGAGGGTTAGGAGCTGGTTGAATGGACCTGGGGAATCAGGGATGGAAAGGAGAAGTGTGCTGTCACAGTATGGGGAGAGCAATTAGGGTCACATAACAATGTATGTATACATTTTTGTATGGGAGACTAACTTGAAATGTAAACTTCACTTAAACTACAATAAAAAAAAATTAAAAAACTAAAGAAAAAAAAAGTCTGCCTTGAGTATTATGCTCTTCTAAGAACTAACTATATGGGATCAAACTGACAACGCAGTTTGAAAGATCAGACAGGAACCTTAGAGGGCAGTGAGTTTACGTTAACGGGAGAGGAACAACTTGGAAAGGAGGGTGAGCATGGTTTCATAGCTTGAAGAATGTAATCCACATCACTAACTGTACCTGTAGAAATTGCTGAATTGGTGTATATTCTGCTGTGTATATTCTCAACAGCAACAACAAAAAATAAAATAAATTATATTAAAAAAATTAAAATTACTAACTACAGCATTATTGTAGTAATAAAAATTAGGAAACATCTAAAACCTCAATCTGTGTGGGTGTGTGACAGTGCACGCCTGAGAGTCAATCAATATGTCTGTATACACACAGAGGGGTCTGGAAAACACACGTAAACTGTCAACTGGGTCCATCTGGAGAGCGGAGGATAAAGCGGGAAGGCACAGTTTTCACCTACATGCAGCTACATCAGTTTGATTTTTTTCTTTTACCACAAATGTATATTATTTTTTGTTTTAGATTACTACTATTGTTTCCCCCAAACTAGCTGTTACTGGTTAATTACAAAGGTAAAACATATCCACTGTAAAGAAAACAGACTAACAAAGAGAAAAATAACATTTATCCTAAATCCACCAGTAAGAGACAACCACAGGGACCTGATCTGCGAGATCATTCTCACCTTTGTGAGGTGTCCCCACCGTTGCTGCATACACGTTCTTCTCATATTTCTTCAAACGGTCTTCTAAGTTGTGAATCTAAAAATAACAAATACCCGAACAGTATCATAAGACTCATATGGAAACCACACGTAGGGAAGAAAAAGATTTCTGCAGCCGCTAGATGTTTCAAATGCTGAAGACAAAATATACGCAAATAAAATTTACACAAATAGTTTCGTATATATGACATCAAAAGTACAAGCAACAAAAGAAAAAAAAAGATAAATTGGACTTCATCAAATTTAAAAACTTGTGCAAAGAACACTATCAGAAGGTGAAAAGACAACCCATACGATCAGAGAAAATATTTGCAAATCATGTATCTGATAAGGGTCTAGTGTCCAAATATACAAAGAACTCTTAGGACTCAACAAGAAAAAGGACAAACAGCCCAATTAAAAAACAGACAAAAGAAGAGACATTACTCCAGAGAAGGTACACAAACGGCCGATAAGCACATGAAAAGATGTTCAGCAGCATCATTAGTTGCTAGGGAAGTGCAAATCGAAACCACAAAGAGGTACCATTTCACACCCACGATGGCTATAGAAACCCCCGTGGTGTAATGGTTAACCGCTACAGCTGCTAACCAAAAGGTCAGCAGTTCAAATCCACCAAGGCTCCTTGGAAACTCTATGGGGCAGTTTCTACTCTGTCCTAGAGGGTCACTATGAGTCAGAATTGAATTCAGTGGCAACAGGTTTAGGGTGGCTATAAACAAAAAACAGACAAGGCAATGGTATGGAGAAATTAGAGCCCTCATACATTACTCCTGGGAATGTAAAATGGTGCAGCTGCTGTAAAAAACAGGTTGGTGGTTCTTCAATAGGTTAAACATAGAATTTCCATATGACCCAGTCATTCTACTTCTGGGTCTATACTCAAAAGAACTGAACACAGGTGTTCAAACAAAAAACTTATACACAAATGTTCACGGCAGCATTATTTACGATAACATCATCAACTGATGAATGGATAAAGAAAATGTGGGCTATCCATATAATGGACGATTAGTCAGCCATAAAAAGGAATGAAGCGCCGACACATACTACAACCTAAACGAACCTCCAAGATATCACCTGAATGAAACAAGCCAGACATAAAAGGCTGCACGCTGTATGATCCCACTGACATGACACATCTGGCACAAGCAGAGCCACAGACGCAGAAAGCAGGCTAGAGGCTGCCAGGAGGTGGAAGGGGAAACGGGGAGTCACTGCTTCGTGGCTTTGGGGTTTCCTTCTGGAATGATGAAAATGCTCGTGAACCAGACAGTGATGATAGTTGCACAGCACTGGGAATATACTAAATGTCTCTGAATTGGACACTTTAAAAACGTTAAAATGGTAAGTTTTATGTTATATGCATTTTATCACAATAAAAAAATTAATACAAAAATTGTTAAGCTAGGACAGTTTTGTAGATTGGAGGATGCTGAAAGAAGAGAATTTTAAAGGGACAATCTTGACGATGGATGGAAAAAGCAACACCACTGGGAAGTAGAACAAAATAAAGCAACACTGGAACTTAGGACTTGTCTTCATAAATTCTTCTTAAAATTTATTATAAAAAATTTCAAACACACTCAAATATCGAAAGTATAGTACAACTGATACCCATACACTCATCCTTAGATTCAACAATTATGAAGATTTTTGTATGAATTTTGAGAGAAGTGGGAAACCCCTGGAGAATGAGCCTTCAGATACAGCCTGCTAAGTTGAGCTGCTATTGCTGCAGAGTCTGGACGTGTACCAGTGTGTACGGGCCTGTGCATCCTTGTGGGTATATACACTTGGTCTTGTTGAAAATGAATGACTGAATAATATAAGGACATATCCTATTAAATCATGACAGTCGAACCACTAGGAAAAAGTAGCAAATATTAATGCCAATGTACTTTCTCTCTGATCCAAAAAAAATCTTTTTAGAACTAAAATTACTACCAATTATATAAACAAAAATTGTTATCCAAAATGTTAAGCACCAAAAATAGCAGGATGCAAATGTTCTTGTTTAAATATAAGTAACCAAGAATTACAGAGATATCCTCTAGTGCCTTTGGATTTGGAAATGAAATTTTCTGTGTAAGGCAGAAGGATTTCAAAGCTGATGATTAAATCAGTTGTTTTTAACAAATTAGCTAAATGAGTCCAAGTATACACTAACATGATCTAAGGAAGTTAGTCCAAAATACAAGACAGCAGTGAGGCCTGTACCTGTTCTCTGAACTCCTGCTCTTTCAACTTTGAATCACTGATAAGAGCAGTCTTCTGTGCCAGCTGTGCCTGAAATGACAAAAAGTCAGATCTGAAATACATGTGGCTTTCATCATCATCGAGACACATTTCTGTACTGCTTGGGAAATTCTTGCTAAAATAGTCTCTTTAAGTTAAAACACAGAATGCTCCTGAAAAATACACTGCCTTCAGTCAAATTCAGTGAAGAACTCTTACCTGTAGTTCCATAATTGTTACCTGAAAATGAGGGGAGAAAAAAAAATCAATATACATTAAAATCTACAAGTGAACAAACAACAAAACGCAGTAATATGAAATTACAAGGAAATAAGAAATCACAGCTATAGTTTTAAGGCAATGGTCAAATCTGAGATAAGGCAATCTTAAATATTTGCTTTTATGTCTGGTTTATTTTGTTATACAAAATATCCTAGTCTACGCACACACAAAGACAGATGGAACCAAAGGCAAACGACTGGAAGGTCTTCCACCAGGCTCCCAACAATGGAACCAGGGAAGGGGGGTGCCCACGCAGAGGGTAAAGGGAGATTTTCATGTTTTATATTATCTGACTCTTAACAAGAAGAACATATTTGTGTATTATTTGTGTAATTTTAAAAAATTAAACATTAATGTCTATGTAAAGCATACAGGTCCTTTAGGGATTTCTGAAGCACTGTTTCTGGGAAACCTCTCTGACCTAAAATCAGAACGTGTTTTCCATGCAACCCAGTGCTGGTATGCAATTCAAGACACTCCAGACGCACGAAAAGATGCTCAGGAAGAAACAGGATAGGCATTTATGAAGAATAAAATAGGAAAATATTTCTTAGGGTAGAAATAAAAATTAAGAATATCTTCCCTCTTTCCTAATGATACAAGGACTCAAGACCTTCTGAGAATATTTGAAACATTTCATGGCATCCTGATACAGTTCAGAATGACACTATATGTAACATTCATACTTATTTTGATACTAAGTAATAGCTCATGTTAGACAGTAAAATAAATGTATTTTTCTCATAAATCCACTGCTGTCAAGTTGATTCTGACTCATAGAGCCCTGGGGGCACAGTGGTTAAAACGTTCAGCTGCTAACCAAAAGACTGGCAGTGTGAACCCACCAGCCACTCCATGGGAGAAAGATGTGGCAGTCTGCTACCGTAAAGACTTACAGCCTTGGAAATCCTGTGGGGCAGGTCTGCTCTGTCCGATAGGGTTGCTATGAGTCAGAAGTCTTCTCATAGAAAGTAATACTTAATAGCATCCGATTCAAGTCGTGACCAAATCGGGGGAGGGGAACAAACTAAAACAACAGAACTTAATAGCTGTTAAAAAAACAGAACAGTCCACTTAGCTAGCTTACTGCTTACAAATGAGGGATATGTACCAAATGGCACACAATGTGCGTGATTCATGTTAACTGGCTGTCTAGAAGAAAACTGCTGGCTGGTAACTGGCATAGTGTAACAAAGCCTCTGTAACTCCTAAGGATGAAGTCATGAGCGTGTCCACTGTTTCCTGAGACCCCCCACCCCCACCCCGCCGTGACAGTGCTATGAGGACCACCCTGCTTGTGTGAGGACACCTGTGGGAGCAGATGGGCCACAGTAGGGCCCGCGCCCTACGGGTGTGCACTTGGTGGGGTGCACAGTGGAAAAGGAAGCCACGGGGTAAACATGGCTCATCCTTCGGAGCATCAATTTTAATTAAAGACTGGGATTCTAAAAATGCCTGAATATGCAGTGGCAGCTCACGTCATTCAGTACAATTTTCCAAAATAATTGCACTGCATCTGCATTTGGCCCATTAACCAAGCAGAAAGGTAGAAACTGATGTTTTTCTTTATGGTATATAACTTCAAACATCATTTGTATGTGACTATAAGTAAGGATATATTATAGAGAAGAATTTAAAATTTACATAAATATTTAGCACAAAACATAAAATTCTGAGAACAGACTTGCGAGGGACCCTTTGTGGCTATGTCTAGGCTCACTCTCCTCTGCTACCCTCTCTGTGGAAAAGACCAAGAAGCACGGGTGTCAGAGAAAGGTCTAGGCTCTGACGTCTGGCAGATGGGGTTTCAATTCCCATGGCAACACTGTGAGCACGCACACATTTTATTTAACCTCTCTGAACCTTAGTTTCAATGCCTATAAAATGGGAACAAGACTATCTCTCTTGCAAGAGTTTTGTTAGGGTTGAATGAAGTGAGTCTGTATGTTAGCAGGTCAGGTAATGAAAATGACAGCGTTTTCAAGGAACATGTGACGCCATCTCAAGGCCTCTCACTTTATCACAGCCAGGGTTCTCCTCCTGCTCTTGCTTTTGCTGGTATTTCTTCTGCAGCTCCTCCAGTTGAGTCTGTAGGTCCATGACTTTTGTGGTCATTTCTTCTTCACGAGCCTTTAAGGTAAAAAAAGGGCAACATGTTAATAAATAAACATATCAAAAGAATACTGTAAACAGGGGACACAGTACAGATAAAACTACCTCTGCAGAGGAAGTAAAAGCCTTGCGCGTTTATTGTTTTTATTTTAATTCAGTCCTGTGACTGAATTCAGACACTTTCCTGCATGTCACAATTTTAATTTAATGCTATAGACTATTCCCAGGATTTCACTTTTCCCAACCCACGAAAGTAACCAAGCAGTTTCCTTCCTTTAAACAAGGATTCTCAGGTTTAAGCAACAATTTGGTATAGATTAGTGTCGTGACAATATAGAACCTGTATTTAACGACTTTGGCCTTTTCTATCTTGGGATCTGATTTCCAGAAAACATTCATTAAAACAGACTAGTGGGTATTTTTATACACAGCACTGCTCAATCAGCTCGTAACTCACTGTTCATGGGAAGATGTGGAATTTTTTTTTCGGGGGGGAGATGGGCTGTATAAATCAAGGGGTGGTTCTTAGTCCTAGTTCAGCAAACCTGCGCCTCTCCTGTATATCTGCCTCAAAACCACACCAGAGGTTCTTTGACGTAAAATGTTGAACTAAAATCTACTTCTTTAAAAAATTATTAGTTACTGTCCAATGAGTTTGGTAACCATTGTAATTTCTCCATTTGCCCTGAACTTTGCAAAAACAGACAAGGCTGCATTAGAAAAAGTGGTATGTGACTTACTGGTCCGACGACCCTATAAAATTTGGTATCCAGGTCTGTTCTGTCTTGATCACCCTGCTAAGATGTTGCTGCCTGTCCTTATGTCCCCTTATGCTCCATCATGGCTACTGCCGTGTTTTATTATACAGGGGACTCAGCCTCTCCTCGCTCTCACAAATCTTGTAATGACCTTTGTGCCAAAAGAACACTTGGAACTGGAGTATCGATCAGATTTGAGCAATGAAGATGACTGTTTGCTGAATAAGAGACTTAACAGGAAAAGCAACTATCAACAGGTATCTGATGCTGACCTGCCTGAACAACAACAAAAAATACATACAGTTCTCAAAAGCAAACAGATAGTTAGGCCCCATGGCACAAAATAAGGCAATGAACCATGGGACACTTGGAAAACGTAATTTTAAATACCACTGTCACAAAACGTTCTTAGACAAATTGAAAAAGAACAAACCCCTCCGAACATATCAAAGCAGAGATCTCTTGTAACTAGGCTCCTGAGACATCTCCCCAGTGAGGTACACATTAACCTGGTCTCCACCCCCTAGAATGCCATCGACAAGCAATCGCAAATACATTACTGCCCTCAGTCTTGCTTTACTGTTTTTATTCGACCCCGGCATTTCCTGTGTGGGTGTCTGTGTCACCGTGGTCTGGCCTCATTTGAAAGGACTGTCCTCTATATCTCTTCATTCAGGTAGGCCCCTATTCATAACATGACAATCAGCTGTGCTGGACATAGCCTCTGACAGCTGGCTGATACCGCTCTAATGCAAGCCTTCTAAGAATCACAAAGACTCCTTAATGTGTTATTTCTAATGTAAGAAAAATTCCTACAGTTTTCTTTGTAAAAAGCTTTCTGGTCTTCTTGAAAAAACACAACAGAACTGCTTGCTTTGAAGTAAGAACAATAAGAAAAGAAAAACTAGTTAAGTTGGATCTTTATGCATGGAAATTATGTTTTAAAGACCAGTTACCATGCCCAAACCAAATCACTAAACTACAGTGTTAACAAGAAACCAGTTTTGCATCTAACAGAGCTTCAGAAGCTCCTTCCTCCCAGTGAGATTGCTCCGAGGTTGGGACTAGGTCATCAGGCAAGCTTCCTTCCTCGTGAATACAGCTAGTTCCCACCTTCGACGTATATGAGTTACAACAAACCACACTTATGGCCATCTGTTCTCCTTTTTTGGACATCATTCTGTTAGTAATAGGTACTACATGCAATCTTGCAGCATGTAATCTGCTGATGTTATCATTCTCAGACGTTCACTCACAGATGTCAAAGATTGGATATATAAAGATACTGCTAATAAAAGGTTATAATAATGAAAACTAAAAAAAAAAAAAAGAGATTTTCGACTTACGTCAGAACCAACTTACAACAGAGTTGTTGGAATGGAATCCCACTGTAAGTCAGAGACTACCTGTATTCAATCCCTCCTTTGAGTTGCTACCATTCTCTCTTCCCAAATGAATTCGTCTCTGACCTCCATGTGTCACCCGGGTGTCCAGTATGTGCCATGAGTTGGGTTAGGCCCTATAGACTAGAAAGATGAACAACAAAATCCCTGCCCATAAGATGTTGACAGCCTAGGGCAGAGGACAGATACATCAATACATACATACACACAGATGTGGGTACATGACAAAAATTACATGTTATAAGTAACAGAAATAGTGATGAGTACCAAGAGAACACAGATGCAATTAATTCTACTTAAGGGATTACAAAAAAGTATAAATATGATGCAGAAAAGTATATTCCGAAAGCTATCTTTGGAATAGGAAAAGAAGAAAAATAAGAATAGATCTCATTCTTATTTCTGCTTGTATAAGTAAACATTAAAACATTATATAAGAAACTAATAGTTACCTGGGGAGGGAGAAGACAGATGGGACACAGAACAGAGGAGAAGGATAGGGTACAATTTCCATTGCATACCATTCTCCAAGTATGCCTTTTTACATTATTTTGATCTTTGAACCACGTGAATACATTTGATTTGGTTTTTTTTTTCTAAATAAAAGTTATTTTTATAAAACGCCGAGAGAGAGGGTAACACCTGCATTAGTGTATGAAGTATGAGAACGTGATCTTTAGGCAGGTGGAAAAGCATGCACAGAGGTAACATTTAGTGAAGAACAAGCTAAGGTTGAGTTTGGCTAGAACACAGACCACATCAGAGGAGGTATCACTGGGACAATGGGAAGCCATTGGAGATATTTTGAAGAAGAAATATGATCACACTTTTGTTTCAAGATAGAAAATAACTGTGAGAGGAAGAGAATGCATGTGTTAGGGAAAAGAGACCAGGGCGAAGAGATCAAGAAAGAAATTAATACAACAGACCAGACCAGATGAGAGACACGAGATGGCAGCACAAACTACAGCAATAGCAAAGAGGAACGTGCCACATGGGTCGACGGAAAACCACATCCTGGGAGCCTGCTATACATTGGATGTTTTGCTGGGGATATACCATGAAAAGAAGGTGATTTCTCTGCCTAGTAATGCAGGGGTGATAAGCAGATTTCATGTCCTAATAGGTGTGCTGATATGTATGTGTGAGGTTTGAGGGAGGAAGGAGGTGGCAATCAGGATGATAAAGGTCCCCAGCTTCTGCAAATGGGGGAATGGTAAAAATATTATCTAGGACAGGAAAATGAAAAAGTATGTAGGCTCATAGTTATTATTAACAAATTACAGAATTATTTTAAAGGATGACAAAGACACAGCATTCTAAGATGCCATCATTAAGACAAATTATCAATCTGATAACAGCTTTTGCGGATGAGGGAGGGGAAAAAACTGTATAATACCTACAAGCTCCATGTAAGACTCCAATTTCAGAAACTTTAAAATGGAAACATGGTATAGAGTGTGTCTCAGAATCAAAGTAATATGGTGTTTGCTGAGAATTGCTAACATCACTTTGTAGTAATCTTCGGATTTTTAAAAAGAAATTCAAGACAGAGTGTGTACCCGGGGTGTTTAGATGGGGGCCACCTATTTCATTACAAAGCCAGCCCTAGTCCTACCAGTTAAGAGTCTAAGGCTCTACTATCCACGACAGCAGCCACTGGCTACCCTGAAATGTGCTGAGTGTAAATACACACTAAATTTCAAATACCCCCCAAAAAGTAAAATACCTCAATAACTTTTACAACCATTACATGTTGAAGTACGTATATGGGTATACTGGATTAAATAAAATATACTATTAAAACGTCATGCTTAGCACCTTCTCTTTTTTGAATGTGTCTACTAGACTATTTAAAACTACTTCTGTGGCTCACGTTTGTTACTTGCCACTCATTATACAGTTCTAGGAAGATCACTTAACTGTACTGAACAGGTTTTTCCTTCTGCAAACAACAAAGAAGGTGGCACTAAACTAGCTGTAATGTATCTTCCAGTTCCCACATTCTCTAAGCATTAAAGAAATAAAATTATTTTTTTAAAACATAGGACATATATACTACATGAAAACGTAAGAAAATACAAAACTGTATTTTACATTTTATTAAAATTATTTAAATTTTCTTTTCATAATGAGAATTAAACTCAAAAATGATACAAATGGCTGAGGCTGCTTAGTACAACCAAACACCTCATGGGATTTGGTTCCTTGGGTTGGAGGTTTAGGGTCGTGGTTTCATGAGACATCTAGTTAACTGGCCTAATAACAAGTTCAGTGTTTCCGCTCTATCTCCTAGTTCACTGCGTAGTGCCTAGGGTCTTAAAAACTGGCGAGCAGCCATCCAAGGCACAACAATTGCTCTCTCTTCACAGGGATCACAACAGAGGGTCCTGCACAGAGCCAGAGAAAAATGTAGAACAAAATTCTAACTCACAAAAGAAGATTAGACTTACTGGCCTGACAGAGACTGGAGAAACCCCGAGAGTATGGCCCCCGAACACCCTTTTAGCTCAGTGATGAAGTCACTCCTGAGGCAAGGACTAGAAGGCAGGAGGGGACAGGAAAGCTGGTAACAGGGAACCCAAGGTCGAGAAGGGAGAGCGCTGACATGTCATACGGTTGGTAACCAATGTCACAAAACAGTATGTGTACTAAATGTTTAATCAGAAGCTAGTTCCTTCCGTAAACCTTCATCTAAAGGACAAGAATAAAAATACATACATACTAAAAACAAACAAAACATGATTTTCCAACGGACAGTGGTGACAGTTGCACAACATGACCCATGTACTTAATGTCACTGAATTGTACGTGCAGAACATGTTGAGACGGCAAATGTTTTATTATACACACACACTTGTTTTTGTTGTGTGCCCACTGAGTCAATTCTTACTCATAGTGACCCTACATGACAGAACACAACCGCTGCATTTGGTTTCAAAACAAACAAAATGAAACAACTGGAACAACAGAGGAAGGAGAGTCAGGAACAAAAGGAGGAAACGGAAAGTGTGGCTGACTGCCTCTATGAACAACTGGCTCCTCTGCCCTGAGACCAGAAGAACTGGATGGAGCCTAGCTACCGTTACTGAACATTTTGATCAAAGACTCTATAGAAGAATCCTGATCAAAAGCAGGGAAATGCAGAACAGAATTTCAAATTCCCATGGAATCCAGACCTCCTGGAGTCATGGAGCTGGACGAACCCCTGAAACTACTGCCCTAAGATAATCTTTAAACCTTAAACCAAAATATCCCCTGAAGTCTTCTTAACAACCAACAATAGTTTAGCTTAACTAGTACAGAATGTCTACCCTGAGCATTATGCTATTTAAAGATCTATCTATATGGAATCAAATTTACAACAGCAACTTGAAAGGTTAGAAAGGAACCTTAGGGGGCAGTGAGTTTATGTTAATGGAGGAGCAGCAACTCAGAAAAGGAGGGAGAGAATGGCTGCACAGCTCGAACAATGTAATCAATGTCACCAAACTGTACATGTAGAAATTGAACTGGCATATGTTTTTTGCTGTGTATATTCTCAACAACACCAACAAAATAAAAGAATTTTTTTTTAAATGATACAAAGGTGGCATTTATCATATTTTGGAATTTCATGTGTCATATCTTGGAATTTCTGCTGTTTCAATTACATTAGAAACAATTATTACTAGAAACTGTTCCTAGCCCAGACTTCCACTGCTGCCATAGTGAGTTGAGGCATGATTCTCTGATTTATACATTCTTAATCATCAAATGGTCCTTGGCACACAGTGCACTAAGGAGTAACTAAAAAATCTGCAATCTAACCAAGAAATTACATGGTTTTACATTTGAAAATGTTCTCATTAGCACCCATGACTTATCTTCACATACAAAAATGACAGTGCTAATCCACCATCACTAAACAAATGCTCTGAGCTAGTATTCCACCGAATATAGATTTGGCTGATGCATTCCACTTTCTTCCTCCCTTGAAACCAACAACAAAAACCATCTGCAAATTGGGTAGGGATGGAGTAAAATTAAAAGTTAACTGGTACTCCCTGGAAGACCCCAGCTGAGCTATGCAGCCACACTCAAGTACACACCAACTGCCCTGTTACTTAGATGTCAGCCACGCACAGGCTCTCTTAGTCTGGGTCTCCCACAAGTCAGTGTGAATCTGTGAGGAAGACAGAGAAGAGAATCTCATCTCCCCTTAATGGCTCACTGTTGCTTCAATACCAGCAAGCAGACTGTACTACCTGCTTAGCAGAATCTGATCAGGAAGCCACAATCCTGGCAGAAATCAATGAGGCTCTTTATAAACCCTGCATATAGTGCAGAAGTACTAATTTGAACAATACTGAACCCAAAAACCCTCCATATTAGAAAAACAGGGAATTTGACGGCCCAATCTTTTTCAGTTCTACCATGAAATCTATTACGGCTAAGTTAAAAAAAAAGAAAGAGAGAAAGAAAAAGGTACATCAAGGATTTCTTCATATCTTTTGGCTGTTCTTTTTAAGTCATCTTCTTTCTCTGCAATCTTTTTATGTAACTGATTCGTCTCTTCTCGATGGCTCTCCAGAAGTTCAGCCTCCACCTCCTGGGCCTTATCTGCAAATAAATAACGAGCATACACGAGACAGCACATTAGGCAAGAGCACTATCTGTGACCCAATTTCAGTTCCAACCCTCATTCCCAATTAATTCCGATAAAAATCAATCTTACATAAGCATTGCAAAATGCTTAAACTAGGCATCCAGGCCAACAGCGGGTGATCAAATGTACCCTTCCACAGGGAAGAAGAGCCTTTACAAGGTAATCAATTAACGTTTTCAGTTTCTTTGACCTGCTCCCCCTGTTTAAGGCAAGTCACAGTCAGGCAGCCCTGGCTCCCCATTAGGGACCTTTCTTAAGACAGAATACCTTTTCCTCCAGTTTAATTACATAAAACACTTAGCACAAGCGTGAAAAGAACAGGCTTAAATTATAAACAGCTCCTGCTGAATCTGATTTGTTCCTTATTGACTCTGAAACTTGACTCACTGATGGTTTCCTTGACGGTTGTCTCCAGCTCCTGCTCCTTCTGTGCCAGCTGTGTGTTAAACTCCCTCATCAACTGTTTTAACATGGAATTGTGCTTCAACTCAAGATCTTCCTGCTCCTGTCTGAGCGACAGAACAACAGTCAACTGCTGCCATACAGACAACAAGCTGCAAGGTTACTTGGTCTTCAAAATGGTACATAATCTGATCTCACTGGTATAAAAAAGTTTTCAGGGCGTATGTGTACGTGTATACATGTCTGTGTATGTCCGGTCACAGAGAACTTCTGGAAGGATGCATCAACTGCAATTACCTCTCAGGAGCAGTCCTGGGGACTAGGGGACTCTTCCTTTCCACTTTCAGACTTTCACTAGCTGCATCTATGTTATATAATAATAATGCTAGTAATAAAAATGATTTCAAAAAAGAAAATAATTACTTGGATATGTATCTAATGACATGATCTTGCATGCAAGAGAAGATTATCCCCCCTATGGTCGTGGAGTAACGTTTTCTATTGGGTAGAGATGAGTAGGTGGGGCTTAAAATAACTGTATTAGGGCGCAAAAAACGGGGGGGGAGGGGCTCATTAAAGAGGACTGCCTTAAAAGTATTCATGCTGAAATAAAACTTACTTGATTTTCTCTTCAATTTCTTGTTCGCATTCTTTCTTTACTAGCTCCAATTCTTGCTGATGCTCCTTCCGTAACATTCGAAGGTCTTTCTGCAATCTAGCAACCTCCTTGCCCATCCTCTGCTTCTCCCGCTCTGCCCCTGCTAATTTAAATTCCAGGTCATTGTGCTGGGCCTCCATGTTACCAAGCAATTTGGGTTGGGCCATATGTGATTTTGACTTTTTTTCAGCACTTTCTTCCAGAACTTCTGTGGGTTTATTTTTTCCATCCAACTCTTCTTGTAAAGCCCGTAGTTTTTCATATTTCGAGGTCAACTCTTCCATTTCAACTCTATGTACTTCCTTCTCTCTTACTAAGCAGGAATCCAGCTCTATTATCTTTTGCTCCAAGATCTGACATGTTAGTTCCTTCTCCTGGAGGGTTTTCTGGACATCGTCAACCGCGTTCTCCAAGGTTTGCTTTGCCCCTGTGCTGTTTTCCCCTCCTTCCTCTCCCACCTGCTGGGACACTATCAAGGAAGATGTCTTGTTTTTTTCTTCCAGTTCCTCTTTAAGACGACTGATCATAACTTGATCCTCATGTTGCTTTGTTTCAGCACGCTCTAACTTTATTAAGAGCTCCTGGTATTTGCACTGCATTTCCGAATAAGAAGAAAGCGTCTCTTCTTTTTCCTGCTCTAGTCTCTGTAATAGCTTCTCTTTTTCAGTCAAATTTATTTGTAAAACACTGATGTTTTCTTCATACGCCTTCTGCACACAGCCTTGGGAATCTGCTTCTTCTTGAGCGGTACATACTGCCACATTTTTTGCTGATCGGGGTACAACTGATGTTTCTGGTTGTGGTGAACTTTCTACTGACTTAAGTTTTTCTTCCAAGATGAGAACTTCCCTCTCTCTTTCCTGCAATTTCATATTTAGCTCACTGAAGTGGCTCTCTCTGTCTTTCTTATATTGCTGTTCCTTGTCTTCCATTTGCAATAACAACTGCTTCTTAATGGCAGCAATTTTCTGTTCAGCTTTTCTCTTCAGTTCTGCTAACTTTGCGGCACTTTCCAACTCCAGTCTATCTTCCAATGCCTTTAACTCCTCTTCTTTGCTTTTCACACTTGAACTCACATGTTCCAATTCTTTTTTCTTAGTTTCAAGTTCAGATTTCATGGACGACACTTCTTTTTCAAGTCTTAAGGCTTTTTCTTCAGCTTCTATAACCCTGTTGTCCTTTTCTTCTCCTAACTCTTGAATGTGTTGAAGTTTCTGAACCAGTTCTTTCTGTTCAATATCTTTTTGTTGATTGTAATTTTTAAGGACTTTGTGTAAGGATTCAATTTCACCTGTTTTCTGAGTAACGTGTTCCTCCAACTCCACAATTCTTGCTGTTTGAGTGTTTAACTCAGTCTCTAAATGACACTTCTTTTTCTCCATCTGGCTTTTCTCATCTTCCATTTCACCCTTTAAACATTCAAATCTTTTATTTTGCTGACCAAGCTCTTCCTTCAATAAATTTATCTGCTCATCCTGTTCACTAGCTTCCTTCGTTTTTAACTCAAGCTGCAGCTGCAACTCTTTAATAGTATTTTGACTCTGTGTAAACCTTGACTGTGTTTTCTTTGTCCATTCTGAGAATTTGGTGGACAGGTGATCCACCTGCTCAAGAGCAGACATTTTCTCTTTACTCAAAGTGTCAACTTTCAAAGATAAATCCTGCACCTGCTCCAGCAATCCCCGCTGTTCTTCCTCGTGTCGCTTACTTAGCAATGAAACGGCTGCGTCTTTTTCCGTCACGCTAACGCTATTCTGAAGCTGATCGTTCAGATCGGTTAGTTGCTTATTCAGATTGCTGATCTCAGATTTTTTTTCTTTCAGCTCTTCTTTCATCAGTGTGACAGCATTGATGTTTTCAGATAACTCTTTCCTCAGCTGTGTGATACAAGACTCCTTTTCAGAGGCAGCCTGCTGCTGACTGCCTCCTTCCTTCTGTAAGGCTTCTTTTTCTGTTACAAGACCTTCAATATCAGCCTTCATGCTCTTAATTTGATCTTCTTTTTCTTCTAACTGACGGGTAGCCTGTTGAAAAGAATTGTTTAGTGAATTCTGCTCTTCTGTTAGCTGTCTAAGTCGTGCTTCTAATTCAGAAACTTTGCAGGTTTGAATTAACAGTGTCTCCCTAACTTTAGTTGTGTGGAGCTGACAGTGGGAAATTCTAGAAAGAATGACATTAATTTTGCTGTTACTGATGTTGACTAGCTCATCTGTCTTAACTTGTAATAAGGCTTCAGTCTTCTTGCAATAAAGATCTAGCTGTGTTGCGAGTTCCTCAGACAGTTTCTTAAATTCCAAGCGTTTGTCCTCTAGGCTTTTCTTACTTTTTTCATGTGAAGATTTCAAACTCTGGAATTCATCATCAGTGGCTTTCAACTTGTCAGTCAACTCAGAAACCTTGAGTTCATCTTGTTCTGCCAGTGTCTTTAGTTTTGTTAGCTGCTCTTGAAGGAAAGTATTTTCCTTCAGAGAAAGATTCAGGTCCACCTCTCGCTTTTCAAGTTGCGCTTTCAGCGTATCCCCATTTTGTAAGAGAGAATTCAAACGAACAGACGTCTGCTGCAACTGTTCCTGTAATTCATTTAATACTGTATCCCGCTTGGCACCTTCTTCCTTCAGCCACACGACTTCCTTGTTCATCTCTTCTTTTTCACACCCCAATATGAGGATCTTTTGTTTCAGTTCTGTCACCTCTTGTTCTTTTTCCTGTAACTGAATTTCATGTTTTTCCTGAAGTTCCTCAGCTTGCTGATTAAGTTTCTTTTCCCAGATTAATACGACGTCACTGAGTTTTCGCTGGTGCACCTCAGTAAGACTTTCTATTTGCTCCTTCTGATTCATTTCCAGTCTTGATACCGCATCACTGATTCCAGCTGAGTTAGCCTGTGCCATTTCCAAGATTTTGGCATTGAACTGTTTCTCTTTCTGACTAAGCTCTAGAACAGTATTTTCAAGCTCCTTTTTAAGTTTGGCTTCCTGATCCAACAATTTCTTCTTTAACATCTCCTGCATCTCCTTTGCTTTCTGCTTAATTTTTTCCATCTTTTTTTCTTGGTTTTTAAATTTGGTTTCATATTCCTCATGCAAAATACCAATACTGTCCTCCTTGGCTGACAGTTTCTGTTTGAGTATCTCAATTTCTTTGCTCTGTCCTTCTCTCATTTGTAAAATTAAATTTTCCTTTTCCATCAAGATTTGCTTTGTCTGTTCCTGCTCTATGTTATTATCTTGAAGTCTGGACTCAAAGAGTAGGGTTAGAGATTTTACTTTTTGCTCCATTTCATTATTCTGCTTTTCAAGTTGCTGTGTTAAGTCCCGCACCTGGACTTTGTGAGTGTCTAACTCAGTACTAACATCATTCTTTTGTATTTCAACTTCAGCCACCTGTTTGGTAAGAAGAAGTCTTTCTGCTTCTAAATCCAACAATTTTTGCTGCAATTGGGCCAACTGTTCCTCATAAGCTTTTGCCTGCTCATGTGAGGTACTTTGATATGACTGAAAAAGATCCAGCTTAGCAGAAGTCTGCTGGAGTTGCCCTTCAGACCTTTGGATATCTGCCTCTAAATTCTCCACACGAACCTGATGCTCTTTTAAATGCTGGTCCTTTTCCTTTAGAAGAAGCCCAAGTTGATTAATTTCATCTTTTAACGCTTTCTCTGTTCTTTGGATAGACATCTCTTGCTCTTTAATGATACTGTCAATTTGTTGCTGATGATGATTTTTCTGTTCATCCAGCCTGGCCTCTAATTCCTGCCTCACTTCATCTGCTTGATCCTTTAGTGCAGAAAGTTCTTCTTCTAGATTGTGGTGGGCTTTTAATGCTTCAGACAGCTCAGAAGATAACGATTCCAGTTCTGTTTGCTTTACATCAAGCTTCTCTAAAGTCTTTTCATTCATCTCTTCTATGTGGGCCTGGAAGACAATCTCTTTGTCTTTCAACAGTGCTTCCTTTTCTTGTTCACACTTTTGTCTAAGTTTTTCCATTTCTGCCTGATGCTGGTGCTTTAAGACTTGGAGTTTTTCAGTCCAAAGGTTATCCTGCTGTTGCTGCAGACTTTCCAATTCTGTCTTGTGTTTTTCAACCATGATAGTGATTTCTTTATTGTGCTTATTTTTTTCAGCTTCCAAATGGATAGCTAAATCTTCTGATTGTTTTTTACCTTCTTGTAAGCTTTTTTCCAAGGAACTTTCCAATTCAAGAATTCTCTGTTAATAGAAACAGATATATTGTTATTAAAATACACACTTGTTTATTAACAATGACATACATGACGTGATGTCTACCACCTATTTAAAGATTAAAATTCAGATAAATAACTCTACATATCACACCGAACATTAGAAAGGACAAAAAATATTTCGTGTTAAATTCATAAAGGAATCATACAGCAAAGATGTGAAAAAAAAACAATGCATAATTTGATTCTTTCTACATATTTGGGTAACTATTTCAATTACCTGTATTTTTAAGAATATTCTAAATGTGGTGGATAATGTTGATTGATTTTCTAATATTGAACCATCCTTGCATACCTGGTATGAATCCCACTTGGTCATGGTGTATTATTTTGTTGATATATGGTTGGATTTTATTGGCTAGGATTTTGTTGAGAATTTTTACGTTTATATTCATGAGGGATATTGGTCTGTAAGTTTCCTTTTTAGTGGTGTCTTTGCCTGACTTTGGTATCAGGGTTATGCTTACTTCATAGAATTTGGGAGTATTCCATCCTTTTCCATGTCCTGGAATAGTTTGAGTAGAACTGACGTCAACTCTTTTCTGAAATGTTTGGTAGAGTTCTCCAGTGAAGTCATCTGGGCCAGGGCTTATTTTTCGTTGAGAGTTTTTTTTATGACCTCTTCGATTTTTTCTTTTGTTACAGGTGAGTTCAAATTTTCTAACTCAGTTTGTGTTAGTTTAGGTAGCGAGCGCATTTCAGAAATTTGCCCATTTCTTCTAGGTTTTCAAATTTGTTGGAGCACAGTTCTTCATAGTATTCTGTTATCATTCTTTCTATTTCAGTTGGTTCTGCTGTAACATCATCCATCTTGTTTCTTATTTGAGTTGTTTGCATCTTCTCCTTCTTTTTATTTGTCAATTTGGCCAGTGGTTTGCCAATTTTATTAATCCTTTCAAAGAACCAACTTCTAGTCTTATTGATTCATTCTACTGTTTTTCTGTTTCATTAATTTCTGCTCTAACCTTTATTGTTTCCTTTCTTCTGGTGACTGTGGGCTTTTTTTTTTTTTTTTTTTTTGGCTGCTCTTTTTCTATTTGCTGGATGTTTTGATTTTGACTCTTTTTTGATGTGTATATTTATTACCATAAATTGACCTCTGAGTACTGCTTTTGCTGTGTCCAATAGGTTTTGGTATGCTGTGTTTTCATTCTCATTTGATTCTAGGAATTTTATTTCTTCTACTACCCAGTGGTTTTTAAGCAGGATGTTATTCAGTTTCCATGTATTTAATTTTTTTTCCTTGGCCTTCCTGTTAATTGATTTCTAATTTTACAGCGTTGTGATCTGAGAAGAAGCCTGGTATTATTTCAATGATTTTTGAATTTATTGAGACTTGCTTTGTGGCCTAACATGTGGTCTATTCTGGAGAATGATCCACGTGCGCTGGAAAAGAATGTGTACTATGCTATTGTTGGGTGGAGTGTTCTGTGTATGTCTACAAGATCAAGTTGGTCGATTCTGTTGATTAGATCTTCTTTCTGTATCTTTGTTGAGTTTCTTTCTAGTTCTGTCCTTCGCTGAAAGTGGTGTGTTGAAGTCTCCTATTATTACTGTGGAATTGTCTATTTCTCTTTTCAATTCTGTTATGTATTCTGGAGCTCTTTCATTGGGTGCGTAAATATTTATCACGGTTATGTCCTCTTGTTGGATCCACCCCTTAATTCTTATATAATGCTCCTCCTTGTCTCTTATGCTGGTTTCTGCCTTGAAGTTTAGTTTATCAGAGATTAATATTGCCACTCTTGCTCTTTTTTGGTTGCCATTTGCTTGATATATTTTTTTGTCATCCTTTGAAATTTACCTTATTTTTATCTTTGTGTCTAAGGTGTGTCTCTTACAGGCAGCCCATAAATGGGTCATGTTTTCTTATCCATTCTGCCACTCTCTGTCTCTTGACTGGTGCATTTAATCCATTTATATTCAGTGTTAATCACCGTTACATATGGGTTTATCGCTGTCATTCTGTTGTGCCTTTTTTTGTGGTGTTGATGATTTCTTTGTTCCGTATACTTTTCTGTGCTGAGTTCTTTTGTTTATGGATTTTCATTTCCTTTGTTGCTGCTGATTTTGCCTTTACTGAGTCTTTATGATTTTCTTCTTTTGTATTTTGGTGAGAAGGTTTATTAGTTTTCTTTGCGGTTACCCTGAAATTTACTTTTCTCTAAGTTTGAAAGAGTGTTATATCTGGATATCAGCTTTTTATTTTATTTTACTATTTTCCAAAAGTACTTTTTTTATTTATATAGAGTTCTAACTACTTCAGGGGTAGAAGGAGTGGGAGAGGTTCCCTTTTCAATCCAGTGGCCTCCATATGTGGGTTTGTTTTTACCAAACACATTGGCAAGTGGCATCATGGAGTTGGTAATTATACTGTTTAATCTCTCTCTGCTAGACCAATGAGGTGGGCGTTAATCTCTGCTTCTGTAAGAATCCTGAATTTAGGATTTTCAACTATAACTACTCCAACTTCAGTTTCTGAAGGTTTGAAGTCAACTGATAGCACAGTAGACAAGCATGTAATTGCAGTTTCAACTGTCTGTTCAAATGTCCAATCAAATTTCTTCACTTTTTTTTTCAAGGAAGCTGGTTGACTCAGTTTGTTTAACTCCTGCTGCAGTTGTTTTCAACCCACAGGATAACCTGCAGGATCACACTTGTACAACTGAGGGCCTTGTTCTTTGTCTATACCAGTCAAGATCATACAACAATCAAGAGGCCTCCCTTCAGCATTTTGTGTGTAGACCTGAGAAATAATTGCAATTCTTTGACACAGCATGTCCACAGGAATCTCATAGCCATACTTGTATTTCCAATTAACTGCCTCATAGAGAGACCTCTGTACCTGGGATCTGCTGTCAGCAGTCATTCCTGTCATCACACAGTCAACGTTTTCAGTTATCTTGAATAAGTGAGTCACTGTGCTGGAATCCAACAATTTGTCAGGTACATTCTTCTGTGTGACAATTACTGCAAAATCTTTCCCTCTGACAGCTACTGATGTAAGGCACCCTGGTTAACAGCCTTAAAAGCATATTCTACTTGGTAGAGGTGGCCTTTGGGTGAAAAAATGGAAATGTGTGGTCAAAACCAATGCTGGAACCATGGGACATGTTGGTACACCCACTACTTCAAGAACAGTCTCCAGGCCCCGCCACCTTTTTATTTTAAAGTTGTCATCGTTTAAAGATCGATGTCCCTGGTTTTGTTTTCAGTCTTATAGCTATATTTTATTTTTGAAAATTCTTTATCTTAATTGATATCCAGATGATATTGTCATGTGTCTTAATCTCAGGTTGCTCCTGACATTGCTGGTTCTGTCCAAAGGACTCCTTCTAGTATTTAGTAAAGTTTAGTCTGGTTTTTACAAATTCCTTTAGTTTCTGTTTATCTGGAAATGTCTTAATTTTGCCATCATATTTGAGAGACAATTTCGCTGGATATATAATTCTTGATTGGCAATTTTTTTCTTTCAGGTTTTTATATATGTCACCCTATTACCTTCTTGCCTGCATGGTTTCTGCTCAGAAATTAGAGCTTAGTCTTACTGGTTCCCTTTTGCAGGTAATATTTCATTTTTCCTGGGCTGCTCTCAGGATTGTTTCTTTGTCTTTGGTTTTGAAAAGTTTGATTATGATATGTCTTCGTGATTTTTTTTGGGGGGGGGGGGGTTATCCTATGCATGATTTGTTCGGCTTCTTGCATGGGTATCTTCTCGTCTTTCATGATATTAGGGAAGTTTTCTGCCAGCAAATCTTTAAAAATTTTGTGGGTTTTTTTTTTTTTTGGCGGGGGGGGGGGGGTCTCTTCCTGTTTAGGAATTACGATCATGTGTAAATTATTCCTCTTGATAGTGTCCCACAGGACTCTTAAGCTTTCTTCATTCTTTTTTCTGATTGTTCCTCTAACAGACTGATATCAAGGAATTTGTCCTGTATTTCGGTGATTCTGTCTTCCACTGATTCAATTTTACTCCTTTGTCTTTCTAATGCGTTATCTATTTCTAAAATTTTAGTGTTAATATTCTGGATTTCTAGTTGCTGTTTTTGTATGGTTTCTAAGTGCCTATTTGTTTTGTCATTTTGTCCTTATATTGTTTTCCTGAATTCTTCTAGAGTTTTGTCTGTGTTTTCCTTGGTTTTGTCTACGTTCTCCTTGATCTCTTCCAGGATCCTATATAGAAGTCTTTGAATTCCTTATCAGGTAGTTCAATTACCATTTCTGCCTCAGGAAGGTTTTCTGGCTCTTTATTTTAGTCACTTGCTTGAGGCATCTTGTGCTGTTTCTTAATAGAATTTGGTATTGTCTGTTGTCTTCGAGACATTAAGGAGTTATTGTATTATTTAATGATTGTATGTTTGTTTGCTTCGTTCTGATTTTTTGTTTTGTTTTGTTATATCCAGGCTAGCAGAGCTTGTGTGGTTTGCTGGTCTCAGGACTGGCAGCACTGTATGTGCTTGCCATCTCTCTCTGGGTGAGTGGGGTAGTGGTTGTGAGTGCCAGTCTCAGTTCGTTGGCCGTGCTGGGCAGCTGTAGGCAGTCTAGGATGGTGTCAGCTGCCGTCTGTCATCTGTCCAGTGGCATGGGAGCGGGAATTTGCACTTGTTGAGTGGGTAGGGCTGCAGGTGTGGTGGATGTGGCGGGACAGTAGAGACACAGTTGCCCTTGATCACTGGGAAAGGAGGGAGAGAGTCGGGGCGGGGAGGTTGGGTGGAAGGTGCGTGAGCAGGGGGCACTCAGTCACCAACGTTCAGCTGGTTGGAGGTGGGCGGTGCTGTGCCAGAGTGGTCTGTTACAGCCCGGTGTGGTCGGTGGGTGGAAGGGGTGGGGCAAGCAGCCAGTGCCAAGCCAGTATGGCCTGCTGTCGCCCAGTGGGGTCAGCAGGTGCAAGGGACGTGGCGAGCAGTGGGTGCCACAATGGAATGGTTTGCTGCCACCTGGTGAGGCTGGCGGGCCGGAGGGGCTGGGTGAGTGGTCGGCACTGTGTGGGAGTGACCTACTGGGGGTCAGTGGGCAGGGGGTGGCACTGCGGGGATAGGGTGACCATCAGGGCTGGATGGGGAAGGGGGGACTCATACCATTATCCCCAGTGGTCCGGGCTGCAGGGATGCAGTGCGGGGGGTTGTGCCACTAATCACCAGGAAGATATGGGGAGGGGAGAAGGAGAGTGCTCTTCTGGTCAATGGGTGAGGGTGCCTAGGCTCTTCCTGTTGGCTCCAGTCAGCAATCAGGACCTTATTTCACTCTGGGCATCTACATAGTTACTGTGTCCTGTTGGGAATTCTGTGAAGTTGCCTTGTGTGCTCCTCACCCAGGATTACTGCTGTCTTTGTCTCAAGATGAGTGCACTGTGCCAGGATGGCTGGCAAGGCACCTCTGTTCCGTTTCTTCTCTTTCGCTGCTTCAGTCTATTTCTCCTTCCAATTGTGTTTGATCTAGTTCTTTACGCTTTCATTTGATGCTCAGGGTTCCAGGATTGTCACCTGTATTTGTTTCATATGGTTTCTTGGTCTCTGCTGTAGAGGGATGGCGTGGCGTGTCTGACTAAGCCGCCATTTTGGCCAGACTTCCTGGATCCATAAAGGTTGGATGAACTTCTGAAACTATTGCATAATCTTTAAACCTTAAATAAAAAATATCCCCTGAAATCTTCTTAAAAACCAACAAAACTTTAGCTTAACTAGTAAAAAATGTCTGCCTTTAGCATTATGCACTTTTAAGAAGAACTATGTATATGAGATCAGAGGAGCCCGGGTGGTGTAGAGGTTAAGAACTCAGCTGCTAACCAAAAGGTGGGCAGTTCAAATCCACCAGCTGCTCCTTGGAAACGCTATGGGGCAGTTCTACTCTGTCCTATAAGGTCACTATGAGTTGGAATCAACTCGACGGCATGAATTTGGTTTGGTTTTATATGAGATCAAATTGACAACAGCAACTTGAAAGACTAGATAGGAATCTTAGAGGGCAGTGAGTTTATGTTAATGGAAGAAGAACAACACAGAAAAGGAGGGTGAGAATGGATGCACAACTCTAAGAATGTAATCAGTGTCACTAAATGGTACATGCAGAAACGGGAGAATTGGAGTATGTTTTGCTGTATATGCTCTCAACAACAACAACAAAATAAATAATAAAAAAAGACTAAAAATTCTAAATAACATCAGTTGGTTTATTCAAAACAGGCAGTACATTTCAAATACTGCTCGGGGGAAGGGCAGACGGCCTTAAAAGATGCATAATGACCCATATGTACAAATATGTTCATTACAGGACAATGTTTAATATGGATAAATTGGGGAAAACTTCAATGTAGAAGCAGGGCATTGGTAGAGATAAACTGTGGTATAACCAGAGAATGAATTATGTTCAGGATGTGGCATGAGATGAAGCTGGACAGGCAGGAAGTTGCCAGGGCAAGTGCTGCCAATGAAGTGAGGCCATTTCCTAGAGATCAGTAGTGAACAATGGCATGGAGATGCTGCAGTGCCTGAGTGAAAAGCAGCAGAGTGAGCGGTTGATGGAAATACAGCCAGCTAAAGGCATGACCAAAAATGAGAAGAAATAGCTGCAAATATCCACTAATAATAGGAACATGGAATGTACTAAGTACAAATCTAGGAAAACTGGAAGTCATCAAAAATGAAATGGATCACAAAAACATTGATATCCTAGGCATTAGTGAGCTGAAATGGACTGGTGTTGGCCATTTTGAATCGGACAATCACATGGTCTGCTATGCCAGGAACGACAAACTGAAGAGGAATGGCATCTCATTTATCATCAAAAAGAACATTTCAAGATCTATCCTGAGGTACAACGCTGGCAGTGATAGGATAATATCCATATGCCTACAAGGAAGACCAGTTATTATGACTATTATTCAAATTTACAGACCAACCACTAATGCCAAAGATGAAGAACTTGATGATTTTTACCAAATTCTGCAGTCTAGAATTGATCAAACATACAATCGAGATGTATTGATAATTACTGGTGATTGGAATGAATGCAAAAGTTGGAAACAAAGAAGGAGGACTGGTAGTTGGAAAACATGGCCTTGGTGACAGAAACGACGCTGGAGAGTATATGACAGAATTTTGCAAAACCAACGAATTATTCATTGGAAATACCTTTTTTTAAACAACATAAATGGTGACTAAACCTATAGACCTGGCCAGATGGAACAGACAAGAATCAATTCGACTACATCTGTGGAAAGAAATGATGGAGGAGGTCAATATCATCAGACAGAACAAGGCCAGGGGCTGACTGTGGAACAGACCATCAATTGCTCATACACAAGTTCAAGTTGAAGCTGAAGAAAATTAAAACAAGTCCACAAGAGACAAAGTATGACCTTGAGTATATCCCACTTGAATTTAGAGACATCTCAAGAATAGATTTAATGCATTGAACACTAATGCCTTAAGACCAGATGAGCTGTGGAAGGACATTATACATGAAGAAAGCAAAAGGTCATTAAAAAGACAGGAAAGAAAGAAAAGACCAAGATGGATGTCAGAAGACTCTGAAACTTGCTCTTGAACACAGACAGAGTAGCTAAAGCAAACAGAAGACATGATGGCATAAAAGAGCTAAAAAGAAGATTTCAAAGAGCAGCTTGAGAAGACAAAGTAAAGTTACAACGAAACGTACAAAGACCCAGAGTTAGAAAACCAAAAGAGAAGAACGTGCTCGGCATTTCTCAGGCTGAAAGAAATGAAGCAAAAATTCAAGCCTCAAGCTGCATTACTGAAGGATTCTACAGACAAAATACTGAAGAATGCAGGAAGCATCAAAAGAGGATGGAAGGAATACAGAGTCACTCTACCAAAAAGAATTCATCAATATTCAACTATTTCAGGAGGAAGCATATGACCAAGAACCGATGGTATCGAAGGAGGAAGGCCAAGCTGCACTGAAGACACTGGTGAAAAACAAGTCTCCAGGAATTGATGGAATACCAGTTGAGATGTTTCAACAAGCGGATGCAATGTTGGAAACACTCACTTGTCTATGCCAAAAAACGTGGAAGACAGCTACCTGGCCGACCAACTGGAAGAGATCCATATTCATTCCCATTCCAAAGAAAGGTGATCTAATGGAATGTGGAAATTATTGAACAATATCATTAATATCAAACACAAGTAAAATTTTGCTGAAGATAATACAAAAACAGTAGCAGCAGCACATAAACATGGAACTGCCAAAAATTCAAGTCGGATTCGGAAAAGGACATGGAACAAGGGATATCACTGCTGATGTCAGATGGATCTTGGCTGAAAGCAGAGAATACCAGAAAGATGTTTACCTGTGTTTTATTGACTATGCGAAGGCATTCAACTGTGTGGATCATAACAAATCATGGATAACATTGTAAAGAATGGGAATTCCGTAACACTTAACTATACTCACGTGGAACCTATACGTAGACCAAGAGGCAGTCGTTTGAACAGAACAAGGGGATACTTGCTTAGTTTAAAATCAGGAAAAGTGTGTGTCAGGGTTATATGCTTTCACCATACTTATTCAATCTGTATGCTGGGCAAATAATCTGAGAAGCCGGCCTATATAAAGAACAACAGGCATCGGGTTTGGAGGAAGACTCATTAACAACCTGAGATATGCAGATGACATGATCTTGCTTGCTGAAAGTGAAGAGGACCTGAAGCACTTACTTACTGATGAAGATCAAAGGCTACAGCCTTCAGTATGGATTACACCTCAACATAAAGAAAACAAATATCCTCACAACCGGACCAGTAAGCAACATCATGACAAATGCAGAAAATATTGAAGTTGTCAAGGATTTCATTTCATTTGGATCCACAATCAGTGCATGCAAAAGCTGGACAATGAATAAGGAAGACCGAAGAAGAATCGATGCCTTTGAACTATGGTGTCGGTGAAGAACACTGAATACACCATGGACGGCTAGAAGAACGTACGATCTGCACTGGAAGAAGTACAGCCAGAACGCTCCTTAGAAGCGAGGATGGTGAGACTTAGTCCCACATACTTTGGACATGTTACTGGGGGGACCGGTCCCTGGAAAAGGATATCATGCTTGGTAAAGTACAGGGTCAGTGAAAAAGAGCAAGGAAGGCGCTCAACAAACTGGACTGACACAGTGGCTGCAACGGTGGGCTCAAACACAGCAACGATTGTGAGGATGGCACAGCACCGGGCAGTGTTTCGTTCTGTTGTTTATGGGGTCGCTATGAGCCACTCAACAGCCCCTAACAACAACGACAACAAAGGCAGAACCAGGACCACCATGTAGCAAACATAGAGCCCAGAGCCCAAATCACTCCCATGAATAGCTCTCACTAAAAATGAAGTGTACGTAGTATACGTAGATCTAACCTAATAAAACAAAGCTTCTCTACAACTTTATATTGACTGCAGAAACAACAGTTTTCATTTACAAATGATTTCAGAGCTCTAGAAACTTACAGTTCTGTAAGTCTCTGCTTCTTGCTGAAGGTCCTGAAGTTTATTTTCACTCTCTGTGAGAATTGCTTTTTTCTGCAACTCTAGCTCTTCCAGGGCCAAAGATTCTTGCTGCTCTTTTTCTTGGGTGATCTTCAAATATTCTGACTGGCTCTTTTCCTGTGCCAAAAACAATAATACCATCTTAGTCCCAGCTAAATCTTCAATGTTCCCAAAGCACCTCCACAAAAGTCACTGCATCTGATCTTCAGACTGGCCCTGTGCAGCAGGCAGTATCATCACCTCTCTCCTCCCATGCTCTAGTCTACAGAAACAAGTAGTGTGGCTTTTCCAGTATGGTCTGGCCAATCTTTGCCACAATTACTATTTATATGAAAAATTTTGCTCCAGTAAGCCTCCTAATGTATGCCATTTTTCCATTACGGAGATTAATGTGCAAAGCACTACTGGATGTAAGGGGTCACCTAATTGTCTACACTCCAGAGTGTAGGACGTCAAGTCTAGGTCTAGAAACTAGTTTGTTGAGGCTAATATGATTTTTGAGAAATATCTCATTACAATAGGGGACCCAACGTGGAAAATTAAATTAAAAAATCAGAAGATACTTGTGAATATACAGAGTAGATCAAGGAAATGTAAAAGAAAGCCTACGTAACTTTCTTCGATGATCTGGGCTCCCCTACCACCTCACCAATCCTCAAAAGCTTCTCCTTCGCTTGTCCTTATGATGTATCAGTATTCACTTCACAAGCATTTACTGTTTGGAGAGGAGGAGCTCTAGAGGGTACTTTTAACACGTGGTGGCTTCAAACTCCAACTGAGAAAAGTGTATTTACCTATACCTATTGCTGAAGGTTCACATTCCCAACCCCAGTATTTCAGTTCACAAAGTTTATCACCTGAGATCTACAGTCTGGTGAAGCACACTACTTTAAGGAAAGATTTTGTTCCATATTATAAGTAAACAGACCAATAAGAAAATATTAGTTTCTAAAACATTCATTTTAAACCATTTAAAATATAGTATGTTTAATGTATACTACATTTTAAATGCATCTCTATATGCCAATAAAAATGAAAAGGAAATCTTAATAGTCTGTTGAATTTTGACGATAAATTCAAAAGCAACTTCTTCAAGAAACTAGGTAGAAAGGGGAGTGGAAGGGGCACGTGCAAGCACGCACACGTGTGTGTTTTTATATGCGTGTGTGTTTGTGTGTGTCTTGCTTTCTCCACTTGGAATATATCTGACTATAAAAGTTCCTAGAACACGTATTAACAAGGCCAATGTTTTCGCTTCAGGGCCCCCAGTGACCACCTACCCCAGCGTGAAAACCCCATTATATTACAATAAACATTTTTAGCACCATTCCTTGCTTCATTTTTATCCCACTCTGACCCTTAATTTCCATGCCCCTATTTTTAATTTACAGAGGCATGGTGGTTCAGTGGTAGAATTCTCTTCTTCCATGGAGGAGACCCGGGTTCGATTCCCAGCCAATGCACTCATGCACAACCACCGCCTGTCTTTGTCAGTGGAGGCCTGGGTGCTGCTATGACACTGAGCAGGTTTCAGCAGAACTTCCAAACTAAGACAAACTAGGAAGAAAGGCCTTCCAAAAATCAGCCAGTGAAAACCATGTGGATCACAACAGTCTCCTCCCCAACTAATTGTGAGGATGGTGAAGGACCAGGCAGTGATTCACTCCACTGTGCATGGGGTTACCATGAGTCAGGGACCTATTGGACGGCAGCTATCAACAACAACCTGGCTAATTTATGTTGTCTTGTTACGCTTTTGGAGCCCTGGTGGCGCAGTAGTTAAGAGCTACAGCTGCTAACCCAAAGGCTGGCAGTTCAAATCCACCAGCTGCTCCTTGGAAACCCTGTGGGGGCAGTTCTACTCTGTCCTATAGGGTCCCTATGAGTCGCAATCAACTTGACAGTAACGGCTTTGGTTTTTTGGTTATGGTTCCAAGTATTCTTGTAAACTGCTTTAAATCCTTTCTAGATCAACATGGAATACAAATACGTACCTATACACATGAAAATTTCATGACAACAAACTAAGCCTCTAACCTCACCCAGTAGTTACTGCAAACTCATGATCCTATTTGCCCCAAAGAGAAGATTAGAGAACTCCGCTATTTCAGCTCAAGAATCACTGCTGCAGGAAAATCATAATGATCCAGATCTAACTGAGAATGGGGAAAAAGATGTATGGAAGAAAGAAGATTTCGTTTTAGATAAACACTATTTCTCATCCTTTCATACTGAGAGTATTTTAAAATTACATATATTACCTTATGGATAGCTTTATACAAAAACAATCCAACCACATTTTTGACATTTTTATGGTAACTTGTATAAAAGGCTTTCTACAATTGAAAAAAATTTTCTGCTTGTTTGTTTTAAACTTTCAAATTACACTATTTTAATAAATCTTTAGCATCTTTGCTCCTCTGGTTTTTGTTGTAGTTAGTTTGGTCCGTGTGTTTTAGTTTTTTAAACATCATATGGATTGAAAATCACTGAGGAGATTATTCTACTTAAAAAGAAAACTGCCTGGTCCGTTTCATTCTTCTCTTCAGTAAAATGCACTTTCGAGAAAGCTTTCTGAGCCTTGAGCTCTAAATACAGTCAGTCTGGTAAGATTTTGGACATTCTTCCTGAATTATGCAGTGATTGGCTTACTGGTTCAATCAGCCTATCTTCTTTCTCCTCCCTAATCACCACCTGCTGCCAGGGCGGGACCGATAAACAAACTGATTACAAAGTGTGTTGATCGGCACATTTAATTTTCCCACATAACTCAGCTAACGAGCTCTGTCAGCCTCTGTCCTGCCTACGCGCATGCTCTCTGCATACCCAAGGTCAAGGCTGCCAGTGGCCAATCTCAAGGTGGGAGGCAGGGATGAGAGGATGACAACTTAGAATGTCACAAAGTTTACCTAGAGCAAAACAAAACAGGCACTTACAAGAGCTACTTTCATTTGCTCCTGAAGTTCCCTTTCTCGGACCTGAAACTTTGCGGTCAGTTCCTGCTCTTTGCGGGCCAGCTCCTCTCCATGACGCTTCCTTAGCTTAGCGATGTGCTCTTCTGAGGACTTCTGATGATCAGCCAAATGGATACGGTGAAAACACTCAGAGTGAAATAAGTAACTCCACAACTAAATCATAAATACTTTATAACAGTTCAGTCATCTCACTAATAACTTTGTTAGGAGGAAAAATCAGGACATATTCCCCAGATAAATCAGTCACCAAAGTCTCGATAATTAAAAGAAAACCCAGCAATGTTTCGTCCCAGCTGCAGACATGGAGAGCTGCTGCTCCAGCGGCTAGTCCTAGAGGCCAAGGTTCCCATGTCTGCTTCCTGCAGGGAAGGGAGGCAGGGCAGGAGGAACGGCAGTCAGAGCGCTCGAGAGGCAGGCACTTTCCTGCAGGAGAGCTGTCTTAGCTGCACCACCCTAAGTGTACCACACCTTTCTGGGCGGGAATGAACAATGTACTCAAAAGTATTGGCCTTGTGCTCGGATAAGAAGATGCAATCTTATAAAAATGTCAAACCTCCCTAAATAAATCTACAAATTTAATATAATCAAATAAAACCACCAACAGAATGTGGGGGTGGGGATGGGGGCTGAAGAGCTCACTGAAAAATATGCAAGAACAGCCAATAGCCAATGTTGCTATAAAAAAAAAATTAGCAAAGCACACTTACAAAAATATCTCGTGGTGGGGAGGGTACGGCTAGCAAACAAACATAGAGGCACAAGGTATTTGTGTAAAAAACTGGTGATCACCAGCTAGGAGAGCCTACTGTAAAACCAGAGTAATTACAACAGTTAATGCTAGTACCTGGTCAGACAATGCAATGGAACAGCACACAGAACCCAGAAAAAAAATCAATTTTAATATAATAATTTAGCATGTAATGAAGACAGTATGGTACAGCAGAGAGGAAAAGACAGATTATTTAAAAAAGCAATTTGGAGGCAACCATGTAGTCATCTGGAAAAAATTTAAACTGGACCCCTACCTCACTCCCTACACCAAATAAATTTCAGTTAGATCAAAGATTTAACCATAAAAAAGCAAAAGTGTAACAGTGCCAGAATAAAAAACAGAATTTTTAAAAAAATGATCTCAGAATTGGGCATGTGTTTTTAAAAAGAACATAAAATCCAGATAACATTTAAGGAAAAGGCTAATAAATTCAACTATCAGAAAAAGAAAAATTTTTACACGGCCAAATAAAAAATTATAAACAAAGCCAACAAATAACAAACTGAAAACATTATGTGGATAAAAAGTACCTTATGTCCACAGGGACTAATTTCCACAAAAAGCAAAGAGCTTCTACACTGAAATAAGAAAAAGACCAACAGCCTAATAGAAAAATAAGTCAAGGAATCTTCCAGGCAACACAAAGAGAAAAACTAAAAATGCCTTTTAAACATATAAAAATACACTGATCATACTCATAAGAGACACGTACGTTACAACTACAATATCTTTTTTTTAACTATGACCTTGAAAAGAATAAAAATGTTTGGTAATACCATCTTTGTGAGGGGGGGCAAACATATTCTAATATATTGCTTCTGAGAGTGTAAACTGTCCTTCACAGAACTTACAGCAGCTACTAAGCATTAAAATACACATAATTTGCCTAAATAATATTTCATTTATAGGAATCTATCCTACAGAAATACATGTGAACAAATACACATATGCATATTCACAATTTGCAATAGCAAAAAAATGAAAACAACTTAAATATCCATCGGAAGACAACTGATTAACTAAATTATGGAACATTCACACATGGAATCCCTAAAGAGCCTTTAAAACAAATGGGGCAACTCTTCATCAGTGAAAAAGAAACCATCTTCAAGACAGATTATTAAGTGGAACAAGCAAAATATAGAAGAGTATACGCAACATGCTATATTTTGTGTTAAAAAGAGGAGATTATAAAAAAATTTGCAAGGGAAATTACATGCAGAGACTGTCTCTGGGAAGGATATTCAAAAAGGAAACTGTACTTTTCTCTGGAGAAACTAAAGGGCTGAAATGGGGGGAGCCTTACTTATAACTGTGTGAGCTTTTTATCTTTTGATTTTTATACTATATGCTCACATTATCATCTTTCAAAATAATTTATTATTTTTAAGTTGTTAGATTCCATGGTGCTCTTTATCATGACTAATTTTTTTTTAAGAAATTAAAATACAGTCAGGCAGCTATAGTTAAGGTCTTGTACATTCAGTAATTGATCACAAATAATTTCTACTGAGCAAGTTGTCTACAGCTCAGTAGAAGGAAGAAAATATATTAGAAGTATATAACTTTCCCCCAATATATCTGTATATACATAAAGTTATTTATATATTATCCACTATGTAATAACAGGAAAACCCTGGTGGCGCAGCGGTTAAGAGCTCGGCTGCTAACCAAAAGGTCAGCAGTTCGAATCCACCAAGCGCTCCTTGGAAACCCTGTGGGGCAGTTCTACTCTGTTCTAAAGGGTAGCTATGAGTCAGAATCGACTCTACGGCAACAGGGATATAATAATAAAAGCACAGGTATCTTACCAAGGAGTTGTAAAAATTTGCAACTCTGAATCTAGCCTATAAAGGATCTTGGGCCAGTTTAGTGGCCACGATCAAATATCACGAATATAAATGGGGAGTTAGTAAAGGCCTAGGATGAAGTGGGCTTAGTGTCAACCAAGGCAAGAATGACAATAGGAAAAACAGGCAGAAACGGAAGCAGAGAACAGTGGGTGGGGAAGACAGATGGGGGGCAGGGAGGGGTCATGATCAATGACATGTTGGGGCAAGGAAGCGTCATGATTAACAACATGTGCACATTTCTGAAAAAATGAAAATCTATAGAATTTTTAAAATTTATTAACTTTTAAAAGAATTTTTTTCAAAAAGCTAATTTTGAAATTGATGTCTATTTGTATTTTTAAGAGTAACCAGAGCACCAGGTAATAATGGAGCCCTGGTGGCACAGTGGCTAGGAGCCTGGCTGCTAACCAAAGGTCGGCAGTTTGAACCCACCAGCCACTCCCTGGAAACCCAGTGGGGCAGTTCTACTCTGTTCTACACTCGATGGCAATGGGTTTTGTTTTTTTGTTTTAAGGAATAATGAGCCTTTAAAACAATTAGAAAGGGCCAGCCTGCCCCCTCTTGACTTCCTCCTACACTTCCTCCAATGCACATCCGGGAAGCGCCTGCTTGGTCAGGTGCTGCAGAGGATACCTGCTGAAGCAGCTCAGCAACCTGCCATCAGGGGCCTACAGCTGAAGCTACAGAACAAAGAAGACACGTCTCAGTTTATAAGGTGGCCCACCAGACAAAAAGCAAAGCATAAAAGGATCCAAAAAAAAAAATCTATGTATTAAACTCATTAATCTACCAAAGTGCTTTTTTCCTATGTCCTGAACTTCCTGGTCTAAAACACAAATTAAGTCTTCTCTACGGGCAAAGGCTCTGAGGAAAAAATGGACATTCAGTTTAAGAGCTGTTACAGTCCGTTTCAGTCTAGAATTATCTTACTTTCATTGTATCCACCACCTCCTGCTTCACCCGTTTCAACTCCTGCTGGAGACTGATGCGCTCTTCCTGGTGCGTTTTCTCAACAGCTTTAATCTGTTCGTCCATTTCTGCTTTCATCTTTTTCCGTGCTTCTTCTGTTTTTTGGGCTGAACTCAAGGCTTTTTCAAGTTCTTCAAAAGCTATAATGAAAACAGTAGAAAACAAGTATCTCAAGAAATACTATCGCTGGACTAAGTGTTTTATGTTCAGAGGATGGGAACTGAGAGAAGCAGCTGCAGGACAAGTTAAAAAAACTCTGCTCATGGTTTTAGGTCAAGAGGTATTTCTGAGTTGTTCAACAAATTCACAAGAAATGTTCAAGTCGCTAAAACCAATTTGCTGTTGAGCTCTGGGTTTGGGTTTTAAGACTGCTTACATGAAACTAAGCTCAAAAGTTTGAAAAAACAATATTAAATTACTAGCCAGTGTCCTTTTACGTAACCGTATGAGGCAGTTCTACTCTGTCCGGTAGCGTCACTGTGAGTCAGAATCGACTCGATGGCAACGGGTTTGGTTTTTGGTTTGATCCTTTCAAACAGCAAATTCAAAAAAATGAAAACTTGTCCCTATTTCTGTATAGTTTTAATCGTTTGTTTGTTTTCCTTGCTATACAGTTCTTAAACTTATCCATTATCAATAATTAAGTAATACTATTATACAACATTCACTAGGGCATTTTTAAGAATATAAAAATTACTATTTGGCAAATCTTATTTTTAAAAATCTCTTAATTATACAATAAAAGAGCAGTTACTGGTCAAACAGTGTATTTCAAAATGAAACCTACCACTTGCATGAGTTTTTAAGACTGTTTTCAGGTGACTAAAAAGAAACCTTTACCTGATGTTGTTGCTGTTGCTGTATGCTGTCAAGCCGATTCTGACTTACAGCGACCCTGCAAGACAGAGAAGAACTGCCCCGTAGGGTTTCCTAGGCTGTAATACTTACGGAAGCAGACCGCCACATCTTTCTCCCATGGGGCGGCTGGTGGGTTTGAACCGCCGACCTTTCAGTTAGCAGTTGAGCGCTTAACCCCAGTGCCAGCAGGGCTCCTTCACCTGACAGAACAGTGTCTAAAAAGGCACTGCCAGCAAGGAGATCCTGAATGAGCCAAGTGAGAATGCACGCCCTACAAAAACAATCCTCTCGACTAGCGTAACAAGGTCTTACAGGAAACCAAAGAGCTCATCCAGCACCAGACAGAATTAGATAGGAGCTGGGTAACCTGGCACCAAAAACTACGTGCGTGCATTTAGGTGTATGTGTGCACGTGTCATAAGTGTGCATATACCTGCACGTTTATGTGTATGCGTGTGTGCGCACGTGTCGTAAGCGTGCATATACCTGCACATTTATGTGTATGCGTGTGTGTGCACGTCATAAGTGTGCATATACCTGCACATTTATGTGTATGCGTGTGTGCGCACGTGTCGTAAGTGTGCATATACCTGCACATTTATGTGTGTGTGTGCACGTGTCGTAAGTGTGCATATACCTGCACATTTACGTGTGTGTGCACATGTCATAAGTGTGTATATACCTGCACATTTATGTGTATGTGTGTGTGTGCACGTGTTGTAAGTGTGCATATACCTGCACGTTTATGTGTGTGTGCGCACGTCAGAAGTGTGCATATACCTGCACGTTTATGTGCATGTGTGTGTGCACGTGTCAGAAGCGTGCATATACCTGCACGTTTATGTGCATGTGTGTGTGCGCACGTGTCAGAAGCGTGCATATACCTGCACATTTATGTGTATGTGTGTGTGTGCATGTGTCATAAGTGTGTATATAGCTGCTCATGCACACGTGCACATACACACGGTGTTGGCATAATGATGCCTTGGGAAACTCCTACTGCTACTGTCATCCTAGATTATTTCCTTTAGTCACTTACAGAATAGAAACCCCAGACTTGCCTTTACCGCGGAGATAAACTAAAAACTAAACAATGGTTTTCAACATGGGTTTTTATCCTATCAAGAAACGTATGTCCAAGGGAAAGAGACAGTTGACATATGAAGCCAAGTTCTGGGTCGTATCCTCACTCCCAGTAGTATAAGAAATGTGAGAGCTCCAATCTATGGCATCTCAGAGAAAAGGCCTATTATTAACCACAACTTGGCCTATCAGATGGTGGTTTGGTCACAGGAATTGCAAACATCTGTTCTGAAGCATTTTCTTAATGGCAAATTTCATCAGGTACATAAAAAGGCAAGGGAAGGGGTAAATTCTGGTAACAACTGGGAAACACAACTTACTTTGCTCAACTTTAAAAAAAAAAAAAATCTCTGGCAATCATGTGTCTTTGACATTTAAAAAAGCTACCCAATTTATTCATTTTGTACAACCAAAGTATAAAACTGATGCTCAGATAATCTAAATTTCAAGGGAATATTATTACTTCGCTGTAATTATGTTTAAAGACTCTTACTCTAACATCACTGGTATTTTCCTGCAAACACCAAGATGACAATCTTTACATATAAATATGTTGGAAAATAAAACATTTAAAGGAAAATGTTTGTTTTATTCAGACATTCTTTTATTATAACTTCTAGTATGGCACATACAGAAATAATTAACTCCTGCTAAAAAAAACCAACACAAAACAAAACATGTTGCCGTTGAATCAATCCCGACTCACAGTGACCATACAGAACAGAGTAGAACTGCCTCATAGGGTTTTCAAGGAGCGGCTGGTGGATTTGAACTGCCAACCTTTTGGTCAGCAGCCTGAACTCTTAACCACTGTGCCACATTAACTCCTGCTAGTAACAACAGTTTCCTCATTTGAAAAAATAATTATTGAGGTAAAGTGACTAATCAAGGTAAAGAGATTATGTAACAGAATGCTCACTTCTTAATTTGTGCTGAAGATTTAAATCTGGGAAAGAAAAAAATGGAAAAAGAAATGACTAGATTTTTTAATGTCTGAATGCCATCAGAACCTTTTCATTATTATTATTATTCAGCATGTAAAATTGTGTCTTGGCACTTCTGAGCATTTCACTGAAATATCTAAATCAGGCTTTGGAGAGCCCAAAGACTGTTTTGACATTCTTCCAACAAAACACAATTTAAATTTAAAACTTTTGTCAATTAAGAAAAATAAGACAAAACTGGATGTAGTCAATACCAAGTGAAAATAGTCTTTGTTTTCATTTTTAAAATTCCAGAATCCAGCACAGCATGAAAATGAATGCAGTGTTCTCATTTTTTCAAACTGGGGGAAAAAAAAAAATCTATACCCCAAAGTTCCTATTTAGATATGCTTTTTCAGTACATAAGTTTTTAACCACATTTGGTAATTTTTTTTAATATTCTCCTACTCTATACTCCATTTCAGTGTGTCACCTCCTGAAACGGGTTTCCTAGTCCACCTGTATCCATCCCATAGGATTCAAGGCGACCAGCTCTGGTGCCGCGGCTCTTTCCACCTGAATTTACTGTTTCTCCCCACTTTGCATCATCACGTCAGACAGCCGTGTACCTTAACAGCTCGAAGGAAACCTCTGAGACCTTTTAATTCAACATCTTCATTCAGATGCAATCACTGAGAAATCCAAATTCTCCCTCAGATGATAAAACCAACCTAGATATATAGGCTTGATGGCAGACCTTAATTTTAAAGTTGGGTTTAAGGAACAATCCTTACCTGGCAATATGCTTAAATCCTAAGAATGCTGACATGGATCAAGATTAGTTGAGCAATAATAATATATCTTACCAAACCAGAATTTCTGAACCAATCAATTACTGACGGCTTCTAACTCTCAACAAAATGCAGTATGTCACAAAAACTCTGACAGACTTACAAAAACTCACTGCTTTCCATCTCCACCCTGCTTTCAGGAAATCTTGAGTACAAACAAAATTTAAAACAAATTGCATATATCCACATGTAGAAAACTATTTCAAACTCTTTTTGGATTCTACGCTGTACCACAATCAAGGTCACTTCCTTACAGGAAGTCTGCCTCCAACAGTGAGTCCGTTTCAATGTTTAAGGAGAACATGCTGAGTCTACTTACTAACCAGAAACGACTCACCTCCAGATCCTGACAACACCAAGCACAGTAAAGTGGCGTCCCATAGCCTGCAATATTCTAAACGTGAATTCCCCACTCTTTCCAAAGTGACACTATGCTAGGATTTTAATGTAAATATTAAACGTGTTCTGAATGTCCGCATAATTTCTCTTTCAATTACCAGCAGAGGGTAAGTGTGGGGGCAGGGAGGGGGAGAGAAAGCGTGCATCAGCCACAGCTGACAAGTCTGCTGCCAACATGCAAGAATGCACGGACAATCACGGACACGGCACACACCAACAGAAAGGCTAAGCATGAACTACAAACTGCCGCCGCCATGTTGCAAGAACACGTGTGTTCTTACAAAGCAAAATTCAATGTATCTCAGGCAATTTTTATTTAAAAGAGAAAAAAAAAAACTTTGAAAATACTTCCAGGCAAAAACTTAATGAAACTTAAGAATGGTCCTCTGTCAGTTCCGTAAACAGCAGGCAGGCCTTTTTTGTTACTTCCTCACTGTTCACTTTAGACGAGGTTCACTCACATCCATGGAAATTATAAAAAACGGACAAAGGCTCACTCTAAGAGTTAAATCAGAAAGCTCAAGAGTCAAACCATTCACTCATCAAATATTTACTGGATGTTTACCATCTGCCAAGCATATGCCAGACGCTGAGTGACGTAAAGAAAACGCTTCCTGGAAAGGCAGCTGAAGCAGTAAGGAGGGAAGGCAGAGAGTAAAAGCACCAATGCTTAGGTACGGCTAGGGCGAACGCGGAGTTTGCTTTTACCGCCCCACCGCCTTCCCCGGCTCCTTTGCAGCCCTTACCCACCGTAATAACAAATGCCAGAGTTCTCAGCTTCCAGGCTGCATTACTGCTTTGCAGCACTGCCCTGAGAACTAGCAGACCTGAAGACCCTCCTCTACTCTACTGCAGGGAATAAAAGATGCAGAGGCGTGGAAAGGTTGCCAACCTCTAGATTAACTGTTGATCCTAAGAAGCTGATGAACAACATGGAGAATGAATTAGTAAGCCAGCGCCCGTGTCTTCAGCCTAGCAAAAAAGCAGCTCAAAACATAAGATAGTACTACAAAATGAATGAAGCGTGAATCAACAGAAAAAGGAACAAAATGAATTTTGTTTGTTAGAATTCCCACCTAATCATTAAACTTCTTTTGTGACTAAAAGCAAAAGTCTAGAGTAGCAGTTTTCAAAGTATGTTCCCAAGATCCCGGGAACGCTGAGGCCCTCAGAGAGAGGCTGTCAGGCCCTCCCTTTTCCAGCCTGTATATGTGTGAGGTGAGATTTTCTTCATGTTTTCAACCAATACAATCTATCACAACAGACTGAATGCAGAAGTAGGCATGAGAATCCAGCCATCTTCATTACATCAAACAATGAGATATGCAAAAATGAAAAACAATGGCACTCCACAGTACATTTTGTTTGTTTTGGAAAATGTAGGTATTTTTCATAACAATGTTATTTATGCTAACATGTAATGAGCTTATTATTTGTATTTTTAATGAATTAAACATATATTTGAAACCTTGTTTTTAATTTCTAATATAACAAATATCAATACACATAATTCACACAAGCCAAAGCTCTTCAGAGTCCGCAAAACATTTTAAGAGTGTAAAGAGGCCCCTGCGATCAAAAACTTTGAAAACCACCGGTCTAGAGCTTACAACGTGAAAACAAAATAATAGCACCACCCAGTGGCACAGACCAGATAGTGCAATACTTAACGTGTAAGTCAGGTGTTTAGAAATTTAACAAGTATTGTTTGCAATGGAAATTTAGTTTTTAAGCCATTTTCCAAAGTATGTTACAAGAATCATTTTATAAATTGAATAAGCTTTGACCTTTAAAAAATTTACAGATACGGCCCAATTTTCACTCCTTAACATCAACCATGAAAGTTTATCTATCAAATATCTTGAAATCATCAGGCTGATCTTGAAAAACACGAAGTTAAAGCTAAGGAAGTTTAATTAAATTGAAAATGCCATCCTGTAGTTAGGAAATGTGTTCTTCCAGTTGCTGATGCTTTCTGGTAACACTAACATCACTGGGGACAAAAATAAATGCACAAAAAATATAAAAACGAAATGAATCGAGCACCTACTAATATGACTATTAAACAAATAACCTACATTGAATGCAAATTTAATTCCATTTAAAATAATAAATTTTTCCACCAGATATTCATTTAGTGCCAAAATATTTACATATTAATTATCTAACATAGCATACTTAAATTGTACTTTAGAACCTATTTTAGATTGCCTGAGAAACATGGAATTTTCTTTGTAAAGCATATTCTAGGTACTCATGATAAGAAGAAAACAGCCCTTACCCCAGTCCTGTTCATACAAGGCTTGGGAAAGGCACCGTGATTCACTTACGGGCATGTGTGGACGCACAAAAATAAGATGTTTTGTGAGACTTAAGACTACAAGAAAACTCTGTTACACAATCTATCGACAACTAACAAAGCACTTAAATACACATGTGATTTTGGTTTTGTTATATAAATATGCATAACTCTTATACATTATTTAAATATACAAATTCTCTTTTAAAGGGTCCTGCAAACATCAAATACATATGTCCCACTGAGCATCTTTGGTATATCAGGCCTAAACCATACAAATGAATAAAAAACTTATTTCCTGCACAAACACAACACACCAATAAATAAGCAAAGAATGTTATGAGTTAATCCCAGTTTTTAAATGCAGCCAATCATACAAAACAGTAACTTCAGCAAAGACAGGGTACATAAAAGGGAAACAGGGTTTACAAAGTTAGTGTACTCTGGAAACTTGCCTAATTCAAACAGACTAATTTATTCATTTTTGCAAAATTGTAGCCAAGAACATTTTACTGAGGCAAGGGGTTACACAATACTGTGGTGTGGGTCCTTTTTTTGTAATGGCTACATTTAAATAATTTAAAGGTAACTAACAAAAAACAAAGACTATGGTTAACAAGAATTTAAGAAAAAATTCAAAGATAGGAAATTAAGCTATTTCACAAAGTTGTTAAACAGTAGTATTCATAATAGCAAAAATACGAAATAATTTCGATGTTGAACAACAGGGAAATGGTTGAGTAAATGATGTACATGCACTCTGACACAGCCATTAAACTACGTTAGTACCTTAGCAACATGTGGAAGGACTCCTAATGTAATGTTAAATGGGGAAAAAAGGATACCAAACTGGAGGTACAATATGATCAGAATAATGTAAAAATAAGGACTGGAAAAAAGACCAATGGAAGTGCGCTGAAGCCAACAGTGATGTGTCCATCTCCTCTACTTTCTAACTTTGGGGCCGGCTCCCCCAACCCCCTGTCCTGGTTAAGAGGCACTCACCCAGGAGAGCCAAGACCTAGTGTGAGATTCAACAGTGATGGTGTTCCCCGTCAGTGCTGCATTGAGCACGCAAGTGTCTAGACAATTAACTCTAGTACTCCAGCACCTAAAATAGAGCACTAGACACTTAAAGCTGGATCACCAGACTTCTCCGCATTTAAAATCTGGTCACCTGAAAATACGACCATTTGTGCTTACTTTACGTGAGCACCTAGGAAGGAATATTGTGAACAGTTGTAGTGAAGTGCTTGTAACAAACACTTTACTTTTTATTTTCTTTATCCACTAAAATAAAGACGTTTTTTCAAAATAAGAGTGTCATGGTATCACACTTCAAAAAACACGCCTGACATTTACACGAGACAAGAGAATATTGAAGTGCTACATGTTGGTACAGCACCCTCAGGAAGGCACGTCAACATACTCGGTCACAGAATTTTATTGTAAAATTATTACTTCTAGAATCAGAGACGTCTGATTTCCTTTGTCCTCTAACATATGGCAGGCATCACAAGTCATCTAGAAAAACTCAGAGGAGCAGTGCAACAGATTGCTTTCCAAGAAAAGGAGTGGGGAATGTACTTGAGCCAACTCTGAGGGCCAGAAGAAGCAAGCCACAGGAAGAAGTCTCTTGTCTGCTGATATCCACACGTCAAGAAATACTAACAATATCAGAGTTCAGGTTTTTACAGTTGAAAACGCATTAGGAGAGTTCATATTTTTTGATAACTGTTTTACGTAGACACATTTACTTCTAAAAATCCTAATGACTGCAAGCTTCAAAGATGTTAATGTTTCCTTTATACGACCAGCTCTTATGTTTTTAACCTTTGAATCTTAAATCTAATAAAGAGAAAGACAAATATTTAGCAGAGCAATTGAATTCTCCAAGAGCCAGATGATGTTCAAAGACTATTTATGGAAACCCTACTTCCTTTACTTTGACCTTTTCTTACTTTTAGAACTTAATTGGAATTTTTCTGTAAATTGGGATATGCACAGTAACTGTTTAAGAACCATTTTGTACTTGAACAGTTCTGCTCAGACTCAACACCATTAGATAAAACACAGTTGTGTACAAAACTATTTTGCATTTTAGATTTCAAAGGCAGTCTCTTCAGTGTGAAACTAGTCTGTTAAAACTTTCTATTGTGTCTCTCAGAATTACGACTACAAATATAATTTTTTGAGGAATCCTTGAAAGCATTTATAACTGTGTGGTCCAAAGACTTTCCAAAGTGAATGTATTCATTAAATAAATTTTTTACATTTTGACAGTACTGTTAACAGAAAAGTCTCTCAACTTACAGGCTATCAAATGTTTATAAAAATACAGTTTTAGGAAAACCACATTTAAAGACAAAACATTTAACTTTCCTGTGTTTCGGAGAGTCAAGGGAAGGAAGGCTGTACTAAGACCTGACTGGAACAGTTACCCGGAAAAATTTTACCCCACATGTGAATTAACTGTATATTTGCCTACCTTTTAATCATTTATCCCTTTCAACTTGACATTTATTCATGGGTTTCTAATTCCTCACAAGGTGCACCCCAATTTTAAAAGGACACTTAACCCCCTAATCAACATTATTTTCTCTTGACTGGCTACATCAGTCAACAAAAGCAGTCCTAAAAATGGAAAGGCTTGATATGAGAAGCTGAGACCGTGTGTTAGGTTTTCTGTTCACTGAGAGCAAACCTGTTCAACAATGTCTCACAACTCTCAAACTGCTTCAAATAAGTCTTCAAAGATGATATTCTGAAAGATGCTATCGACTCCGTCTGAAGGGAAATTTTCTTAGGTTTACTGGGAACAAATTCATTAACTAATTTCCCCAACCATCTTATCAATGAAACAGCTGCAAGGAGATGGGGGACACTTGTGACATACTTGGTGTCAACCAACCTCCTCTCTCACCCAGACCTGTTATCTTTCTAACGTCTCAACATCTGGGTTTTAAATTGCTTCTGAAGCTGCACTGAAATCAAATCCTCACCAAATTCAAAGAGCTTTTCAGAATCTTCGCCCCTACGTCCCCTACATCTTGAAACACTGCTTATGTTTCCCCAAAAAGCGTAACTAACCATAATTTCTGTGACTTCTTGGGTAACTTCTTTTTTCCCTCATTTATTTCTCTCCGCCAAACTCAAGATCTCCATGGTTAAGAGAACAGACTTCGGAGTCAAAATGCCCAGGATCAAATCCTGACTATACATTTACCATATTTTTATGCAAGTAACGTGACTTCGCACTTTTTTTGCCAGCTGTACCCTCCCCCCGTGAGGTACCCTCACAAGTGCCGCCATGCCAATCCTCTTCCACTTGTTGCTGTAACAAGAAATGAGCACAGCACGCTTAATAACCAGGGAGGCTGGGGCTGGCAAACAAACACAGAGGTGTGTGTTATTTGCGTAAAAATACGGTACTCTCTGTGCATAAACGTAGGCAAGTTACTTAACTTCTGTGTTCTCAGGTTTTCTCACTTGTAAAACAAGGATAGGAATAGTACCTACCTCATAAAATTGTGAGGACTGAATATAAGTAAACAAACAAGTCAATACAAAGAAAGCACTTATAATAGTGCCTGGCATAAAGTAAGTGCTGTTGAAGTGCTGGCTAGCTGGAATCTACCTGAGGGCAGCTAACAACAACGCTGGTGGTAGCAGTAAACCTGTCACTATCGAGTCGATCCCGAAGTGCTCAGCAAGTATTCAGCTTATTTAGCGTAGAAGCTGCTGCTACTAAGTTACCATTACTAGCAGCTCTTGTAAAACTAGTCTTTTGGAGAAATCAGCTTCTCCTATGAACTTAACCACAGGCTTCAACTCTAGGCTAATGAATGATTGCTGAGAGATTCTCTAGTTTCTTATTTCCAAATTCCTACAGTCAGCTGCCTCTGGAAAGCTCAGGACCAGCTCAAATGTAAAGTATCTAAGCAAACTCATCGTCACATTCCAACCCTCAACTTCCCCATCAGGATCTCCTAGTCCCACGTTGTCATTTCTGTCAATAACACTGTTCACTCAGTCACCTAAGCTTAAAACCTTGGAGTCATCTTAGACACCCACTTCTCTGCCCCTCCAAGATGATCAGATATCAAATTCTGCAGATTCTACCCTTCCTCTCCTTCTCAGATCCACCATCCTAGTCCAAGTGGTTAAAGCACCTCAAACCTAGGCTTCTGTCTTTGCTTCTAAGCTTGATTTCCCATCTCATTTCTTTCTACACAAAACACTAGCTTCCACACACTGTGCCTTCCTAGGACTGCTTTTCTGTTGTCTTGTACATCCAATCCTAAACCCAGCCAACTCACCTCCTAAGAACCCAACAGTCAGCTCCTTCGCAATCCAATCCCATTTGCCACGTGGGCGAGAACGGCTTTCTGTTCGTTCACACAGCCACATGGTGTCGGTGGCCGTTCATGGTCTCCTAGCTTGAGCTGTGTGCTGCTCCCTGCTAAGACCCACTCTATCCACCGTCTGAGGCCTGACTCAAGACTCTCGCCCTCAGGGACAGGAAGGCACCACGGTTCACCTTGCTCTCCTCCTCCTAGCACGTCTCCTTGCCTGGCATTACTCAGTATTTACCCTGCTAGTTTCTATACTTCACAGCCTAGCACTGGGTCAAATACACAGAATGCCATCATGTGTAACACTGAATTGTTCTTGCATTCCCTTTAAAAGCAGACTATATCTTACATTTTTTGTTTATACTAGAGGATCGATAAACCAGCAGTTATTAAATAACTAGCATGCAGGGACTTAACTGGAGAGTTGCACAACTCAAAGTCTAAAATTTATGATATTCTAAGACAGGGGTCAGCAAACTTTTTCTGTAAAGGGCCAGACAGTAAATATTTTAGGCTTTGCAGGCCACATACAGTCTCTGTCACATATTCTTCTTTTTTTTCCAACCATTTAAAATTGTAAAAATCATTTTTAGAATAAATAGAAGAGAATGGTAAAAATCCTTCTTAGCCTGAGGGCCATATATGAACAGACCATGGGCAGATCCAGTTCACAGGCCATAGCTTGTCCACCTACGTATCCTCTAAGAGGCCATTCAGTGTCTTCCAAAGGGTCTCGACAGTGACGTGTTTTATAACATGTAACTAATATTTTAGTGTTGATCCAGCGCTTTAAAAGACTTTTGAGCTCCGACACAAATGATAACCCCCGAGTTCTTACCAGCTCTCTCAGACTTCTCCTTCTGCTCCCGTAACTCCTCCCCCTGGGTGGTCATCTGCTTGATGCGGGCACGAAGCTGAGCGATTTCTTCTTCTTTCATCTCCAGGGTTTCATGCATCTGACGTTTTGTCTCTGCTATCACCATTCCCTGCACAGAAGGACAGGCTCTGTGAGCATGTGCATGACAAATCCGCTCCAGTGACAACAACAAGCCAACCCACCGCCTTTGCACGGAGTCAGTCGACTCTGACTCACAGCACCCCTGACAGCACCTATCAAACCTACTTGAAAAGGCAGGAAAAATATATTTCTTACTAAGTACAGTATTAAGAAGCATTTCGTATTTCACGAACTGAAGTCTGCGTTCTGCTCTATACACTACAATAACCTCAGTTACTTGGCATGACATCAGGGTATTTCTGATATTAAAAAAAACTTAACAGTAAGATTAATGACATGTGTTAGTAAAAAGATTTATTTTACAATTCTTCTATCAACAGTTTATGAAGCATAAAATGTCACCTTCTGCACTTGGCGCAGGCCATCCTGAGTTACAATCACCGACCGACAGGTGCTGTACATGGCACGGCCTCAGAGGCCACCAAGCACACGTGTAAGATGACTACCACGAGGAAGTACAGATCTGCCTGGTCTCTCTCTTCTCTTGTGACCATCTCTGGTCCCACCACCGCTTCTGCCTAACATCAGTGACGCACCCCCATTCCTCCAATCTGCTACTTGCTACTGTCTTCCCTCCCTCTGAGTAATCTACACTAAAATGAAGGTCCTGGGGGAAGAGATAACTAAACATTACACATTAAGTCAGTCATTTGGGACTCACAAAAAATGGGATGATCCAATTTGTCTCTTAAAAAATAAAGTATTCAGGCTTTGTGACAGCTAGGGATTTAGGGCCTGAAGAAATTTATCACCTTATGTCCAGCGTTTGCTGACCCTTCCATATGGTAGTATTACCAGACAGACACCAACCAGGAAAGCAGGACACTGTTACCTAAAATTTCAAAACAAAACCACGGGCCTACAGCTTCTTCATCAAACAAATCACCAGGGAAACAAAGAGGGAGAGCGAAAAGGCAGTCAAACCTACAGACTAAAAGAAGTCTTTAAGAGTCATATCAACCAATTGCAATGAAACAATCTTATCTGGATCCTGGTTCATAAAAAGGAAAAAAAAAATGTATGAGACAACAGAGAAAATCTGAAACTGACTAGACATTTGGTTATCTTAATGAATTCTTGTTAATTTTTAGATGTGATCATGTTAATGTGGTTATGCTTTTTTTTCAAGTCCTTTATTTTAAAGATGCATCAAGGACAACACACCCCAGGGGGAATCAGCACAACTGGACTAAACCAAAGCTAACAAGTTTCCTGAATGAAGATGCATTAAAATACTCAGAGAAGAAATGACTAGATTTCTTGGATTTACTGTAAAACCGTCCTGGGTTGAGAAGGATAATGGGAGGTTGGGGGCGCACAGGTGAAACAAGATTGGCTTTAAGATGATAACTAGTGAAGCTGGGTGACGGGTTCACAGGAATTCATCTTACTAATTTCTTCTACTTTTGTAAATGCTTAGTTTTCTATAATAATAAAGGTTTCTTTTTTTTTTTTTTTTTTAAGTGGGCTTGTAAAAAGTTTGTAGATTCACAGACAAATAATAGCAAAAAAATATATTATAGAAAGAGTGAAAAGATTGTCAACAGTTCACTTCAATAGCTAACTGTGGCATGTTCTGAAGTACGTGGCCACTGAGAACACTGTGTTATGAAGCAGGGTATCACAGGAAATTGTGGACGCTGTGGAACAAACTGGGAGCTGCTTAGAATCTGGGGCTGGAAGACTCCGGTCAAAACCATTTGCTCGTGAATTTTTCAGTTGTCTTTGCTGCCACAGCTGCTGCTCCAACTCTAAACCACCAAGGGCAAAACTCATCCCATCCTCAATCCCCCAATCTCATCTAGAGATTTAAAGGTTCATCTGCAGAAATTTCTATTTATGCTAATATACACATTATCATTTCTTTACTTTTTAGGCAGCTTATTGGAGAGATTAATCTGTTGCTATTATATCTGAAAGAACAGCTACCACTCCAATTCAGCAATCCCTTGGCTACAAATAATTTAACTTTTCTCGGAAAAGTAACCATGTACTTATAAACATGAATTTCCTTTGCAACACTCATTCTAATCTATAAATCTAACTGGGATTAAAAAAAAAAATCACAGAGATTCAGCTTCACATGATACAAAATGAATGCCAACAGTTACATAAATCTAGAAATTACAACAAAAAGCTTTTTCATGGAAGCAGCTGTAATACTTTTGGGAAGCAGAAACTGAATGCTTTTAACTGTTTTCAAAAGGAAATGTTGGGGCCCCCTGACAAATCTTAGTATCATAAACTTTTTTTTGTTTTACCTTATCTTGTTCAAGCTGTTCAATTAAGTTCTTTGCATCACGCAACTGAGTGATAAGTTTAGTCTTCTCAGCCATATGAAGCTCCTAAAGAAATTGTAAAAATTCATTTCCATCTCTAATAAAGCTTCTGCTCTTATGAGAACTCTACACATTTTATCTGATTTAGATACTTCTTACAGTCTAGGAGAGGAGAAGAGTATCTGGGAGGTCTCAAGAGTATGGCACACATGCTATGAGGAGAGGCAGCCCAGAGCACTCAGCCCAGATGAGGACGCTCCATCCCATCTACGGGGGGTGGGGTGAGGCTTTCCTGAGGAGGGTCAGCCCAGAGCGCGCAGCCCAGATGAGGGCTCTCCATCCCATCTACGGAGGGTGGGTTGAGGCTTTCCTGAGGAGAGGCAGCCCAGAGCACTCACTCAGCCCAGACGAGGACGCTCCATCCCATCTACGGGGGGTGGGGTGAGGCTTTCCTGAGGAGAGACAGCCCAGAGCACTCAGCCTAGACGAGGACGCTCCATCCCATCTACAGAGGGTGGGTGAGGCTTTCCTGAGGAGGGTCAGCCCAGAGCGCTCAGCCTAGACGAGGACGCTCCATCCCATCTACAGAGGGTGGGTGAGGCTTTCCTGAGGAGGGTCAGCCCAGAGCACTCAGCCTAGACGAGGACGCTCCATCCCATCTACAGAGGGTGGGTGAGGCTTTCCTGAGGAGACGCAGCCCAGAGCACTCAGCCCAGATGAGGACGCTCCATCCCATCTACAGGGGGTGGGGTGAGGCTTTCCTGAGGAGGGTCAGCCCAGAGCACTCAGCCCAGATGAGGACTCTGCATCCCATCTACAGAGGGTGGGTGAGGCTTTCCTGAGGAGACGCAGCCCAGAGCGCTCAGCCCAGACGAGGACGCTCCATCCCATCTACAGAGGGTGGGTGAGGCTTTCCTGAGGAGGGTCAGCCCAGAGCGCTCAGCCTAGACGAGGACGCTCCATCCCATCTACAGAGGGTGGGTGAGGCTTTCCTGAGGAGACGCAGCCCAGAGCACTCAGCCCAGATGAGGACGCTCCATCCCATCTACAGGGGGTAGGGTGAGGCTTTCCTGAGGAGGGTCAGCCCAGAGCGCTCAGCCCAGATGAGGGCTCTCCATCCCATCTATGGAGTGTGGGCTGAGGCTTTCCTGAGGAGAGCCAGCCTAGAGCACTCAGCCCAGATGAGGACGCTCCATCCCATCTACTGGGGGGTGGGGTGAGGCTTTCCTGAGGAGGGTCAGCCCAGAGCGCTCAGCCCAGATGAGGACTCTCCATCCCATCTAGGGAGGGTGGGTGAGGCTTTCCTGAGGAGACGCAGCCCAGAGCACCCTGAGCCCAGACGAGGACTCTCCATCCCATCTAGGGAGGGTGGGTGAGGCTTTCCTGAGGAGGGGCAGGCCAGGCTGGAGCCTGTGAATCTAGATTGACAGGACTAAAGACAAGTCATTTGGTGTTTACCTTCATCTTTTCTAGTTCTTGAAGCCTTTCATCTAGTTGTTCTTGTAGCGCTTCCTTTTCATTGGTTAACAGCGTGCACTGTTCTTTATGCGACTGAATTGTTTTCTTACAACGCTGAAGTAGATTCTCTTGACGCTTAACTCTTCGCTGAAGTGTTTCCACCGTTTTAGAAGGAGCTCCATCGCCCTCTGCTAATGATAAAGCAGCACACGCGGGGGCAGTCAGTAAGGATAGGAGGGCTCCCTGGGACAACTGGCCTGTTAGTACACAGCAGTGTTATCCTCTCTCAACACTCTGCCATACTCTGAGCCACATCGAGAGAAGAGGGGACCCTGGCTGGCTAAGAATCTGGCCCCCTTCCAAACCTCTACCCTCTCACTATGTGTTCTGCCTATATCTGAAGAAGCAGCAGGTAGGACACTCACCTCTTCTGAGGTTCACCTCCATCCCAGAGGGCACATAACTCTCAGTGGTTAACTAACATTACCAGAACCCTGGCTCCTTAAAAGACAGTTTGATGACCATCTTTTGTTATTCACAATTATCTCTTGTGAGTCTCAGCCCAAAAGAATTAAGGAAGTATTCCTTCCGGCCACATTCTAATCTCTTCCTGAGAGGCATTCTGCCAAGTACAGCTTCTCCTTCTCCTTACGTTCAGGAGTGGCATGCTCACTCCCCAGGGAACTGTAGGGCCCTTGGTAGGCTGGCTGCTTAGGTAGCTAGCTGCTCAGCTCCTTACACTGACTCTGGCTGGACTACACATCCATCAGAAATCTCTTTGACAGAAAGAGATGGGAAATCAAAAGTGGGAATTTCACTGAATATGTACCTGAAAACCTCAAGGAACAGAGAGGACTATAGCTGATTTTTAAGACGAAATTTAAATATTCTTTCTTTTCCAGTTAAAAAGCACATATTAGGGAAAATACAGAAATCTTTAAATGTAGAAATATGTATGCAATATTAATTAAAAACTAAAATATCCCATTAAAAATAGCATATTCAATATCCTTGAGTGGAAGTGACCTGTTTATATAAAATTTCACTACTGTTATCAATTAAACAGTACAATAATAAATGAATTTCAATTACAATAAAAATGTGGTACTACTCACAGACTGTAAAGCAGTTACTCAGTGACTCTATCCCTAATAATAACTACTAAGAAACAAAAAGCAACAATCTCTTTCTGGAAACATTAGGCTCCAGGACACTTTCTGATCAGCCCATGTCCATCAGCTCATGGCCTGGACTCTCTCTAACATTCTCCTCTCGTTTTTAAATTAGACTTTGGACAAGACAAAGCTTACCTACTGGCTCTACATTACTGTCTGCATTCTCTTCTTTAGTGAAGCCTTCAGCCTGTGGCTCCATCTGGGGTAGTGGTTTAAGTAAATCAGCGTTCATCGGGCCATTCTGTAATCGATGTTTTAGCAGAGAAACCTAAAGAAAATGTGCTTTTCATCAGAAAAAATCAAGAGAAACTACGGCAGTGGGGTTTTCCTAAAACAGAGAGAGGGTGGTGTAAATGTCCTTTCTTCTACAGTGTGGAAAATTTTTTAAAAACTTTATTCTCTAAGCAATTGTTTTTTGTAGTTGCTATTATGAATGATATGGTAGTTAGCCAAAAGATACAATAAATGAAAAATTATTCTTAAAGTTAACTAAAGGAAAGCAAAAAGTTATAAAAAATAGGACATTTTTAATAACATCTGGAACCTATTAGATATCCTGTCAAAACCCTTCTATTTTTCTTTATCCAGAAATTTCACACTTTTTCTGTTTACCTGAGTCTGGAGCACACTGATATATTGATCTTTCTCCTCTAAAGATGCATCAAACTCCTCTTGGAGATGTTTCTTTGCTTGCTGGTCCATCTGGAGCTCCTAAAACATAAAGAATTTTAAAACCAAAAACATAAACTTTAAGTATTTCAAGGTTTAAGAACATGAATCAATACCAGATTTACATTTCTCTTCAGGTATCAGCAACTATAATTTGAGAATATTCAGCATTTAAAACATTAAAAACCAACAGATAATTTTGTTGCTTAAAGAATACGAAGACCCACAAAGAAAAAGTACATTTTCTGGAGCTGTAATAATACCTGCTGAATTGATAATACTGTGGAGAGAATAAAAAAATTAATTAAACTTAATAAAAGTAAAACAATTCTACTTTGAGAAATCTTACTATTTGTGTTATCTTATACTTACTTGATCAAAAATTCAACTGTTATAAACCAAACAGATATTAATAGCCGAAATCACAAGCTTCCTCATCTGTAAAATGAAGAGGTGGAACTAGTCGTTTTCCAACCAATAAAATTTTAAGTTCCTGAAATTACTTAAAATGCTGCTTTCTCTAGGTCATTAATGAGTTCTCCTAAGTCCAATGATCTTTACCTCTCTGCTAGATGGGCTGCCAATAATGACCTCCTCTACCTTACAGGGTCACGATGAGTCGGAATTGACTCAACGGCAATGGGTTTGTTTTTTGGTTTATTCTTGAGGCGCTTGGTTTCCACAGCTTCAGGGTCTTGGTTACAAAGTCCCATCTCTCAGTTTCGTCTCTGCCCTTCACTGATTCTGTTGGCATCTATCCCTATGAGCTCAGCCCTGTGTCCTCTGTGCTTCTACATACACTTCCTTCCTAGGAACACAAGAGATTAACATCTGGAACACGTCAGATCTCCCATTAAAACTCCCCTATTTTTCCAGCATTCCTACCTTTCTAATTGCCTAACCTGAAAATATGCAGTCACATTTCACTAATCTTTGCTGAACCCTGCATATCATCAAATTCTTTTATCGTGTTTTCTTCAACGGATAGGTCCTTTCTCTACATCTGCAACCATACACCAGATCTCTATAATTTTAGATGACTAATTCCCTTCAATAACCTTCTAGAGAGATTTCTTACCTCAAGGTTTCCTCTGCTTTAATTCATCCCTCATACATTTGCTAGAACAATATTCCTTAAGCAGTATTTTCAGGGACTTACAGCAACTCTCTCTTCTTGCACTGTTTCAAATTTCTTAATTTCTCAAAAAACTGAAGGTTTAGAGCTAACTGTCCTCTCCCCTACACCCCACGCTGCCTCATGACTTCTAAGCACATTCTTCACTGCGCCTCTCACTAAAGTCTCCTGGCTTGGCATCGCCTTACTGTAGCAGTCTCCAGGTGCTGGTTTTCAGATCACGGCACGTCCAGAGTGATGTTCCCACTGGCCCACAGTGAAATACAAACCAGAAGGCCAAAGCAGAGATTTCTACGATCTAAATTTCTTTCATTTAAACAACTATATTTTATTCTGAGAATATACCATTCCTAAAACTTCTTCTGGTATTCAGATGACCTTTCTTTCACACAACCACGACAATAAAACAATCTGCATCCTTACTCTTGACCCTCTTACTTTGAAAAATAAAAGTCAGTAGCTCTACTTCTGAAGGCAACTGCAAGGGAATTTTTTGGTCCATGAAATCCAAAAGTCTGGGAACACTGTCCTCCATTTAATTCCATGCCTCTGTCCAAGCCAATTCTTTAGCCTAGAATAGCCATACATCCCCTTAATGACAATACAGGACCTTTGCTTTCTTCTAAATAATTTTCCACAACATAACATACTGGACTCTGTTACATGGCAAACCTAACAGCTCACAAAAGCTCCCCAATTTACAGTGTGGTTTCCAGGTTTTGCATGTTTTCATCTCCTCTAGACAAGAAGTCCTCGGATACAATGGCAGCATCTTTTACCCATGTCCCCATCTCCCTGCCCCGCTACCTGTACACTGTTCTGCCAATACCCATGTCGTGTCAATCCCAACTCACGGACACCCCATGTGCTACAGAATAGAACTGTTCCATAGGGTTTTCTTGCCTATAATCTTTAGGGAAGCAGTTGCCAGGCTTTTCTTCCATGGTGCTGCTAGGTGGATTTGAACCACTAACTTTTAGGTTAGCAGCTGACAGCTAACCGTTTGCGCCACCCAAGGACCTCTATTCTGCCAATAAGCACTTTAGAAACAATAACGACTACAGTTATAAAAGGACCTTAAGACTTGTCTACTTAGATCCTGACCACAGCCCCCAGGCTGGCTGACCAAGTGCCCAACATCTTCATGACAGGGATCTCATTAGCTCCAGAACTAGGCCTTACTATCTGGAGTCACTTCTCATTGTTTAAAAAAACAGAACAGTTCTTCTTTACCCTCATTAGAACTTTGGGGTCCCCAAGAACAAATCTAATCCTTCTTCCGTGTGATACCACTTCCAAACTCTGAAGCCAGCCAAAGCCTCTGTCGGCTCTGCAGGCAGGTCCTTCTCCTCAATCTTCCCCTGGTTCAGGAGCTTCTCAGCCCAGGGACCCCAGGTCCAAAGGATGCGCTCTGCTCCCGGTGCTTCTTTCTTGCTGGTATGAGGTCCCCCCGTCTCTCTGCTCCCTTCTCTCTTTTATATCTCAAAAGAGATTGGCTTAAGACACCACCTAATCTTGTAGATTGAGATCTGCCTCACTAACATAACCACCACTAATCCCACCATCTCATCAACATCATAGAGATAGGATTTACGACACATAGGAAAACCACACCAGAAGACAAAATGGTGGACTATCATACAACACTGGGAATCATGGTCTAGCCAAACTGATGCACATATTTTTGGGGGACACAATTCAATCCATGACAATCCCCCATTAATTTAAATGGATGTACAAATAAAACTTCATGAAAGAATACACAAGAAATGACTGCTGAGGATTATCTCTGGGGAGTAGATGCAGGGTCTTCTTAGGAGAGGGAAACTTACCTTCAATGTATACTCTCCTGTACTATTTCCACTTTTTTAGCACAATAATAACAAATGACTCTGTAATATTACATTTTAGGATTAAAACAATTCAAAAATTCTTCTTGCTGGACATTTAGATTGCTTCCAAATTGTTGCAAACCCTGGAATTAGCATTTTTATACACAGTTTTTTGCAAGGTCTTTCTGATTATTTCCTTAGAGAAAAATTCTGGTGACTGGAATGTATCTAATACCTATAACTTTGTTGCACTTACTATTATTTATGTCAGTCCTACGTTCTCCGTTATGACCACTATCCACTATGATTTCAGGCTGCAAAACGGAAACTCCTTCTTCCCTGAGGCTAGCTTTACAACAGCACCCGCCTATAAAGAACTGCATCTGGGTGAGCCTGGAAAAAGTACAGGCTGTGGATGGAGCCCCAGTGGTGCAGTGGTTAAAGCACTCAACAGCTAATCAAAAGGTCGGCAGTTTGAACCCACCAGATGCTCTGCAGGAAAAAGATGTGGCAGTCTGCTTCCGTGAAGATTTATAGCCTTGGAAACCCTACAGGGCAGTTCTACTCTGAAATACATGGGGTCACCATGAGTCAGAACTGACTTGACGGTAATGGGTTTGGTTTTGGTTTATGCGTGGACAGAAGGACAGAGAAAGAAGAAATATCTTAAGACAATGACTTGATTTATTTGGCTTAACAGGGAATCAGAGAACCCTATCTACTTAGATGAGCTCATAATTTGCAATGTCTTCCTAACAGTACGAAATTTCTGTGTAACATCTGTTGGTCTTCTGAGATTCAAGATCGGGCAAAGAGAATTACATGTTACCTGCTGGCAATCATCTTGCCTGCGCCGTTTTCTCCCTTGTCTAAGGACAAGTATCTAACACTGAACATGCTAGATATTAACAGAAGACACAGCATTTGCCTACGCAGAGCTGCTGGTCGTTTTTGCCTGTGTCCACACATATGCAGTCACGTGGGAAGAAACAAGATACTAAAGAATATTTTCTGAATATCTTAATACAGCAAAATAAAGGTATTACACTCAATGTTAACCTGTCTAACTCAATAAAGTACAAATAGAACTCTGGGTTACTTCTATTCAGACTTTAACCCTAAAAAAGAAAATATTTTATAACTTACACTACTCTGGGTGTTTAATTAAGGGGCAATCATGTTTTTATGGGTTATATTATTTAGTAAAGGACCCCTGGTGGCACAGTAGTTAAAGCATTCAACTGCTAACCGAAAGGTTGGCAGTTTGAAACCACCAGCAGCTCTGCAGGAGAAAGATGTGGCAGTCTGCTTCTGCAGAGATTTACAGCCTTGGAAACCCTATGGGGTTGCTATGAGTTGGAACTGAATCGATGAAAGTGGGTTTGGTTTTTGGTTTTACTATTTAGTTAGGAGTCCCTCGGTGGTGCAAATGGTCACCTGAAGGCTGGAGGTTTGAGTTTACCCAGAGGCGCCTCAGAAGAAAGTCCTGATGATCTACGTCAAAAGATTACAACCACTGAAGACCCTGAGGAACGCAGTCCTACTCTGAAACACATGGGTCATCATGAGTCAGAATCGACAGCAACTGGTTTGGCATTTTTTATTGTTTAACTGAAGGAATTCTCCTCTTCATGGACAAAATAAAAAGTATTCAGAATCCTAGCATATCTACTTAAGTATTTAAATATAAATTACTGAATAAATTGTTCTTTATGTAACTGGAACCTGGGTTATGCTTCGGAAATATACGTGGGCTATAACAAAGTAGTTTAGAGATGCTCCAAGCAGGCCTTTACTATGTGGTCTCCCGACCCGTTTCTCCTCCTTTGGTTACTTGTCTCCCGGTCATTTCACTAAATACAGTCTTCACCAGAGGCAGTGTGATAGGCAGAGTAACGGCCCCCAAAGATGCCCATGCCCTAGTCCCCAAAACTTGTGAACATGTAACCTCACATGGCAAAAGGGAAATTGCAGATGTAGTTAAATTAAGGGTGCTGAGATGGGGAGATTACCCTGGATTATCTAGGTGGGCCCAATCTCATCACATCTGTCCTTAACAGCAGGAACTTTTCCCAGCTGAGTTCAGTGTCAGGAGGACAAATGACTGTGGAAGGACGGTCAGAGATGCAACACTGCGGCTTTGAAGATGCAGGAAAGGGCCCATATGCCAAGGGATGTGGGCAGCTCCCAGAAGCTGGAGCGGGCAAAGGAAGAGATTCTCCTCGAGAGCCTCCAGAAAGGAACACAGCCCTACCGATACCTTGATTTTAGCCCAGTAAGATCCATGCAGGACTTCTGCCCTACAGAACTGTGTGATAAGAGATCTGTGTTGCTTCAACCCCGAAGTTGATGATAATTTGTTGCGGCAGTTACAGACAACTAACACAGGTACACAGATAATAAAAACAACTGGAACTCGTCAACCTGCGGCTCCCGCAAGTATTTCCAAAGAGAAGAAGATAAAATTACTGAATGAAATTACAGATCTATACTACAGAGTAAAAAATACTCCTTAGTCCTACATTACCTTACCTCTGTCTTTCCACCCAATCCCTCACCAGCTCTCAGAAGGGGGAGGAGGGGCTGTGAATCTGATTGGCAGCACCTCCAACAGTCACAGAGCCCTGCCTTTTATGACAGGTCAGCACACCTGCTTATTGCCACAGATCTCAGCAGGGCATGCCTTTTGGCCAAGTCTCCATCTCAGTTTTCTAACTCATTCAACACCTGCAACTGAGCAAAGTCAAGCTGGGGCCTGCTAGCAAAGCTAACCCTTTCTATTTCTCCACTGATATGCCTGAGAATGCTGGTTGTGTAATTTAGATTAGGAAAAAGGTAGTCACCAACCAAAACCAACCCTGTTGCTGTTGAGTCGATTTTGACTTATAGCGACCCTACAGCACAGAGTAGAACTGCCCCATAGGGTTTCCAATGCTGGAATCTTTATGGAAGCAGACTAACACGTCTTTCTCCCACAGAGCCACTGGTAGGTTCTAACCACTGACCTTTCGACAAGCAGCCAAGCGCTTAATCACTACACCACCAGGGCTCCTAAAAGGTAGCTAACCAAACCACCAAACCCGTTGCCGTTGAGTTGATTCCGACTCACAGTGACCCTACAGGACAGAGTACAACTGTCCAAAACAGTTTCCAAGGAGCACCTGGTGGATTCAAACTGCAGGCCTCTTGGTTAGCAGCTGTAGCTCTTAACCACTATGCCACCAGTTTCCAAAAGGTAGCTAGGAGGCCTATTTTTACTGACAGCCAGCACTGAGGAGTATCACGTGGGTGCTTACCCATCTACTGATAAACTAGGAGTGTGTTCCCCACTCAGCTACATCTTCCTGAGCATAGTGCCCTCAGGGATCTCCAGTGGAGAAGGACTATGCAGTGAGAGAAACAAATCACATATTCCTGTGTCTCCAGCTGTAATACTGTTATAAATAACCGCAAAACTTGATGCCTAACCTCTAATGCTGTTCCTATTAGCTGCAATCAAGCTGGCTCTGACTCAGAGTGAACTTACATATAACAAACCAAAATCAAATCTGATGCCATCGAATTGATTCCTACTCATAGCAACTCTATAGAACAGAGCAGAACTCCCCTGTAGGATTTCCAAGGAGCGGCTGGTGGATTCAAACTGCTGATCTTTTAGTTAGCAGCCAAGCTCTTAACCACTGGACCACCAAGGCTCCGACCTAATGTATAACAGAATGCAAATAAAACTAAGAATTGATCTCCATCTTGTGTCTTAGTTATCCAGTGCTGCTATAACAGAAATATCACAAGTGGGTGGCGTTAACAAACAAATTTATTTGCTCACAGTTTAGGAGGCTAGAAGTCCAAATTCAGGGTGCTGGCTCTAGGGGAAGGCTTTCTCTCTCTGTCGGCTCTGGAAGAAGGTCCTTGTCTCTTTAGATTCTGCTCCCTGGTTCCTTGGAGATCTCCGCATGTCTTGGTATCGAACTTACCCCAACTCTCCTCTGCCCACCTGTTTAATAGCGTTTATATCTCAAGGGACCAACTCAAGACACACCCTACACTAATCCTGCCTCATTAGCATAACAAAGACATCTCATTCCCCAATGGGATTATAACTACAAGCATAGAGGTTAGGAATTAAAACACATATTTCTTGGGGACACAATTCAACCCATAACATTCCACTCTGTGGTCCCCCAAAATTCATGTCCTCCCCATATGCAAAACACATTTACCCCATCACATCATTCCAAAAGTCTTAAATCAAGTCCAAGTCCAAAATCTGATCTTCTGAATCATCTAAATCAAATATTGGTGAGACTTTAAGGCATATTCCATCCTGGGACAAAATTCCTCCATCTGTGAACTGTGAAATCTAGATTACAGCTTATCTGTTTCCAAAGTACAACAGTGGAACAGGCACAAGGTAGACACTTCTATTACAAATGGGAAAAACTGGAAGGAAAGAAGGGATAACAGGCATCAAGCAAGTCCAAAACCCAGCAGAACAATTAACATTAGCTTCAAGGCTTGAAAATAATCCTCTCTTCTCTGAAACCATATAGGCAATGGTCTTGCCCGCCAGACCCTGGTTGTTGACTATGCCCTCTGGATTCTGGATGAAGGCACCGCAGCCCTGGGCTTCAGCTCTGCCTTCAAGGCCCACTGGGATGACAATTCTGCTCCCTAGGCTTTGGGCAGTCCCATTCTCCTAGTCCATCTGAGTGGAGACTCCCCCTCCTCGGCCCCAGCAGGCCCTGTTCTTCTGCCTCTTGGGCATGACAGCCGTGTCCCCTCAGCTTTGGGAGGTGGTCCCATCCCCCTGGCACATCTTAACAGCAACCCCACACTCCAGAACCTACTTGGCGATGATCTGACTCTTGGAAACCCATGAGGCTGTGACCCCACCCTTTGAGATCCAGGAGACTGTGGCTCCACCCTTTGAAACCAAGAAGGCCCCACTTCCTGTGCTCCTTCCAACAGTTCTGCTGATCTCCAAGCTGCTCCATGGACAGTCCTTTTCTTTTCTTGGAGGACAACAGATGTAGCTCCTGTGCCTGTTTCCTGCTTACAGAATTCCAAGAGGCAGACAGCATTCTTTCCTTTTGTTCCTTCTCTGTCCCCTTCAGTCTAAGCTGATAGGTTTTCTGCTGTGGTAGCTGGTTAGATCCATCAGTCACAGGCTTAATCTCTTTAACAAAAGATCATATAGCCAAGTCCTTGGTGAACATTCTTGGACATGTGTCCTTAGTTTGTACAACAGAACCTTCCAAATCTTTAAGTTCTGTTTTCATTTTGCACAGTTCATTTTTAAGTTCATCTCTTTCCTCTAGAATTTTACTATAAGCCGCAAGGAGAACTGCGTGGCTCCTTTAAGATCTTGCTGAGAAATCTCAGCTATCTAAGTTCATCACTAACAAGTTCTACCTTCCACCAAACATTTGAACATAATTCAGACAAGTTCTTTGCCACTGCACAAGAAGCACTGCCCTTCCTCCATTGTCCAATTACATGTTCATCATTTTCTTTTAAAGCCTCAGCAGGTGTACATTTAACATCCACAATTCTAGTAACATTTTGTTGCTGGCAACACATGTATTCACTAGGAGGATACTTTCTCTATAGCTCTCCTCACTTGTCTTTATTATGCTAATAAAGCAGGATTAGTGTAGGGTGTGTTTTGAGTCAATCTCTTGAGATAGAAAGGAGATTAAATAAATGAGCAGAGGAGAGATGGGGTAAGATAGATGCCAAGACACATGGAGATCTCCAAGGAACCAGGAAGCAGAATCTAAAGAGATAAGGACCTTCCTCCAAAGCTGACAGAGAGAGAAAGTCTTCCCTTAGAGCTGGCACCTGAATTTGGACTTCTAGCCTCCTAAACTGTGAGAAAATAAATTTCTGTTAAAGTCATCCACTTGTGGTGTTTCTGTTATAGCAGCACTAGATAACTAAGACAGCTAGGTGGGTTAGTTATTACTAAAACTAATGAAGTGCATATGAAACTACCCCACCACATACAATAGATTTGATAAATATGAGATTTAACTACTATTCTCAAAGTATCACTTAAACTTACCTCTCTTAATTCTCCAATTCTCCGAAGTGCTTTATCCTGACTCTGACTTAATATATCCTTTAATTTAAAAAAAAAGAGAAAGAGAAAGAAAAATCTGGTTCAAACTATGTAATGACACAGTAATGCAAAGCAGGTCAAATCAAAAATATTATTTTAAAACATTACAACTGTTTATCCAAAAATAACCTGAGGATAGAGGATGTGACTGAATATGTTACGGATGTGACTGTGTTCAAAATTTGTTAAAAATTAAACCATGATGTTATAGAACCATTCTGTACATTAACTGTGGTAGTAGTTACACCCACCTATACATTTGTTAACATGCCTGGCCGCTAACCAAAAAGATGGACGTTGGAGTCCACCCAAAGGTGCCTCAGAAGAAAGGTTTGGAGATCTACTTCCAAAAAATCGGCCACTGAAAACCCTATGGAGGACAGTTCTACTGTGACACACATGGGGCTGCCATGAGTTGAAGGTGACTCCACAGCAACTGGCCAACTGGTCAATAAGTAAATAAAATGAAAAACAAAGGCTTTTTTCCCTAAAGCCATGACTATAGGTTTTCAATGTTTGCTTTCTAAAACAGGTTTTTAAATCAAGAAGATGCAAAGCTGAGAACTATGAAAAATTACAGTGCAATGCTTACAAGCACATGCTCTGGGGTCAAACTGCCAGGAAATAAATCCTGCTCTCCTCCCTCCCTCTCACAAACTGTGCAAGTAACCTGTCCTCAGTTTCCTCACCTAGACAAAATGAAGAAACTCTCAGCTCCCTCACAAGAGAACTGCAAAGACTAAATATACCCAAATGCCTGATGCACGATAAGAGCCCAGCAAATGTTAGCAAGTACAAACAGCATCAGTCAATGTGTCGGCAGTACTTACGCTTTTAATTTCATTGGATCTACTGAAAAGATATCTATTCAATAAGGGCGTTTCTAAGTATGCACACATAGGCATGTATACACGTACAGAAATAAATGTAAATCTCTGAATTTTATTTCCAACATCCTTTATATTTCAGGACCATGAAACTACAATTCTCTATCGCCTCTTAGTGACAGCATTACTTAGGTACATCTAGAGTAAAAATCCAGACAACCCATAGAAACACACACAAGGTAACCCATAAAATTTAGAAACACGTGGCCCTTTGGGAATGAATCTACAGAATATTAATAAGACAATGGATTAAATGAGAACTACCCCCTCATCTCCACAGACCTCATATGTAAGAAAATATTATCAAACTAAAAAACTATTTGTAATAACCTAATTTTCACATTTGTTATGGAAAAATTAGAACACTGAATCAGCAATAAATAACTGCTATTACCACAGTGAACTGGTTAGATTCCAGACCAAAGCCAGGAAATACAACATTGTACTTAATGAAGATGGGTATCTATGGCAGATTAATCATCTAATAATAATGAAGAATAATATACACAGGGAAATGAACTCATTTACCAAAATTCACTTTACAAATAACTCTTTGGTTATGTAATGTGCTTCTTTAAAATACTAAGTATTCTAAATAACTTTTACTTTAAAAATTAAAGCTATATTTTATAAATAACACAGCAAGCTGATGGCACAGTGTGAGCTCTTATCGCCTAGGAGACCTGGTGGGAAATTTCTGGCCACCAGGTCATGTGTGGGGCCAAGACGGGTCACCCGGAAGAGCTATCACAGCGTCCTCTCCCCACATACAGAACCAAGGGCTTTACAAGCAGCAACCTTAGGAAACAGTTATTTTAGAATAGAGGGTACTTGGGTTTGGACCTTGATATAATGACAACAAACAGAGATGCCTGCAGTTATTTATAAAGTAGAAGGGAAAGCATACGGCTGGATGACCCTTTACCACCGAAACAAGGAAGAAACCTGCAGACTGGGATACCAGGAAACCTGTGAAGGAGGCAAACGTGCCTGAAACCCAAGCCTCTCAAGACACTGCAGGAATCCATGTCAGGAAAACCCGTCACCAACTGAGGTCCAGTCCACAGGTTAGAGCTATTTTACATAAGATTCGTTCTAATTTTAAAATTATATATGAATCAATATCATAGCCAATAAATTACTTACTTGTAGCTTTTTCTTCTCCCTCTGAAGTGTCTGACAAACTGTAACAAGCTAAAATAAATAAAAAGTCACCAATAATAACTTTAGTCATTCCTAAATAAACACAGTTAGTTATTCTAAATTTTCTAAACCAGCTCTTAATGAAAGTCAAAAAGTAAATCAGAAGAGTCCTTTCATAGACTATTCTAACAAATGAGATGATGCATATGCAGCTGAAACTAAGTAACAAACAAAACTCATTTCTGAAAAATAAAACTTATGTTGACTCTGTAAATAAAGATGCTAAATCTCTGTTTACATGGCCTCACCTTAGACACACACCTCTTCAATTTCCACTAGCCCAGTTCACAGGTGGGGTTAGAGCCAAGCTGCCTGAAGGCAGGAGGCTACTCACACTGTAGCCGCAGACTAACAACAGCATCATCTGGAGCTTGAAAACGGAAATTCTTGGGCCCGGCCCCAAACTTACTGAATCAGGACTAGGGGGCAGGGAGGGAAGAGATAAGAATCTGTGTTTTAACAAGCTCTCCAGGTGATTTTTTGCTTTCGGTTATAACTAAACGGACCATATCATCGATCTCTAAAAGTTCCTCTGGTTATAGGATCTCTAAAAATCTGAAGACAGGAACTCAACCAAGAGGTGAAAACTTGTAATTCAGAACCCAAAGAGATGTTTAACCATTTAACCTCAATAGGGCATTTAAACATTCTAGTACAACCTGATGAAATTATGGATTAACAAGTCCTGTTAAATCTATAAATTATATAGCGTTACTCATCTGAAGGCTGAGCATATGGCTTCAATGAATTATCTGGACCCTACTTTAGAAGCACTAGAGGAGCCCAAAGAGACAGGATACAGATTGAAAAGGGAACCCATTGCTGTCCAGTCGATTCCAACTCATAGTGACCCTACAGGACAGAGTAGAACTGCCCCATAGGGTTTCCAAAGCTGTAATCTTTATGGAAGCAGGCTGTCAAATCTTTCTCCCATGGAGCAGCTGGTGGGTTCGAACCGCAGACCTTTTGGTTAGCAGTCGAGCGCTTAACCAATGTGCCACCAGTGCTCTTTTTAGAAGGGGAAGCAGCCCCCTATTCTGAGCCTTGCTATACTTCTTGGATGGCTGCTGTGTGCCCCCAAAATCTCTACTGATTCTTCAGTCAACAGGCACACAGCAATGGAACATGAGTTCAACAATACAGATAAGAACACTAAAAAAAAAAATTCTAAGACCTGGACCCTCTCCTTCTTACCACCTTAAGGCCGGATAGGAAAATGGTGATCAAAAAAGGGGAAAGGAGGAGGGTGGAGCAGTAACCCAACAACCAGACGTCACTTACAGCACTATTCCATCCTGGATACCTGCAGAGGCAAGGAAAGGTGAAGACAAAGGTCATGGCAGCCACGTCCGGCCTTCTGACAAAAGTAAGGTGGCTCTTGTCATCCCTAATTAAGCTGTTGACTCTTCCTGAGGTGCACAGAATAGCAGAACACCACAAAGTCCTAGAATCAAATCCTGACTCTGCCAGCTGCTACCTGTGTAACCTTATGCAAGTCACTTAAACCTCCTGAGTCTTCATTCCCTCATGTACAAAACAGAGCTAACTAACATCCACTTCACAGGAGTGGTGCAAAACTAAATGGCATTATAAGTATAAAATGCACAGTGTGTAGCACACTTAAATACTAATACTACTGTCCCGGCTTCAAACTTAAAAAGTTAGTGAAAATAACATAAATCTAAACAAGCATATCAGCATTAACTTTAGTGAAACTATAGATTAAAAAAAAATTTTTAAGGAAAAAAAGTCATATTCTGCAAGTGCCACATGACTTATGAGGTTTTTATGCTCCATTACATCTCTGGGTTCCAGCCTGCCTATGGATTTTAGCATGGTAATTCCTTCCCATCTAGTCAGAATTTTAGTTTTAAAAAGATATTTTATATATTTTACCTAGGCTCTTTCGTTGTTGTTGTTTTTAGCTGTAGGATAAAACCAGCGTATTCCAGCCATAACTGGAAATATAAGGTATGACTAACTTTATAAATAACCCTGAACTTCAGTATTCATTAATTAACTATGATGCTGACTGACAAACTGTAAGATACATTAAAACACTGGGCATTGTTTTTAAAAACAAACAAAAAAAGCATAGGCAACTTGTTCCAGAAAGGCTCTCCTAAGTAAGAACTGTTTTAACTACACAGGCTGGAGAGGGGGTTCAGGCAGAGCAACTACACAATTCAGCCTGAATGGGCAGGTGCTATGCTACTGAAGGATGGAAAAGAGACATGGCACAGCACTAGCTCCTTCCTCCTTTAAAACAAATGGAGTCTCAGCCTCAAGGGGGTTAGCAGTTAAAGAGTCACTGAGGCAAAAGTTTAAATGTAGGTACTATGGCATAGTGGTTAAGAGTTTGGCTGCTAACCAAAACGTCAGCAGTTCGAATTCACCAGATGCTCCCTGGAAATCCTATGGGGCAGTTCTACTCTGTCCTGTCGGGTCGCTATGAGTCGGAATCGACTCTGCGGCAACAGGTTTGGTTTGGGTTTTTTTTGAGTGAACCAAATTTGTCAGATAATCAGACTGCCCAAAACCTATCTAAGGTCAGTGATAATAGGAATCTAGTCAGTAAGAGAGGCCATTTTGGAGCCTTAGCCCTTGGGATGAATGAGGGATGGGATATAAGTAGGAAAGAGGATAAACTCTGCACTGAGTATCCAAGTGACCTTGGGGAGAGGGGCCAGGAAACAAAGAGGACCCAGAATATGAAAATCCCAAGGCTACAGACAACAGCCTTCTCCAGAATTTTACCAAAAGTCTTTCCAAAGGGCCTCTATACCACAGAAAGTCTAACTAGATATTGCCACAGGCTACCTACCATAAATAACTAGGGTATTTAAGGAATCAACAGTGTAGCCAACCACAGGCATAAAAGCAATAGAGTAATACGAAGTAGAGAACAAAGGGAAGACATTTTCCCACGGGCAGAAGAGTCTTGCTTTTACCTCGGAACATTTTCCTCTGTAGCTACTTAAACTCCGTTCCATTCTTCGCAGCCGCTGAATTAACTGCTCTTTGCTGAGACTGTCTGAACTCCCTAATGAGTCTTCAGCCTCACTCTCCATATCAGAGGGAGGATCAAAGGTGGCCGTAGAACAGTCCAGGTCAAGTCGATTCAGGGACTCTCTGGAAGACGTTCGTACCAAGGACTCTTTAGAGGAAGATCGGAATAGGGACTCCTTTATTGGACTTCGGAACAAAGACTCCACAGAGGGTACCCGGAGCTGGAGCTTCTGTGCAAAAGACTGTGTATCACCTGGCTGCAACCAAAAGCCAACAGAAAATGTGGGTTAAAAGTACACATATTTAGACTCTTATTATTACTTATCACCAGCCATAATCTATTAAACTTTAACAAATTCAGTTTATATTCCTGACGTTCTACATTGTTTTCTGAAAAATAAGACACCTGATTGTTTCTGGGAGAGTGCTGGGCCTGGAGTCAGAGGCCTGGGGTGTAGTCCCAGGTTTGTCACCCAGCAGAGAATAACCTTCACCCAGTCATTTTCCTTCAGTTTGCACATCTGTAAAAATAGAAGAAAGCTATACCTGCCCAGCCAACCCCACAGATGAGCTGTGAGGATTCATCCACTAAACTGTAAGATCCTTGAAGGCAGAGACCATCCACATCACTAGTGTCTAAAAATGTGGCTACATAAAGTGGGAGCCCTGGTGGCACAGTGGTTAAGAGCTTGGCTACTAACCAAAAGGTCAGTAGTTCGAATCCAAAAGCCGCTCCTTGGAAAACCTACAGGGCAGTTCTACTCTGTCCTCTAGGGTCACTATGAGCCAAAGACTTGGCTCGACGGCAACGGGTTTGGTTTTTATGTTATATACTATAAAGTGTGCCGCGTGTGACTGAATTCAAACGGGCTTTATCTGTACAGACTAGTTGACTGGTGACATCCAACTCTGCTGTATCTGTCACTGTGTCTACTTGAAATCAAAATAAGCATTAACAACAGATAATGGAGGGCAGAAGAAAAGTCTATGCACAAGTCTCTCCGCAAAGATCAGTAAGCTTGGTTTCAGAAATAGTGATAAACAAGAGCTTTCTGTTAATTAATTTGAGTAATGATGCACAATAATCTGAATAATAACAATAAAGTATAATAAAGTGTAATTCAACAAACGGTTCTAAGCAGGATCCTTTTGTTCAGGTCACAGCGGGCGGTATTTAACAGGTGTTTCCTAGAAACTCATTCTCATTAACGCAGCAACAGGGTCACCTGTGAGGTCGCAATGATGCCAGGCATGAAACGCTCAGAGGAGACTGAAGTCACATGCAGGCAAAAATGACAGGAAAACAAGATTCTCTTTCGTTGGCAATTTTAAAAATCAAAGCCAGAACTTTTTATTCATGGATTTTAGGGATTTAATAATAGTATTAGGCAAGGTGGGAGTAAGTAAAAGGGGATAACATGCCCCACTTCATCCCCAAATGCACAAAGAACGTTATCACTGGCTGTTTATAACAGTAAAAACTGGAAACAACCCAAATGCTCACCACTAAAGCATACATTGTATAAATTACAGTATATGGAAGGAGGTTCAAGACATACTATTAAATGAAAAATAGTAAGGTTATATAAGATCTGTTCTGTACACGCAATGATTTAAAGCAATTACACACACTTTTCAATTTATACCTGTTCACACGAACACCCTTAGTCCTACATTGTGAAGGACAAACACCAAACAAGAGATAACAGTGTCTGAGCGGCAGGACTGCAGGTGATATTTTCATTTTTATACTTTTCTGCACTTTCTGATTTTTTCATAACGTGCTAGTTTTACCTTCATAATCAGGGTGGGCGGGGGGAAGATAAGGGAAAGTCTCCAGGGAGAGGAAGGACCCCCATGCTCAGAAGCTTTAAGAACCACTTTATGAATACTCCAGTACCAGCTACTTCTGATCCATGAAAAAAGTGCTTTCTCAGTTCACAACAGACAATCTTCTTGCAAACTGTCCCGGGACAAACAAGTAAAGCAAGTCTGAACAACACTAGAAATAGCTGTATTATTTTAGGGAAGCAAGAAGCTAGTGAACGACGTCAAAGATGGATTCACAGGAGCTGATAAACTTAACTGCCACATCTGCTGTTTGGAAGTGTAGTGATTCAGCATGTTCTACATGACCTTGACCAAGTTACTTAACCTTACTAGTCCTGTTTCCTCCTCTCTAAAATGGGGATGATAAAAATGAAGATGATGATAATAATAACCACCTCGTAAGGCTGCCAAAAGGACCGAGTGAGTTAAGATATGTAAAGTGCTTACAATGAAGCAAGCATTCAAAAAACGTTAACAATTATTATTATCAGAGAAACGAGACTAAAAAAGACACTGACTCAAAAAACAAATTTACTAATTAAAGAATATCATGCACGAGTTTAGGTCTATGTTTTATACGATGTTAAGCGCTATTTATAGTAACGGCACAGGCTATGAAGCCAGACTTCCTGGACTCAAGTCTCAGCTCTACCACTGACCAGCTGTATGACTTTGGGCAAGTTACCTAACCTTTCTGTGCCTCTGTCTAATCATATCAAAAATGAGGACAACAACAGCACCCACCTCAGAGGGTACTTATGAGGAGTAATTCATTACTACACATGAAGTACTTAGAACCATGCCTGGCTCAAGGTAAATATTTAATAAATACTGGCTATCATTCAATATCCAATCTTCCTTTCTTTTCCACCAGATCCCAGGTTCGTTCAGGGCAACAATACACCCAGGTGAAAACATTCACCTGCCCAAATACAAATTAAAGCCACAATATGACACCACCACAGACCCACCAGAATAGTTACAATTAAAACTATGGACAATCCCTAGTGTTGGTAAGGATGTGGCGCAATGCACTTTGGAAAACTATTGGTGAGTGTTTACTAAAGCTAAACACATGCACACTTGCTGACCTAGCAATTTCTCTCACAAGTATGTGCACAATGGAAATGCGTAAATATGTTCAACAAAAGACTTAAACTAGAAAGTGCATCGAGCACTACTCAAAATAGCCTCAAACTGGGAACTACTGCTGATGCCTATCAATAATATAGATAAATAAATTGTAATCTGTTCAATGGAATACTAGACAGCAATGACAACAAATGATTTACAACCGACAACAACAATGTAGATGAATCTCACAGAGTACTAAGGAAAAGAAGCCAGACACAAGAGGACCCACTTGCGATTCTATTTACCTAAAGCTCAAAAACAGGCAAAATGAACCTACAGTGTTAGAAGTCGGGACAGCGGTTACCCTTGGAAGGTGAGAGTAAGGGCTGGAACGGAGGACAACAGGGGTTTCTGGGGAGCAGGTAATCTCTGTTGCTTGATTTTGGGTGCTGGTTACAAAGGTGTGTTTGGTTTGTGAAAATTTGGAAAACAGTATAATGAACACATCACTTTTCTGTGTGTTTATATATTATATGTTATGTCACATTTTAGTTTTTTTTTTTTTTAATTAGCTTCTCCCAGACTCTGTTTCAGCTAGGAGTGGGGCCATGTGACTTAGTTTGGTCATGTTCAAATGGAAATCTACTGGGTGGAACCTCTTGGAAAAATTATTTTCATGATAAAAAGAAATATGCCTTTTGTTCTTATCTTTGGTCTTTCTTCCTGTCTATGAGGGCAATGGTGGTTCAGTGGTAGAATTCTTGCCTTCCTTGCAAGAGACCCAGGTTCAATTCTTAGCCAATGCACCTCATGCACAGCCACCATCCACCTGTCAGTGAAGGCTTATGTGTTGCTATGATGCTGAACAGGTGTGAGCAGAGCTTCCCGACTAAGACAGACTGGGAAGAATGGTCTGATGTTCTACTTCCAAAAATCAACCAATGAAAACCCTGTGGATCACATCAGTCAGTTCTGTTGTGCATGGGGTCACTGTAAGTCGGGGGCCAACTTGATAGCAGCTAACAACAACTTAAATGGTACTCATAGAAAATGATATATTTGTAGAGCACTAGACAGAGATCAAGTAGGAAGACTACTCAAGACCAGAGTCAAAAAGTCTAGGGATCTGGGCTTTCCCAGAACCTGACCACCCCTTCCTGAAACCTATGAGGGTCTCAGCTACAGGTAACCAGCCCATGTAGTTTTGGAAGCTATAATGTGTACATTTGCTAGACAATACTTTTTGTCTACGTTTAGTTCATATATCATTTAGCTTATAAATAAAACTGTCTAGATTCATGTCCCAGGTTTACAGAATTAGAAATATTACCGCTCTACATCAGAGACTACTGAGGACACTCAGGTTAACTGATAATAATCATTGCTAAAAACAAAGTAAACAAATGTCCATCTCAGACATTACTATCATTATGATTCATTAAAAGTGAAATTCTTTCTTTCTTTTTTGAAAGAGGTCAAAAGAATGTCACTTGAGCTCCACTCTCCAAATAACTTTTTTAAAAAAGGATAAATTCTGTATTAGTAAAATACTCTGTAATAGAGTAAACTTCAAAAGAAATTCCATTTCCTTCAAATCCTCCTTCCAGATTATGTAACTAAATGTGTCTTGCAATACAGCTACCTCCATAACCTTTTACAACTATAAAGTCAGAGCTCATTTAAAATTTTTTTTCACTTCACTGTCATTAATTTTAAAAATGAGTTATAGACACAAACAGACATATGCATACCTATGCTCATTGCAGCTTTATTCACAACAGCAAAACAATGGAAACAATCACAGTGCCCATCAGCAGATGAATAGATAAGCAAAATGTGGTACATACATACAGTGGAATACTACTCAACCATAAAGAACAACAATGAGTCCGCAGAACATATTATAATGTGGATGGACCTGGAGGGCATAATGCTAAGTGAATTAAGTCAAGCACATAAAGACAAATATTGTATGATCCCTCTTTTATAAGACAAGAATAGATATATATAAAGAGACCAACGTTCATTGGTGGTTACCAGGGGGAGAAGGGTGTAGAGGTGGAAGTATGCTTTAGATTGTAAACACTTGTTACTTGCGGTGATGGGAAAAGTGGCACCAAACACTGGTGTAGTGAGCACAGCATGGCCAAAGGAAATGATGCCACTGAGAAGCGCTCACGACAAAAGGATGCTTGCACCGAAGAATCTGACATATATAAGAGGGCAACACCTCCCAACAAAGACCAAAAAATGAGTCTAGGATCACATAAGGATGGGTATAGGTACAGGTGTACATATACATGAGAACACACAGAAGTATCTACAAGTAAACACAGGTAGGTATGGGCAGGCATATGTATTCATTGAAGACACAACTACAGATACTCCTCAGACATAAGCAAACACCTTCTGAGATTGGTTTTCTAGATTTGAAAGCTTAGGACCATAGTCTCATGGGACAACTCAGTCAACTGGCATAACAGAGTTCACAAAGTTCATGTTCTGCATCCTAGTGAAGTGAGTAGCATCTGGGGTCCTAAAAACTTGCGAGCGGCCATCTAAGATACAACTACTGGTCTCTACTTGTCAGGAGCAAAAGAGTAAAAAGAAAACCAAAATCTCAGAGAAGAAACAAGTATACAAGGCTGACAGCCTACACAAGCCTCAACTACCCTGAGACCAGAAGAACCAGATAGTGCCCAGCTATTACCACCGACCAATCTGACTGGGAGCACGATAGATAATCCTGATTAGAAGGGGAGAAAATACAGAACAAAAGTCAATTTTTAAAAAAAAAAAAAGGCCAGACTAAATGGACCACCTGAGACCAGAGGACTCCTTGAAATTATTGCCTTGAGACACTCTTTAAACCTTGAACCAAAACTATCCTCTGAGATCACCTTTCAGCAGAAAAGCAGAGTGACACACAAAACAAAGGATCGGTACTCTACTAAAAAACCATCTATACGAGTCCAAAAGGTCAACACTCAATCCAAAGCAAAGTTGAGAAGATAGGGGGGCAGAGAAATTAGAGTACCGAAAATGGAACAACCAGAGCACGATTAACAGAATGCTGATACAACATGAAAAATGTAACTAACGTCATTGATGAATTTGTGTGAAAACTGTCAAACGGGAACCTATCTTGCTGTGTAAACTTTGAACAAAATCACAATAAACTATTATTTAAAAAAATAAAAAAAGAGAGAGAGTCATAATGGAATCTTACATGACTGACGCACATAAATAAACTGCTTTCATTTAAAATTTTCTCCAAGGAACAATCAACAGGCCTATACTTACATTATTGGATCAAATGTCTGGACATCATTATTTCAATGTAAAGTCAGATACTAATAATTAACACTGATTGATCAATACTCTGAAATGACTTACTATTTTTTAAATAACATTAGTAACAGACCTGGGGAGTAGTTGGCTCACTTCCATTAACACTGTTGGGAGCTTTCATGGCATGGACAGATGCATTCTAAGAAAAAGAAAAAGACATTGTAAAGAAACAGAAAAGTAAAAATTTAAAACCGTTAAGGACAAAGGCAAAGTACCAAACCTATTAGATACATTAATCTATTAAACAAAATTAGTAATTGTTCATTTATAAGAATGCTTCCATGCAAGGCAAAACTAGTATGGTAGTATTTGAGAAAATTCATTTCGCTGTGAGATATATATATATCTAAGGAGAGCAAACATTAGTATGTAGCAAAATCTATTTCAAGCTAATCACATACCACTCCCCATTATAATGTCCCCAGTTTCTCCTCACATGACAAAATTAACATCAGGGATTCAATTAGCAAACTCTTTCAAAGAGCGAGCTATCCAGAAAAAGCAGTAATATCAATTGTGCCCTACAATAATACAATACTCAAAATTACTTGAGCTACGCTCTGAAAAATGTGTTGGTAACAAGAAACTGAAAAGTCTTATTCATTGGAAGCCACAAGTCTAAATGAAATTGTTAGGACAATTTTCAGGAAAACTGTCAATTAAAAACATCTCCTTCCCGCTGTGTAAGGTTTTTGTCATGTTCTGTTGGCAGGACAACTGCTCCAAGTTAAGCAACATTCTGCTGATGACAACATTCTGCCAAAGGTTCCACAGTAATGGATTAGATTCTTTGGCATTCAAAATTCTATAATGCATTCATAATATACTAAGTATCTAACCAAAATTAGTTAAAGCTATAAAAGTAGCCCCCAGTAAAATAATTTTCATGTTTTCAACAAAAGCATTCCACTAGTCACTATGTGACAGTAACTTGGTAGTTAAAATAGGGCACTTCCCCCTACCTCTACAACTGACCAAAGAACAAACACCTGATCCTAGTCATTTCTTAAATATAAGCAGAGAAGGTGTTCAGCATTGCAAAAAGTGTTCTCAAATTTTTTAAACTCTGATTGGATGTCTGATACTAAGAAATTATTGATTTTTAGGTGTGATAAATGTACTACAGGTATATATTTTTCATCTTATCTTTTAGAGATATTTACAGATGAAATACAATTTCTGATACTTGCTTCAGATAACGCAATGGTGCAGTGAGGGGAGAGATGAGGGGTGGTAGCAGGTGGGGTAGTGAAGGAAGTGTGGGGAGGGTGCTTATGGATAAAACAAGACTGGCCATGAGTTATTAATAGTTGACACTGTGTAATGTGGAGCCCTGGTGGTGCAGTAGTTAAGAGCTATGGCTGCTAACCCAAAGGTCGGCAGTTCAAATCCACCAGCCGCTCCTTGGAAACCGTATGGGGCAGTTCTGCTCTGTCCTATAGGGTCGCTATGAGTCAGAATCAACTCGATGGCAATGGGTTTTTTAATGGATATTTGGGTTTGGGGGATCCTTATACAACTACTCCTACTATTTCCACTTTTGTCATATGTTTGAATTTTTCCCTATTTTAAAAAAATTAAGCACCCTCTTTTCCTCTAAAAAAAAGAAAGTTCTCAAATTTTATCAATCCAAGACATTCCTTCAAGTTATATAAGGAAGAAAGACTGGGGAATATAGGAATTAACTTTTAACTTCCTGTTTCCTGCCATTTTAAAGTATTAGAAATTGTATACAGGGCAATTGGGTAGCATCACAATTAACGCTTTTCAGCCCTAAAAATACACTGTACACATTACAAAATTAAAAATACATATACTTTATGGAGATCAACAAGTCTCTTGGCCAGTCAGTCTACTTAAAAGTAACCAGCAGTTAAATTATCAGAAACGAAAATGAAAGAGCTCCGTAATTTTTTTTTTTCAAGATTGGGGGAAAGGGGGCAAGAGAGGCCATATTCTGTTTTAAGTAAATGATTTGACACGTGATTGTGGTCCATACAAAAAAATCTACTCTACAGCTGTTCAAAAGATTACCATATCAAACACAGCATGTTAAAAAACTTTCCGTCCCCATATATGTATTTCAATTTATATATTATTCCATATATCTAAATAAATGCAGGCATTAGCAAACAACTAAAAAATAGTATTGGCCTAAAGTATCCTGTAAATGTAAGTCAGGAATTTCTAGAAATAAAATTACAGATTCTGTCACTATCTGGAACGCCTTCTTCATTTTTGCCTCGCACACTCTTGCTCATCTGTCAACTTCCGAACACCCCTTCATTTGCTTCATTTGTGAAGCTTCACATGGCTTGCCTGACGGGCTAACACATTTCTTCCCTCTGTATTTTCTTCTATGAAGCCTGAATTTCTTTTTATTGCAAGCGTATACTGGCATTTTTGTCTCTATACCAACGTATAAACTCTTGGAGGGCAGGAACCCTGCATTTTCATCCTCGATCTCCAGGACCTAAAATTTTGCCCAGCAGGCAGTAGGGGCTCAATAAATGCTTACTAAATCCTTAGGCAGTCACTTCCTTCCGTAAAGAAGACCTTCAGGCCTTCTCCCAAGAAGAAGCCTGAGGAACCAGCTCAATATGTGTCAAGCCTCAATCTGCACCGATACTTCCTCCTGGAGGCAACACTTAGCTCGCAGGAAAACCCTTCTAAAGTACATTTAATTTAACAGTTCATCCAAGTTTCCTGCCAAATTTGTCTTCAGTTACATTTATTCAATCTTTAACAACCATTTACTGACTGCTGAGCACTAGGGATATGGCAATTCTTAAGACGTGGGGCAAAGAGATGCATTTTTGAAAAAACTGAATTAAGGAAAAGAGTCAGCAGCCGGTAAACTTGTAATGAAATTACACCCTCACTAAACTTTTACTGTGGTATAGGTAATGCTATGGTTTCCCTTTGTTCCCTGGGGAGAAGTAAGTTTTTATCTGAACAAAAACAATTTAAGTAAGACTAAAGAAGATTGTAACCTACTTGAAGTACTTTTCAACAGTTCTAAAGCCTCCACTTTTATACTTAAAAGTGTTTTTTTTTTTTTGACAATACAAATTACTTTTGTACTGAGTACAGAGGGCCTAGGAGGAGCCCTCTCCTTTTTGAAAAAAAGGTTCTACTACTACTACCTGGAGTACAAAGCAATATAATTTTACGTTTTTAAAGTAAACTGGTAACCTCTCTTAACTGAGACTCCTGACTCCCTCCCAAGCCAGTTTTGGAAATGGTGAGGAGTTACCTGTAGCCAGAGGCAGACAGGCCACTTCCCCTGAGACCAAGCTTCAGATGTCACTGGAAATCTGACTCTCACTCTGAGCAGCTTTCTCTTCTAAAACCGAGCTTAGAATGTAAGTTTGGACTAATACTGGCCATCTGCATACATACCAAGTCTTTATCGGCTACATGAATCCAGTACAGAAATGTTCTAATTTCATCACTGCTACCGAAGAAGTTAAACCAATTCTCAGGGTTTTAAAAAAACCTCAGCCTCAGTTCAGTCAGTGTCCACTCTAACACCAAAAGCTATCCTCACTGGACAATCAAACATGTTTAAGTTTTGCTAAACTAAGATCTTACCAGATACTTTAAACAGGAAAAAAATCCACCTTCTAAAGGTGAAATTGTATAAAACAAGATTCAAATTTTTATAAATTCTATCAGTTAAAAAATAATAAGGCAAGTAACTATTTCCTTTCAGATTTTTAATACACAGAAAACTGGTACTCTCCCAAAAGATGCCATTATTTGTTACAGTAGAATCTACTTACCTATTCAATGTTGTATAATTATGCATTTATGTTAACAACGCATTTTTTCTCTAAACATGTGAGTTACATCTCAAAACATTCCAGGCCTCCCACCAATAGGAGAACAGATATTTCTAGCAATGTGTACCTTTTTAAATTAACAAGCAATCACTCCCTATGAAGAAAACTTACAGTTTAGACCCAGGGAAGGTAATCTTCCCTACATTAATGAAGACAGTGTTATTTTGTTGCTGTTAACAAACTACCAGGAAGCACACCAGCCATCAGAATTCAGCAATTTGCTCTCTGATTGTTTCAGAGCAGGGTTAGCAACAGGGCATTGAAGACGCTTTGAGAGGTGGTAAATGGCAAGCAACATGAAACTGGCGTCTAGAATTACCAAATTACTTTGCTTCCCCACAAAGGGAATGCAGAAAGCGGTGGAAGGACTCACCACACTGTCAGTCTGTGTTTTAAGCTGTTTGGAGGGATCCAAAGCAAAGATAGTATACTCAGAAAGAAAAGCAGGCTCTGCTATCATCCCGGCTAGTAGCTGTCTCATTCAGTGTAATAAGCAGGGGTATAAAAATAAAACAAATGATAAAAACAAATCATAATGGCATGTTGCAAAGTATTCTCACCACTCAGCATGCACAACACTCTATAAGAGCCTCGTGGCTTCTCCCACCCCCCAAGGCCACCCAACCCACAGAAATCAGTAAAAATAACAAGTTGGCGGGAAAGGTCAGAAATGAAGATGAGCTGGTCAGCTGAGAATCTCAGAGCCCAACTTACAAATAACTTGCTTATTGACATACAAATGATACATGCAATAGGCACCACAGTGCTGTCTGTCTGGCCATCTGGTATAGAGTCCACACTCCCGCCCCCCACCACAAAAAAGAAAACATGGTAAAGAACATAAAGCCTTAGTGTAACATACACAAATACTGAGCCATTCATTTTTAAATATTCAGAAACATAGCATGAAGATTTATAGGAAGATTAAATCACATAAAACTCTGAATACACAGTTTATAAAGACAATGCTCTACATTCTACCTTGGTGAGTAGTGTCTAGGGTCTTAAAAGCCTGTGAGCGGCCATCTAAGTTACTCCATTGGTCTCATCCCTTCGGGAGCAAGGCAGAATGAAGAGAACAGGATACAAGGAAAAGATTAGTCCAAAGGACTAATGAACCACAGCTACCAAGGCCTCCATCAGACTGAGTCCAGTACAGTTAGATGGTGCCCGGCTACCACCGCTCACTGCTCTCACCAGGATCACAAAAGAGGGTTCTCGACAGACCTGGAGAAGGATGTAGAACATAATTCTAACCCACAAAAAAAGACCAGATTTACTGGCCTAAAGGAGACTGGAGAAACCCCGAGAGTATGGCCCCCAGACACCCTTTTAGCTCAGTGGTGAATTTATCTCCAAGGTTCACTGCTCAGCCTGGGAGTGGACAGCCCCATAAAATCAAATGAGACTAATGAGGTACAGTAGTCCAGTGACAAGGGCCAGAAGGCAGAAGGAGACAAGGAAGCTGGTGATAGGGAACCCAAGGCTGAGTAAGGATATTGTTGATGTGTTGAGAGATTGCTAACCATTGTCATAGGGTAACATTTCTAGTAACTGTTAAATGAGAAACTATTTTGTTCTGTAAGCCTTCATCTTAAGTGAGAATAACAGCACAATTGGAAGAGCATAGTCAATGTCACTGAACTGTGCATGTAGAAATTTTTGAAATGGTGTATCTTTGGCTATGTGTATTTTCACCAAAAAAAAAGGCTGAGAAGTTAGAGGGTTGACATGTTGTGTTTGTTAACCAATGTCATAAAACAACATGTGTACTACTGTTTCATGAGAAACTATTTGCTCTGTAAGCCTTCACCTGAAGTACAATAAAAAAAAAATACTCTGAATAATCATTATCTGTACATACATATATTTCCATATATATAAATATATTTCTCTAAAATATATACAGAAGAAACTTTTGAAACTGAAACTGATAATAAGTTTCAAGGACAAATTCTACTCTACTGGCCCTTCTGGGATATATTCTGTTCCGTGCTTAGTTTTCTTTCAGAAACTACATACCACACACCAAAACACTCAGAATTATGAATTACATCTATACAAAATTACAATAAAAATAGATTTTTTGATGGTAGTGGTTACATTAAGTCTACACGTGTGATAAAATTGCATACAACACACACGATGAATGCAGGTAAAACTGGTGAAATCTGAATAAACTGTGCATGTCAGAGTTGACAATGTCAATTTCCTTCTTTCCATAGAGTAATACAGTTATGCAAGATGTCGCCACTGGGAGAAACGAGTTGAAGGGTACAGGGGTTTCCCTATACATGTTTTAACTTCCTGTGAATCTATAATTAAATAAAACCTTTAGAAAAGGAATCTCGTCCAAATCTGAAGTAGAATTTAATCGACTCCTTCTATCTGGTCCCCACTGAAGTCATCAGTTGAACTGGCTTGAAGTTATGTGTCTGAACACTCAGGAAGATTGTCGGAAATTCCTGTATGTGCTAAAGGCTTTCAATCTATCCCCCATGTCTTAAACACACACACACACACATGTATTTTTAATCTATGTTTATGTCTATCTATCTATGTATCTTTTTTTGCCTTAATCTTTGTCTCTACTTTTGGTAGGATTACTCAGTACTCTTTTTGAACGCCCTGATTTTTTTGCTTGAGCTGAGTTTTATTCTGATTTACATTTTTATTTCAGGTTTTTTTTTCATTTCTGGAATTTCTAATTGATTCTTTTTCATAGCCACCTACTATTCTAGTTTTGTGTATTGGCCTGTTTTGTTTCCACACTTTTACGTTCTTCTTAAATCATTCCTTAATTTATCTTAACGAGAATAGTTGTTTTAAACTCTTCCCCAGACTACTGTTATTTTAATTTCATCTAGAGTAAATTTGCATCCCAATGCTCAATTTTACTGACTGCCTTCACAGCATTTGTTTTCAAATTTTCATTTACAGGCTCATTTTGAGGAAGGTCTTCTCTTTCTCTTGCTCTCTGTTCACCCCTCCTTATCCAGTCAATCTGATCCCCTGGGCCCCAGTTTGGATTTCCTGCCCAAAGGCGATACAGGGGTCATCACAGGCCCAGTCACTAAGCCAGAGTGAAGCTGGATTCCATTTCTGCTCATGAGGCCTCCCTGGGGACAGTTGCTGCCCAATGGGCCACCGAGAGCTCTAGGCAACAGTTAGCCTCAGCTGTTTTCAACCTCCCCTCACCAGTGGGAGGAGCCTCACCTTAGACCTTGGCTTGTAGCAGTGAATCTGACTTCAGCAGCACAGAATACGTCCACTCCTTCTCAGTCAGAGTTCAAAGACAAGACTAAGTCCTAATGCCTGCCCTCAGGTATCCGCTGTACAGAATGTATTAATGCATCTCCTATGCATCTAAACTGGTCCTGGTTTCCTACCATCCAGGGAGAGGTGAGAAGACAGGTACTCAAATCATTTTCTGTCGGGCTGAGTTTCCCTCAAGGAGCTCTAGCTAAGAAAGGCTGCAACCTTAGACACTTACCCCACCGAGGCAGGAGTCAGCCTTTGTCCCAACACAGAGCCCTACAGGACCAGGGCTTCAGTCCCTCTCAGCCTGTGGACATGTTTACCTTGTTTGTGAAGCCAGACATTCTTTTTCAAGTTTTCATTCTTTTTTAATTTTTATCTACTACTTCAGAGTTTTTGAAACAGAGAGGGTACCTCAAAGGTAAACTCACAGAACAATGAGGTCATGGTATGCTAAGGGCAGGGCATGTTAGGGACAGGGCATGTTAGGGGGCAGGGCATGTTAGGGGCAGGGTATGTTAGGGGCAGGGCATGTTAGGGGGCGGGGTGGGCATGTTTGGGGCTGGGTGGGCATGTTAGGGGGCAGGGTGGGCATGTTAGGGGGTGGGTGGTCACGTTAGGGGGCAAGGTGGGCATGTTAGAGGCAGGGCATGTTAGGGGGCAGGGCATGTTGGGGGCATGGCATGTTACAGGCAGAGCATGTTAGGGGTAGGGCATGTTAGGGGGCAGGGCATGTTAGGGGGCATGGCATTGTGACTGATTACTTCCTCTTCCCAATAAAAAGAGCTTCCTTGAGAAACTGTATATTACTTATTTTCAGTGAATTTTAGTTTCTTTCTACTCATAGGAGACAAAAACTTAATTGCCATCTCTTCTAGGTAATATCGGGGAAAGGGCCCTAAAAAGTTTAGTACCTTAGCAAATGTTAAGTTCCTCTGCCCTGAAGATGGACGTCCTGTTTCTGTCTTCCCAGGCACTGTGTGTTCAGCTGTTCAGCAGCAACACTCACTATTTAGGGTCGGTTAGACTCCTTCCGTTCTTATTTGCAACACTGTATACCTCAAAAGGCACCTGTGATACCACATCCTTCAGAAGACACAAGCATAAAACCCCCTGCGGTGGCAGCAGGTGAGGCAACGCGCGGTACAGACTGCGGGTAAATCATTTCGACCAAATTCACAAGACCATGACTGAAGGCACGATTTTGTCTATATGGATATTTCCACCTCATATGAAGCCTTTAAACCAAAACGATGGCAAGAAAGACAAGGTGTCTTACTCACTCCTACCCTTGATCACCACTGAAAAGACCCAGGGTATATAAAGATGGAAATAAATACGCATAAGCCCCAGAAACTAGCAAAGAAGATACAACGTACAGATTCAAGGAAGTTTTGCTAAATCCAGGGCACCTAAGGCTTGATTGAGAAAAGAGGCTTCCTCTGGAGTAATAGCAGGGGAAGTAAGTCCTGTGCCGAGGACAGTGAGGCTACATCCAGGATCACCAGGAGAGCGCACTATGGTCAGCTAGGCACATCTGCCAAGTGTGCAGGACAACAGAGTGCCAGGGACTGCAGCCCGTGGGAGCAGTGAAGCCTCAGTCCACTCCCCTTCACCTTTAATGTCTACGTTCAGGTAGACGATTTTTTTATGTCCCTATAAAGAAACCTGAGTCACTGCAGCCAAAGACAGGCTTATTCAGTTTTATCTAGAATATTTACTGGAGCCCTGCTGGCATAGTGGTTAAGAGCTCAGCTGCTAACCTAAAGGTCAGCAGTTGTAAACTACCAGCCGCTCCTTGGAAGCCCTATGGGGCAGTTCTACCTTATCCTACAGGGTTGCTATGAGTCAGAATAGACTCAATGGCAACGGGTTTGTTATTTTTTTATAATATTTACTAAGACAGGAAAGTAGATATATTAAAAAAATTTTCAGTAACAGCTGAAAAAAGGTAAACCTTTAATCAACTGAAAAATTGATAAAACCATTGTACTTTCCAGGCATTCTAGGTAATACAGACTTTATGTGTCTCCTGTGGAGGTAGACAAATATTTAGAGTTAAACTTCCAGTTAAACTTTACTTTGTTTTGAGTTAAAAAGAAACACTGTAATATGTAAACACTGACCAACTCTTTATGGCACAGTGACTGTGCATTCCTTCCATCTTCTTTCAATGCTTCCTGCATCATTCAACCCTTTGCCCATAGAATCCTTCAGTGTTGCAATGCAAGGCTTAACTTTTCTCATAAGTTCCTTCAGCTTAAGAAATGCCAAGCGTGCTCTTCCCTTCTGTCTTTCTAACTTTGGATCTTTGCACATTTCATTGTAATATTTTACCCTGTCTTCTCGAGCCACCCTTTGAAATCTTCTGTTTTGCAATTTTATTTCATCATTTCTTCTGTTTGCTTGAGTTACTCTGCACTTACAAGCAAGTTTCAGAGTCTCTTCTGACATCCATTTGGTCTTTTCTTTCTTAGTCATCTAGTGACACTCTAACAGAAACACAAGTGGATGGCTTTAACAAAGAGAAATGTATTCTCTCACAGTCTAGGAGGCTACAAGTCCAAATTCAGGGTGTCAGCTCCAGGGGAAGGCTCTCTCTCTCTGTTGGCTCTGGAAGAAGGTCCTTGTCATCAATCTTGCCTTGGTCTAGGAGCTTCTCCACACAGGAACCTCAGGTCCAAAGGATGCACTCTACTCCCAGTACTGCTTTCCTGATGGTGTGAGGTCCGCCTCTCTCTGCTCACTTCCCTTTCATCTCTTATAAGATAAAAGGTGGTGCAGGCCACACCCCAGGGAAACTCCTTTTACACTGGCTCAGGGATGTGACCTTAGTAAGGGTGTTACAATCCCACCTTAATCCTCTTTAACATAATCTAATTTTGCCTCATTAACCACAGGCAGAGATTAGGATTTACAAAACATAGGAAAATTACAATCACAAAATGGAGGACAACCACATAATACTGGGAATCATGGCCTAAACAAGTTGACACATATTTGTAGGGGACAAAATTCAATCCCTGACACCTTCTTTCCTATCTTTTTAACGACCTCTTACTTTTTTCATATATGATGTCCCTGACATCTTCCCACAACTCTGCTGGTCTTCAGTCTTTAGTGTTCACTGCATCAAATCTATTCTTGAGATGGTCTCTTAAATTCAGGCAGGATGGAGAAGCTCAATATTATCAGTCAAGACAAAGCCAGGGACCAGCTGTGGGATGGTTTATCAATTGCTCATATGCAAGTTCAAGTTGAAGCTAAAGAAAATCAAAGCAAGTTCATGAGAGCCAAAATATGACCTTGAATATATCCCATCTGAATTCTTAAACAATGGCTTTTTAATCGGCAACTTAATTATGAAATTAGGAAGTGCTTTATTCAGTGTAAAATAAGTTGAACTAGGGTTAGATTGTCCTTTGTGGTCAAAATACCTTTAAGAGATGTCAGAAAATGCTTAGAAAGCAAGTAGATGATATCATGACACTTTTTTCTTTCAGTCAGAAGCTCTTTTAAACTAGACCTATGAAGCATAGGATCTTTAGTAATGAAATCTGGGAAGAAATACAGACTAACCTTTAGCTTACATGGAAACCTAGTGGCATAGTGGTTAAGAGCTACGGCTGCTAACCAAAAGGTCTGCAGTTCGAATCCGCCAGGTGCTTCTCAGAAACCCTATGGGGCAGTTCTACTCTGTCCTGTAGAGTTGCTGTGAGTCGGAATCAACTCGACGACAACGGGTTTGGTTTTGGTGTTTTGTTTTGTTTTTTTTAGCTCATATAGCCTATTGTAAAAGAATGCTCAGGCCTTCCGTCTCAGGAAGGATTACTTTGTAAAGATATATTTAATTAAAATGTTTTAAAGCATCCCAGATAAAATAATAAATCATAAAAAGCAATAGTATGGCAAATGTTTTGTTACAGACATTTTTACCATAGTAAAACAATTAAAAATATTTTTACCATAAAAAGCAATAATAACAATCAAAAAGTTACTTTAGGGGTTTCAGCTGTGTTATATATAAACCAATACACTGAGTATAGGAATAACGCCATTAATATCAATTGCAAAAACGGTACTGACTATTCAGTACTAAAAAACAGTGCTGACTATTCAGTACTACAGCCTTCATTCAAACTGGTTACATGTAGAAATGAAGTTCAGCAACATTAACATGAAACTTGAAATCAGAAAGTAAAAGAAATGTCATATTGCAAATAATCCACAAGAAATAAGATCTCAATAAAGTATGCATATATTTTATGCTTTTATACAATGGTGTCATATCATTTAAAAAAATGCACCAAAGATATAGGACATTTGTGATTAATTTTGAACTTAAAAAAACTGTACTATGAAGTTTGAAGTTTTTAAGTTTATTTGCCTATTAACATCTATTAAGTAAAGGTTTTGTTTTAAAATAGCCTTCATCAGGACAATCTGACAGTTTCTTTCAAATTAAATGTACATACACTCCGAGATCCAGCAATCTCATTCCTAGAAATCCATGCTACAGAATTAACAGCATTATAAAGGTATATGTACAATGCTCACTGTCGTTTTATTTGTAATACTGAAAAGATTATAAAATTCCATTTGTAATTTTGAGACTTTCTCCAAATTAGTCTATAAAATTAATGCAATCCCAATCAAAATCTCTATGGGTTTGTTTTGTTGTTGACATTCTCTGTGTTTTGAGTTTATTTTGTGAAACTTGACAATCTGACTCTAAAATGTATACGGAACTATCGAGACATTAAAAAAGAACAAGTAGAAGGATTTGCTCTGCTGAAAGCAAGTTTACTATACCACAACATATATTATTGAGACAGTGTGGTACTGGATCAAAGACACAGCAACAATGGAACAGAACAGAGTACCCAGAAACAAATTCACTCAAATATGGACACAGTTTCTGAACAAGGTGCCACAGCAGAGCAGTGTGGAAAGGATGGGACAACTATATAGCCATATGGGGAGGAAATGATGTCTACTTGGAAAATCATTTCCAAGTAAAGTATACATCTAAATGTGAAAGGTAAACAAGACACTACAGAAAAATACACTCAGAGTAGGAAAAGAATTATTTAACAAGAAACAAAAAACACTAGCCCTAAAATAAAATACTGATCAACTGGAGTACATTAGAAGACCTTCTTTTCATCAAAGGACACCATCAAGAGAATAAAAAGCCAAGCCACAGAGTACAAGACATTTGCAAGAATATATCCTGTAACGAACTCCTATACACATTATATAAAAAAGATCTACAAATCAATTAGAAAAAGGCAATCCAATAAAAAAATGGGCATGAGACTTAAGCACTTCACCAAAAAAGAATCCAAAAGGCCAATAAACACAAGGAAAATGCTCAATCTTAGGCATCAGAGAAAGGCAAATTCAAACATTAAGAGACCACTACACAGTTTTATAAACCTGTTGGGAAGGTAAATATGTACGACCACTCGGGAAAACAATCAGCATTAACCTCTATAACTGAAACTAGTTCTACTCTTTGACCCAGTGATTCTACTCCTAAGAACATATCAAAAGAAATGCAGGCACAGGTGCACCAAAAGACATGTACAATGTGTTCACAGCAGCAAAAGTCACAACAGCTAGGAAACAACCCAAGTGTGTAACTGTAACGTTTACATTTAGAAAGCACACTTCTGTGGGACCATTCTATAGAAAAGGAAGGAAACCAACACCACAAAGGATGGTGGTGATCTTCTGAAGGAGGGAGGGAGGGAGGGAGGGAGGCAGGAAGGCAGGGAGGCAGGGAGGCAGGGAGGCAGGGAGGCAGGGAGGCAGGGAGGGAGGCAGGGAGGGAGGCAGGGAGGGAGGCAGGGAGGGAGGCAGGGAGGCAGGGAGGCAGGGAGGCAGGGAGGCAGGCAGGGAGGGAGGCAGGGAGGCAGGGAGGCAGGGAGGCAGGGAGGCAGGGAGGCAGGGAGGCAGGGAGGCAGGGAGGCAGGGAGGCAGGGAGGCAGGGAGGCAGGGAGGCAGGGAGACTGAATGAAGTGCTAGCAAAGGTCTTTTTCTTGACCTGGGCAGTAGTTACATGAGGATTTGCTTCGAGATAACGCTCTGATTTGCACATTTATGCTTTACCCACTTTCCTGTTTCTTTGTTACAGGTCACAGAAGGAAAAAAAAATGTTGCAAATACCTAATCTCAGCTATGGTGCCAGCTGCTAGTTACACAGTATCTGTTAAATCATTTCTCAGTTTCCATTCACTAGCTTGAAAAAGCAGGGCTTTTTCTCATATGATGCTATGTTGAACACACAAATTAAAGGATACCAAATTATTCTGAAAATTTAGAATATTAAATGCCGAGTATATTATACTCTCAAATTAAGGTTTTCTCAACACCCACACACACACACACAAACACTTTACATAAACATAACCATTTGAAAAAAAATTATGTTGTTAATAAAAACAATACCTAGGAATTAAATAATTAACCGGTCAAAATACTTTCCTATTTCATTATCAACAGCAACATGACATTCTAGAGTAGTAAGTTTCCTGTGAGATGTTTCCTAGAGAAATTCCAAGCTTACCTCTCTACTGGGTGTACCTTCATCAAGCTGCTCTGTAAATGAAGACGTCCTGCTTCTGGTTCTTGTTGGTGTTGAAGAATTGGAGGAAGCCTAGATTAAGAAACCATTGCACAAGTTAGAAAGACCACACTGACCAGTGCACTGTGTACCGAGTGGTCCTTCTCTTAGTTCATGCCCAAAGAAGCCAATGAAAGAAAGGAAAAGAGCAAACACATGAGAAGCAGAAATGGCTAACTAAGATACAATCACCTAGAAGACCCAGGCTATCTACTGAATCCTTGGCCCAACTCTGCCAACAGCTAAAATTATGATCTGAGCTAAAATTAAGTTTTTGAGGGCTGTGTGTTCTCAAATATAAAATAAGGTCGCAACATTAACATAAGATGACAATGTTAGAGAAAAGTGATACTGGGTGAGGGATATATGGAAACTCTTTGTATTATCTTTACAACTTCTCTGTAAATCCTAAGTATTCCAAAATAAAAAGTTTATTAAAAAAAAAAAAAAAAAGTTGTCAATTCAATCTTTAAGGTCCCTTCCAGCTCTAACTTTCCACATTGTGAAGCGCACAGGTAAAGGGCACCTCCCCACTTCTCAAATCAAGGGCCTTGCTTTCAGCCTACCTTGTACACCCCAGCTGGATACTGAGATGCCAGTTCATTTACTTCTGTAAAGGGCAGCCTGGCTCCTTTAATCTGCAGTACAAAAACCCTCAGGAGAGGGACTCAAATACTTACACACCAATGTTCATTGCAGCATTATTCACAATAGCCAAAAGGTGGAAACAACCCAAGTGTCCCTCAACAGATGAATGGATAATTAAAATGAGGTACATCTCCATATAATGGAATACGACTTGGTCGTAAAGAGAAATTAAGTTCTGATACATGCAAAGTCATGGATGAACCTTGAAAACATTATGCTAAATGAAATAAGTCACACACAAAAGGACAATAACTGTACGATCCCACTTATATAAAATATTCAGAATATGCAAATGCATAGAGACACAAGTTTATTACTCATTAGCAGGGGCCAGGAGAGGAGGAATGGCAGAGTTATCGCTTACGGGATACTGAGTTTCCATTTGGAGTGATGAAAAACTTCTGAAACTAGACAATAGTGATGGTTGCACAACATGATGAATGTAATTAATGTCAATAAACTGAAGGCTTAAAAAATGATTAAAACAGCAAAATTTTCATCATATATATTTTGCCACAATAAAATTTTTAAAATCCTCAGGAGAAAGGGCCCAAAACAAACCTAGGAGTTTGATGTCTACTCTGAGCTAGAAATAGCCCTAAAATATAGAGCCGAAACTTCAAGACTCCCTGCACCTCTAACAAAGTAGATCTCTCAACTCATCTACACATGGAAATAAATGTCTTGTTTCCTTACCCTTTTGTATTCTGCACAGCTCTACATAAACGGCATTTAATAAATACTGGTTAAATAAATGAGTGAATGACGGGCAAACGGAAACCAACACCTATCAAATCTGCATGAGTACTGCTGGAACTGAGAGGTCACAAGGATTGAAAAGGTATTTCAAAGGGCTTACCGCACACCATCACTGTTCTGAGTGTAACTAGATACAATCCCCACCCGTGTGAAGCTGACATTCTAACAGATGAGCAACTAGAATACTGTGGTACTGGTCCAAGAAATGACCAATACGTTAACAGGATGTAAGGGAAAGCCCAGAAGCGTCATACACACACAGATATATTTAGTTTATGACAAACTTCACAGTTCAAATCAGGACAGATGTTCAATACCGTTGGGACAACTAGCCATCTATGTAGAGGGAGAGACACCAATCAGATCCATTGTTGTTGTTAGTCGCCACTGAGTCAGCTCTGACCCATGGCAACCTTAATGCAGGACACAATGAAATGCTTCCCAGGCCTGCACCATCTTCGTGACATTAGCATATCTGAGTCCCCTTGTTGCAGCCATTGTATCAGTCCACCTCTCTGAGGGCTTCCCTTGTTCTCACTGACCCTCTACTTTAACAAACAAATCTTTTTCTCTAGTAATTGGTCTTTTCTGATGACACATCCAAAATAAGCGAGCCAAAGGCTAGCCATCCTCACTTCTAAGGAGTATTCTGGTTGTATTTCTTCTGATTTGTTCATTCTTCTGGCAGTCCGCAGGATATTCAATATTCTTCGCCAACACCACAACTGAAATTCATCAATTCTTCTCCCTTCTTCCTTTTCCATTGTCCAAATTTCGCAAGCACATGAGACAACTGAAAAGATCATGGCTTGGGTCAGGTGCACCTCAATCATCAAAGGTACATCTTTGCTTTTTAAAACTTGAAAGGGGTCTTTTGCAGCAGATTTGCTCAACGCAATACGTCATTGATTTCCTGACTGCTGTCTCCATGGGCGTTGACTGCCAACGATCAGATCTCTACTTCATACTTGCTGCTGTTGTTAGCTGCTGCCAAGTTGGCCCCTGGCTCATGGCGACCCCATGCACAGAGGGTTTTCACTGGCTGATTTTCAGAAGTAGATTGCCAGGCCTTTATTCCTAGTCTGTCTTAGTCTAGAAGTTCCACTGAAATCTGTTCAACATCACAACAACACACAAGCCTCCACCGACACTTGAGTTGCTTTGGCAGGGAATTGAACCAGGGTCTCCTGCATGGAACCACCACTGCCCTCTACTTAATACTTAAGCTATATTAAAAATCTGAATGTCACACACAGAAAAGAGAAGTACTAAAAGAAAATACAAAAGTCTATTTCTATAATCTCTGAATGGGAAAGAGATGTTTATATCAAAAGTAGAAACCAGGGGGAAATACTAAATAGGCAATAGATAAGTGGTATCTTGGGTGAAGGGTGAGACAGTACACAATACAGGGGAAACTAGCACAACTTGGACAAGGAAAGGTCATGGAGGCCCCACAGACACATCCAAACTCCCTGAGGGACTGAATGGCTGGGCGGAGGGCTCTGGGGACCATGGTCTTGGGGAACATCTAGCTCAATTGGCATGACACAGCTTATAAAGACAATGCTCTACATTCTACCTTGGTGAGTAGTGTCTGGGGTCTTAAAAGCCTGTGAGCGGCCATCTAAGATATTCCACTGGTCTCATCCCTTCGGGAGCAAGGGAGAATGAAGAGAACAGGATACAAGGAAAAGATTAATCCGAAGGACTAATAGTCCACAGCTACCAAGGCCTCCATCGGACTGAGTCTAGTACAGCTAGATGGTGCCCGGCTACTACCACTCACTGCTCTGACCAGGATCACAAAAGAGGGTTCTGGACAGACCTGGAGAAGGATATAGAGCATAACTGTAACTCACAAAAAAAAGATCAGATTTACTGGTCTAAAGGAGACTGGAGAAACCCCGAGAGTATGGCCCCCAGACACCCTTTTAGCTCAGTGGTAAAGTTAACTCCGAGGTTCACTGTTCAGCCTGGGAGTGGATAGCCCCGTAAAACCAAATGAGACTAACGAGGTACAGGAGTCCAGTGACAAGGGCCAGAAGGCAGAAGGGAACAAGGAAGCTGGTGATAGGGAACCCAAGGCTGAGTAAGGATATTGTTGATGTGTTGTGAGACTGTTAACCATTGTCATAGGGCAACATTTGTAGTAACTGTTAAATGAGAAACTATTTTGTTCTGTAAGCCTTCATCTTAAGTGAGCATAGCAGCACAATTGGAAGAGCACAGTCAATGTCACTGAACTGTGCATGTAGAAATTTTTGAAATGGTGTATCTTTGGCTATGATATTTCCACCAAAAAAAATAAAAGGTTCAGAAGTCAGAGGGTTGATATGTTGTGGGGTTGTTAACCAATGTCATAAAACAACATGTGTACTACTGTTTCATGAGAAGCTATTTGTTCTGTAAGACTTCACCTGAAGTACAATAAAAATTAAAAATTTAAAAAAAAAAGTAAAAACCAAAAGGAATAGTCTACTTGTGGGGGGCAGGGGAAGAGCATCTACAAAATATGACAAAGTTTAATAACCTTTTTTCAATAAACAGCCCTTATAAGTACAGAAGTTAGAACTCAGAAAAGTCACTAACCCAGTATTCTTTTCAAGATCAAAAGGACAACAGTAACTCTAAAACAGAGATGACTTGTTTATGGGGCAGTGAGTCTAAGTCAATCACGAAGAAATGAGGGCCTCAGTCGTACAACCGCAAGGAACTGAATTCTACCATGACCACATGAGCTTAGAAGAGGACCCTGAGCTGCAGATAAGAACATACCCCCGACAACACCTTGAATTTAGTGTTGTGAGACAATGAACAGAGAACCCAGTCCCTCCATGTCAGACTTCTGACCTATAGAGCTGTGAAATAATAAATGGGTGTTATTTTAAGCCACTAAGTTTGTGGTAATTTGTTACACAACATTAGAAAACAAATACAGTCACCTTTAGGAATAGAAAACCTTGAATGTCTTGTCCCTGTACCACAATTTATTACTATCATTCAAAATTCTACTCAAGTGCCACCCTGACCCTCTCCAGGAATGCCTTCCTATTTACAGCCACAACACTCTGCACACAACCGTCACACTGAGAGTACTTGTCTCTTTCCCCCACGGTACAGGGATTACGGCTACCCTTCAAAACAAACACAATACCCAGCATAGCACCTAGTACTTGGCAGACACTGTTAAATAAATAAATGGTCTACAATTACAAAGTGCTTTCAAATACTTTATCTGTTTTGATTCTCACAACCAACCTGAAAGGTAAGCAAGACAGATATTATCATTCCCAATTTCCTGATGAGAAAATAAGAAGCTCAGAATGCTCACATAGCTTGCCCAGGCTACATATTGCAAGAACTAGGTTAGCACACAGGTCTTGATTACTCCACCCACTTTCCCAGTGTTCTTTAGATCAGTGTTTCTCAGATTTTTTTTTTTGGTTGGGACCCACAGTAAAAAAATAATAATAATATTGCCTGCTATGGATTGAATTGTGTCCCCCCAAAAATGCGTGTCAACTTGGCTAGGCCATGATTCCCAGTACTGTGTGACTGTCCACCATTTTGTCATGTGATATGATTTTCCTATGTGCTGTGAATCCTACCTCTACGATGTTAATGAGACAGGATTAGCGGCAGTTATGTTAACGAGGCAGGACTCAATGTACAAGATTAGGTTGTGTTTTAAGCCAGTCTCTTTTGAGATATAAAAGAGAGAAGCAAGCAGAGAGACACGGGGACTTCATACCACCAAGAAAGAAGAGCCAGGAGCACACGTTTCTATCAGTAGGGGATGGCTAACAATTTCTTTTTTACTTCTTAATACACATATATTCAAAAATGTTAATTTATCAAAGAGGATTGTTTTAAACCTTTTGTACACAAAGGGTTTTTATTTGATACAGATGACTGTCTCACCATAGATAAGCCACTACAATAGTACTAAACGGTAGCAAGTAGGAGCTCTATCTTAGCCTATTATTATTACTGAAAATCCCTCTTTCCTACTGCACAAAAGCAATTCCTTTTCATGAAGAAAAACTAAACATTACAGATCAGAGAAGGAATACTCATAATCTCACTAGCACCTTAAGAGCATATCCTTCCTAAATTACTTTCACTATGTATGTATATACACACATATACACGTATTTTCCCACAAAACTGTAACCACGTGTCTTAGCCATCTAGTGCTGCCATAACAGAAATACATGTGGATGGTTTTAGCGAAGAGAAGTTTATTTCCTCACAGCCAAAGTAGGCTAAAAGTCCAAATTCAGGGCGTCAGCTCCAGGGGAAGGCTTTCTCTCTCTGTCGGCCTTCTCATCAGTGCTCCCCTGGACTAGGAGCTTCTCTGCACAGGGACCTTGGTCCAAAGGACACGCTCTGCTCCCGGCACTGCTTTCTTGATGGTGTGAGGTCCCCCTGTCTCACTGCTCACTTCTGTCTTTTATATCTCAAGAGATTGCCTCAGGACACAATCCAGTCTTGTAGATCAGGTCCTGCCTTACTAACACAACTGCCACCCATCCTCCCTCATTAACATCATAGAGGCAGGTTTACAACATACAGGAAAATCACACAGTACCAGGAATCATAGCCTAGCCAAACTGATACACACATTTTTGGGGGGACATAATGCAAACCATGACATTCCACCCTCTGGCCCCCCAAAAATCACATCCTTGCAACATGGAAAACATATTCACCCCATCATATCATAGCAAAAGTCTTAACTCCAAGTCCAAAATCCAAAAATTTCTCTTCATCTGTGAAATCTAGAATACAAGTTATCTGCTTCCAAAGGTACAATGGCAGAACAGGCACAAGCTAGACATTTCCATTACAAATGGGAGAATCTAGAGGAAAAGAGGTGATAACAGGCACCAAGCAAGTCAGCAGAACACACTACATTACCCTCAAGGCTTTGAAAATAATCTTCTGTTCTCTGAGACATTTTACACAATAGCCCTGCCCTCCAGACTCTAGGTATTGGCCACAGTCTCTGGATTTTGAGTGGAGGCCCCTCAGCCCTGGGCTTCAGCTCCACCTTCCAGGCCCACTGCGACAGCAACTCTGCTCCCTTAGCTTTAGGCGGACCATTCTGCTAGTCCAGCTAGTCCAGTGGAGTGACAACTCCACCCTTAGAAACACCAGAGGCCATGGCTCCACCCTCTGAACCCCTGAGGTCATGGCCATATCTTTTGAGACTGAAGCAGCTCGGCTTTGTGTGTCCCTTGTCTCTTCAGCTTCTGCTTCCTATGGCCTCTCGGCCCTCGGGCCTCACGCCCGCATCTGCCCTGCTGGGGCAAGTGTTCCAAAGCTCAGTAGCTCCACAGGTATAAGTGCCGGAGGCACCTCACTCCGCCAGAAAGCCTCATGCACACAGACACTTAGCTCTCTCACTCCGTGGGTCGGCTCCAGCGCCGTCTCGCACTGGTCTCCTGGTTCTGCTGCTGTTGGTTCTCTGCTGCTGCTGGTCCTCTGTCACTGCCACACGTCTATCCATTCACAGTTTTAAAACCGCTTCCACATTTTAGGTATCTGTCAGAGCAGCACCCCACTCTCTCGGTACCAAATTCTGTCTTAGTTATCTACTGCTGCCATAACAGAAATACCACAAGTGGATGGTTTTAGCGAAGAGAAGTTTATTTCCTCACAGTCAAAGTAGGCTAAAAGTCCAAATTCAGGGTGTCAGCTCCAGGGGAACTCTCTCTCTCTGTCAGCCTTCTCATCAGTGTTCCCCTGGACTAGGAACTTCTCGGGGCAGGGACCCTGGTCCAAAGGACACGCTCTGCTCCGGGCACTGCTTTCTTGATGATATGAGGTTCCCCTGTCTCACTGCTCACTTCTGTCTTTTATATCTCAAGAGATTGCCTCAGGACACAATACAGTCTTGTAGATCAGGTCCTGCCTTACTAACACAACTGCCACCCATCCTCCCTCATTAACATCATAGATGCAGGTTTACAACATACAGGAAAATCACACAGTACCAGGAATCATGGCCTAGCCAAACTGGCACATACATTTTTGGGGGGTTGGGGGGACATAATGCAAACCAGGACAACATGGTACACGCTGCTCTTTAATCTTTCAATGCAAACATCTTTTAGTGTTAATAATTTCCTGTGTTTTCTAACAATAGGTGAATGGCATTAGGCAAGCTACTGCACTTCTTTGGGCCTCACTTTTCCATGTATAAAAGAACAAGGATAGGATTATCTACCTCACAAGCTTATGTGAGAATTGTTGAACATTTTCAGCCAGTTTTTACCTATTATAACACGGAAATGAAAATCTATGTAGCTATGTTATTTAAGACATCCTAAACTACTTTCTTTGAATAGATTTCTAGAAGTGGAACTCTGGATCACTGATATTTTACACATTTCCAAATGGAACTGCCTTACATTCACTAACATGCCCATTTCCCTCCCCATCTCTGCCTCATTTTCTTTTTCTTAAATGTTTTGTAAAGTTAAAAAGACTACAGTAGATCATATAAAATTAAAACCTTTACTGTTTAAATTTTGATCACTATTTACACTTTACTTGGAAAAATGAACAAACCTTCAGTGCCACGTTGCAACCTTTTTCTCAAGCAGTTTTACTCTACAAACTAAATTTTAAGAGAACAATTTCGAATTCGATTCAGAATAAACTCAGTGCAATAGTTGCTTAAACACAAAATAAATGTTATGTAAAAAAAATATTAAAAACGTCTCTGGTTAAAGCATGGCCCCTGGACTCTCTGTTATCCCAAAACTAAAACCATTCCCGAGGCCAACTCTTCAGACAAAGATTGGACTGGACTGTGGGACATAAAATGATACATGAGACTAAATGGGCAGCTCCTGTCCGGAGGAGACATGAGAAGGCAGAGAGGGTCGGGAGCTGGTTGAATGGACACAGAACATCCGCGGTGGAAAGGAGGAGTGTGCTGTCACAGTACAGGGAGAGCAGCTAGGGTCACATAATCAATGTCTGTAGGAGAGACTAACTGGAACTGTAAAATTTAAAGCACAACAATAAAATAAAAAATAAATGTCGTCGATTAGTTAAAACTCACACTTTGCTTGTAACAGCAAGCAAAGACCAAAAACCAAGCCCCCTGCCAGTGGAATCGAGTCCGATTCACAGCGACCCTACAGGACAGAGAAGAACTGCCCCATAGGGTTTCCAAGGCTGTAATCTTCACCGAAGCAGGCTGCCACATCTTTCTCCGCTGGTGGACTTAACTGCCGACCTTCTGGTTAGCAGCCGAGCGCTGGAACCACTGCGCCACCAGGGCTCCTCGGCAAAGACCAAAACCGAAAACCAAACCCACTGCCATCAAGTCGATTCCGACTCCGAGCGACCAGACACCCTACAATTAAGACAGAGGTTTGCGCAAGCTGTCGAGACGGAGACAGGCTGGGAGGACGTGCAGCAGAAGCCCTGACATCGCTGAGACCACGCGCAGCCAGCATCAAAACACACTGACTGAGCACTCAGGAGGCTGTTTCTTTAACGCTGCTAACACGCCCCCTTGGCCCTGGAAGCTGTCACTTCCCCAAGCCACGGCACGCGTCAACTCAGGCGAACGGAAGCACGGTGCGCAGGGCAGCAAGGCTGGCGCGGCAGCCGGAGGCGGAGGGCCGCGGCGGCCAGCGCTCGGGATCAGCCCGGCTATGCGAAGGGACTAACTCGTGACAGCCCCGGGCGCTGGACGCCGGCCACGCCGCCGCCTCCCAGGTCCCGGCTCCTGCAAGCGGCTGGCCCCGATGGCTCGACCCCGGTCCTCACCCCTGGGCTGAGGGTCGGGATTAGGACACCTCCGTCGGGGGTCCGCGGTCCCGCGGGATCTGAGCCCCTCCGAACCCCACTTCGGGTCGGGATGGGAGAGGGACCCGCAACCAGAGATCCACCATTCCCAGGGATCCCCCACCCCGCCCTCATCCACGGGCTGGGGTCTCGGGTGGGTAGGGGGACCCTCCGGTTTAAGACCCCAGCTCCCGGAACTCGGATCTGAGGTTGGGCATTAGGGAAAAACTCTGACAGAGGTCAGACGTCCCGACGGATCCGCCCACCCCCGCCCCACCCCGCTCGTTCCCGGACCGAGTTCGGGGTGGGCGGAACCGGGCTCAGGAGTGACAGACGACCCGGTCTCGGCCCGGGGCGTGGGGAAGTCGGCAGGTCACAGGTCAAGGGTCAGCATGGACCCTCCCCTCCTGCTCACCCGCGAGCCGGGGACAAGGGGCGTCGCGAACCAAGGAAGGAGAGCGGCGGCCATCGTACCTGAGACGAAGACAGCGCCTGCTGGAGCTGCTGGTGCTCCTCGCTGATCTTTTGCTTCAGTTTCTTGAACATGGCGCAGCGCGAGGTCCTGAGTGTGAATGAAACCTGAGGGGCGGGTGCCCGGAGAGTCACCTCTCTACACCAGGGGCTGCGGGGACCGGGCCTCGCCGCCTCCTCCTTGGGCTCGCAGGCAGCGCGGGACACTCGTCCTGCAGGTGTCGGCGTCGCCGCCGCCGCGTCTCTTTCTCCCGGGTGCCACTAGCCGGCCTCGGCCCCCCATCCAGCCCCGGCGGCGGCGACGACAACGGCAGCAGGTGAACGGTGCGGCCAGGGCGCCTGCGCGGCCTACGTGGAGCTCGCCGAGGGAGCCCTACGGAGCGCCGTAGGGGACAAGCACCGCGCGCCCGCACATGCGCGCTAGGGTACAGCGCTGGCTCGCGGACTGCGAAGCGAAAGGCACGTTCTCACCGTGAACTCACCGGACTCAGAGATGCTCCTCGAGGCTCAGAGCCGGAGCGCGCACGGCCGGGGTCGCGCGGCTCGGAGCCGGAGCGCGCACGGCCGGGATCACTGGCGGACTGGGCTTAGACGCTGCGAAGTCCGGCAGAGAGAGTGCTGCTTTTGTTGAGGGCGGCGGGGCTGCCAGGCCCCCCAGCGAAGAACCGCGTGCGTGGGCGTCCAGGGTGGGAGAACGGTGGAATTGAGGGGACCTGAGGTAGCCCTTGAACGATAATGTGGTTTTCAGTATTTGTGATTACTGTTAGGTGCCGTTGGGTCGGTTCCGACTCTTAGCGACCCTGTGTACAACAACGAAACACTGTCCTTTCCAGCGCCATCCTCACAATCATTGCTATATTTGAGCTCATCGGTGCAGCCACTGCCTCAATCCATCTCGTTGAGGGTCTTCCTCTTTTTTTGCTGACCCTCCACTTTACCAAGCATGACGTTCTTCTCCAGGGACTGGTCCCTCCTGATGACATGTTCAAAGTATGTTAGATAAAGTCCTGCCATCCTTGTTTCTAAGGAGCAATCTGGCTGTACTTCTTCCAAGACAGACTCTTTTGTTCTTCTGGCAGTCCATGGGATATTCAGTATTCTTTGCCAACACCGTAATTCAAAGGCATCAATTCTTTGGTTTTCCTTATTCCTTGTCCAACTTTTCACATGCATATGAGGCGACTGAAAACACCATGGCTTGGGTCAGGCGCACCTTAGTCTTCAAAGTGACATCTTTGGTTAGAACCGCTGACCTTTCAGTTAGCAGCCGAGCGCTTGACCACTGCGCCACCAGGCTCCTCGTTTGTTATTAGGATTATGTATCTTTAGTGTCCAATATTCTGACTGCTCATTGGAGGGGGAGGTTCTTCCCTTCCCTGGAGTGTTTCAGGGAAAGTGCCTTGAGACAAGCTCCCAGGGTCCAGATGTTGTATGCCAATAATGTGAGACATCTTTTTAGTCACCTGCCTTTATTCTTTACTTCACTGAACTTGTATATTTTCACGTATTCATACAAGGAACTTTGTGTCTAGATGCCAGGACCCTGGAGATACTACACTAAGTAAAACAATATCCCTGCCCATAAATAACGCACAGCTTCCTAAAGAGTCCAAATTTACTCCTAACACCTGCCATCATTTTAAGACCTTTTTGATGTTTGTGTACTTAAAATTCCTCCAACACCTTGACCTTTTGTTCGTACGTGAACCCTCAGATCCACCTTGGCAACCTGCTTCTGCATGCTCTACGTTTGGGATTATTTACCAACATTCATAGACAGATACAAACTGCTCTCTAAGACTGCCTAGCCTAGTCACTAAACACATCACAGCTGGAGTAGGGTTATAAGCTAGCAGCGTCGGAGGTCCTCTTGTTTCAAGGAGGATAATGAGAAGCACCATCTACCCCAGGCTGATTCCCATCCTATGGAGGTCAGACATATCTCCACCCTCCAATCTTTTTACCAATTCTGACACCAGCCAATGCTCCCCTGCCCTCTCCCCGCCCCCCTTCTCTGCTGGGTTCTATAATTTGTTGCAATGGCCACAGAGAACTCACATTCAGGCTACCATTCAGGATCAGGATTAACTTGGAAGTAACCAGAACAGTGTAGGACAGGATCAGGACAGCTTCCAACCAACAGCTAGCCTCCTCTTGGCCTCTGCCTGCTTTTGCAAGTGTTAACAGCTCTTTAGCTCAGCAGACAAGTGCCCTGAGGCACCCTACTCCACCAGCAAGCCTCCTGTCTGAAGGTGTGCTCAGCTCTCTCTTACTCCTTCAGCAAGAAGCCCACCGCAGCCACGTCACGTCGGTCTCCTGGTTCCGGCCCAGGAAGCCCACCGCAGCCACGTCACGTCGGTCTCCTGGTTCCGGCCCAGGAAGCCCACCGCAGCCACGTCACGTCGGTCTCCTGGTTCCGGCCCAGGAAGCCCACCGCAGCCACGTCACGTCGGTCTCCTGGTTCCGGCCCAGGAAGCCCACCGCAGCCGTGTCACGTCGGTCTCCTGGTTCCGGCCCAGGAAGCCCACCGCAGCCGTGTCACGTCGGTCTCCTGGTTCCGGGCTCTCACTGCTGACGCTCAGGTCACTGCCATCTCTCGCCGGTGGGAGGCCCCTGTCTCCAGCGTTACAGATCTCTCCATCTTTATGATAGTGAGGTCCCTCTCAACACCTATGGGATTAGCCCTTTTATAAACCTACTCCCCCCACCAACGCCACGAACCGACCAATCCCCTCAGTAGGCCACAGTTACCTAATTTGCATAGTAATTGACCAGTCCTCACAAGGGTTTTACACATCTTGTTTGCCTAGTAAACTGTCCAATCTCTTTGCAAGATTGTTGCCTAGTGAATAATCTTGGCAGAACTACAAACCCAGGGCCAGAAAGGCCATATATAAAGAGAAACCTGTTGCACTGCGGGGTCCTAGCTGGAACACTGCCCTGACACCTGGGTAAGTCCTCTCGTACAGTGAAGACCCGTATAATTACCAAGAGAGCGTTTGCTTTTTTAGGAGCCTTATCTCTTAATGAGCCCTGGAGGCACAATGATTAAGCGCTTGACTGGTGAACCAAAGGTCAGTAGTTGAAACCCACCAGCCGCTCTGCAGGAGAAAAGACCTGGGGATCTGCTCCTAGGTTTCAGCCTAGGAAATCCTATGGGGCAGTTCTGCTGTCATGTAGGGTCACTATGAGTAGGATTGTCTCTGCGGCACACAGCAACAATAATCTCTCAACAGACTATAAAGTCCCATAGGCTTCTCTCAGACTTCAGACGCCCAATATACACTCTCACCCCAACATTCACAATTATACATCAAAGGTTGACAGTTTTATATTTATACATATATTTGTTGTTAGTTGCCATCGAGTCAACTCCGACTCCTGGTGACCCCGTGCGTGCAGAGTAGAACTGTGCCACGGGGTTTTCAAGGCTGTGACCTTTCAGAAACACATCACCAGGCCTGTCTTCTGAGGCGCCCCTGGGTGGGTTCAAACCTCTAACCTTTCAGCCAGTAGTAAAGTGCTTAACCATTGCGCCATCCAGGGACTCCTTATACAAAACACCTCTTTAGAATAAATTCAGCCCAAGGCTACATTATAACCTGAGTCTTAACTGTCTGCCCTTCATTTTCCTCATCTATTATATTTTAATAATATTTCATAGGATTGTTGTGATGCTTAAATGTGTGTATAGAGTGTGTTGTTAGCTGTCTTCAAGCTGGCCCCCAACTCATGGTGACCCCATGTGTGTCAGAGTAGAACTGTGATCCATAAGGTTTTCAGTGGCTGATTTTTCAGAAGTAGATTGCCAGGCCTTTCTTCTGAGGTGCCTCTGGGTGGACCTGAACCTCCAACCTTTCAGTTAGCAGCTGAGTGCATTAACCAAATTCAACATGTACAAAACAAATCACCTGCTACTTCACCCCCCACATCACTACCAGACTTCCCCCGTGTGTTTCCTCTCTCGCCCTCTTGCTTCTGCTCTTCACAAGCTTGTTTTTCCATCTGCATTTTTGCCTCAGCTACTGTCATCTCCATCCGCCCAGTTCCCCAAGCCAGAAATTTGGAAGTCAGTCAAGACATCCCACTCTCATCCATCACTCATATCTAGAGAATGACCAAGTCCTGTGTCTTTTACAATGAAATATTCCTCAAATCCATCCTCTCTCTCCTTGTCCCCCTACCACAAGTTAGAGTCTTCATTGTGTCTCGCTACTTAAACGGTCTCCCAGTTGGCTTCTCTCCAGTCCATCCTCCACGTAGCGGACTTCATCAGTGGTTTCGTCCTGCAGGGCAGTGTTCAAACTCCTGAGCAGCACAAGAAGCCCTCAACAACCCGGCGCCTGCTCTCTCCCTTACCACACCTCTCCACCTTTCACTTCAAAGCTCTAGAGATGTCACGTTACTGTGGTTCCTTTCACACATGTGGCTATTGTATACCTCCTTGTCTTTTTTTTATTCCACCCGTTATACAGAGTACTGGTGCAAATAGTAAGGAGTACAGAAGTATACTCGTTGTCCTCCATGCCTTGTACCTTTCTTCCTTTTCCTGTTCATCCCTGACAGTGCCTGTCAGGTGTCATCTCCGCTTACAGCTTTCTGTGGCCACCGCCCCCCACCCCACCCCGCATCAGCGGAGCTCCTCATGCTCACCTCTATACAACCTCGTTCTTACATGCTGTTAAAATGCATGTATCACGTTGTGTTTTTATCTTTTTATTAATTACAAAAGTAATATATACTCAGTGTAACAAAGTCAAACAAAAGTGTAATCTTATCCCCCAAATAACCTCTATTAATAATTCAGTTTATATTTTTATTTCAGTCTTTTATTTATGAAAATATATAGATACATAAATTTAACTATGTACTTGTATATAAATATACTGATAGCTTTGTTTTATTAAAAAATGGGTAATATATAGTCCATATCTCACTTTTCTAGATTTACATGATGATTTTCTATTCTAGTCAGTACGCAGGAAGGGAGATGGCGGCAGCAGATTCCGCGGTAGACTTTGGCACTCCACGCTTGTCCTCCTCAACGTCTGTCTTGACAGTTGCAAGTATGTCTCTTTATTCTTCCTGGTGTCCAGAAGACCTTAAAAAGCAGCGAGATTAAAAAAAAAAATGATATTGTACACAGAACAACAACAACAAAAATGTAGAACAGCATCTGAAAATGTTGAAAGAAAAAAAAAATGCCAGCAAACTTGTGCTACAAGAAATGCTAAAGCTCTTGAGGCTGATAAGAAATGATATCAGAAAGATACAGAGGCGAGAAGGAAGAGCCCTCAAAATGGTATATATGCGGGTAAACATCAAAGATGATGTTTTCCTTTTCTTAATTTCTCTGAAATCTAATTGACTGTTTAAGACAAAAATAATGACCCTATATTGTGCAGTTTATAACATACAAAGAAATAAAATCTATAAGGACGATAGCACGAAGGACAAGAAATGGGTGTGAAAGTAGAATATTACAAGATTATTACATTATATGTGAAGGGGTATAATACTAATTCAAGTCAGACTGTGATAAGTTACTATGTATATTGTATTGCCTAGAACAACCACTTAAATATAATAAAATACATAACGAAAAAGCCAAAAAAAACTCGTTGCCGTTGAGTTGATTCCGACTCACAGGGACCCTGTAGGACAGAGTAGAACTGCCCCACTGTGTTTCCAGGGAGGGGCTGATGGATTCAAACTGCTGACCTTTTGGTTAGCAGCCTGAGCTCTTAACCACTGCACCACCAAGGCTCCAAAAAGCCAACAGGAGATATTAAATTTAATCCAGAAAATACTCAAGAAATTAAAAAGGAGACAGGAACAGAGGAAAGAAAGAATAGAGAACAAATGGGCCAAATGGAAAACAAATGATAGCAAGATGGTAGACTAAAACCCAACCATGTCAAAATTACATTAAATGTAAATTCATTAGAGGGTTATTTACTAACTAGATAGTAGATAAGAATTATCTCAGGTGAAGGGAATAACAGCACACACTACAGGGGAAGTCAGCACAACTGGACTAAACCAAAGCTAAGATGTTTCCTGAAAACAATCAAACACTTTGAGGGACAGAGTAGCAGGGGTAGGGGTCTGGGGACCATGCTTTCAGGGGACATCTAGGTAAATTGGCATAACAAAGCTTATTAAGAAAATGTTCTGCATCCTATTTCGGTGAGTGGCGTCTGGGGTCTTAAAAGCTTGCAAGTGGCCATCTAAGATGCATCAATTGGTCCCAACCACCTGGAGTAAAGGAGAATGAAGAACACCAAAGACACAAGGAAAGTAGTAACCCAAGAGACAGAAAGGGCCACATAAACCAGAGACTTCATCAGCCTGAGACCAGAAGAACTGGATGGTGCCCGGCTACCACCAATGACCACCATGACAGGGAACACAACAGAGAGTCCCTGATGGAGCAGGAGAAAGGTGGGGTGCAGAACTCAAATTCTAGTAAGAAGACCAGACTTAATGGTCTGACTGACACTGGTGGAACCCCAGAAAGTATGGCCCCCAGATTCTCTATCAGCCCAGAACTAAAACAGTTTCTGAGGCCAACTCTTCAGACAGGGATTGGACTGGACTGTGGGACATAAAGTGATACTCGTGAGGAGTATGCCTCTTAGCTCAAGTAGATACAAGAGAGTAAATGGGCAGCTTTTGTCCAGAGGTGAGATGGGAAGGCAGAGAGGGTTAGGAGCTGGTTGAATGGACATGGGGAATCAGGGGTGGAAAGGAGGAGTGTGCTGTCAGTATGGGGAGAGCAGTTAGGGTCACATAACAATGTATGTGTAAATTTTTGTATGGAAGACTAACTTGAAAGGTAAACTTCATTTAAACTACAACAATAAACAAGATATAGTAAATGTGAATTCATTAAAGACTCCAATTAAAAGGCAGAGGTGGTCATAATGGATAAAAAAGTAAGATCCAACTTTATGCTGTTTATAAGAGATGCAATTTAAATACAAATATAGGTTAACTGTAAAAGCATGGAAAAAGATATATTATGTGTCACAAGTCAAATTAACGGAGATTTGTGATTTGCTTACAGGAGGTTTGTTGGCACTTGGGGAACAGAGAGGAGAGGAGGGGTATGTACATAACACTGTACAAGGCAGCTTCCTTCAGCTAAGGACAACACGCAGACAGGTTGAGCCATCCCTAGCCAAGATGACCAGCAGCTGCAGGAACGTGTGCCTCCATCTTGAAAGAACATCTGGGCAGTGCATTAGAGAATCCATTACACTGTGCAAGCATGACCCATAAGGGCTGGTGTGGCTATATTAATATCAAATAAAGTAGACTTCAAGACGAAGAGTATTAAGGATAAAGAGAGATGTTTCAAATCAATAAAAGAGTCAACTCATGAAGAAGATTTAACAATCCTAAATGTACATCCACCTAATAGCAGAGCTTCAAAATATGTAAAGTAAAAGCTGACTGAACTGAAAGGAGAATTTAAAAACACACAATTACAGTTGAAGATTTAACACACCTCCCTCAATACGTGATAGAACAGATTAAAAAAAAGTTAAGGATATAGAGGAGTTGGGTCACTCAGCTTTACCGAATGGACCTTTTTCAGATAGTACACCCCACAATGGCAGGATATGCATTCTTTTTTAGTACAAATGGAAAGTTCACTAAGATAGAACATACGCTAGTTTATAATACAAGTATCAATAAATATCAAAATATTAATATCATACAGTATGTTTTCTGACCACAAAGGAATTAAATTAGAAATCAATAACAAAGAGATAGCTAGAAAATCCTCAAATATTTGGAAATTGAGCAGCTCACTTCCAAATAATCCATGAATCAAAGAAGAAGGCCCAAGAAAAATTAGAAAATATTTTAACTGAATAAAAAATGGAAACAGAACCACTAGAAATTTATGAGATGCATCTAGTGCAGTGCTTAGAAGGAAATTTATAGTATTACATGTTCATATTAGAAGAGAAAAAAGGTTGAAAATCAATAATCTAAGTGTCCACCTTAAGATGCTAGAAAAAGAAAAGCAAATTGAAACCAAAGTAAACAGAAGGAATACAATAATAAAGAGCATAAATCAATGAAACAGAAACAGACAAAAATAAAGAAAAAAAACCCTGAAGTTTGGTTCTTTGAAAAGATTAATAAAATTGATAAGCCCCAAGTAAGATTCACCAAGAGAAGCACTACTGATATCAGGAATTAAAGAGAGGCTATCATCACAGATCCTACAGACAGAAGGAGATAACATTGTGAAGAATGGGAATTTCAGAACACTTGATTGTGCTCATGAGGAACCTGTACATAGATCAAGAGGCAGTTGTTCGAACAGAATAAGGGGATACTGCGTGGTTTAAAATCAGGAAAGCCTTGATCAGGGTTGTATCCTTTCACCGTACTTATTCAGTCTGTACACTGAGCAAGTAATTTGAAAAGCCGGACTAGATGGAGAAGAACACAGCATCAGGACTGGAGGAAGAGTCACTAGAACCTGCAATATGCAGATGACAAAACCTTGCTTGTTGAAAGTGAAGAGGACTTGAAGCACTTCCTGATTAAGACTGAAGATTACAGCCTTCAGCATGCATTACACCTTAATATAAAGAAAACAAAAACCCTCGACCAATAGGCAATATCATGATAAACGGAGAAAATATTGAAATGGTTTAAGGATTTCATTTTACTCGGATCCACAGTCAAGACCCATGGGAGCAACAGTCAAGAAATCAAATGACGCCTGCTCAAAAGCAGAGATGAGAAGGCAGGAAGGGACACAACTGGATGAATGGAAACAGGGAACCTGGGGTGGAGAAGGGGAGACTGCTGACACATCACGGGGTTGGCAAGCAATGTCACAAAACAATTTATGTATTAATTGCTTAATGAGAAACTAATTTGCTCCGTAAACTTTCACCTAAGGCACTATCAAAAAAAACAACCAAACAAAGGACCTGTTGCACTGGGCCAATCTGCTGCAAAAGACCTCTTTAATGTGCTGAAAAGCGAAGATGTCACCTTGAGGACAGGTGCACCTGGCCCAAGCCATGGTGTTTCCAGTCACCTCATACGTGTGCGAAAGCTGAGCAATGAATAAGGAAGATGAAAGAAGATGCATTTGAATTATGGTGTTGGCGAAGAATATCGAACGTCCCATGGATTGTCAGAAGAACAAATAACTCTGTCCAGGAAGAAGTACAGCCAGAGTGCTCCTTGGAAGCAAGGACAGTGAGACTTCATCTCATGTACTTTGGACGTATTATCAAGATGGACCAGTCCCTGGAGAAGGACATCCTGCTAGATAAGGTGGAGTGTCAGCGAAAAAGAGGAAGACCCTTGACAAGATGGATGACACAGTGGCTGCAACAGTGGACTCAAAAATAGCAGCGGTTGTGAGGGTGGCACAGGACCGGGCAGTGTTTCATTCTGTTGTACACAGGGTCGCTATGAGTCAGAACTGACTTGATGGCACCTAACAACATCACCATAGATCCTGTAGATATTATAAGGAAATAACACGAACAAGTTTATGCTAACAAATTCAGTAATGAACAAATTTCTTGGAAAACACAATTATCAAAACCCAGATGTCCTTCAGCCAGTGAATGGATAAACAGTGGCAAATCCATACCATAGAGTACTACTCTGCAATAAATCAGAACAAACTGTTGATACGCACACAACCTAGATGGATCTCAAGTATAGTTTGCTGAATGGAAGAGGGCCAGACCCGAAAGGCTCCTTAAGGTATGATTCCATTCTTTCGACATTCTGGGAAACGCAAAACTACAGGGAGGGAGCATAGATCGGTGGTCAGGCTCCTATCAAAGGAAAACAACGCCTGTGGCAGTTAGTTTTAAATTGCCGAATGATCTCGCACAGCTGGCGATGGAAACCCCGTTGGCCAATAGAAACTGCTCTTTAGCGCCCTGCCTCCAGCCGCGCCCAGGGCACAGGCCCTACCTGCCCCACCTTTAGTCGGTGTCAGTCAGCGGTCGCTAGGAACTGACTGGGGGTTGGGGCTAACCACAAAGGGTAGCACGAGGGAATTTTGGGGGTGATGACACAGTTCATACCATAACTCTGCATTTGTCAAAACCCAAGAAACTGTACACCACAAAGACTTAATTTTACTACAGGAAATTTTTAAAATAAAATACCCGAGGCTCAGAGACGTTAAGAATCTCACCCAAAGCAGCACAGCTGGGATGTGATAACAGGCAGCATATGAACCCAGAGCTTTGGCGGCTGTAAAGCCCATGTCTACACCACCCGGCACGCTGCCTCTGGATCCCTCACTGTGGAGGCACAGACTCCCATCAGTATTGATTTCTCTGTGTTCTCCAGCTCTCTGCTCCAAAATGGCTCATAGATTGATATTCAAGTTCCCTCACTGTTACATACTCTTTCTTTTTTGCAAAAAAGAAGAAGACAAAAAAGTCATATTTTATTTTACACCTTTACAGCCTATCCTGACATCTGAAAAGCTACAGTTCTGTTGCGCTTCGCATACCAGATTTCCGGACACTTGTATCAGGGAAAAAACACATAGAAAGACTTTGTAACAAGTTACAAAAATCTAGAGCAGATCAAATATTTGTGTTACCATACAGTTTTAATGTATTTCCTCAGAGCACTTCAAAACGTGGTGTTTTTAATAGTTACTGCTGCAAGAGAATGTTGTGTGGCTAGGTGAATTAGAGTTATAAAACACTTGCAACACCTCTCCTAGGAGGAAGGTCTGCGTGTCAGAGTCTAAACTTAGACCATGACTTGCCCTGGAATTTAGCCAACTTTTCAGCCTGGTGTGACTCCCATCTGGGGCCTTTTATAAAGAATTTTTTTTTTTTTTTGGTATCTTTTTTGTTTTTAACATAATTACCATTATAGGCAAAAAAAAAAAGAATAATAATAATTAAACTAGGGGAAAGTGAGGGGCCATATTATTACTGTTATTGACCCTGTTTCACAAACAGGCACAAGGAGGAGTGAAAAAATGACCGGCTCAGAGTCATGCGATCTCGGCGACAGAATGGGAAAGTGACCCCAAGCTTTACCACGCTCTAACCTGGTCTACAGCTGTAACGCGTTTAATACTTGCTTCTCTTCTCTGAGACACCACGCCCTGCTAAATGTTGCGAAGCTATGCCATCTAATTTTGGCAGTTCTGTATTTCTTTACATGACATGGCCTAGAGATATTTACACAGCTGACGACTCAAAAGTTAATGAGAAGAGTCTTTTGAAGGGGAAACCAAATGCTGGGCTGAGAAATAAATCTTGTTTCAAAGAAGAGACCTTTTGGTAACAAAGAGAATGTGTTGATGAAATGGAAGTGAGAAGGTGCTAAATTCCCTGCTCCTTACTCAGTAACTACCTGCTAGTCCCACTCCAGAGTAAACAAATCCACTCTTGCAAATATTTGAGACTGTGTCTGTGCTGCAGTAAACCGAGCACTTGCCTCAGACTCAAGATGTTGGGTGTGTTGTCCTATACAGAGCCCTGGTGGTGCAGTGGTTAGGAGCTCAGCTGCTAACCAAAAGGTCAGCAGTTCAAATCCACCAGCCGCTCCTTGGAAACCCTGTGGGGCAGTTCTACTCCATCCTATAGGGTCGCTGTGAGTCATCATCGAGTGGATAGCATCAGGTTTGTCCGATATAGAAAGGCTTTGTAGCGTAACGACTAAGCACACGGACATTAAATTCGATTGAGTGGTTCAAATGCCAGCTTTGCCATTTACTAGCTTTGGGATCAGGGGCAAGTTTCTCTGCTTCTGTATGTTTCAGATTCTCCAGCTGTAAAATGAAGACATGTAATTGTATCTGCCATAAAGTTCCTGTGAGGATTAAGTGAGGAGCGCAATAAACAGTGTCAGGATAATAGGATCATATCTTGAAATAAAATGAAGTTGGATTCATTCTTCATTCTTTAAGTCAAAATAAATCTCAAATATTTAACCCTAAAAAATGAAATTATTATTAAATTATTAAAATGAAACACAGGAGGATTTATTTTATAATCTTGGAGTGCTACCAGTTCTTCTAAGCATAATACAAAATCGAGAAACCATGAAAAACAGTTTATCAACGTATATAACAATTTTTTAAATTAAAAAATGCTATAATGAAAGATTATGCAATTCATTTCTCTATAGTAATCACATGACAACATGGATGAACCTAACAATGTTGAACAACAGAAGGCAGATAAAAGAATGCATGCCATGTGCTTCCACATATGTGAAAGTAACCTATGGCATTAAAAACCCAGGAAAGCACTACCTTGGGGTGTAGGTACGGCATAGCAATTTTAGCATGCTTTTATTTAAAGAAGAAATAGGCAGTGAATCAATACCTTCAGAATTCTAAAGGAAATTTATTTTCAACCTTGAATTCTTTTTGAGCCCAATCAATTGTGTATGTGTCTGTATGTGCTCAGAGAAAAGTATTGAAGGATACACGCCAAGCTATTAACCATGGGTACAAAAACTCTGAACAGCAAAATTGACCAGAAGAGGGGGTGCAGATTTCACTATTTACTTTGTGTGTTTCTGTATGTCTTAAACATTTAAAATGAGTATATTATACTTTTACATAATTGGCTGGGCCCCCGGGGTAGGCACTGTCCCCTCCCTGCCTCAGAACTCACTGAATTTCCAAAGAAAATGGACTCCTCCACGTAATAATGCAAAATGGATCATTTTACTCTAGAATCCAGAATTTTCTAGGGAGAACAAAGGGCATGGTTTACATGATATAGCGCACAGTATTTCATGCCAAATAACCCTATTTAAACGTATCTTTTCTCAAAGCCTGCTCTCTCCCCTCCAGGTGGCTGCCTTACCCTTTCCCACGCAGACTTCAGCCTTGTCTGGCTTGCCCTGCTCCACTCAGCACAGGGACTTTGGCCATTTGTTTCTCCCTTCCTGAAGCAGAGCCCTGACCTCTGCCCCACTCTGCCAATCTCGCATTTCAGCTCATATCACTCAACTCCATCCTCACGTGCAGGAGAGCCTTCATTACAAGGAAGTTGATTTTGCATTTAGCAAAGAAGAGCCTCTGGTTACTAGGAAGTACCTCCTTAGGAGGTCGGTAGGGAATCGTAAACAACAGTTGTTCTCTATCACCAATAATTTTTAGAGGGTAGCACTTATGATTTAAGAAAATTAAAGCTAAAAATTACAAACTTTTAACTGGCATTTTCCCAAACATGCACATTTGTTTTCAACATATTTAACAAAGGATTTTTTATTTTTCCAAGGATTCTGGGTGCTGGATTTGTATAGGAATAGATGAAGGAAGTTAATGTCAATGAGGCTTGACTTTCAACCCAGGGATAAAAGGACAAGTGTTCCACGTTTGAGAGGGGCTGTGTTGCTCGCAGTGGTTCAGTGATAGAATGGTCACCTTCCATGCTGGAAACCCTGGTTTGAGTCCCAGCCAGGGCATCTCCAGCAAGGCCACCAGTCCGTCAGTGGAGGCTTGCTTGTTGCTATGATGCTGAACAGGTTTCAGCCGAGCTTCCAGATTAGGAAAAAAGGCCTGGTGATCTACCTCCGAAAAATCAGCCAGTGAAAATCTATGGATCACAATGGTCTGATTCCCTTGGGCATGGGGTCACCATAAGTCAGGGCAACTTGACGGCAGCTGAAAAACAACAATAAGGGGTGCTGGTGGCTGCACCTTACAGTCTTTCAGAGAAGAATGAGATGTGTCCCCTTCTACTAAGAGAAAGTCACCCAACAGCTGCCCAAATCAGTCCCCATGGTGGCTGGGAGAAAAGTGATGGTGGCTGGGAGAAAAGTGTTGAGTCATTGCCTCCTCAAACCGGACACAAGGCTGGGGCCTCTAATCTCAGCCCAAAGCTCCACCCACCCCACCCCCTGGCCAAGCCGCCACTTCAGTCTGTGAAAGGTGGGGAGGCATTCCTTCCCTGTAGAGTGCTCTCACCCCACACCCTGGTTAGACAGCTCCCCAGGGGCCACACCCAAGAGCTGGCAGTTCTGGATTCAGCCTCCAGAGAAGCTGTGGGCCACCGTGGTTGGTGGGAGCCCTTATTTGTGGGACTTCCCATCTGCCTGGCTCTCACAGCCTCAGCAGTGTGTCCTTGGAGGCACAATGCAATTTCTACCTCCTGTCTCAATCGTGGGGCACTTGAAGGGTGATTGATTTTAACACACATACATAAATACATTTTCTTTTTAAAAAATTTGTTATTGTGCTTTTAGTGAAAGTCTCCAATGCAAATTAGCTTCTCATTCATAATTTATTTTGTGACATTGGTTACAATCCCTGAAATGAGTCATCACTCTCCCCGTTTCCACCCTGGGTTCCCCATGTCCATTCGTCCAGTTTTCCTGTCTCTTCCTGCCTTCTTGTTTTTGCTTTTGGGCAGATGTTGCCAATTGGTCCTGTAGACTTGATTGAAGCAAGAAGCATGTTCCTCACATGTGTTATTGTTTGTTTTATACGCCTGTCTAATCTTTGGCTGAAAGGTGGACCTTGGGAGTGGCTGCAGTTCTGAGTTAGCAGGGTGTTCAGGAGCCATAGTTTCTGGGGTTCCTCCAGTCTCTGTCAGACCAGTAAATCTCATATCTTTTCGTGAATTTGAATTTTGTTCTACATTTTTCTTCTGCTCTGTCCAGGACCCTCTATTGTGATCCCTGTCAGAGCTGTCAGTGGTGGTAGTTGGGCAGGGACTACTTCTTCTGGGCTCAGGCTGGTACAAACACATTTTCTTTATTTCTGACTTTGAGACTTACATTTTCATTACAGGATCATCTTGCAAAAATCCTATTCAGTAAGCTGTCATCTCTAACTGTCCCAGAGGTGTGTGAATCCAGAATCCTACTCCTTCTGCATTTGAAAGGGCACTATTCAGCGTGTGCTGGCCTGCTACTTGAACAGTCTCTGGGAAGAAAAAAGACAGCCTCCCTTGTATCTTTATCTGTTATGCATGAAAGAGTTGCCTGTCCTTCCAGGGCCAAGGGACAGATGCAGAGTGAGCCATAGCTCAGCAGTGTGGGCTGACAGTAAAAATATTGACATTTGACAACAGGCCCCAACCACTGACTGTGGCAGCTCAGCAGCTGGCCCAACACGGCCAAGTCATGGATGCATTCGGAAGTCCCTGAACCTGTTTCCAGAGGAAGAGGTTCCCGCTGTGGGGCGACTCCTCTGACCCCCACCATGCACCTGACGACAGCACTGCCTTATTTGTGGCTTACCAACAGTAAGCAGAGATTCACTCTCGTGCAGGGAGACAACTGTCCTTTGTAACCTGCCCGTCTCTTCATCCATACAACTTTCCCACAAGCCCCTTTTAGGGTAGAAAACTTTAGCTTTCAAGGGAAACTGCTCCAAGGGTGATTCACAGGTAAGAGCTCACCAGCAATGCTCTACTGCCATGGCCTCCTGGTCTCCATCGCTTTCCCTGAGGTGCCTCACTTCAAGTTGGTCCACCAAATCATGTAGGATTTGCCTATTTCTCAAACCATCTCCCTCCCCCACTCCCATTTTCTAATACCTCAACGTATCTACCGGTCAGGGTCCAAACATAACCCATACCAGATATGGAGAACTAGTTATACAGGGGTTGGAGGAACCAAAAAGCCAAACAGGAAACAACCTGGAGATTAGCAAGAGCAGGAGGTGGCTCCACCCGCAGGGCTGAAGGAATAGGCCAGGAGGAGGTGTTGGCAGGGCCCAAGCACCAGACAGGAACCAGGAGGGTGGTGCCACCGGCATGAGGACACGGCCCCTCCTCCCACCCTCCACCCAGCTGGCAAGGGAGCCTGGGAAACGCAGTAGTGAGGTTAGCCCCGTGAAACAGCCAGGCAGGGAGTGGAGCTAAGAACTGACAGGTTAATGACTCCGAAAGTGTCATTTCTGCAAAAAATAAGATATCAAAATCGTCTACAAGTGGACCCTGCACTGTGACCTGACTATCTCAGATGGCCCGGAATTCACAGAGCACGGGGGTCTGGCACCCCCACCATTGCTAACCAAAAGGTCGGCAGTTTGAACCCACCAGCGGCTCTGTGGGAGAAAGACAAGGCAGTCTGCCTCTGTAAAGATGACAGCCTTGGAAACTCTATAAGGCAGTTCTACTCTGTCCTCTAGGGTCACTGTGAGTTGGAATCAACCGCAGCGGCTTTAGAAGTGGTTTAGCAGTTTCAAAAAAAAGGAAGGAGGGAGGGAGGGAAGGAAGGAAGGAGAAAAGGGAAACAGGAACGTTTCTGGCAGAGGTTAGATAAGATCTGATTTGCATTTTTACAACAGAAACTTGACTGTGATTTACAAAGCAGTGCTTCTCAAATTTTAATGTGCACTGGAATCCCTGAAGGATCTTGTTAAAATGTAGCTTTTGATTCAGCAGGTCTGGGCAGGGTGAGATTCTCCATTTCTAACAAGCTCCTAGGTGAAGCAGACGCTGCTGCTCCATGCTCCACATTGAAAGGGAGGCTCTTGAACTTGTGTAAATGCTAACAGGAAAGATCCAGAGAGGGGGTAGTGACCCAGAAAAAGTGAAGATACCGAAGTCCCGAGAAAGAAGGAGGGGATAGGGTCCTGGGCACAGGTGGAGGGACTGGCCTTAGATGGCGAGATGGATCCTCTATGAAAACAGGAGGGAAGAAGAGGAGATGTATGTAGAAGCATGAGTTTTAGGGTCCAGTAATTGTGCAAAATCCATTTGAACCAATGTTAAACAGATTTCCGTTCATGCAGTTTCTGAACTGTGGTTTCTTTTGGAACCTTTAAAAAGCTAGCACGTATTGTGAATCAGTCAGAGGTTTCCCATTCACAACTGACCACAGAACCCCTTTTCATGGAGCATCCAGGGGGCTTGTGTCCTGGAAAACGCTCCTTAGAAAACACCGACTTAGCCGATATATGCAGCGGTAAGACTGATGCTGGACTTTCCCAGCTACTAAATGGGGACAGTAAGATCTTATCTGACTGTAATTACTTCCCAATGATACGGTGAAGATAAGTCTGAAAACATACGTGTCAGTTAAATTCTCAGTGAAGTTTCTTGGGACATCGCAGTTAATCAGCCTAATATCATGTTTGGAGCTTCTGTTCTACTTCCTAGTTTGCTGCATAGTGCCTGGGGTCTTAAAAGCTTGCAAGCAGCCATCCAAAGTAAAACAATTGATCTTTATTCCCCTGGAGCAAGAGAGGAAGAAAGAGAGTCAGCAACAGGAGGAGGAAATGGAATGTGTGGCTAATTGCCTCCAAGAACAACTGCATCTTTTGCCAAGAGGCCAGAAGAACTGGATGGGGCCTGGCCACAATTACTGAACATTGTGATCAAAGACTCTATAGAAGAACCCTGATCAAAAGAGGGGAAATGCAGAACAGAATTTCAGATTCTCATGGAATCCAGACATTCTGGAGCCATGGAGGCTGGATGAACCCCTGAAACTATTGCTCTGAGAGAATCTTTAAACTGTAAACCAAAAATATCCCTGGAGGACTTCTTTAAACCATACAATTTTTTTCCATTGCTGTAGAGTCATTTCTGACTCATAGCAACCCTATAGTTTAGGTTAATTAGTAAAGAGTGTCCACCTTGAGCATTGTGCTCTTTTAAAGAACTGTATGGGATCAAAGTGACAACAGCAACTCAAAAGGTTACATAGGAAGCTTAGGGGGCAGTGAGTTTATGTTGATGGGGGAGGAACAATTCCGAAAAGGAGGGTGAGAATGGTTATACAACTTGAAGAATGTAATCAGTGTCACATGTAGAAATTGCTGAATTAGTGTATGTTCTGCTGCGTATATTTTCAACAACAACAACAGAATAAAATACTATTAAAAAATATTCTCGGTGTAGAAACTCAAACATGGAAAGGCACGTGTTGCATCCCCCATGTAGTCTAAGCGCCCATCTAAGGAAGCAGAGCAGGCTGTTGTCCAGGAGACCTCCCAGGGTGTGTATTAGTCATCTACTGCTGCTATAACAGAAATACCACAAGTGGGTGGCTTTAACAAGCAGACATTTATTTTCTCACAGTTTAAGAGGCTAGAAGTCCGAATTCAGGGTGCCAGCTCTAGAAGAAGGCTTTCTTTCTCTGTCAGCTCTGGAGGAAGGTCCCTGTCTCTCTTCAGCTTCTGTTCCTTGGCTCCTTCGTGATCTTCATGAAACAAAGCATCTATCTTCCCCTATCTCTGCTTGCTTGGTTGCTTGCTTGTTCAGTCCGCTCTTTTTACATCTCAGAAGAGATTGACTTAAGACATATCCTACACTAACGCTGCTTCATTTATATGACAAATAAAACCCATCCTCAAATGGGATTATAACCACAGGTATAGGGGTTAGGATTTATAATATATATTTTTGGGGGGACACAATTCAATCAATAACAGGTGGCATTTAATTACCTTGCAAAATTTACCAGAGCTCATAGTCTTCAAGCTCAGAAACTGATTTCTCCAACACACTGAAAGGAGACATCTCTCTCAGGAGAAATGGGTATGAACCAATGTCTCAAGATAGAGGCTTATACTGAAAAGTATTAATTAGTGCAATCTCTGTCACATGGGCCAATATAACATCATTCATTCTTTCCAAAAGTATTTATTGATTGCCTGTTACATGCCAGGCACTGTGCTAGGCACTGGGGACTCAATAACAAATAAGACAAAAGTGGTCCCTGCCTTCATGAAGCTTACACACTAACAGAAGAGACAAAAATCACGTAACAAAATAATTGTAATTATAATAAGCACAATAATAGCTAATTTTATCTAACACTTATTGAACCCTTAATATGTACTAGGCACTATTTTAAATGTTTCAAAGGTAGAATTTTTTCTTAAACTTAGAAAATTTGTTTGTGTGTATGTGAAAATATGCACAACAACACGTACACCACTTCTACATGTACAATTCAGTGACGTTGGTAACATTCTTCACGTTGTGCCACTTTTCTCGACAACTTTTCCCAAACTATTTCACCACCATTAACAAAACTCACTGCCCCCAACACAAACTCACGGCCCTCCCTAAGTCTCTCATCTATTCTTCAAGTTGCTGTTGTCAGTTTGATCACATATAGACAATTGTTTGAAAGAGTATAATGCTTAATGCAGATATTCTTTTCTAATTAGGCTAAACTATTACTTGGTTCAAAGATGACTTCAGGGGATAGGTTCCATTCAAAGTTTAAAGTTTTCCTCAGGGTAATAGTTTCAGGGGGTCATTGGCCTCAATGGCTCCAGAAAGTCTGGATTCCATGAAAATTTTACATTCTGTTCCACATTTTCCCCCTTTTGATCAGGATTTTTCTATAGAATCCTTGATCTAAATGTTAAAGTTTTTTAAAACACACTTTATTTTTTAGAGCAGATTCAGGTTTATAGAAAAATTGCACAGTTAAGTGCAGAGAGTTCCCATATATCCCCTCTCCTCCCTGCACCTGTAATTGCTCCTATTACTGACATCTTGCATTACTGTGGTACGTTAGTTACAATTGATGAACCAATCCAAAAAAAAAAAAAAACCCAAACCCATTGCCATCGAGTTGATTCTGACTCATAGAGACCCTGTATTGATACATTATTATTATCTAAAGTCTGTGGTTTATATTGGGGTTCACTCTTTGTGTTGTACAGTTCTATGGGTTTTGACATGTGCATAATGTCATGTGTCCACAGTACAGTATCATGCAGAATGGTCTCACTGCCCTTTAAATGCCTTGTCCTTCACCCATTCATTCTTCCTTTCCCCTGAACCTATGGTAGCCACTGATTTTTACTGTCTTTTTACTCAGCATGAGAGGAGGAAAAGTCTAGTCTGTTGACCCTGGTCCAGCAAAGGGGTCAAGGCACTGGTGGGGGTAGATCCTGTGTCTTGGGTGAAGTTGATGGGAAATATTAAACAGCTCTGAGCGTATTTCTACCCTAAGCTGGTGAAGTAAATCATATTGATGGTAGCCTTACAACTAGGTTCTTGGGTGAACACAGTGCAGAGACAGTATTATCAATAATTAATTATCTAAAACTAAAATTGTAGTAATTGCTCTGAGTTTTTGGCCAGGGCAGAAAATGGATGGGAACTGGAGAAGGTAAAAAGAGAACTAAGACGATGCCGCAATGATGCACCTGAAATCCAAACCTCAGTCTGGAGACTCATTAGAATCAAAGACTTCAAGGACAGAAAGGGCCTCAGGGGTCACCACATCCAATTCCCGTCTTGCTGTCCAGCATCCTTAGTAAAAATAGTTATCCAGCCAAATGCCTTGTTGCAGTCTGGATGTAGTCCCCATTTTTACTAATCTAGTCTTCTATCAAAAAGTGGAAATAGAGTGAGTCTGATGAGATTAGTAGATGAATATTGCTGGCTCTTGGTGATTTGTTTCCTTCAAGAGCTTATAGACCAGAGACTTTACATCCCTTTATAGAATTGGTCGGGAGTTGATATCATACTTATGAATCTTGACTGGGCAGAAGTTATCTTTTCCAGTTTTTAAAACTAAGATGGGCAATCTCATCTTTAGCTATCAGTTCTATTCTCCATGATTTCTTAGGGATTGGGGGCTGCGATTCAGCAATTTCCCCTGCATACTGTCTCAGTTCCCTTGTGTAGCTCACAGATGCTGTTTATACCTGCTGACACTTTTTCTTCAGGGAACCACCCTTTCCTTAGCTAATGGATGGGTGTGTGACCCAGGCTGGCTATTATTGTGTCTTATATGTTGTAGATATGTTTAATTGCCTATTCCAAATCCTTTCGTCCCATTCTTCCTTGCCAACAGACCCTTCAATGATCCCTTAATTGCAGATACCTAGTATCAGAAAAGATCTGTTCCTGGTCTAGGGGCAGGCATGTGACCCAGTTCTGGCCAATGAGAGACAAGGAAAAGACTTCAAGGGGCTATGGGAAAGATTTTCCTGTGTGATTAGAGGAAAACTTATAAAAATAAATTATCTGCCCTTGTGCTGCCCCATTTTTTTCTACTTTTGAACATGGTTGTATGATGATGTGATGCTTGGGGCAGCTGCAGACGTTTTGTGACTGTGAGGGGGAAAAAAAAACAAGAGAGTAGCAGAGACTGTGATCCAGAAACTGACATGGTTGGGCCAGTACCTATCTACCTCCAGAATTTTTATGTGAGCAAAACAACTTTCTTGTTCCAGCTATTACTAGTTAGGTGTTCTGTTACATGAAGCTGAAAACGTTCCTCCTAAATGATACATCATCTCTCTTGGCAACAGTGATTGGTCCGTGAAATGATCATAAGATCTAGGCTGGGCTAATCAGTGTCCTTCCCAGGTGTTATGGATTGAATTGTGTCCCCCAAAAATGTATGTTAATTTGGCTAGGCCATGATTCCCAGTATTGTGTGGTTGTCCTCCATTTTGTGATCTGATGTAATTACCTATGTTATAAATCCTAACCTCTGTGATGTTAATGAGGCAGGACTGGAGGCAGTTATGTTAATGAAGTAGGACACAATCTACAGGATTAGGTTGTATAGCGAATCAGTCTCTTTGGAGATATAAGACAGAAGCAAGCAAAGAGGACAGGGACCTCATACCACCAAAAAAGAAGAGTTGGGAGCAGAGTGTGTCCTTTGGACCCGGGGTCCCTGCACTGAGAAGCTCCTAGACCAGGTGTAAGAACGGCATGGGGGTGATGTCTGGCCTCCTCTAACTTCACAAGGGGAAAGGAGAATCAAGATTAGCAGCCCAAGGCTGATTCTTATGAGGCAGAGGTCAGACAAGCCTCCTCTCTCTGCCGTCTTTATTAATTCTGACACCAACTGTCCCTCCCACAGCATTCTCTACTGGGTTTGATGATTCATTGCAATGGCCACAAAGAACTCACTTACCATACTCACAATTAGGGGATTTATTAGGGAAGTAACAGTTACAGTTCAGGCTCAAGAACACTCAGGATACAGTTCTTCCATCAGGATAGCCTCCCCCGAGCTGTGCTAGCAGGCATGCCTCTCCCTGGCCCTCAGTCTCTGCCCAAAGGCACTCAGCTTTCTCTCCCAGTGAGCGGGGAAGGCCACAGCGCTGTCTCCTGCTGCAAGTCCCTCCTTCCTTGGTAATGGTGAGCTCCTCCCCTCTGCTCTAGAATTGGCTCTTTTAAGGCAAATCTGACCAATCCCCTTGTACTACCCTATCGCACAGTCCCGCCCAATCACCTGGGTGGGAGTTACAAGCCCACAGCTAGAAAGGCCACACAAAAGTAATCAATCAGTAATCAATTGCACCTTGCCACGGGAAGATTAATGACAAGGACCTTCTCCAAGAAACTTCTCGTAGAGCTGGCACCCTGAATTCGGACTTTTAGCCCCCTAAACTGTGAAAGAATAAATTTCTGTTTGTTAAAGTCATCCACTTGTGGTATTTCTGTTACAGCAGCACTAGATAAGACACCAGGGAAGTGATACAAGGATCTCTTTCGGTCGGCATTGTTAAGCTGAGGTGATGTGACTCCTGGGCTGCTGGGGGAATTAGAGGTTGTGAAGACTTGTCTTCAGTAAGACAGACTAAGATGAACACGCAAGGAAAAGCAGAGACTAACTACTGAGAACTGAGAGCAGAGAGTCCAGGTGGCAGTGAGTTCATGGTTCCAGTTTCTGAGGCCCTAGATTCTTTAGCTCTTCCTCCAAACCTCTAAGCTAGCCCAGGATCTTTCCCAGTTATCTGAACCAATAAAATCTCTTTCTGCTGAAGCTGGTTTGAGTTAGGTTTCTGCCACTTGTAAGTGACAGAGCCCTGACCTGCATAGCTGGTATGTGACGTGTCTGGATCAGGACAAGTTTGAAGTCATTTAGAGCAGCTGGTGTTTCCACACGATTCTGGAGACTTGAGAGAGAAGGTGGAAGATACAAGCTGCTCAGGAGGGCTTTTAAGGTGAATGTCTATAAAACCTGAGAAAAAAGTCTAAAGAATGGCATTTTCTCCTCTACGGCTCGACAAAGCACAGTCAAGACAAGAAGGACAGAATAAGCCAGTCTTTTAAACATTTGATCACAGGATCCATCAGTACCAGCCTGTCTCCTTACTTGGCTTTTTTTTTTTTTTTTTTTCTGTCTACAACTGGGTTTACCATGTCCTCATCTGCAGCCCAGTCTGCTGACCTCGTGCCTAGCCACAGCCTGATAAAGGAAGTGTTTGACAAGTTCCTGCCTTGCAGGCTATGCATCAGTTTGGAGGATGTTACTCCATTCTGGCCGCAGGGACCCAGTCCTGATCATTGGGCTCTAGTAGCAACGACAGGATCTCATCCCCAGCATACCCCTATGTTCCTATTATTTGGCTTCTGCCTCATTTCTGTTCCTGAATTCTTACTCTGGTAAGCTGCCTCAGACCCTGTTCTGCCTCCTCCTCTGCAGTCTGGGGATCTGCTCCTTCCCTTAGGCCAGTGGCTGCATCTAACCAACCTCTGACCCATCTCTCTGGGCGTTGCTCATCCTGGATCCCTGTCTTTCTACCATGCATGTTGTAGCGGTATCAGGAGGCTCAATCAATAACCTCCCATTCTCCCTTCAAGTCCTGAACCAACTGAGAGATAAGCAAAGGAGTCGGGCAGGTGGAGAACACAGTATTAGCTTTAGTATGATCAGAGTGACGTGGAAGGAAGTGGCTAATAGACTGCACTCCAGAGTTTAACTAACTGTTCCGCGGCGGGGAGGGATGGCTTGCTGCAGCAATCTGTGTCCTGCTGATGGTCCTGGGCCTTGGGCTGGGTGGTGGGCTGCCGGTGCCGTGTCCACATCACCCATTCCGCTGTGATGACTTCCCTGGTACACCTTGTTAAGTGTCTCAGTTGATTTCTTCCAAAAGCAGAAGTGGAGATAGTAATTCACTTGGGAGGTAAAGAAACACCAGCAGGAGGGTTAATAGGCAGGACAGGGAAAGACAGCTCTTAAAGGGGCATGGGCATTATCAAGCCAATTACCACTGGGGGCGACCGGAGTTCTGTCATGATGGGGAGCCAGTATAGACTCATGCTTGGGTATCCCACCAAAAAATGAGGAACTGGGGTACTTACACACTCCAAAAACAAAACTCGTTGGTGTCAAGTCGCTTCTGACTCATAGCAACCCTACAGGACAGAGGAGAACTGCCCCACAGGGTTTCCAAGGAGCGGCTGGTGGATTTGAACTGCCGACCTTTTGGTTAGCAGCCAAGATCTTAACCACTGCACCAACAGGGCTCCATTTATACACTAACTTCCATCCATGATTGATTGAAGGCTGCTGGGAGGAGGCAATTCCTGGACATCTGCAGCCTGCTGTACAGGTGAGCCAAGTGGGCTTCAGTGGCCAGAGAATGGCCCTCAGACAGAGTCACAGGTGCTGGCAGCTGAAGCTGGGCTGGTGTGCTCTGAGGGGATATGAATGGAAAACCATCAGTGTTGTTTAGCCTCTGGATTCTATGACCCAAGGAGAAGAATATGAATGAGAAGCTCCTTTGCCGCCTGCTCAGGGATGGCTATGCTTCAGGCTCACAGCTGCCTTGCTGTACCTCTCCATCCACCCTTCATCCCCAGGGGCCAGACCAGCCACGGTAGTGGAACAGGACAATGAGGACCCAAACTGGACTGGACCAGCTGTTCCAGTAGCAGGTGCTGGGAGGCCGTAGACGGTGAGATCACAGGGCTCTGTCACCTGAGGACTTTCCCCTAGACAAGGAGTAACCCTGAGCAAGGAAGTGTGGAGAAAGGTGGAGATGCAGCATTTCCCGTACATGAAGCAAAAGGAAATGTTTCTAAAGTAGCAATAAAAAAATAAAATTCCTATTAACTCTGTAAGAGGAAAGACTAAATTGTCTTGTATTGTCTCTATAGAAGATGGCATTAAAAATTGATGTCATATGAAGAGGTAACCAGAGTACCATACCACACCAGATACTGTGGAGTTGGTTCTGACTCCTGGCAACCCCATGTGTGCAGAGTAGAACTGTGCTCCGTAGGGTTTTCATGGCTGCAACCTTTCAGAAGCAGATTCGAAGGTGCTCTGGGTAGGTTCAAACCGCCTACCCTTTGGTTAGTAGCTGAATGCTTCGCTGTTTGCACCAGCCAGCAACTCCAAAGAGTAGACAGATACTAACAAATAAGGAAATGTGTTATAGATGCGTGATGAAAACTTATACCCTCATCTTCTTTCTTGTAGGGCACAGTGGCTGGCTGATGAGACAGTCCCAGCAGCAGTTCCAAGTTCTGTCCATTGTCACCACTCCCTTTGACACTCAGCTCCCTTTGAGGCAGCTCTCTGAACCTCATTGTCCCCCTGCAACCTGACATCACTGGAGTGACAGCCCGTCAGCTATGTCTACATTGTTAGTACATGTCTGAACCCTAGGGACGGACAGGGGTCAAAGGTGCACCCTAGAAGCTATCCCAGGATATTCTGAATCCCCAGTGCGGACCACTCGGGAAGCAGCGTTGCCTAGCCACTCTGCCAGGGGCCTTGCATCCCAGCTCACACCTGCTTAGATGCCATGGGTAGCAGTCACCGTTGGTTCTTCACCCAGATCCTGATGGTAAGTTTGGAGCTTCTGTGAGTGCTGTGGCTAAGGGCTTATACCTGTGACCTTCTCCTATGTTTTTCCCCTGGGGAATTGCCCTTGGCTGACAGAGCAGCTTCCCTGGAGCTGCCTGGGAGATTCCCGCCACTCCCTCCAGGGGCAGCCAATGATTGACCCACACCGGAGTGCAAAAGCATTTTAAAAAAAAACAAACCATTGCTGTGGAGTCATTTCCGACTCATAGCAACTCTGCGGGACAGAGTAGAACTGCCCCATAAAGTTTCCAAGGCTGTAACCTTTGTGGAAGCAGACTGCCACATCTTTCTCCTGTGGAACGGCTGTGGGGTTTGAACGGCCAACCTTTCGGTTAGCAGCCGAGTGCTTAACCACTGCTCCTCCAGGGCTCCTGCAAAAGCATCGGCAATTCTGTGGTATTGTTTACGTTCCACTGAACTGTCCAATAGAACCTTCTGTGATGATGGAAATGTTCTGTCTGCTCTGTTCAGTGCGGTAGCTGGTGGTTACCGAGCACCTGTTGTTGTTAGGTTCTGACTCATAGTGACCCTACGTACAACGGAACGAAACACTGCCCCGTCTGCACCATTGTCACAATCTTTGCTATGTTTGAGCCCATTGTTGCAGCCACTGTGTCAATCCATCTTGTTGAGGGTCTTCCTCTTTTTCACTGACCCTCTACTTTATCATCACGCTGTCCTTCTCCAAGGACTGGTCCCTCCTGATAACACGTCCAAAGTATGTGAGACGAAGTCTCGCCAATCTTGCTTCTAAGAAGCATTCTGGCTGTACTTCTTCCAAGACGGATTTGTTCGTTCTTCTGGTAGCCGATGGTCTATTCAGTATTCTTCACCAACACCATAATTCAAAGGCATCAGTTCTTCAGTCTTTCTTACTCATTGTCCAGCTTTCACGTACATATGAGGCAACTGAAAATACCATGACTGGGGTCAGGGGCACCTTAGTCCTCAAACTGACATCTTTGCTTTTTAACACTTTAAAGAGGTCTTTTGCAGCAGATTTGCCCAAGGCACTTGACATGTGGCTAAAGAACTGAGTATTTTTTAACTTCCCATTCCCCCTCCCCCAAGCCCCTGGTAACCACTAATCTTCTCTCGTCTTGATAGATTTGCGTAGATATTTCATATATGTGGGCTGATATAATATTTTTCTCTTGTAACTGACTTATTTCACTGAGCGTATTGTTTTCAAGGTTCATCTATGTGGTGGCATGTATCAGAACTCCATTTCTCTCTATGGCTGAATAATACTTCGTTGTACATATATTGGAAACCCTGGTGGCATAGTGATTAAGTGCTACAAAAGGTTGGCAGTTCGAATCCACCAGGCATTCCTTGGAAACTCTATGGGGCAGTTCGCCTCTGTTCTATAGGGTCACTATGAGTCGCAATCGACTCGACAGCAATGGGTTTGTTTTTTTTTTGGTACATATATACCACATTTTCTTTATCCATTCATCTGTTGATGGGCAGTTGGGTTGTTTCCACCTTTTGGCTATTGTGAAAAATGCTGCAATTAACACTGGATGTACATTTGTCTGTTTGAGTCTCTGCTTTCAAGTTTTAGGGGTATATACCTACGAGTGGAATTTCTTGGTCATATGGTAATTCTTTGCTTAACTTTTTAAGGAACTGCCAAACTGTTTTCCATAGCAGCTGTACCATTTTGCATTTTTGCCAGCAATGTACTGGTGTTTCAATTTCTCTACATCCTTGTCAATACTTACTATTTTCTGTATTTTTGATAATAGTCATTCTAGTGAGTGTGAAGTGGTATCTCATTGTGGTTTTGATTTGCATTTCCATATATGACTAATAATGTTGAGCAACTTTTCATGGGCTTATTGGCCATTTTTACATCTTCTTTGGAGAAACAACTGTTCAAGTCCCTTGCTCATTCTAAATCGGGTTGTTAGTCTTTTTTGTTGTTGAGCTGTAGAAATTCTTTATATACTATGGATATTAAACCTTTATCAGATATATGGTTCCCAAATATTTTTTCCCATCGTAGGTAGACATTGTAGGTTGTCTTTTCACTCTCTTGATAATGTCCCTTAATGCACAAAAGTTTTTAATTTTGATTAAGTCCAGTTTATCTATTTTTTCTCTTGTTGCTCATGCTTTTGGTGTCATATCTAAGAATTCATTTCCTAAAAGAAGGTCCTGAAGCTTTATCCCTATGTTTTCTTCTAAGAGTTTTATGGTTTTAGCTCTTATATTTAGGTCATCAATCCATTTTGAATTAATTTTTGTGTATGGTGTGAGGTATGGGTCCAATTTCATTCTAGGAACCAAATTTTTAAATTTCAGTTAATATTAATTTAAATTTAAATAGCCACAACATGTGGCTAGTAGCTATCATATTGGACAGCATAGCTCCAGAACTTGCCATGGATCAGGCCAAGGTTAGACTTTACTTGAGACCACATCCTTGCTTATCGCTTCCCTTTTTCGTATCCAACTTCACTTCCTCCTTCCTTTACTAGTTTGTCCTGAGAGCACTGCCTCAATAAATCACATGCACTTGAACCCTTATCTTAGGCTATGCTTCTAGGGCACCACCCTGAGACTTACATTACAATTATTTAATAGTAAATTACAGACAGCTTAAACCCTGAGTCAAAAGTGCGTATATTAATTCAATACCAGTCAGAATGTTTTTAGCAGAAAGTATAAAGACATTCCAAAATCAACCAGCTTAAACAACAAGTACACTTATCGTCTTACACCTGAAAGTCCAGAGATAGGACAGCTCCGGGGCTGGATAATCTAGCAGCTCAATTACATCCTCAAGGACCAAGTTCTTTCTGTCATGCTGCTCTGTCACCAGGTGGGCAGGTTTTATTTTTGGGCTACCCTCCTTGTCATTGTTACGAGGCAGCTGCCCCAGTGCCAGCCCTCACATATGAACACAGCCAAGTCCAGAAGAAAAAAAGACCATCTTTTCCTGTGTGTCTTCTATTAAGAGCAAGAAAATCCTTCCCAGAAGCCTTCTGCAGACTTCCCCTCAACCTCTTTGGCCAGAACTGCATCACATGGCCATGCCTAAACCAATCCCTCAGAGGGGAATGGGAGAACCAATCGTGCCTTAGAACAATCAGGACATGCCCACTGTGTCTATGGCCAGCCTCCACAAAGCTCATCTGCTAAGCAGAGAAGGGTGGATACCAAAACACAATATAGCATCTATGTGTGTATGGGTGGGCACACAAAATAAAATGCATGTTAGAGAGCCAGCCATAACATTGGTTTCAGATTTCTTTAGGGCAGCTTTTCCTACAATGTGTTATGTGAACGACCTACATCAAAATCACTTAGACCGCTTGTTAAAATGCAGATTCCTAGGCCTAACACATTGTCCGACACATGGCATGAGCTTAACAGATATTTGTCAGGAGGAAGGGAAGGAGAGAAGGAAGAAAGCGTCCTACAGAGTTTGAATCACCCTCAGATGGCTTTTCTGCTCACTAATGCTGCAGAGGAGTCCCTGCGTGGTGGAAACGGTTAACACACTCTGCTGCTAACCACAGGCTGAAGGTTCAAGTGCCCCCAGAGGTGCCTTGGAAGAAAGACCTGGACATCTACTTTTGAAAAATCCACCACTGAAAACCCTATGGAGCATAGTTCTACTCTGACACACATGGGGTCTTCATGAGTCAGAATCAACTCGATGGCAACTGTTTCTTTTTTTTTTTATTAAATGCTGGAGAACCACTAACTTAGCTGAGAGCGAATGATTCACCTCCAGTCTTTTGGTCCCCAATCTCCCAGCAAAAGGGATGCACTATGTGACCGTGTTGCCCCAAGTACACCTCTCACTGCTAACACTCAGTGGCGTTAAGAAGACAAGAGCACCTACCAAGTGCATTTAACGTCCATTATTAATGCGGCTTTCAGCTCCACCTGCTGAATCCCAGATTCCTGTTACAGAACTTGATGAAAAGTTAATGAGTATAACAATGGCTTCTACTTTTTGGGCTAATCATAGATTGAAAAAAAAATGTAAGAAGACTTAAGTGTGAAGCTTGTGGAAAGCAGCATCTGGGACCATTTTCAACGTAATAGAAGATCTCAGGGGTGATTTTGACATCTGGAAAGCAGCTGCCACCCACAGCAAAGGGTAGCTGTTCATCTTCTGGACTCTAAATGTGGTCTCTCCAGTTAACTAACATTCATCGCCAAGGAAAAGAAAGCCTAGGAAGTGGTAGACGTGATGTTAGAGGAGGGACTTGTTACCTGAGAAACCAAACAGTGATCACTTTCATTTCATTGACTGTGAATAATTTGACTCTTTTGACCAGCTGCCTGCTTAACTTCTCTACTGGATGTCTAATAAATATTTCAAACTAGTATGTCCAAAGCAAAATCTTTCTTTTTCTTTTTAAAACATTTATTTATTTTGTTGCTGTTGAGAACATACACAGCAAAACATACACCAAGTCAACAGTTTCTCCATGTACAATTCAGTACCATTGATTACATTCTTGAAGCTGTGCAATTATTCTCACCCTCTTTTTCTGAGCTATTCCTCCCCCATTAACATAAACTCACTGCCCCCTAAGATTCCTATCTAATCTTTTGAGTTGCTGTTGTCAGTCTGATCCCATATAGATAGATCTTGAAAGAGCACAATGTAAAGCAAATTTCTTGATCATGCCATCACTGTCGACGTTCCCGTCTTAGTTTTTCCCCATTCTCTGTCTCAGCATCTGCGCTCCTCGTATCCCCTCCTTAGTGAACTGCCTGGACCCATGTCCTGGATACGGGCTCTACTTGGGAGGAAACCCAAAGGAAGGCAATTGACATGAAAGTAACAAAGATTTTTTAAAAATACGGCTAGCACACTATTGCAAGGAAATTAGGAATGTAGCGCTCAAGTATCACAACTGACATACGCTTTGGGAGACAGCTACGGCCTAGGATGCACAAGAAACCGGTAACAGCATTACTCCTGGGGAAGAACCGGCCCCGGGTGAACTAAAAAGGGGACTTGCTTTTCACTGTGCCCTTTGGGAACTCAAATGCTTTTGCCTATTTAAAAAAAAAAAATGTGGACAGATATAACCCAGTGCTGTTGAATCGATTCCGACTCATAGCAACCCCACAGGACAGAGTAGAATTGCCCCATAGGGTTTCCAAGGAGTGGCTGGTGGATTTGAGCTGCTGACCTTTTGGTTAGCAGCCTGGTCAAGCGTCCAGGTTGAGTCATCCCAGTATGGAATTTGCCTTGTGATCTGTGAAGGGGCCTGCATTGCAGGGAGTACATGCAATGCTGGGTTGACTTTCACCCCTGGAATCTCTGCTTTGATGTCATAACCCCAATTTGTTTAGGTTGCTTTGTAAAGAGAACCCAGTCAAGTAAAAACCACTGAATCTGGTGCGCAGAGTAACACATGGAGAGGATTTGTCAGACATAAAGTTCCATGGCTTTAACTGGAAAAGAAATTGACCTCATGGTCCAGAGGTGATGAATGTAGTAAGTTTCTACTGCAGTCTCCACTGGGTAGTCTCTCTGGCCTCCAGGTCTTTGGGCCTTTAATCTGCGAGTTCCTGAGAGGTTGAGAGGACTGAGTCACCACGGAATAATTAGACAGTTGTGCACTCCGGAATACTTGATGCGAGTCACTGTTTCCCAAAGGGTAGGTGGGAGACCAATACCTCTGAGGTCCAGGAGGTACTTGTAGGTGGTGCCTAGCCTTCCTAACTGATCTGCCTTTCATGGCTGGCTGTTCCCTGTGTCAGGAGTCTTTCTATTCATCACCTTTTGGGAGAAGGGGACTGCAGTTCTGGACAAGGCTGAGCAGAGAGACATACGCTTGCAGGCCTGCTGTGATGGTTAAGATGATTGTGTCAACTTGGCTAGGCCATGAGTCTTAGTGTTTTAGCAGTTGTATAAATGTTGTGATCACTTCCCTGTTAAAATCTGATAGGTGATCACCCCCAAGATGGAATCTGTTGAGTGGTACTAGTGGGGGCAGAGCCTGTGACAGCTCACCTCCCCCTCAGTTTCATCTCTCTGCCTTCTGCCGGTTACTGCCTGCCTGCTTGCCTTGCCAAGGCTTTTGGCTTATTCCAGACTCAGCAGCTGCCTCTTGCTGTCTCACCTCTGGTTCTTGGGACTTGAGCTAGCCGCTTACCTGTCGATCTTGGAATTCATCAATCTTCACAGCCTGTGAGCAAGAGTCTTGTTCTCTGACCTGCTGATCTTGGGTTCGCCAGCCCCTGCAGCTACATGAATCAGGAGAAACCTTGTGGTCTTGTCTGCTGGTCCTGGAATTCGTTGACCTTCACAGCCTGTGAGCAGGAGTCCTGCTCTCCGACCTGCCAACCTTGGATTCACCAGCTTATGCGGCTGCGTGAATTGGGAGAAGCCTCTACCCTGATCCACAGACTTGGGACATTTTAGCATGAGCTGTTTCCTTGATATAAATCTCTCTATATATATTTATATGCTTAACTGGTTTTGCTTCTCTAGAGAACCCAGCCTAAGACACCTGTTGACAGCGATGGTTGCTTCTGCTGATGGAGACATGGGGAGAAGAGACTGTGCCCAATACTTCAGTCAGGGTTAGAGATGAGGAGGTGAGTTCCCCTGCCCCAGGGCCCATTCCATGTGTTAGTACTGGGGCTGATGGATGGCAGATGGAGACAGTATTGTCATGCCCACCTCCTCTGGGTCTGATGTGGAAAGCGATGCTGCAGTTGGATACATGGAGGACATTATCCTGGAAGATGGATGAGGACAACAGTGGGGGATAATTCTCTACAAACTATAAAGTTCGAGCCTGTCATACACCACTCTCCAACTCATTGGTTAAGTATATTCCCTAAAATATTGTCAGGCACCTCCCTGTCCCCTGCCAAGCCACTGGAAGGCTCAGGGCTACTGTGCTATTATTCCTGAGTTTACAGTATTAGTCCTCTAACATTGTCTACTTAACCACCTGGGTTCTAGACTGCCTACTTATCCCAGACTCATGTTTCTATTGAACCCTGGCTGACTCTAGAGCCCTGGCCTCAGGCCTGCTCCTGGCCATTTTTAACCAAGATTCGCTCTATGGTGTTGAAGCAGGACAGCAACAGAACAGAAACAGTCAGGCAGGGCCAGTGAGCCACACCTCAGAAGGGCAAGATATTAAGGGATGACCAGCTATCAGGTATCAAGAACAGACAAAGAAATCGAAAGTCACCAAAAAGATACACTTGTCCAGTCTGTAGATAATGAAGCAGAGAGTGCTGGATTAGACAACAGGTCTGGATTCAAAGAGAACTCAGCTGGCTGGAATGTGAGCCCCAAAGAGCAAAACAGAATTTTAAAGGAATAAAAGTGCTCCCGCCTTTGGTATCATCATACCATAAGCAGTGATGAAAGACACTTGGCTTGAGAACAATTTTATGTGAAATATATCTTGGGGTTCAGTTTAGCACAACTCCAGTGTAAGCCTACACTACTAATCCTGGGCTATGGTTAAAGGAGGAGCCCTGGTGGTGCAGTGGTTAGGAGCTTGGTTGCTAACCAAAAGGTTGGCAGTTCAAATCCACCAGCTGCTCTTTGGAAACCCTATGGGGCAGTTCTATTCTGTCCTACAGGGTCACTATGAGGTAGAATTGACTTGACGGCAACAGGTTTTGGTTTCGTTTTTTGGTGTGCTAAAACAAGAATGAGATTCAATGGTCCCCTTGAATTCTACCCAAGTCAGACCACATCTAGACTATTTGGGTCCTGATCTGGGCATAACCTTTGGGGTGGGACATTAGCAGAAGGTATAGAAAGAAGGATCCTTTGCCCAGATCGCCTTTCTGGGGCTCCCATCTTCCAACTGCTGTTGGTGCTGACTGCTAACAGCTCAAAGCTAGACCCTGCACCTGAGACTTGCCCTTTCCCAGATAGGAATCACTTCACTTAGGGAGGTTACCCCTCACCCTCAGGGTGGACCAGAGCCAATAACTGAGTGACATGGGACACAAAAGGTCAAAGCCCTTGCCTCAAGGTGGGACTTCTTTGTGGGGCCACTCAAGCTCCAGAGCTCCCTGTGGGATCAGGCTGAGGCTAGTCTACAGCCAGGACAAAGTCCTTGCTTAGCTCCATCCCCTGCCCTACCCTGCTTCCCTCATTCCTTGATAGGTTTCTCCTGAGAGCTCTCCCCCAGTAAATCACTTGCACCAGAATCTCTGTCTCAGACTGTTGCTAGGGCACCTGACCTGAGAGAGGACCACAGGATGATGAGGGCTCTGGGGGTCGTATAATTTAAGGAGAGATGAAGATGTTGAAATATTTAGTTTAGGAAAAAGAAATTGGAGGAATATGATAATCAAAAACAACCAAACCCATTGCTGTCAAGCTGATTCTGACTCATAGCAGTGCCATAGGACAGAGTAGAACTACTCCATAGGGTTTCCAAGGAGTGGCTGGTGGATTTGAACTGCTGACCTTTCGGTTTGCAGCCATAGCTTGCTATAGTTCCTAACCACTGTGCCACAAGGGCTTCAATGTGATAAGCAGCCAACTTCAAATATTTAAAAAATTAGAAATAGAAAAAGAAGGACATATTAGATAGAAATTAGACCAAGGCAGAATATAGCCCAGTATCAGAAAGAACTTTCTAGTAATGAAAAATTTACAACAAAGGTATAGAATGCCTTGCAAAGTATTTAGTCCCTTGCAATTGGAAGTGTTCACTCAGAATCCAGAAGACCACTGGACAGATGTGTAGCAGGAACTCCTGCACTACCTGGTGATTGATTCACTGGACTGAAGTCAATGCTCTAGCTGTTATTACTCAAATGACCACAAGGTGGCAACAGCAGAAAATTTCCTAACAGGTGATTAGAAAATTCTAGTTGTTTTCACAGATTGGATTCAGATCTTCAGACTTTGTAAGAGGCAGTATAAGGCCTTATAAATTTATAACACACAAAACTTGGAAAGTGAAAACATTTCCCCCAAAGTGTATATTTTGCTATTGGAAAAGATGGAGCCTCTTAGAGGTAGGAAGAGGTAAACTCTGACCATTGCATACACTGAATCAAATCAACACACTTCTTAACATTCTGATCACAGGGCTTTTTCCACCTGGTTACACAGGTTTCCAGGTCCAATCATTCTGCACCTTCCAAGATGGGGATCTGTGTCTGAGATGGCCTCAATAATGAGGCTGCATGTTAGGCCTCAGCCCATGTTGGCCTATGGTCCTCAGAAAAAAATTCTCCACATTGCTAGGCCTCTTCCTGCACTGACCTCAAAGTCTGGGGGCCTGGCAAACAAGTCTGCCTGGGAACCCAAAGATACCTGTGATCCATGAAGTAAATCTCTATCAGAGTTCTGTTTAACTCTGAGGCCAGTTAACCCCGGCAGGTTTCACAACCCTGCCATGTCTGGTCCCCTCCAAGACGGTCCCCCAATAACTCTTTCCTTCTGCTATTTATGCCTTTGTGTCATCCTTGCCTCCACTGAGTCATGACTGATCTGGGTGACCAACAGAATGCCACAGAAGTGATGGTGCATGTCTGTCAAGGCTAGGTCAGAAAGACATTTGCAGCTTCTACCATGTCGTCTCTTGAGTTACTTCTGGGAATAGCCAGCTGACTAACAACCCCGTTTAAAAATATTGTGAGGACACTCCAGCAATCCTAGGGAGAAGTCCATGGGAGGAAGAGACCTCCTGCCAACAGCCAGCACCAACTTGACAGCCAGGTGAGTGGCTTCTCTTGGAAGCAGGTCTTCCAGCCCCAGTCAAGTGTTCAGATGACTGCAGCCCTGGTAGACATTTTGACTATAACTTCATGAGAGACCTGAAGCCAGACCAACCACCCAACTAAGCTTCTCCTGCATTCCTGAATCATAGAAGCTTTGATACAATGTTTATTGTTTAAAGCTACCAAGTTTTGAGGGTAAATTGTTACCCAGCAACAGATAACTAATGTTGTTGTTGTGTGCCGTCAAGTCAATTCCAATGCACAGCGATCCCATGTGACAGAGCGGAACTGCCCCATAGGGTTTTCTAAGCTGTAATCTTTATGGGAGCAGATTGCCAGGTCTTTCTCCTGCAGAGCTGCTGGGTTGGTTCGAACCACCAATCTTTTGGTTAGCAGCTGAGCACTTAAACACTGTGCCACCAATGTGCCAACACTGTGGTAACTAATGTTGTTGTTAGTTGCCATCGAGTCAACTCCAACTCATGGCAACGTGATGTGTGCAGAGTAGAGCTGTGCTCCATAGGGTTTTCAAGGCTGTGACCTTTCGGAAGCAGAAGGCCAGGCCTGTTTTCCAAGGCGCCTCTGGGAGGGTTTGAACCACGAAACTTTTGGCTTGTAGTCGAGCACTTGACAACCATTTGCGCTACCCAAGGACTCTAATATTAGTGGTAACTAATAAAGCACCCAAAATGCCAGCCCCTCTGGCCATGTACATTCTCTCTTCGCAAACATTTACTCTCTACACCCTGGCTGCTGTCTTCACCACTCCGGTTAAGTAACAATAACTTACCTTTGAAACACACAGATGCTTCCTATGCCTTACATTACTGAACTTCTCTGCTGTATCTGACAACAGGGATCTTCTTGAAAATTCTTACTCTCTGGCTCCCATGACACTGCACTGGCCTTTTTCTTTCAGGTCTTCCTACCCTTCTCCTTCACAAGAGCCTCCTTTTCTACTGCCATGTAAATGTTGGTGTTCCCTAAGATTCTGTCCTTGATCTCTTCTTTTGACCCTGACCAACTCCTTGGGTCATCTTGTTGCTCCCCCAGCTCCAGTGACCATCACTCTGAGTTGACCACCAAGCCTATCTCATCAGCCCACATCCTACAGGCAGTGGTGTGCTGGAGCCAGCTCACACTGACTTCTATTAGCCAATTGTTCACATCTCCCCCCAGCTCTACATTCAGTGCCATCACACTGGTAGTCTGAAATTAGCCTGGTGGGAGTCATGGAAATGAGCAAATACTACAGATAAGGGCTTTCCCCACAAGAACTATTTATCTGATAAACATTTACAAACACATCACTGCTCTACCAGATGCTTTCTCCTTTTGTGTCCCACTAATATCTCAACTCAACATGTCCCAAACTGAATTTTATTTGTTCATTCATGTACTCAAAAATATTTATTATGATTTTCCAGTTCTATGTGAAGAATAATCATTCTCTGCTTTCAATAAACATACACTCTGTTGGAGGAGGCAGAAATAAACAGGCAGTCCCAATAGGACAAGGTACTCAGTGAGCCCAGAGCAGGAGAAGACTTTGCAGAGGATGTTTCGTCTAAGATAAGACCTGAAGGATCAATAGGAAGTTTCCAGGAAAAAGGAGGAAGAAGAGAGCTCCAGGCGAGTAAGAATGTGCAAAGCCTCCGTGTTAACCGAGAGCACCTCACGTGGTTGTTGTTGTTGAGTCGATTCCTACTCATAGCGGCCCCCATGTGATGGCAGAACAGCCCCATAGGGTTTTTAGGCTATAATCTTTACAGAAGCAGATCGGCAGGTCTTTCTCCCGTGGAGCAGGGGGGTGGGTTTGAACTGCCGACCTTCTAGATACCAGCTGAGTACTTAACCACTGCGCCATCTGGGCTCCTTACCTCATGTTTCCCCATTGCTGTTGGATTGGCCCAGATGGTCTCAGAGAAGAGAGGATTATTTTCAAGCCTTGGGAGCTAATGTAATTTGTTCTGCTGGGTTTTGGGCTTGCGCAGTGCCTGTTAGGAGCCCTGGTGGCGCAGTAGCTAAGAGCTACAGCTGCTAACCAAAAGGTCGGCAGTTGGAATCCACCAGATGCTCCGTGGAAACCCTACAGGGCAGTTCTTTTCTGTCCTCCAGGGTCGCTGTGAGTTGCAATTGACTCGACTGCAATGGGTTTGGTTTGGTTTGGTGCCTGTTATCCCTTTCTTCCTGCCAATATCTACCATTTGTAATGGAAACGTCTACCTTGTGCCTGTTCTACCATTGTGCTTTGGAAGCAGAGAACTTATATTCCAGATTTCACAAGTTTACAGATGAAGAGAAATTTTGCCCCAGGATGGTATATGCCTAAAATCTCACACATATTTGATTTAGATGCTTCAAAAGATGAGATTTTGGACTTGGAGTTGATTTAAGACTTTGGAGATGATGTCGTGGGGTGAATGTGTTTTGCATATGGGAGGGACATGAATTTTGGGGGGCCAAAGGGTGGATGTTACGGATTGAACTGTGTCCCCAAAAATATGTGTTGTAAATCCTAACCTCTATGCCTGTGGTTATAATCCCTTTTGGGAATGGGCTGTCTTTGTTACGCTAATGAGGCAGGACTAGTATAGGGTGTATCTTGAGTCAATCTCTTTTGAGATATAAAAGATATAAAAGCTGGCAAGTAGAGACAGGGGAAGAGAGATGGCAAGCCACATGAAAATCGTCCAGAGGTAGAAGCTCAGAAGAGACAAGGACCTTCCTTCTGAGTCGACAGCTTTCCCCTAGAGCTCGTACCCTGAATTCAGACTTCTAGCCTCCTAAACTGTAAGAAAATAAATTTTTGTTTGTTAAAGTCACCCACTTGTGGTATTTCTGTTACAGCAGCACTAGATAAGTAAGACACTCACCTTCTTCACCTTCTTCAAGTCTTTGCTCAAACATCACCTTCTCAATGAGATCTTCCCTGACCACCTTATTTAAAATACAACACTCTTCCCATCCCAACATTTCTGATACCCATTCTCCACTCTGTATATTTTCTTTTTCTTTCTTTTTTATTTATAGCCCTTATAGCCTTCTAACATACTATAAAATCTACTTATTTTTTATGCTTATTGTTTATTGTCTCTCTCCCACTAGGTCTTTCTCACTGATATAATCCAAACACTTTTTAGGATAATTTGAGACACACCCTGGGATTCTTCTCAAGGCTTCCCCTCTACCCGGAGGGGACTGGTCCCAGATTCTGAGCCCAGAAAGGCTCTCCAAACCCGTATAACCTGGAGATGATAAGGCGGTCGAGGATGTAACTGAGTATGAAGGAGAGTACCCTGGACTTGAGGCAGATGAGGTGGATGTGGGGCAGATTAACCACTTTTGAGTTCCATGATTTTGGGCAAGCTGCTGCACCTCACTGAGGTTCAGTTTCCTTCTCTGTAAAATGAGGTTAAGAGTATTTGTCCCAGTTGTTTATGTTTTGGTTAAAGGTTCTACAGAAGAATCCTGAGCAAAAGGGGAAAAATGCAGCATAGAATTAGAAATTCTCATGGAATCCAGACTTTCTGGAGACTTGGAGGCTGGATGAATCTCTGAATCTGTTGCCCTGAGATAATCTTTAAACCTTAAACCAAAAATATCCCTGAACTCTTCTTTAAACCAAACAATGAGTTAGCTTAGTAGAGAATGTTTGCCGCAAGCCATCATGCTCTTTTGAAGAACTATATATATGGGATCACACTGACAGCAGCAACTTGAAAGGTTACATAGAAAGTTTAGGGGGCAGTGAGCTTATGTTAATGGAGGAGGAACAACTTAGAAAAGGAAGATGAGGATGGCTGTACAACTTGAAGAATGAAGTCAATGTTGCTCAATTGTACATGTAGAAATTTTTGAATTGGTGTATGTTTTGCTGTGGATATTTTCAACAACAATTAAGAAATAAAAATAAAAAGGATACTTGTTCCTCCTGCCTTTCAGGAGTGTTGTGGAAAGGGTGGCTTTTTAGCTTAAATCCTTATTCCTCAAAGACCCAGGAAAAAGGCCCGCTTGTTAACATATGGTGACCAAAGGGCTGTGACTACATTTGCCAACTGGCCTCTGTGATAAAGGGTCAGGTCTGGAGAGGATACATTAGTGTTTACATCTCAGAGATCATGAGGGCATCTGGCAGAGGTGGGACAGGAGTGAGATTAGGCTATTCCAGATGGAGAAAACCATATTCACAAAGGTAGAGGACTGGAGTGCGTGCCATGGTCAAGGGCTGCTGATCTGGGGAACTCAGTTTCTGAGAGGATGAACCACTTCCCAGAAGTCCTAATAGACCCTATGTAGGCCCAGAATTTCTAATTCCCAGACCAGCACTTTCTCCTCACTCCATCTTCCTGAAAAGAATGATAAATGAAGTTACTTTCATAATACATTTCCAGGTCCAGTTTCCTGGGCTCACTGTGTTCATGGAACCCTATCAAAACAGGAAGTGATCCCAGGCTATGGTCCCAACTCTGCCAGTCACCTGGATGCCTGCCTATTCCACAGCTCTGGGTTTTAGACTATTATTTCCTTTTTAACCCAATGGTGGAAGTTTATTCCTGCTGGATGTTTGCTTTTATGATATTTTATTGGCTATGTCTAAGGTTTACTAGTCTATAATTTCAGCCTGGACCCCAGGGCATTTCTGAAATATAATTGTATGTTTTGCATGTGGGTGGGTGGGTATGCCTGCAGGGATGGGCTGTGGCTTTGGAATGGAAGTTTAAGTGGTAACAATAATAATAATTGCTAATTAACCATTTGGATTATTAATCAGATTTTATTGATAAAAATAATAACACTAGCCGTCATTTATTGATGGCTCATATATTAAGTGGAGGTAGAGATCATTTTATGGGCAAGGAAATCCATCTCACAAAGTCATGATGGAGCCAGGATTCAAGCCAAGGCTGATGGACTCAAGAATCCCTTTCATTCCTTCCAAATGATCACCACATCCTCGTATTCTCCTCTCCTCCATGGCTTTTATTTCTTTTCAATAATAGTTCCCAATTCTTTGCTGCCTCAACAAATAGATGCTCTTTCCCAGCACAACATTTCCTTGGCCCATCCCCCAATTTTAATGCATCCTTCCTGGTCCCTGTTGGCTGGCTTCAGCTCCATCTGCAGCTCTCACTGCCTGTGGTACAACAGTATTTTTTAACAACCTTTTGGGGAACCTCTGCTCTAGGAGAAAGTCCACCCTCCCAAGGCAGGTGGGCAGGGACTTTCCCACTCTGGCCCCACCCCACATCTCCCACCTAATTTCTCACGCTGCCTCCTTTGTGGCCTCCCCTCGAGCCAGGCCAAGTCAAATTCCTGAGAGGCTTTGCTAATGAGTGCTCACCTGGAATAAGCTCCGAATTCTTCCCAGCTATTCATATGTCAGCTCACATCCCACATTTTCCAGGAGCTCTCTTGTACTAGGCAGGGTTCTTGAGTTGCCAGCACAAAAAACTGACCTGTTAGTCAAAAAAAAAAAAAAAAAAAAAGACCTCATTGGAATGACACATGGGAAGCAAACAGAACTGATGGCATCTGAACTGGCGGGTCCCTGGAAGAAGCGTAATAGGGGTACCAAGGAGTCCACGTGGCAGGAGTTAATGGGCTATCCCTTTAGGGAGCTGTCATGGATTGAATTGTGTCTCCCCAAAATATCTGTCAACTTGGCAAAGCCATGATTCCCAGTATTGTGTGATTGTCCAACATTTTGTCATCTGATGTGATTTTCCTATGTGTTGTAAATCCTACCTCTGTGATGTTAATGAGGCAGGATTAGTGGCAGTTATGATAATGAGGTAGGACTCAATCTACAAGATTAGTTTGTGTTTTAAGTCAATCACTTTTGAGACATAAACGAGAGAAGCGAAGTGAGCAGAGAGACAGCAGGACCCCATACCACCAAGAAAGTGGCACCGGGAGCAGAGCGCGTCCTTTGGACACAGGGTCCCTGCACTGAGAATCTCCTCGACCAGGAAAGACTGATGACAAGGACCTTCCCCCTGAGCTGACAGAGAGAGAAAGCCTTCCCCTGGAGCTGGCACCCTGAATTCAGACTTCTAGCCTGCTAGGCTGTGCGAGAATAAGTTTCTCTTTGTTAAAGCCATCCACCTGAGGTATTTCTGTTACAGCAGCACTAGATAACTAAGGAGCCTTCGTTAGGATAGATTCCACCCATATGTACCTGTGCTCAGGATTAAAACTCCAAAAGAGAGAGTGTGAATGGCCCAGCCTGGTTCACTTAGTCACACGTACCTTTGATCAGTCTCATTAAGACTGCATGCAATGGTCTGGGCCAGTTTCCTAAGGGGAAATCCAGGTGCGGCAACCAGAAGACGGGGAAGGGATGCTGAGCAGGCCAGGCATGAGGTCCACTGTCTTCTCTCCCTTCTCTCAGCCCTCAGACCCACATTGTTGTTATCCCTCAAGAGGCTCTCTCTCCTGCCTTGCCTTAGGTTATTTAAGCTCAGTGCAGCAAAATCACTATCACAGCCATCAATGTACTGTTTCAGAAGCACGTACAGTCTGAGAACCTAATATCCTGTGTAAACTTTCACCCAAAATACAATAAAATTTTGAAAAAGAAAAAGAAGAAGAGGAAGCACATGGATCCTGTAAAGTCCTTGGAGTCAGAGCCCCCCGCACACCATGCACAGACAGCAGGCCTTAACACTGTCCTGGCGACTGGCTGGGATTCAGGTGGAGGAATGGGACACCAAGGGGATGAGGGGCTCTAGTAAGTGGGAAGCTTTCCCTGGGAAGCCTTTTGCCCCCAGAACAGGCCTCCCCCCAGGTAAGAGAAAATGGCCCCAGGAGCTCTGGGAGAGTTGGATCAAAGAACCACAGTTCAAGGCTTGCTCCACAAGGCCAGGCTCCTCTAGACTTCTACTATGATCATGCATGTTTCCAAAAACTGTCCCTGTCATCGAATCCCCTTTCGGGCTTTTTTTCCACCTCTTAGTTTTTTGTTAAAAGTCCTCATCGAAAATACTGGCATTCCCTCTTCTGACCTGTACACAGTTTAGGAAAGATCCTTGGATAGGTGGCATCTGGGGCTGACTATGCCTCTCACTGCTTAGCTGGATATTCATTCATTCAGCAAGCACGTATAGAGAACTTACTATGTGCCAGGCACTGTTTAAGGTACTGCTGGGGACACAGCAATGAACAAGAGAGACCACGTCCCTCCCTGCTGGAGCTTACATGTGAGTGGCGGATCAGACAGCCAGGAGGTTATGAGGTGGAAAGCAGGTTACTACCTGTCTGGGTCTCCATTTCTAGTCTCTTTCTTGGAAGTAGGAGGCCTTCATCGGCTCTCGCGGCCCTTTTGGGGTTATCATTCTAAAGTTATACGAATGAAGGGGAAATAATTTTCTACAACTCATTCACGGCAAAGGGGTATGTATTTAAGGTGCCCCAAAATGTAAAGCATGGTGGTGGTGGTGTTTGTCTGGAGACTGTTCAGAATCTGGACGAGGAGAGATTGAGACTACGTAATAAAAGCTCCATAAAACTTTTGTTCAATGCTGTATCTCCAGCCCCTAGAAACATGCCTGACACAGAGTCAACACTTCATCAATATTGGTTTAGTGGATGAATCACGGCAAATGAAAAGGGAGTGAAAGGGTGGTTGGGAGGGAGAATTTCTTCACTATGATTGTAGACCTTCAGATACACCTCTTTCCTTCTCTCCTATCTTGAGAATACTGTTCTTCCAACATAGTCCCTTCTGTAACTCTTCTATCTCCTCAGGCATTTGGACACAAGTGGTTTCCAGGCCCAAGATTCCAGAATTGAACTGTGGGATCTGCTTCTTCCCACTCTCCATGACTCTGAGAAGAGGCCCTGGCTCACTGTCGACTATACCCAAACCAAACTCACTGCCATCGAGTCGATTCCGATGCATAGTGACTCTATAAGACAGAGTAGAACTACCCCATAGGGTTTCCAAGGAGTGGCTGGTGGATTCAAACTGTCGACCTTGTGGTTAGCAGCCCAACTCTTAACCACTGTGCAATTAATCAGGGTGAATTCCTGTGCCCTGAGGCTATTCCTCTCCTGAGGGAAAACCTTCCCTCATGTTTTTTCCTCAGAGAGAACATTTGCTTCCCAAGCATCTAACATAATCTTCCCTAATGGGTTTGGGCCTGGGGTCACAAATTCAAACGTATACAGAGCAAGAAGCCAGGCAGGTAGGTAATGTCAGTTGTGACAGACAAAAGGGAGTAGTTGGGACTGTGGTAAACTGGAGGGCTGAGCCCTATGTGGCCAAAATCATACTTTTGAAAAGTTCTGTGTGGGCCGAACAAATGCCATCTGTGACCAGTGGACCACTGATTTATGGCATCTATCAGTCATTAGAAACAAACCAGGAAGACTCATCAACTTCTCACTCTTCACTCTGCAGCATGTCTTCCCTGGGTCCACGTGACTGTCTGTTTGCACGGAGGGAAGGGAGAGGAGGGCATGGCCACTGAAAATCAAAATGTAGGTTAATACCTTAAAGTATTCTCCTGGTGTATCTACATTTGGCTTGGGTAGAAACTTGTCTTGGGCTAAACTACCTAAAATTGCTACAGAGGCAAAATTACTAAGGCTCAAAAAAAAAAAAAAAAAACTGCCTTTGACTATTGAGAGAGGAGGGTCTGGGTCAGAAGGATCAATTTTCTGATGAATCAGTGAACAGTCTTGAGTGGAACCAACCAGGCTCCTGTTGTGTCAGCCTTTCTTTATCGTCCAGAGTTCAATGATTTAAAATTTGATCACTCCTCCTCTGATTCTACCCCTGCCCCTGCACTTTGCTAACATATATGCAAATAGACGGCGTATGCATGTGCACACAGAGAGAAATAAGAGGATGTAGACAATTACACTTCAGGGAAAAGAAGGCTTGGAGAGATGCTAGAGCCTTCCTGGACAGGATGGGAAGCAAAGAGAGATGCAGAGGATGATGGCAGTTAAGGAATTCAGCTCTCCCTGCCTCCAAGGAATCAACAAAGTCTCAGGGAAACATAGTCAAGGGCAACAAATTAGCTCATCAGCAAGGCAAATTCCTGAAAGATTAAAGATGGGGAATCTTCCCAGCACGCTCTTAGTTACCACGGGTAATCAATGCATTTTTCCCGGATGATTCCAACTGATGTTATCCTACAAGGCATTGGGTCGTATTTCCAAAGCCATATTAGGTCAGGCCTGGATTAGCCATCATATTAGTTAAGGCTACACTGATTTCAGGGAAGAGAAATGGACTTCGGCTGACTTAAACAAAAAGGAGAATGATTGAAAAGCTCCTGGGGGCTTTTATAGATTGAAAGGAAAGCCAAATAATCTCACAGCTCAGCAAGGGAAGGAACTCAGCACCAGGGGTTTATGGTTGGAACTCAAAGGGAAGGCCCCTGGAATCTTCTCATGACAGTGCTCTAGAGCAGGCCCAGGATCTCTGGCTGATAAGGGTCCGGGGCTCCCCAGTTTCCTGTCCTTCCAAAGTCGGGCTCTCTAGCTTTTCCCTCAATTCTGAAACTGCCCAGTATCCTCCTTCTAATAAATCCCTCTTTCCCTTAGCCAGAGTCAGTTTCTACTGCATGTTAACCAGAGAATTAATACACTCCCTGTTCTCTTTACTCTGTCACCATCAGTGAGCCAAATAAGAATACTTCTCAAAGATGTAACCTTTTGTTTCTATTTTATTTATCATAAGTTATAAATAAGTTTTTCTTAATTGGCTCAAAACTAGTAGCTGCATATTACAGTTTATCTTACTGCACAGACAATAGTAGAGTCCATATATCCCAGGTTTATTTATCCTGAGAAAGAGCTAAAAATCTAGAAGAAGAAAAACAAAACAAAACATTTCTGTCCCTTTGAATCCTCTAGAGACCAGGGATAAGCAAACTTTTATGGAAAGAGCTAGATGGTAAATATTTTAGGCTTTGTGGACCACGTGGTCTCTCTTGCAATTATCCAAGTACTGCTGTAGCCATAGGGCCCTGGTGGTGCAGTGGTTAAGAGCTCGACTGCTAAACAAAAGGTCAGCCGTTTGAATCCACCAGCCACTCCTTGGAAATCCTATGGGGCAGTTCTACTCTGTCCCTATTATAGGGTTACTATGAGTCGGAATCGACTGGAGGACAATGGATTTCCTTTTGTTGTTGGTTTTAACCGTAGACATTACATAAACAAATGGGTGTGGCTGTGTTCATATAAGCAGACACTGAAATTTGAATTTCATATAATTTCCACGTGTCATAAAATATTCCTCTTTTTGATGTTTAAAAACAATTACTTAAAATGTCAAAATCACTCTCAGCTTGCAGGATGTACAAAGACAGGGAGTGGCCAGATTTATGTCCTGGGCCATGGTTTGTCAACTCCTGCTCTAGTCCCTTGATTTGTTACACATTATTGAACAGAAGTACTGACTTATGAAACTGAGATTATAAAGTAACAGGCATTATTTACGGAACGTGTACCAAGTTATTTGCTGCCTAAATTCACAAACATAATATACTCGACAAGTATAAAACCATAAAATATTAACTAGATAAGATTTTCTTATTCCCAGGAACTCCTATGTAACATAGCAGAATGTAGAAAAGATTATACTGTATACTAAATTTCTCTGTAGTTTTTTCTTGGCTATCTAGTTTTATAACGTACCAATTAAACATTTATTGTTAACTACAGAATCAAGGAAAACAGGGGGCTTTAAGATATAAATCACCTAGTGTCTTATACAATAATGATGACTTGCATTTGTATTACATTGGACAGTTCACAAAAACTATGATCCTCACAACAACCTCGTAGTCCGGCAGGCAAGGTATTAGCTTAATATAAGAAGACTGACCTGCCCAAGATTATAGGCATATGGGACAAGGGGGTGGGAGGAATACTCTGGTCATACCTCTGATTGATTCATACAGTTGTTTCCATAAAATATAATGATACAATCATACAATTCAAGGAGTGGGTAATGAGTAACTCCTGACTCACCAGCTGAGGAACACACAGGGATGTCTTCCATTTGTCAACTTAAGCCCCATGTGCCTAGATCAGCGGGAAATCCAGACCTGCATCTGCCCCTTCCTCACCCCAGCTCCTTCCCCCGTGTCTAGGAATCACAGTGATCACAACCATGGCTGACTGCTCTGGAGGGTGTTACCCTCACTGCTGTGGAAGCTGGGAGACTGATGTCACTGATGACTTCAGAATGAGCCACAGTAATGCCCTCATCAAAGCTATGCTCTTGAAAAGTGATGCCCTTGTCAACCTATACTGCTGCCCACAAGAACTGAGCACAGTGCCCCTTCCTAATGAAAACCCGGTCTGAGGTAACTGCACCCCAACTGAGACCCAAACTCCAGGTGCTGGCAAGGGCCTCAGTCACCACAGCTTTGGTTGTCTGCTGACACACAGGCCATCTGAGAGGAGGGACTTGGATTGAGCTCCCTTCCTGCCCTCACTGCGTGGTGCTGATGCACCCCTCAGATTCCACAAAATCGGAAGGAGGATGTTCTTTTTCTCAGGAGTATACATGTAGAGAAGGACACCCAACAAGAGCTCAGGGATCCCATTATTCCAGTTCTTTGGATTCATTCCCTCAGTTGCTTCCCCAGGCCCCAAGCCAGGTATAGAATTAAGCTGTCCTAAAATCTGCCTTCCTTCCTCTTTACCTACCTTCCTTCCTCTCTCCCTCCCTTCTTCCCTTCCTCCCATTTTAACTTTCTGTTATGGAAAATTTCAAACATACCCCAAAATGGAGAATACGGTATTATAACTCCCCATGTACCCATCACTCAGCTTCATTTTTCATCTACCCTGACATGTCCCCCCTTCCCTCTGCAGTATTTTGAAGGAGATCCTGGACATCACATAACGTCGTCCTTAAATGATTCAGTACCATATATGTCTCTCACGTGTAAATACTTTTCAAAAACACAACCATAGTATCATTATGACACAAAGTTAATAATCCTGAATTAATAATAATTCCTCGATATTATCTAATATCCAGTCTATAGATTGTCCTCCATTTTGTGATTGTAATTTTATGTTAAAGAGGATTAAGGTGGGATATAACACTCATACTAAGGTCACATCCCTGATCCAATGTAAACGGAGTTTACCTGGGGTGTGACCTGCACCACTTTTATATTACAAAAGATAAAAGGAAAAGGAAGCAAGCAGAGAGTTGGGGACCTCATACCACCAAGAAAACAGAATGTGTTCTTTGGACCTGAGGTTCCAGTACTGAGATGTTCCCAGACCATGGGAAGACTGATGCATCACAAAGACCTTCCTCTAGAGCTGACAGAGAGAGAAATCCTTCCCCTGGAGCCAGCACCCTGAATTCGGACTTAACTAGCCTACTGGACTGTGAGAGAATAAACTTCTCTTTGTTAAAGCCATCCACTCGTGGTATTTCTGTTAGAGCAGCACTAGATGACTGAGACACGCCTTCCTCTTTTGTTCTTTTTCCTTCTCCTTATAAACTGGTAGTTAGGTTCAGAGGCTTGATTAGATTCAAATTAAAACATTTTGGGGAGGTGGCTAAAATACTTTACAGGTGATTCAGTACACACTATTTTTGATTGCCCCATACCTAATGATCTCCACGTTCATATCATTCAAATTACATTTCTGAGACCTACATTTCCTAGCACCAGTATTTGCACTTTCATTTTTATAAACTAAGAGCATCACGCAATAAAATACTCAGATAACTGAGCAGCAGTGCACTACGCGGCAGCGACGGGGATGCCGCCCAAACGCCAGCACGGCTAGCAGTCGGTGCTGCCAAGGCGTGAGTCGGACATGCTGGTCAGCCAATGCACCAAAGCCAGAATGCCATGTGTGAAAGGAGGGTTAGGCGCTTGGACAGAGAAAGCATGAAACTGTTATCAGCTATTGTGTTAGCTCTGGGCGGGCAGAGCCACACCTCTATTGTTCATTTACTCTCAGCATCCAGTACATGATTTTTTAAAAATGAAAGAACAAATGATGTATACAAGGCAAGAGAAAAATCTATGATGGTTTTGAGCAGTGAGTTTCATAATTAGGTCTACTTTTTAGTTCTATCCTTTGCATATTTTGACTGTAGTATTATGAGTTATTTTTCTTTAAAAATTAATTGATTTGATTACAAATCTAATACATTTCACCTTGGAATATTTAGAAAAGCAAAAAGAAAATTTAAATTACTGATAATTCCACCCCTTAAGGTTAACGTCTAAGTGTCTTTCCTTGTATTTTTCTAAATATGTATATATAAATATTAAGCAAAATTGGGATCATGTAAAATATATTAAGTAAGCTACTTATCTTAGTCATCTAGTGCTGCTATAACAGAAATACCACAAGTGGATGGCTTTTTAACAAAAAGCATTCTATTCTCTCACAGTCCAGTAGGCTACAAGTCCAAATTCAAGGCATCAGCTCCGGGAGAAGGCTTTCTCTCTCTGTTGGCTCTGGAGGAAGGTCCTCGTTGTCATCAGTCTTCCCTTGGTCTGGGAGCATCTCAGCGCAGGAACCTCAGGTCCAAAGGACACGCTCTGCTCCGGACACTGCTTTCTTGGTGATGTGAGGTTCCCATGTGTCTCTGCTCACTTCTCTCTTTCATATCTCAAAAGAGATTGGCTTAAGGTACTATCCAATCTTGTATACCTCATCAGTATAACTGCTGCTAATCGATCTTATTAGATCATAGTGACTGAACTGACAACACGTAAGGCAATCACATCCTATTAGAAAATAGCACACAATTATACAATACTGGGAATCATGACCCAGCCAAGTTGACAGACATTTTTGGGGGACACAATTCAATCCATGACACCACTTTTGAAACTATATCACCTTCTCCCACAATAGGATTTTTAAGGGCCATATTCCATGATTATTTCATTATTATACCTATTCTAAAGTAACCAGACCCACACTCAATTTTGATAACACAAAACTCTGATGAACAGGACCACGGAGCAGTGATTCTTATTAGAATTGTGCTTGCTAATAAAAGCTGGTCACGCCGTGGTGTGCACAGTTCCAGGATATGAGGTTGACTTCAACAAGTATTCATTTAGTTTGGTTTGATTTTCTGCCAGTCTTATGATGGCCTCGAAGCAGGCCCTGGAACAGAGAATATTGTGTTTGGTGTCCAGAGAAGCAGCAAACCTAGAGAAGTCATCCTAAATTCCAGAATAGTATGTGGAGCCAACATGCATTCTCTTTACACCAAAGTTATAGATTTTTTTACAGTAAATTTTGAACTAAAATGTTAAAAATGCTGTATAAGAAAGGTTAATCATGTGGGGAGAATAATCTGTTAGGGTAAAAAGGAATGGAAATGGCGAAGCTGCAACCAGATATATCTGTAGATAATGTTTCCTTTCAAGATTCTATACTGTGTAAATGTCCTAGTAGAAGATGAATTTAAGCTGATTCATTGTCACTTGTTTCTGCTGTGGTTTCCCAGGCATCTTAGTTAGCAACCACCCTGCCCCCAGGGTACCGAGGGCAAATAAATACATTTCAGATGGGCTGACAACAAGAAAGAATTACAGGACGAGCAACTACTTGCAACACCAAGGTGGGAGTATCCTGGAAAGTGATGTGCTGAAATACTGACACTTCCAGCTGGTTAACTTTTATACTCATGCTCATACTTTTTGTGACATTCACTAGTCAACCACAGCTGAATATATGACAGCCTAATGATTCAGGGGAAAATGCAGTATTGTGTACGGAACTGGAAGAGATCCAAAGTGAGGGTCATGGGGTTACTAATTTCTTATAAAATTTAAGGAAAGAACAATGCTTAGGCCTGTGAATTAGTTGGTGTAGTACATGCAGTATTTTTTGACCATCAGTATCCATTTCCTTATTTTGGTGAGAGTATCCAATTTTTTTTCTGGGAAACAACTCCCATCCTATAGTCCATGCTCTTTGGGTGCAAGAGGTGAAGCACGTGACTCAGATCTGGCCAACTGCAGCACAGAATCTTCCTAGCTATAGTAATTTGTTAAGGGATAGGCAGGTAACCCATGTTGGTTCAATTAGTGAATCCAGGCACTGCTGGGAAGGATATCTTTCTTGTTGGACTTGGACTAGGGTGGATGCAAACCTGAAGTTGTTGGGAACCATCTTGGTACCACATGAAATATAAGCATAAAGCTAGGGGAGAGCTGAGCCTTTTTTTTTTTGTAACATTTTATTGTTGTTTAGGTGAACGTTTACAGAACAAATTAGTTTCCCATTCAACAATTAATATACAGCTTGTTTTGTGACATTGGTTGCAAACCCCTGAATGTCAGCACTCTCCCCGCTTCCCTGGGCTCCCTGTGTCTATTCGCCCAGCTTTCCTGCCCCTACCATCCTTCTGAACTTTGCTTTTGGGCAAAGGCTGCCCTTTATGTCTGGTATAGTTGATTGTTCTGAGGTGTACACTCCTCACTAGTGTTATTATTCATTTTATAGGCCTGTCTATTGTATGACCATAATGTGATCTCTGGGAGTGATTTCAGTTCCAAGTTTGAAGGGTGTCTAAGGGCCACAGTCGTGCCATCAGTCTCCATCAGACCAGTAAGTCTGGTCTTATTCATGAGTTGGAATTTTGTTCTACATTTCTCTCCCACTCTGTCCATGACCTACTATTGTGGTGCTGGTCAGAGAAGTTGGTAGTGGTAGCCAGGCACCATCCAGTTCTGGTCTCAGGCTAGTGGGGGCCATGTGGTCCATGAGTCCTTTGGACTAACTGTTCCCTTGAGTCTTTGGTTTTCTTCACTCTTCTTTGCTCTGGATGAGAAGAGACCAATTATTGTATCTTAGATGACTGCTCACAAGCTTTTAAGACCCCAGTCGCTATTTCCCAATGTAGAACGTAGGACATTGTCTGTATGGATGATATGTCAATTGACCTAGATGTCCCCTGAGACTGTGGTCTCTAGCTCTCAAGCTGAGTATCTCAGCCCTGGAGGTATATGGTTATGGCTCAGAAGTTTTCATGACCGTGTCCCCTATGTGCACTATTGCATACGTGGGTATATTTGCATTATGAACACACAGATATGTATGTGAGTGTACTTCCACATGCCCTCCCACCCCGGTTCAGCTTACATATGTATCCACTCCTACATTATTATTACTGTTGTTGCAGGATTGTATTAGTATTTACAGTTGTTGCCTTTTACTCTTGCATACCTTTTAGTGTTTTCCTTTACCTTGATTATGTTGTGCTGACTTCCCCCATATTATGTATTATCTCTCCCTTCACCAAAGTCAGTACATATCTATTACCTAGTTAGTGGTTTTCCCTGTCCTGCTCCCCATCCCTGGTAACCATTAAGGAATTTCCGTCTGTGTGAAAACCTTTTCTTGACTTTTTATAATAGTGGTCTCATACAATATTTGTTCTTTTGTGACTGACTTCAGTCAGCATAATGTCCTCCAGGTTCATCCATGTTGTGAGATGTTTTGCAGATTCGTCGTTATTCTTGAACATCACAGAGTGTTCCATTGTGTGTGTGTACCACAGTTTCTTTATCCATTTACCCATTTCCATCTTCTTGCTATTGTAAACAATACTGCAATGAACACGGGTGTGCATATGGCTATTCGTGTCACAGCTCTTATTCCCCTAGGATATCTACCTAGGAGTGGGATTGCTGGATCATACGGTATTTCTATTTCTAGCTTTTTGAGGAAGCGCCATATTGTTTTCCACAGTGGTTGTACCATTTTACATTCCCAACAGCAGTGTATGAGAGTGCCAACCCTCCCATAGCCTCTCCAGCATTTGTTGTTTTGTTTTTTTAATCAGAGCCATTATTACCCCTGTGAGATGGTATCTCATATTAGTTTTGATTTGTGTCTCTTTAATGGCTAATGATGTGAGCATCTCTTCATGTATTTGCTGGCTGCCTGGATTATTTTCTTTGGTGAAATGTCTGTTCACGTCCTTTCCTCATTTTTTAATTGAGTTGTTCGTCTTTTCATTGTGTTTTTACACAAACATAAATTTTAGAGGTTATAGCCTTGTCAGATCTGTTGTAGCCAGAAATTTTTTTTCCCAGACTGTGGGTTCTCTTTTTACTCTTTTGGAAAAGTCTTTTATTTCCAGAATTACTAATTGGTTCTTTTTCGTAGCTACCTATTTTTGGCCTGTTTTGGTTTTTTAGTTTTATTTTGTTTTCACAATTTTATGTTCTTCTTATTCTTTATTTGTCTTACTGAAGATAGTTGTTTTAAAATCTTGGAAAAGTCTTTTGATGGGCACGAGTATTTGATTTTCAGGAGGTCTCAATTGTCTAGTTTATCTTCTGCTGTTTGTGCTTCTTAAGTTATATTTGATAGTCTATTTATGCCATAAATTAGGGCTCCTTGGTTTCTCTATTTTTTCCTCTACGTTTTTTATCTTTATGGTTTTAGGCTTTACATTTAGGTCTTTGATCCATCTTGAGCTAGTTTTTGTGTATGTGGGAGGTATGGAACCTGTTTCATTTTTCTGCAAATAGATATCCAGTTTTGCCAGTACCCTTTGTAAAAGAGGCTGTCTCTTTCCCATTTAATGGATTTTGACCTTTTGTTGAGATTAACTGTCCATAGGTGGATGGTTTTATTTCTGGGTTCTCAATTCTGTTCCATTGATCTATGTGTCTATAGTTGTACCAGTACCAGGATGTTTTGACTACTGTGGCTGTATAGTAGGTTCTGAGATTAGGGAGTGTGAGGCCTCCTACTTTGTTCTTCTTCAGTAATGCTTTACTTATCTGGGGCCTCTTTCCATAAAAAGTTGGTGATTAGTTTTTCCACTTCGTTAAAGAATGTTTTTGGAATTTGGATCAAGATTGCATTATATCTGTAGATCACTTTGGGTAGTATTGTCTTTTCCACAACGTTAAGTCTTCCTACCTATGAGCATGGAGTTTTTCCATTTGTGCAGGCCTCTTTTGGTTTCTTGCAGTAGTGTTTTGTAGTTTTCTTTGTGTAAGTCTTCTGCATCCCTAGTTAGGTTTATTCCTAAGTATTTTATCTTTTGAGGGCTATCGTAAATATTGTTTTCCTGATTTCCTTTTTCAAGTTCTCTTGGTTAGTGTAGAGGAATCCGACTATTATTTTTGTTGTGCTTTAAGTAAAAGTTTACAATTCAAGTTAGTCTCTCATACAAAAATGTATACATACATTGTTATGTGACCCAAGTTGCTCTCCCTGTACTGTGACAGCACACTCCTCCTTTCCACCCCTGATTTCCCATGTCCATTCAACCAGCCTCTGACCCTCTCTGCCTTCTCATCTCTCCTCCGGATAGGAGCTGCCCATTTAGTCTCATGTATCTACTTGAGCTAAGAAGCACACTCTTCATGAGTATCATTTTCTGTCCCCCAGTCCAGTCTAATCTTTGTCTGAAGAGTTGGCCTTGGGAATGGTTTTAGTTTTGGGCTAACAGAGAGCCCGGGGAGCCATGTCTTCCAGGGTCCCTCCAGTCTCAATCAAACAATTAAGTCTGGTCTTTTTACCAGAATTTGAGTTCTGCACCCCACCTTTCTCCTGCTCTGTCAGAAACTCTCTGTTGTGTTCCATCAGGGTGGTCATTGGTGGTAGCTGGGCACCATCTAGTTCTTCTGGTCTCAGGCTGATGGAGTCTCTGGTTTATGTGGCCCTTTCTGTCTCTTGGGCTAATACTTTCCTTGTGTCTTTGGTGTTCTTCATTCTTCTTTACTCCAGGTGGTTGGGACCAATTGCTGCATCTTAGATGGCCGCTCCCTAGCTTTTAAGACCCCAGATGCCACTCACCAAAGTAGGATGCAGAATATTTTCTTAATAAACTTTGTTATGCCAATTGACCTAGATGTCGCCAGAAACCATGGTCCCCAGACCCCTCCCCCTGCTACTCTGTCCCTCAAAATGTTTGATTGTATTCAGGAAACTTCTTGGCTTTAGTTTAGTCCAGTTGTGCTGACTTCCTCTGTAGTGTGTGCTTTCCTTCCCTTCACCTAAAATAATTCTTGTTTACTATCTAGTTAGTGAATACCCCTCTCCCTCCCTGCCCACTCTGGTAACAATCAAAGAATGTTTTCTTCTGTGTTTAAACCTTTTCTTGAGTTCTTATAATAGTGGTCTTATACAGTATTTGTCCTTTTGCAACTGACTAGATTCACTCAGCATAATGGCTTCCAGATTCCTCCATGTTGTTTCACGGATTCATCATTATTCTTTATCATTGCGTAGTATTCCACTGTGTGAATATACCATAATTTGTTTATCCAGAACCCAACTTATTTTTGTATGTTAATCTTGTACCCTGATATTTTGTTAAACCTTTCTATTAGCTTCACTAGCTTTCTTATATTAGTTCAATAGCTTTCTTATAGTCTCTGGGATTTTCTATGTATAGGACCATGTTATCTGCAAATAGGGATAGGTGTACTTCTTCCTTACCAATTTAGACTCCTTTTATTTCCCTACCATGCTTTATTGCTCTAGCTAGGCTTTCTAGTACAATATTGAATAAAAGTGGTGATAATGGGCATCCTAGTCTAGTTCCTGTTCTCAAGGGGAATGCTTTCAGTCTCTCTCCACTGAGAATAAATGTTGGCTGTTAGTTTTGTATATATGCCCTTAATTATGTTTAAGAATTTCCCTTCTATTCTTATTTTGCTAAGAGTTTTTATGAAGAATGAGTGTTGGAGTTTATCAAATGCCTTTTCTGCTTCAGTTGAGAATATCATGTGATTCTTTTGCTTTTTATTTATGAATTACACTGATTGATTTTCTAATGTTAAACCATCCTTGCATACCTGGTATGAATCCCATTTGGTCATGGTGTATTTTTTTTTTTTTTTTTTGGATACGCTGTTGAATTCTGTTGGCTAAGATTTTGTTGAGAATTTTTGCATCCATACTCATGAGGGATATTAGTCTATAGTTTTCTTTTTTAGTGGTGTTTTTGCCTGGATTTGGTATCAGGGTTATGCTGGCTTCACAGAATGAATTCAAGAGTATTCCTTCCTTTCCTGTGTTCTGGGACAGTTTGAGTAGAACTGGTGTAAACCCTTCTCTGAATGTTTGGTAGAATTCTCCAGTGAAGTCTTCTGGGCTAGGGCTTTTTTTTGGAGGGGAGAGGGGGAGTTTTTTAAAAAATGATCTCTTCAATTTCTTCTTTTGTTAGGGGTCTGTTTAAATTTTCTGCTTCAGTTTGTGTTAGTTTAGGTAGGTAGTGTGTTTCTGGAAATTTGTCCATTTCTTCTAGACTTTCAATTTGTTGGACTACAGTTTTTCCTTTTTTTCTCATTTGGTTCCTGTTGTAATGTTGCCCATCTCATTTCTTATTTTATCTGCATCTTCTCATTTTTTTCCTTTCTCAGTTTGGCCAGTGGTTTGTCTATTTTATTGATCCTCTCAAAGAACCAACTTTTAGTCTTGCTGATTCTTTTTATTGCTTTTCTGTTTTCCATTTATTTCTGCTCTAATCTTTATTTCCTTTTTTCTGGTGACTGTGGGCTACTTGTGACTGTGGGCTCCTTCTGCTGCTCTTTTTTCTGTTTGTTCGAGTTGTAGGGTTAAGTTATTGATTTTGGCCCTTTTTTCTTGCTTGATGTGTGCATTTATTGCATGAATTCTCTTCCAAGCACTGTTTTTGCTGTGTCCCACGGGTTTTAGTATGTTGTGTTTTCATTCTCATTTTATTCTAGGAATTTTTTAAATTTCATTTTTAATTTCTATTACCCAGTGGTTTTTCAGCAAGGTGTTATTCAGTTTGTATTTGATTTTAACCCTGATCTTCCTGTCACTGATTTCTAGTTTTACAGCATTGTGGTCAGAGAAGATGCTTCATATTATTTCGATGTTTTTGAATTTATTGAGGCTTGCTCTGTGGCCTAAAATATGGTCTATTCTGGAGAATGATCCATGTACGTTGGAGAAGAATGTATACTGTGCTGCTGTTGGGTGGAACGTTCTGTATATGTCTATGAGGTCAAGTTGGTTAATTGTGTTATGTAGGTCTTACGTATCTTTGTTTAGTTTCTATTTGTTTTTTCATCGAAAGTGGTGTGTTAAAGTCTCCTACTATTATTTTGGAACTGTCAATTTCTCTTTTCAATACTGTCAGAGTTTGTTTTATGTATTTTGGAGCTCTGTCATTGGGTATGTACATATTTATTATGGTTATGTCTTCTTATTGGATTGTCCCTTTAATCATTATATGATAACCCTCTTTGCCTCTTATGATGGATTTTGACTTAAAGTCTATTTTTATCAGGGATTAATATTGTCACTTCTGCTCTTTTTTTTACTTTTGGTATGATATACATATTTTCCATCCTTTGATTTTTAACCTATTTATGTCTGTGCCTAATCTGTGTCTCTTGTAGGCAACATATTGATGGGCTGTTTTTAAATCCATTCTGCCACTCTCTCTTGACTGGTGCATTTAAACCATTTATATTCAATGCGATTATTGACAGGTATGAATTTGCTGTTGTCATTTTGTTATGCTTTTTGTGGTGTTGCCATTTTCTTTGTTCTGCTTAATTTTCTGTACTGGGTTCTTTTTTTTACATATTTTCTTTTCATTTCCTTCATTTTTGTTGATTTGTTCTTTACTGAGTCTTCATGGTTTTTTTTTTTGTTCTTTATTTTGATTAGTAGGTTTATTAACTTTCTTTGTGGTTACTCTGATGTTTACTTTTATCTTTCTAAGTTTAAAAGTCTTTTTTCTTGATATCGCCATGACTTCCTCTCCATATGGAAGTTCTATGTCTGCACCATTTATTCTCCCTTTTTGCTTTGAAGTTGTCATTGCTTACAGATTGATATCTCTGGTTCTGTAGCTTTATTTTACTTCTGAGATTTCTGTATCTGGGTTGGCATCTTGGCGACGCTGTTGTGTGGTTTACTCCCAGGTTGTTTTCTGATGTCACTCGTCTATCTGATGGACTCCCTCTAATATTTCTCGTAAGGATGGCCTGGTTTTTACAAATTCCCTTAATTTCTGTTCATCTGAGAATGTCCTGATTTCACTATCATATTTGAGAGATAATATTGCTGGGTATATGATTCTTGGTTAGTAATTCTTTTCTTTCTGGGTTTTATATATGTCATCTCATTGGTGCAGTGTTTAAGAGCAATAGACGCTAACCAAAAGGTCAGCAGTTTGAATCTACCAACAGCTCCTTGAAAACCCTATTGGGCAGTTCTACTCTGTCCTATAGGATCGCTATGAGTCAGAATGGACTAGATGGCAATGAGTTTGTTTGTTTTTTTCTCCTGTGGGGGAGGGGCGGGGTGGGGCGGGTGGTCAATGGTTGTGCAGGCACCCTCTCCAGTGGAGGAGGGCAGGGGCATGTGGTTGGTGGGGATAGGGAAAAAAAAGAAAAAAGGGGGGAGGCCTCATCTATTGTTCTGTTTGCCACCCACCTTACCGGTCAGGTACTGCTGCTAGTCACCCCATCTCTGGGTGCTTATTTCCTCCCTGCTCTGTGTACACCGGGATCCCTGAAGCTCTCATCCTCTTTTCTGTACTTTCCCTTCTTAGCTCCAGTTTACGTCCTGCTCACTTTGCTTCACTCTGGGTATGTCTTTGCAGTTTCTCTGTCTCCTATTGGACGTTGTGTGAGGTTGTCTTCCTATGCTCCTTGCTCAGGTTCACTGTTGGCTTTGTCTCAAAATGGCCCTGCTGTGCCTGACAGGCTGGCAAGGCACCACACTCCGTATCTCTCCCTGTTCGCTGCTGTCATTCAGTTTCTTTTCCCTATCAGTGTTTGATCTAATTCTATACCTTTCATTTGATACTCAGGGTTACAGGGCTGTCATCTTTATCTGTTACACTTTGTTTATTGGGTCTTTGCTATAGATGGCTGTCATCCTGAATCCTTCTACTGAGCCATTTTTTTGTAGTAGGCTCTCTTTTATTTGTCTGACCTGAAATGGGCAATGGCAGTGATAGACTGAAAATTCTAACTCTACCCTTCTTTTCACAGGACAGCTAAAAGTGCTTATATTCAGTATTTATAAGAAAATTGATGCTTTACAAAAATAAAAGAAAGGCTCTACATTCAAATAGCTTACTTTATTTATGAGTATTATTAAGTGCCTACTAGGGATATGGCACTGTGGAGTATAAAAGAAAATAGATCTTTTCTCAAGAAACTTACCATCTGCTTAGAAAGACAAGACCAACATAAAAACAAAAAACCCTTTAGAACACTTTTTAACTGCAGACAGTAATGTAAATGAACATTCTAAATGACAATATTAAGCAACTGATAACTATCTACAAACAAAAGCAGCCTAAAACAGAAGCATGAGTAAGAAGTGTTAGGCTAAACTTTTTTTTTTTTTAAGAGTTTTACATTTAATTCTCAAGGCACCAGTCCTGTATTACTAATCTTTAAGTGAATTCTTACATTTGTATCTCCTATCTGCATATTTCCTCTTAACTACAGGCTTGTATTAATTAGAAACACTGGTGGTGTAGTGGTCAAGAGCTATGGCTGCTAACCAAAAGGTTGACAGTTCGAATCCACCATGCACTCCTTGGAAATCCTATTGGGTAGTTCTACCCTGTCCCATAGGGTTGCTATGAGTCGGAAATGACTGGATGGCAATGGGCTTGGTTTTTTTTTGTATATTCAACTACCTATTTGACATTTCCACTTAGATGTCCTACAGGCATCTCAAACTCACACTGTTGAAAAATAAAGTCATACTACTTTTTTTCCCCCCAAACTTGCTTGACCCATACTGCTTTCCACACTTCAGTTGATGGCAACCCTAGTCTTCCAGTTGCTTAGGTCCAAAACCTTAGCATTATACTTTATTTTTCTTTTTTCCATACCTAACCCATTCCATTAGCAAATCTCGCTGGTCTATCTTCAAAATACTGTGAAAACTGTGAGCTGGAACTCGACAGGACTGCTTTGTTTCTCCAGTCTCACAAGTTTTCCTCTTGCCTTCGACAGGGTGCAGTTTTACCACTTTCTATCGCTCATTTTACTGGAAATATTTGAGTTTTCCTTCTCTGACAGGTTTATGCCTTACTCAGGTTCCAGCTTTTGCAGATTTTACTGTATATTCAGAATTTAACCATTTCTATCTCCACTGTTACCTGAGTTATTGCAATAGCCTGTTATTACTGTTTTCACCCTTACACCCCTAAAGTCTATTCACAATACAGCACTCCTCCCCATTTTATTATGAAAATTTTCAAACATACAGCGAAGTTGAAGGAATTTTACAGTGATCGCATGTATATCCACCACCTAGATTCTACTGTTAACAGAACAGTGCTTTTCAAACTGACAGATTGTGTAGTTCCTTTGCTCAAAACCCTCCAATGACTTCTCATCTCAAACAGGAAAAACCAATTTCTTACCATGGTCTACAAGGCCCAGCATGATTTGATCCCCACTATTAGTCTTTCCTCTTTTCCATTACTCTTCATTCACAGTCCTCTTTGTTGCTTCTCAAATATGCCAAGTACATTCTTGCTTTAGGGCTTTTATCCTTGCTGTTCTTTTGCTTCAAATGCTCTTCCAGGTATTTGCATGGCTTGCCTCTCTCATTTTCTTTAGATTACTGTATTAGAGGTCTTCTCTGACTCTTGGAAGTATTAGGTTGAACTATAGGACCCTAATATCACTCAACAATATAGAACAATATGAACCTAACGTCGTTCTGAGATAAAAAATGATTTTAAAAAAATCGGCAATTTCATATGGTTTAAGCTAATAAAATAGCAACCCCACCCCACCCCACCCTGTCATTCTTACCCAGTTCCAATATTTGTTATAGCACTTAACATGCTTATGTTCTTATGCATGTTATCTCATGTACTTATGTACTATTTGTTTGTCTGTAACTAACATCCTAAAAGAAAGATAATTTGTCGATTTTGTCCACTGCTCCATGCCCAGAACAGTACCTGGCCCATAACAGACACTTAGGAAGTATTTATTGAGTGAATGGATTTTTCACACTGAAGTCAAGCAATCTTTTGAAAACACAAATCTGACCATGGCAATCCCACTAAAAACTCTTCAACTGGTTTGCATTGTTTTTGGAACAAAGGTGAAAGTCCTTACCACAGCCTATTAAGATCCTGCATGGGGGTTGGTGGAGGGTTACTAGGCCATTTAGACTCATCTCACATTATCTCCCTCCTTTCTTTCCAGTCCCCAAGATTCTGCTTGTTCCTTCACAAAGCCTTTACGTATGCTCTTTGTTGGTCTTCCCCCACTTTTTTTTTTTTAAATTGTGCTTTAGGTGAAAGTTTACAGCTCAGTTTCTCATACAAAAATTTATGAACACATTGTTATGTGACATTAGTGGTAATCCCTATAATGTGACAGCACGCTCCCCCTTTCCAGGGTTTCCCGTGTCCATTCAACCAGTCCCCTCCTGCCTTCTCATCCTGCCTCTGGACAGGAGCCGCCCATTTGATCTCATGTATCTGCTTGAACTAAGTAGCACACTCTTCACAAGTATTATTTTATGTTTTATAGTCCAATCTTTGAAGAGTGGGCTTCAGGAATAGTTTTAGTCCTGGGTTAACAGAGAGTCTGGGGGCCATGGCTTCAGGGGTTCCTCCAGTCTCAGTTAGACTTCTAAATGTTTTTTTTTTTTTTTTTTTTTTTTTACCAGAATTTGAGTTCTGCTCCACACTTTGCTCCCACCCCATCAGGGACTCTCTGTTGCGTTCCCTGTCAGGGAAGTCATTGACGGTAGCCGGGCACCATCTAGTTCTTCTGGTCTCAGGTTGATGGAGTCTCTGGTTCATGTGCCCCGTTTGTTTCTTGAGCTAATATTTTCCTTGTGTCTTTGGTGTTCTTCATTCTCCTTTGCTCCAAGTGGGGTGGGACCAATTGGTGCATCTTAGATGACCGCTTGCAAGCTTTTAAGACCCCAGATGCCGCTCACCAAAGTGGGATGCAGAACATTTTCTTAATAAACTGTTATGCCAATTGACTTAGATGTTCCCCGAAACCATACTCCCCAAACCCCAGCCCCAGCTACTCTGCATCTCAGTGTTTGGCTGTATTCAGGAAACTTCTTAGCTTTTGGTTTAGACCAGTGCCCGCTTCTGTATCTAGTTCACTCTAAGGCTCGAAACGTCTCTTCCTCAGAGAAGCCATTTCTGACAACCCAAATTAGGTCAAATCCTATGTCTTTTATGCTCTCATAGTACCATATACCTTTCCTTAGTAGTATCTATTAAGATTGTAAAGTTACTTCTGTTTGTGTGATTATTTGTCTTCCTTATGAGACTAAGTTTCATGGGAGAAGGAAGCAGCTTTCTTTTTTGTTTCCCACTGGATCCCTAGCAGCTAGGAAGCATAAGGTCCTAGTAAGAGCTCAATATTTATATTAAAAATATATTAAATAAACAGACTTGAGTTTATGGCTCAAGTACAGAGATACTGCTTTGTTTCTGTTACTAGTGCTTTGCTGGATGCCTGGTATACAGCAAGGGATAATTAATTAAATGAACCACAGTATAAAGGATGCTTTATTACTCATTGTCATGGATTGAATTGTGTCCCCCAAAAATATCTGTGAACTTGGCTGGGTCGTGATTCCCAGTATTGTATGATATTGTATGATTGTGTAATCTGATGTGATTTCCTTATGTGTTGTAAACTCTATTACTATGATGAGGTTATATGTGATCTCCTTATGTGTTATAAATTCTATCACTGTGATGAGGTTATGCTGATGAGATTTACAAGATTAGATAGTGTCTTAATCCAATCTCTTTTGAGATATAAAAGAGAGAAGCGAACAGAGACACAAGGGAACCTCATACCACCAAGAAAGTAGTGCCGGGAGCAGAGCGTGTTCTTTGGACCTGAGGCTCCTGTGCTGAGATGCTCCCAGACCAAGGAAAGACTGATGCATCACAAGGACCGTTCTCCAGAGCCAACAGAGACAGAAAGACTTCTCCCGGAGCCGATGCTCTGAATTTGGACTTGTAGCCTACTGGACTCTGAGAGAATACACTTCTCTTTGTAAAGCCATCCAATCATGGTATCTCTCTTAGAGCAGCACTAGATGACTGAGACACTCATTTACAGTGAATATAAAAGTAGAAGAAAAGCCATCACTTATATCTTATTATCCGTGATTAGGCATGCATACATAATTGATATCTACACAAAGTCCCTGGATGGCAGAAGTGATCAAGCACTTGACTACTAGCCAAAAGGTCTGTCAGAAGACAAGCCTGACAATCTGCTTCTAAAAGGTCACAGCCTTGAAAATCCTACTGAGTAGATTTACTCTGCACACATGGGGTTGCCATGAATTGGAATCAACTTGAGGGCAACTAACAACAACAAAGTCCCCAATTTTCCACTCTCATCAACCTTTCCTCACCACTAAGGCTGAAGAAAGAAGTTTACACTTCTTTCCTTTGTTTATTCTCTAGTGGAGTACAGGGCAGGCTGCTCTAGCTAGAAGCAGCCATGGTGAGTCAGAATTAGCCATAAATGAGATTTTGCATCTTAATAACCAAAAGATTATTGCACTTTCATTTGAAGAATTAGATGTTTCGAAATTTAATTTTTTTCACTCAAATGAGAAGCCTTGCATTTTTCTTTTACTTTGACAGCAATGTCTTTGAAAATGTTTCAGTGGTCAGAGGATGTATTAAAACACACACAGACACAAGTTGTATAAATTTACAGGTTTATTAGGGCAAGATAACATGAAACAGTAAAAGCACAAAAAGCAAAAATCTTACATATGAATCATTTTTAATTGTGTTGACCCACAGAATTTTAAAATAAACTTATAATTGCAGACAAGCAACATGGCCAGCTCATCATTTGTGAATTTAGACAAACGAGCCCCATTAAATATATTAGAAATGAATCATTGCAAAATGGTAATTGATATAATGAAACATAAAAAGAAATTAAAAACCTAAACAAGACAGCAAAATATCAATTTTGTAGTTTTAATAATGTACTATAGATAGGTAAGAGGCTGCCGGGGGGAGATGAGTGAAGGGTACTCAGGATCCCTCTGTACTAGTTTTGCAAAATCTTATGAGTCTATAATTATCACCAAATAAAAAGTTAAGAAAGAAAGAAAAAGAAGACAGCAAGAAAAAATAAGATAGGAAGTAAATCTAGATAGGAAGGGATTTTTAGAAAGAGAGCTTAAAACGAACATACATAGTCTAAGACTGTTGCCTTGTCAGGTTTCCATAGGTTTGCAAGGAGTTAACCAAAATTAATTCCTCTTTAAGTGGAAAATTTAAAAAATGCTCCACATACACACTCTACTAATAAAGACATTAGGCTTTGCAAAGTGGCATGCTGTTTTTAATATTTGAACTAATGATGCTTTCCAGAGATGAATACAGAGTGGAACACAGAATTATGTTTGCAAAAAAAAACCTTAATTTTGTGAAAACCACAAAAATTATAGTGTTTGCTCGAGAAGGAAAAATTTTATTTCTTGACATCATCAAAGAAAAATGTGATGGATCTGATATGAAAGGAATAAAAATGTACAAACCCTACCACCTCATTCTCCCCAAACTGTACAAGTGCTTGCAAAATTTTCCTTCATCTATGAATATATCCCCAGAGCAGTCAGTCCACACAGACCTGGGGGCATTTACATGTCAGAATATCCTATAAATATCTGGGAACACATTTTTTTTTGCAAAAAGAAATCATTTAATGAACTGGGAAAAATGGCCCATGAAATAATTCAGGATGATGCACTTACTTAGAATCCTCTTGCAATGATAAAATGTTAGCGTCATACTTCATAACATTCTTGGAAGCGTTCAAACCACACGACATTATGAGCTCTTAAGACAACCGGAGTTGTTTTTTGGTGCTAAATAGATGGCAAATATTTTGTACAGGGAGTTGTAAACCCAGAGAAGTTCCAAAACTGCAACACACCACTATACTTTATATTTTCAAAATAAAAATTGTAAAACCAACACAAGAATGGGAATTTCAGACACTTAATCGTGGTCAGGTGAAACCTGTACATGGATCAATAGGTAGTCTTTTGAACAGAACAAAAGGATACCGCATGGTACAAAACTGGAAAAGACATGCAGCAGGGTTGTATCCTTTCACCTTATTCAATCTGTATGCTGAACAAATAATCCAAGAAGCCAGACTACATGAAGAAGAATGTGGCATCAGAACTGGAGAAAGACTCATTAACAACCTGCAATATGCAGATGACACAACCTTGCTTGCCAAAAATGAAGAGACCTGAGGCACTTAATCACGAAGGTTAAGGGCTGCAGTCTTCAGAACGGATTACACCAGAACATGAAGAAAATGAAGTCCTCACAACTGGACTGATAAACAACATCGTGATAAATGAAAACGAAACTGAAGTTCTCGATGATTTAATTCTACTAGGATCAAAAATCAATGTCCATGGAAGCAGCAGTCAAGAAACTGAATGACTTACTGCGCTGAGAAAATCTGCTGCTGAAGACCCCCTTAAATTTTTAAAAAGATGTTTCTTTGATGACTAAGGTGCCCCTGACTCAAGCCATTGTCTTTTTAATTACATCATATGCATGTGACAGTTGGATCATGAGAAACAACGACAGAAAAAGAATGGATGCATTGGAACTGCAGTGTTGGTGAAGAATACTGAATATACCGTGGACTGCCAAAAGACTGAACAAATCAGTCTTAGAAGAAATACAACCAGAATGTTCCCTAGAAGAAGAGGGTGGTGAGACTTCGGCTTGCTTACTTTGGACACATCATCAGGAAGACCAATCTCTAGAAAAAGATATCACGTTTGGTAAAGCAGAGGGCCAATACAAACAAGGGAAACCCTCAATAAGATGGGCTGACGTATTAGTCACAACAATGGACTCAAACATACCAAAAATTATGAATATGGCACAGGATTGGGCGATGTTTCCTTCTGTTATACGTAAGGTTGCCATAATCCAGAGCCAACTTGATGGCAACTAATAACAACAAAACACTAAAATAAAAGGGCAAGAGAATCTAATCCAGGTATTATCCAGGTATCTTCCGTTAATTAAGCAGTTATATAAACTAATATTCAATAAATATTACTGAGTCTATTGGCATTTATTATTTGGGTGATGCATTATTACCTGAATAGGTCCTTTCCCTTGCAAATCTGTTTTTTTATTTTGTCTTCAACTGATGTAGCAAAAGATGTCATTAGTTCTTTTATTCAGATCGTAACATAGTATGATCTTACAGGAAGATCAATTTCCTCCTGAGTCCAGGTAAAAATCACTGTTATAATGTTTACTTACGAGTCTGAGAAAAACAGTGACATGGAAAGAGAAAAGTTAAAGAATTTGTTGTTCAAGGCTGATGGGTATGATATTTCTCCCAGTGATAAAGCACCTGTTGATCTCTCACTGTCTAGACGCCACAGCTCTCTAATTCATGCCTTGAACCTCCCATATACCAGTGCCATAGTAACCGTGCCATAGTATTGGCCCCATGAACTCTCAGGGTGAGTAGACCTCTAAAATGGCAGAGGGACTGGCTGCACAGAAACAGCCCTCAGAAAGCTTTAGAGATGTTCTTAATGTGGAATCCGTGGGTTTATTCAGGGTGTTCTGGAACCCACAATCACTGTATGTAACGTCGCATCTAAATGTATTTCCTGCATTGTTCGTCAGAAGGCTGCTCAAATGTCACTTCCTTCCAGAGGTCTTCTCCAGCCATCCCATCCAGCCAGAGAGGCCTCGCCCACAGAATCTCTCTCTTCACCCCGTGTTTTCCTGCAGAGCCTCACCATAATCTGTCATTATCTTGCTTGTTTGCTTAAATCCGTCTCCCCACTAGAAGGTAAGCTCCCCAAGAACAGGCCCTTTGTCTTTCTCCGGTGCTTTGAACCTGGTGGGGTTCAACAGGTATTTCTGGAATGAACTGAAGGTCCATGGCATCTATCAGATTTCTGATTGACTCCCACCCAACAGTCGCCCCAAGCATTCCTGTCCGGAAATCATTTTTAAATCTCTCGTTTTCATCTTGGAAATCAGGCTTTTAGCGTTTCAGCCACACCTACCCACCTACCAGGAGCCCTGGTGGCGCGGTGGTTAAAGCGCTCGGCTGCTAACCGAAAGGTCCTTGGTTCGAAACCACTAACAGCTCCGCAGGAGCTGTTGTGACAGCTGTGACAGTCCGCGTCCATAAAGCCTTGGGAACCCTATAGGGCAGTTCCCCTCGGTCCTATAGAGTCGCTGTGAGGTGGCCTCGATGGCAGTGGGATTTTTCTGGTTACCCAGCTACCCTAGGACACGCGTTTCCTACAGTCAGGCTGGGCCCCGCTGCACTTACCGGTCCGCCAAGGCCGCCAGTCGGAAGGCGAGCAGAGCAGGTGCGGCCTCGGATGCGCCCGCGTTTCCATTCACACTACCGCTCGCTTCTAGGGCGGAGAGGAGGCGGGAACAAGGCGGGCCCAGCGGAGGCACCCCCGGGCCGCCCCGGCCTCCGCCCCGCCGCCGGCCAGGCGCCGCCCTTCCTTCGCGCGGCCCCAGCGGCTTTCGGTGGCTAGAGCTTCCCTGGGACTCTCGCCAGCAGGCCAGACGCGCAGCTCGTCGCGGGACCACCGGCGCCTCACCTCCTCAAACTCCAGTCCCCGCGGCGCGACGTCCGGCGGCCGAGGCCAGAACTGCTTCCGGGTGAGCGAGTCGCCGACCGCGGCCCCGCCCCTCGCTCGCCCACTCGGCTCACCGCGGCTCCTCCCGGGCCGCTTCCCGCTGCCTCAGCCGCGGCGCGGGGACACCGGCTGACGGACTGACCGGCACCGGTGGCCACTGCTTCCAGTCCGGCCCGTCTGGCCGGGGACCGGGGGCCGCCCACCCGCCGCGCCCCGGCCCTTCCCGGAGACAGGTAAGGGCCGCGCTCCGCCGGCGCGGGTGGGAGCGGGGAGCGGGCCCGTCCCGGCCTCGGCAGCCGCGAGGGCCGCTTCACCGCTGACCTCGCGGGGGCCGGGGTCGCCAGCCGGCCGAGTCCTCGGCCCTCGCGCCTGATTTCGAGCGCGCCCCCGCCTCCGCCCCGGTGTCACTCCATTGTATGAGAAATTACACTGGGAAGCTGTCCCTCCGCTTGGGTGTCCGGGGCGCCTTGTCTCCCCCAGAAGCCGGTCTTCCTCGGGTTGTCCCGGGACGAGCACCGGAGGAACCGAGTCAGGCCGGCGGAGGGCGTAGCACTTGACCTGAGGAGCCCTGGTGGCGCAGTAGTTAAGCGTTCGGCTGCTAACCAAAACGTCGGCGGTTCGAATCCACCGGCCGCTCTTTGGAAACTACGGGGCGGTTCTGCTCTGCCCTTACAGGGTCGCTATGAGTCAGGATCGACTCAACCCGACCTGAACGCAGGCGCAGGCAGAACAAGCGTTTGGTAGGAGGCTCAGGGTTAATGCTTGACTAAGAGGGGGTGTTATTCGCACCCAGATTGTTAAAGTATATAGCTCCAGCCGGGCCTGGCCTCCCTTGCCTGTGAATATCCAGCTGGAAGCAGAAGGACCCAGGGAAGCCCACTTTTTTGTCCTTAGAGGGGGAAAAAAGTTCAAGTGTTTGCCCAACTCTTTCCACCGTGGGAGATACAAACATCAGGCTGCTGACACACGGCTAGGGGAATACTGTATCCTAAACTGTAGCTGTTTATAGCTCGTTTTCTTTAATAGTTTCCATTTAATGACTCAGCGTTTCTGCCTTACACTGAAAAACTGTAGAGTAGGTAAATTGACCGAAAGAGGTATGCGATGACAACTGGGTGGCCATTAATTTTTTGTTATCACAATGGGAAGAGAATGTGGATGCTGTAATGGAATCAGAGAGATGGGGAGAAGGGTGTGGATGGATGAGTCCCTAATCAGTGTTTAAAATAAGATAACATTTTATTTTGGGGGCGAAGCTAGATGGAAAGGTGCAGTTGTTTGAGAGTGCAGAGTGTTGCAGCTAGACTTAGCTGACAGGAATTTCAGGCTTTCTGTGGTTTGAAAGCTTTGCGGAATTAACCCTGTTTAACAACATCGTGCTCTGTTTAACAAATAGAGAGACGACGACCTAGTATTATAATACACTCATGTAGAATAAGAATTTTGGAAAGTGTGATTCATTCCAAAAAACTTAGGTCACTTACTTTGTGAGTCATTGATGTGGATCTAAAACTGAAATAGTGGAGAGCTAAAAGTTTGTTACTACCTCTTTAATTAGATGCTTTCACTCATTTTATGGGAAGTGTTGTATTGCTTTGTTAGATTTTTGGTGAATATTTATTTTTAGAAAACACAGTAAGGCAATAAAAATAGAACTTTTACAGACTGGATTTAGAAGAGTATGTTAGTTCTAAGTGGATTGTTGTGATTTTGCCCGTTTTTTTTTTTTTTTTTGCCAGATGTGCAGAAGCAAAATAAATGTCAGTAAAAGTGCTGCCGTCATTAAGATACGAAAAAGTTCATTAAGAGAAACTGCAGTATACAGCATAGAGTCTTGAATGGAAAACCTCACTCAGTTTGTGAATCTGTCCTCAAAAATGTCATACAAGACAACTATACTGAGTTCCTATTTAAGTTCTGTTATAGTGGAAAGTGTGTATTGAAGTTGTGATTTATTGTTAGAAGGAATTTATTTTAAACTAGAAATAACTTTATTGCTGAAATGTAATTTGATCGGTTTTGGCTTTTAAAATGATAAGCAATATCACTTTGGATCACAATTTTTTTTTTTTTTTAATATACTCATAGCCTTGTGTTTCTTTGTTTTTGTAATTCAGCTTTTATTGTACCTTGATTTTCCTTTATAAAGAGCTGTAGTTAGTTTCAGTTATCAAGTAATGACAAGTTTACCTTATTGTTCTTGACTACCAAATTCCTTTATTTGACTAAATTTTGGCATCTAATTTGCTTTGGATTTCCATTAGCTATTCTCATATTCAGAGTGTTCACTAATGTTGCTTTTGATTTTTGTCCAGCTGATAGTGACTTAAGAGTTTCGGTTCCCAGTGAACAGAGATCCCCTTTTGGAAAATCCCTTGTGGAAACCACCATAACTGACAGTCTTGATAGGTAAATATACAAGAGAAACTGTCTTAGGTCAGGATTTAAGTATTTCCATAAAGAAGGACAAAAGTGGTTTGGAGAATATATTTGGCACGGTAGGTTCTCTTTTTTGTTTGTTTGTAATCTCTACGTAATCATTTTTCTTTTTTTTTAAATTGTACTTCAGGTGAAGGCTTACAGAACAAATAGTTTCTCATGAAACACTAGTACACATATTGTTTTATGACATTGGTTAACAACCTCACAACATGTCAACCCTCTAACTTCTCAACCTTTTTTTTTTTGTGAAAATACCCGTAGCCAAAGATACACCATTTCAAAAATTTCTACGTGCACAGTTCAGTGACATTGACTACGCTCTTCCAATTGTGCTGCTATTCTCACTTAAGATGAAGGCTTACAGAACGATATAGTTTCTCATTTAACAGTTACTACAATGTTGCCCTATGACAATGGCTAACAATCTCACAACACATCAACAATATCCTTACTCAACCTTGGGTTCCCTGTCGCCAGCTTCCTTGTCCCCTTCTGCCTTCTGGCCCTTGTCACTGGACTCCTGTACCTTGTTAGTCCCATTTGGTTTTACGGGGCTGTCCACTCCCAGGCTGAATGGTGAACCTTGGAGATAACTTCACCACTGAGCTAAAAGGGTGTCTGGGGGCCATACTCTTCGGGAGGTTCTCTTTTTTAAAAAAAGAAATGAATCTTAACTAGAAATGAATTTAATGGAAGAGAGGGAGGTATTTTCTTGCAGAGCTGTTTACCCTACCCCTCTGTGAAAGAAACAGAATTGATGATGTGTAGGAAAAACAAACAAACTTCTCCCTGTAGCATGTTGGCAATGTTGATAGAGGATCATTTAAGAGGAAATAAAATTCTTGTGTCCCCACCATAGGATCACTATCCATTTTGCACCTGCAAAATAGAGGCCATTTCATAGCCTTTTCCTTTTAGGCATTGCTTTCTTACTAGATAATTTGGATGGAAAGAATGTCCCTTAACCAGGACAATAGTCTACCATATCCAGTTTGCAAATAAAGAATAGATTGTATGATTATTCTTTGTTATCTAGTGCTGCTGTAACAGAAATACCAGAAGTGGATGGCTTTAACAAAGAGGAATTTATTCTCTCACAGTCTGCTGGCTACTTGTCCAAATTCAGGGCTCTGGAGGAAGGTCCTTCTCGTCAATCTTCCTCTAGACTAGGAGCTCCTCCGCGCAGGAGCCCCGGGTCCAAAGGACGCGCTCTGCTCCCAGTGCTTCTTTTTTGGTGGTATGAGGTCCTCCACTCTCTGCTTGTTTCCCTTTCCTTTTATCTCTTGTAAGATAAAAGGTGGTGCAGGCCATACTCCAGGGAAACTCCCTTTACATTGGATGAGGGATGTAACCTTGGTAAGGGTGTTAAACAATCCCACCCTAACCCTCTTTAACATAAAATTGCAATCACAAAATGGAGGACAACCACACAATACTGGGAATCATGGCCTAACTAAGTTCACACATATTTTTGGGGGACACAATTCAATCCATGACAATCATTATTCAAAACCCAATTTTTAGAACTTCAGCAGGAAGGATTGCGCTAACCTTATCCTGTGAGTAAAATAACTTTGCCTTTTTCTCCATTTTCCTTGCTAAGATAATTGAAAGGATACCTGTGGAAATGATGTTTTGTGTGTGTGTTGCTCATGGTACTTTCACTTTTTAAACTCTTTGGCCTAAAATAAATTAGGCTATACTTAAAGGGAATAGGAAACCCTGGTGGCATAGTAGTTCAGTGCTGTGGCTGCGAGCCAAAAGGTCAACAGTTTGAATCCACCAGGCACGCCTTGGAAACTCTTTGGGGCAGTTCTACTCAGTCTCATAGGGTCACTATGGGTCGGAATTGACTTGACAGCAACGGGTTTGGTTTTTTTCTTTAAAAAGGGAACCAAATACTGGGCTAAAAACTGGGTTCATCATATATTATAATTTTTATTCTGTATTTTGATGGGTGGGGAGAGAGAATTATATATCTTGGAGAAACTCTGAGATTTGCTACGTTTGTGCTTTTTTGTCTTGGTCTAGTGGCAGGGAGGACGATAGATAAAAGTAGAGATGGTTATGTAGAGGTGAGAAATGACGTATATAGAAGGGAGGGTGCACACTTTATGGGACCAGTAGACGTTTATGAGGCGTTTTAAAAATTGGTAAAACATTTAAAAAGAAATACTGTATCGTGAAAAGGAAGTGTTCTTTCCACAATAAACTCCCAGCTTTTCCTTACTCTCACCCGTTAACTTCAACCATTGTTAATGATTTCTGGTGTATCCTTCTTCAAAAATTCTATTATGTATTTAGGGCATTTAGGACAAATATCATGTACCTTTCATTCTTACTCTTAATATATCTTATAGCTCTTTCCATGTTAGCACATATGGCCGTCTTATTTTTGAAAAAAGGCTGGATGTGCTGCCTAGTGTGGGTGAAACATAATTTATTTTACCATTCCCTATTAACAGATATTTAGATTGTTTTTAGCCATCTACTGTTACAAACACTGTTATGATGAACAACTCTTACATAAGTCTTTGTACTAGTGCCTAAGTATATATATGGAATACATTTCCAAAAGTGAAACTGCAAGATTGGGACTTAGGTTGTGAAAATGTTAAAATTTATTTCAAAATTGCACTTTGTTTTGTAATAGCAGTTAACTTCCTTCTCAGGCTTGGAAAAGGAAAAAGGGACTTTTTTTTTTTTTAATTCTGCTTTAAGTGAAAGTTTAGAGCTCAAGTTAATTTCTCATACAAAAATTTATAAACTTATTGTTATATGACATTAGTTGCAATCCCTATAATGTGACAGCACACTCCCCCTTTCCACCCTGGATTTCCTGTATCCATCCAACCAGCTCCTGTCCCTTCCTGCCTTCTCATCCTGCCTCTGGACAGGAGCTGCCCATTTGGTCTCCTGTATCTGCTTGAACTAAGAAGCACACTCTTCACGAGTATTATTTCATGTTTTATAGTCCAGTCTAATCTTTATCTGAAGAGTGGGCTTCAGGAATGGTTTTAATTCTGGGTTAACAGAGCCTCTGGGGGCCATGGCTTTGGGGGTTCCTCCAGTCTCACTCAGACATTAAGTCTGGTCTTTTTACCTGAATTTGAGTTCTGCTCCACACTTTTTTCCGTTCTGTCAGGGACTCACCGTTGTGTTCCCTGTCAGGGCAGTCAGGGTGGCTGTTGGTGATAGCCGGGCACCATCTAGTTCTTCTGGTCCCAGGCCAATGGAGTCTCTGGTTTATGTGGCCGTTTTGTCTCTTGGACTAATATTGTCCTTGTGTCTCTGGTGTTCTTCATTCTCAAAAAGAAACTCTTAATTACTTTGTATTCTGTATCTTCCTTTCCATTTTTGAGAATTACTGCAAGTATATTTTACAAAGCAATTTAAAATACTTTGACAACATTTTAGAGTGTCAGGTGGCTAGTTATATTTGTACCGCTGAAAGTAGAAATACTGGTTAGAATACTGGCGCTGTCATTAACAAACTGTATCACTTCTGTGTGGTGATAGTTGGAAACTGTTACCTCTTGTTAATTGTTTTAGGATTTTATGATCAGTGTCGATTGAAAACATTGTGCATAGCTTAACTTTCTGTCCTGCTGAAGTCTGCTACTATATTGTTAATCACAAGAGAAATAAGTAGCCCATCTTCTCTCTTCTTCCCTCCTAGTCTGTTTCTAATAAATAGACCTCTCTGAAGCCTGAGATCCAAAAATCCTTTTGCAAAGCAGAGTGCTATTGATGGATTAATTTCCCAAGGCAGGAAGTAGGTACAGAAGCAGTCTTTATTCTCCAAAGTGTTTGTGAGCAGAATAAGAGAAATTCAGATGTTTAATTGCAGTAATATATAGGTCATTCATGACCAGGAGGAAGTTCAGGATCCTTTGCCTTTTTAAAATGAGAGGGACTAGAGGGGATGAAGGGGAGTCTGAGAGGCTAAAGTATGATGATGAAGTTGAAACTTGTGAGTGGCAGTTTCACTGGCTGGTGGCCAGGGTCTGTTTTGAGGCCTTGTCAAAGCTCGCCTGACAGAGCCTACCACATAACCATAATCTGGCCTGGCTCTGCTGCAAGTTAGGAAGGCCTGTGGTTTAGGAAAAGTGGCAACCACAGAAGAACAAGCTGATAAAGGACATTTGCCTTCAGAAGATTAAGGCAACATTTTGGGGAGGGGTGAAAAGCTAGCTGTTTAGCATTCATTTCTTAGGATCTAATTTTTGTCTTCTCTTTTTGGAAAGAGGATGATTAAGGAAAGCTAAAGACAAAGGGGCACAGGATTGTACCGGCATTGATGTTACGTTCTGGTCGTATAAGAGTGTGTGCCAAGGACCAGTCAAATATTTTATAATAGGGACAAAAAAAAATTACACTTACTGGCTTTGGGAGGCCATTCCCCTAATTGAAATAGCAGTTGAATTCAGAGACCTTCACAGTTGTCACTGGGATCAAAAGGACACTTGGAATGGAGGTCTGTTTTACAGAATCTTTTGGGTTCAAGCAGTTAAATTAGCTTCTTCCCAAATTCTCTTTCTCTTCTTCCCATAGAACGTCCCATGCGGCGTCATGTCGGTTTTACTGAAGTTATTTCTTTAAGCTCTTCATGATCGCCAGATGTTATCTCCCAGCTTATCTGTTCTCCCTGTACCATGTGGTTTCTCATAAAAATCTTGGTGTTTTCTACTGAGTCTCAGTGAAGGAAACACTTGAGTTTAAAGTTCTTTAACTGATGTAATTTTTTAGGCTAGAAAGCTGTTAGAGAACTTGTTCCACCCTTTTGACCAAGGTTCACTGCAGCTTTGTATTGCGTTAAGGTTGTTTGAGGAGTTCGGCATAGAGACTTAATTCAGAGAATCCAGAGCTGCAGATGACTTCTCTTTCTTTTGCTTAAGGTTAGGTTGTGACTCCCAGAAATTTAGTTTTTTCTTGCTCTCAGAAATTTGGATTGTTAGCATTTCATCATAGCAATAATGATGATGTATTTAGGATTCAGTGTGAGGAAAAAAAAGCTGGAGTGTTTCCCTTTCTTCCTTATTCCTATTTGGATTTTCCTATTATTTTATTATCCCTTCCCTGTCTCAGCCTCCTGCCCCCCATAAAAAAAGGGGCATGGAGAGAGGTTGGGAAAAGCCTTGGAGTGTCTATCATTTTTATTTTTTCAGAGGTGGAATATTAAAACCCTTCTTCAAAAGAATCATAGTTCATCTTTTTCCATGGTTTTCACTGTGAACCCTGTATGTTTTATTGTTTCTTTAAAATGAACACTGAGTGTTTAACTAGTTTTGATACAACAGAGATCTTTACTGCTTTTGGAAACATTTAATTTTTAAGTTACATGTTCTGAGCACTTTATTATTTTTTCTACATCGCCCACTTTCCTAAGTAGAAACACTTTGACAGCTAGGAATAATCTTTTGGCCCTCTGTTTTGTAAGCTAAATAGAGTATACTGTCTACAGAGGGGGAAGATGTTAAAATATTTATTTCTCTGTTAAATGGTTTAAATCATTTATGTATAAAAACAGACAATATACAATTAGTAAGCATACATGCTGTTGCTATTTTTAAAAAATTAAGTATTCCAGTGTATTAACCCAAGGATTATAGTTCTAAAGATAAAAAAAAAAAAGATCAATTTTAGATTTTAGACAGTCATGAGTAATGCTATACATAGGTGGACAGTCAGGAAAATGAGGGGGTCACTGTCCTCCTTATCTTGCCAAACTGACTCTTTGCAATCCATCCACAGTTTTGGGAATTGTGGGACTAGAAAATGAGAGAATGGGTAAGGAAGGGAAAATTATAACAAATATTTATTGTGGTCTTACTAGTAAGCTAAGCTTTACGTTGTTATCTCTTTTAAGCTTTCCTTGTAGGAACTGTTATTCCCTTTTTTGTTTTTTTAAGATGAGGAAATAAAGATTCAGAGAGTATAGGGAAGTGACTTCTCCAAGGTCTCCCGACTGGTTAGTGGAGGAGCCTGCACTCACATTTGGGTCTGTGACTCCAAAGCCAGGACCCTTCCTGCATGGAACAGTTTACACTCATTCAGGGATCAGGAAAAGCATTTATGGTTTCTGCCTGCTCCCGCCAACTGCTTTTTTAAAATTTTTTAAAAATTTTTTATGAGAGATACCAATGGAGATTAGAAGTTAGGAGATTCTAAAAACATCTTAGATGTCATGGTGGCTACAGATAGATATCTCATGGGATAAAGCTGGTTATAAAATGTAGATACTTATTAATTGGGATTGAATAAAATTGCTGCTTACTATATTGTATGATTCTACTTCTTTCCCACTAGTCAGAAGCTTCTTAAGTTATAACAGTTCTTTCTTTACTTTAGCAGTTCCTACTTATCTGAATTCATCTTAAATTTATAATTGGATAAGTGTGCGAACAGTTACGAATAAATAATTTCATTGTAGCGTTATTTCTAATAGCAAAATATTGGAGCCGATCTAAACGTCTAGCATTAAAGGGGTGGAATACTTCCATGCCATTGCAGTTTTGTAAATCTATACATACCGATGTGGAAAAATTTATTAAGTTGAAAAAGCTGGTGTATTAGTTTTCTATACTGTATAACAAATTAGCAGCTTAAAACAGCACACATTTATTATTGACAGTTTCTGCTGGGTAGGAGTCCAGGCACAGCTTAGCTGGGTCCTCTGCTAGCATCCCAGGAGGCTGCAGTTAGGATGTTGGCTGGGCTGAGTTCTCATCTGAAGACTTAACTGGGAAGAAAACACTCTCAAGCTCACTCAGGTTGTTGGTAGAATTAATTTCCTTGTGATTGTAGGACTGATGCTTCTTGCTTGCTGTCACTCAGAAGTTACCTTTAGCTCCTAGAGGCAACCTGCAGTTTCTGCCATGTGCTGTTTCCCAGTTTGACCACTTACTTCATCAAGCCATCAAAGGGAGGTTCTACAGTCAGCTAGCAGCACAGAGTCTTTTATAAAATTACATAATAATGGGATCGAAGTCCTGTTGTTGTTAGGTGCCATTGAGTTGATTTCGACTTTTAACGACCCCATGTGACAGAGTAGAACTGTCCCATAGGGTTTTCTTGGCTGTGATCTTTTTTTTTTTTTTAATAATCTATTTTAGTTTGTTGTTGTTAAGAATATACTTAGCAAAGCATACACCAATTCAGCAGTTTCTGTGTGGACACTTCAGTGACATTCATTACAGTGTTCAAGTTGTGCAACCATTTTCACCCTCCTTTTCCAAATTGGTCTTCCTCCATTAACATAAACTCACTGCCCCCTAAGCTTCCTGTCTAACCTTTGGAGTTGCTGTTGTCAGTTTGATCCTGTATAGATAATTCTTTAAACAAGCACAATGTTCAAGACAGACATTCTTTACACTTAGCGTAACCTGTGGTTTCTTACATGCGTTACCGAAAGAAGGAACAAAAGAAAACTGGATAAGTTGAACTTCCTCAAAATTAAAAACTTTTGTACTTCAAAGGACACCATCAAGAAAGTATATGTAGAGGTAATATAAGTATTTTATGCTTGATCTCTTCTTTTCCACTTTTATTTTTTCCATAATTCTTGTACTTATGTAGCAGTGAGTACTATGTAAATAGTGGCTTGCAAATTCACAGTAAATACTTGTCGAAAAGGGAGGAATTAAAGGTATATACTTTGTAATAAAAATCTCTAAATTACAAAACTGCTTTCATATTAATTGTGTTCTTTAAAATCATATCCTATTGTATACTTTCCCATTTCTCCCTCATTTTTGGTCTTATCTTTGTTCTTTGCTACCTGGGCTTACATTGTTTACCCTGGTAGTTCTGTTCTTTTCCTGTTTCCTACTTCATTGCACACTGAAGTCTGAACTATCCTCAGCAGTATGTAATTTTCTCTCTTCCTCCCTTTAATCCTCTGAATGTATATTCTTCCATCTCTGAGCTCTTTTAAAAGACATGGGGAGAGAAAGCTATTTGAATGGTACTAGAAAGTGATTTGCTTCTGGGGGGTATTGAGCATGCAGTTGTTAGCAAGAGTATATGTATCTTCCTAATTTGGGTTCTGCACATTGATGAAATAGTGTTACAAGGATCATATTGAGTTTACAGTCTGTTAGAATTCATTTATAGAGTAACATGGTTATCAAGGAAGGAAGTGCAACCACTGATGTAATGTCTTATAAAGAGGGGAAATGGAAAAATTATCAATAATGTTGGGTGTATGAGAATAGCATTTATTCAAAATATGGGACATTACAAAACATTGTGTTGGTAATTCAGGCTACTGAATGTGGAAGTGAATGAGGAGTAATTATAGAGGTTCTTGCTTACCAATCATGAGACATTTAACTTGTCGTTTATAAAATATGAATGTAACTTACCCGTCCTACGTTCTCACATTCTGCTGAGATTTAATTTGTGTTTAGCATCTGCCTTTTCTTGTTCTGTCAAGTTTTCCAGTTTTGCCTCAAAAAAAAATTAAAAAAAATGTTGTACTTTGCCTCAGTTTCTAGATGGGCCTTTTATGGTGGTGCAGTGGTTAAGAGCTCAGCTGCTAACCAAAAGGTTGGTAGTTCAAATCCACCAGCCATGCCTTGGAAACCCTATGGGGCAGTTCTCCTCTGCCCTGTAGGGTCATTATGAATTGGAATAGACTTGACAGCAATAGGTTTGGGTTATTTAAGGAGCCCTGGTGGCTCCGTGGTTAAAGTGCTTGGCTGCTAACTGAAAGGTTGGCTGTTCAAACCCACCAGCCACTCCATGGGAGAAAGATGTGACAGTCTGTTTCTGTAAAGATTTATAGCCTTGGAAACCCTATAGGATCACTATGAGTCAGAAATCAGTTTGATGGCAGTGGGTTTGTTTGTTTGTTTTTTTTTTTTTTGGTATTAACAATTTATTCATTTTAGATAATGGCCTCATCTAGATGTCTGCAGGGTCGATGTCTTTAATTTATATTCATTCCCCCCCACCCCTGCCTTGTCTCTCTTCTAGCCCAGGAATTTGGGCCATTCTTTCCATTGCCTGTAGTTATTTTAAATGCATACATAACTACTACTGGTATACTTCAGTGCCGTAGTTACCTCTGCCTCTTTTTCTTTTTCAAATCAAGTTTTTTTTTTTTTTTTTTATTATTACAATTTCTAGTTCTCTTGCCTTTTGTTCCCCTAATTGTCCACCCTTTCCTACCAGTTTTGTACTTTTTTCCCACAAGACTTTATTATGCAAAATGTCAAACATACAGAAAGGTTGAAAGGGCTCTACTGTGAACACGCTTGTGCGTATCACCTGGATTCCACAGTTAATGTTTCACTCTACTTTACTGCCTGTCTGTCCCGCTGTCCATCCATCCTTCCGTCTTCTTTGGATGCATCTTAAAGTAGCAGGTATCAGTCCATTTGAGATATTGCTAGGTATTTTAACATGCATACATTGACTAGAGTTCCATATTTGTTTGCAGGTCTTTTTTATTTTGAGGTAAAGTTTACGAAGAATGATACGCTTAGGTCTTCAGCAGGCTATTTAATGATCTCTGGCTTCCGTTTCCTTCTAAGCTGCTTGTGTTCTGTTAAGGGAACTGGCACCCATCATAGGGCCACACCCCCAAAACTATCGATAGCTTGTGTGTTCATTTGGGTTTTCAAGGATAGACCTTTGAATACCACAAAGTACTTTAAAATTCTCTCCTTTCTAAAATAACTTTTATTATGTAAATATGCTACACAGTAAATGATTATAGTCAAAGGCATTTTTATCTTTTCCAGATTGTCCCTTGCTTCAGCAAAAATTCTTAGCGTGGTGAATTATATCACACGTGCATGCTGGAGGAAATAGCTTGAGAATATTTTTGTTTCGTTAAGTGTGAAATCGTGAAGAAAGGCAAGGATTGCCCTTTTGTCAGTTTCATGAGCTAAAGATGTAAAACATGTAGTTAATTCAAGACACTTTAAACATTTATGAAGTGCTTTATAGTTTATTCCCTGGGTAGTGCAAACTACGCCCAATTACTGATGAAAAGGTTGGTGAGTCAGACCCACCCAGCAGGGCCACCGAAGAAAGATCACCAGGCCTTTCTTTGGTGGCCCTGCTAATTAAAGATTACAGCCAAGAAAACCCTATAGAGTTCAGTTCTACTCTGTAACACATGGGGTCACCAGAGTCGGAATCAAATTGATGGCAGTGGGTTTGGGTTTTTGGTTTGGTTTGTAAGTTTATTAGGTGCTTATATTTATCTCTAGGCATTTGAGCCTCACATTAACCATGTTAGATGGGACGGTTATTATTTCTGCTCTATAGATGAAGAAACCAAGGTTTAGGAAGTGAAAAGAGCAATTCAGAGAATCAGATGCTCTCATTTTAAATTTTGTCTGGTGACGACAACAATCACGTTAAGCCCCTAGTCCTGGTGTCATTCTAGGTGCTGAGTTTTCTGTCTAAATACCTACTAACTGTCTCTGTGCAGGTGAGCGTTAACTGTAGCGACGGCTCAGGTGCAAAGATACATGACGAGTCCTCCAGGATGCAGTAGTTAGCTCTGGGGGCACTGCGTCTCTCCGGACCCAGACAGGCACGGAGCTGAGTGTGCTATACTTAGAATGGGACGTGCTGATACTACATGCACAGTCTGTTCTCACAAAAGTGAACAATATCGTGATTGGAACACCACTTTTAGTGTGGCAAAATGCCTATTTTTTGACACATATGAGAAATTAGTTGGAGAAGAGAAAGGCTTATTAATGTCTGTTTTGGAAGGCTTGTATTCCATAACATCCTTAAGGAATTCCCTTCTTTCCTTTAAGGAAACAGATACTTAATGACAAACCCATCTGGAGAAAATCAACTTGACGTTGTCTAGGTAAAGGAGCTGGCGAAAATGTAGGCAGTTTTTTTTTTTTGGTGGGGGGGAGGGTGTCAGTTGATGTAAAGGTACAGCTTTTTAAGTTGGCCAGTACCATTAAGGAAAAACTGAAAGAAATTAAAACGAGGGCAGGTATTCTTTATGTATGTATTTTTTTGTTTGTTTATTGTTATAGTTTAAATGAAGTTTACATTTCAAGTTAGTCTCCCATACAAAAATGTATACACTTGTTGTTATGTGACCCTAATTGCTCTCCCCCCTAATTGCTGTCCCCATACTGTGACAGCACACTCCTCCTTTCCACTCCTGATTCCCCATGTCCATTCAGCCAGCTTCTAACCCTCTCTGCCTTCTCATCTCACCTCCGGACAGAAGCTGCCCATTTAGTCTCTTGTGTCTACTTGAGCTAAGAGGCACACGCCTGACAAGTATCACTTTATGTCCCACAGTCCAGTCCAATCCCTGTCTGAAGAGTTGGCCTCGCAAATTGTTTTAGTTCTGGGCTGTTAGAGAATCCAGGGACCGTGCTTTCCGGGGTTCCACCAGTGTCAGTCAGACCATTAAGTCTGGTCTCCTCACTAGAATTTGAGGTCTGCAACCCCACCTTTCTCCTGCTCCATCAGGGACTCTCTGTTGTGTTCCTTGTCAGGACGGTCATTGGTGGTAGCCAGGCACCATTTAGTTCTTCTGGTCTCAGGCTGATGAAGTCTCTGGTTTATGTGGCCCTTTCTGTCTCTTGGGCTGCTGCTTTCCTTGTGTCTTTGATGTTCTTCATTCTCCTTTACTCCAGGTGGTTGGGACCAGTTGATGCATCTTAGATGGCCACTTGCAAGCTTTTAAGACCCCAGATGCCACTCACCAAAGTAGGATGCAGAACAGTTTCTTAATAAGCTTTGTTGTGCCAGTTGACCTAGATGTCCCCTGAAAACAGGGTCGAAGACAAATATTCTTGAGGAAACCTCCTTGGTATAGAAATGTACTGAAAGTCCATTAGGATCAGAAACTGGAAATAATCTGCTCAAGATTGCCTTCAAATCCACATTCTTATTTCTGTCGTTTCATTGAAAAGCAGTTTTCCATTGGCTATGCTAGGAATTTTATTTCTTTTAAGATTTCCCCATATCTCTGATATAGAATATTCTAATATAGGAGTTGTTAGAAGATAGATTGCATAGGAGCTGAAAAGCTTTAATTTTTCTAATGTTACTAAGGACAACTGACTGGAGTACAAATGATGTAACTCTTCCAAAAGCACTAGATTGTTCTTTGAACAAGGGAATGGTTGAGTTGCTTCACAGGCAACTGGAAAAGGTGACAGGACCTGGCCAGTCAGTCACATAACATCTAGATACCCTGTATGGAAGGAGCCCTGGTGGTGCAGTGGTTAAGCAATCCACTGCTAACTGTAAGGTTAGTGGTTCAAACCCCTCAGCCACTCCGTGGAAAACAGATGTGGCAGTCAGCTTCCGTAAAGATTACAGCCTCGGAAACCCTATGAGGCTGTTCTGCTCTGTCCCGGAGGCTCGCTATGAGTCAGAATCAACTCCACGGCAGTGGGTTTACTCTGTCTGGATAGGCCCCAGGAAGACAAACAGAAGATTGTTCCCATTACCTGCTTATCCTGTGCCTCTGTCCTGCCCTCAAGGCTAGCCCGGAGCCTGTTGAAGCCGTTTCCTCTGGTTTTGTTTTGACGTGTTTTAGGAAAAGTTAACTCTTAACAAAAATCTCTGTACTGAGAGTGCGCTGGCAAGTGTTGGGCAGTGTTAGTTGAGAAAGAAGAAAAATGGAGTATGGGGAAAGGCGAAAGAAGGAAAAACAGGTGCATTCAGGAGAGCGCCGCCAGCAGTGGCTTTAGCTGTGTGCCTCAGTTCTTAACACGCTGCCCCACGTCAGGCCAGTTTATTCTTTGAGCCTTGGACTTGAGGACCTGAACTTTTTATGTTTAATTTAAAAATATTTTAAAGTATGTCCCCCTTTTTGCAATGCTATTGAAATTTCAGAGAACCAAGAAAAGGAAAAAAAATACATTCATAATACTGTCCCAACCAAACCACTGTTACTCTTTCAGTATATTTCCAGCCAAGTCTTTTTTTTCCCACCTTCTGTAATTATTTTTACGTGTCTGGAATTAGAAAATGTCTGTTTTTGTCTCCTGCTTCTGTGAAATGTCTTTCAGTGCGTCTTTGGAAAGCTGGCTAACGGACAAATTTTGGATGATAGTGTTACAATGCATCAGTTAAATTGTCACTCCAGCCTGAGAAGAAACTTTGTATTGCATGTTGCTTTTTTCTCAGCATGTGGCTGATATTTGTATACACCGTTACTGTCAAGCAAGGGCCTGAGCTTTAAGATTATGCTGCAGATAAGAATGAGAAAACTCCCATAACTATGCTTTTCAGGAATTGTCTTGATTTTGTGGCTGGGGCTTATCAACTGCTGCTTTCCACACACATTCTTTTTTTAGTTTCCATTTAAATGAGTCTTTGTCTTGCTTATCATGTCCAGATATATTTTTTATGGCAGAGTAATGAACCGTCATCAGTCTTCATTCTGGTTAACAAACAGAATAAGCTGGCTTTGTGGGAATGAGAAATGGTGTCAGATAAGATGGGAATGGCCTGAATTCTCACGCGCGAGACAGCTTTTTTGGAAGAGTGGTTTGGTGGTGTGGTTCTGTTTTACTTTGCCTGAATCAAGTAAATTCCAGTAGGTTAAAATCATTTACCGTTTTAGTACAGCGAATTCTGTTAGGACAGATTTACTTGAGAATTTGTTTGTGACTCATCCTATAATAAAATTTCTCCAGTTTGTTTTGTTAAAACTAGGAGACAAAACCTTGAATTAATGGGTATTTAGCTATAGGGTCGCTGTGAGTTGTAGTCAACTCACTGGCAATGGTTTTGGTTTTTTTTGGTAGCTAAATGAGGAGCCCTGGTGGTACAGTGGTTAAGAGCTTGGCTGCTCCCCAAAAGGTCAGCAGTTCGAAGCCACCAGCTGTTCCTTGGAAACCCTGTGAGGCAGTTCTGCTCTGTCCTGTAGGGTTGCTGGGAGTCACAGTCCACTTGGTGGCATCAGGTTTGGTTTTGGTAGCTAAATGAGTTGTACTTCTCATGGATGTGTATGGGACAGAGGGAAATATCAATTGATATGCACTCTCATAGGTTAGATGGCCTTCATCATCCTTGTTATTTAATCCTGGCAGATGAGGTTTTCCTCTCTTTTATAAAAATGGATCTGTTTAATAATTATAGTAATAATAACAATAATAGAGATCCATAGATGTATTCTTAATCATTGGACTACTTCAGTTTGTTCATCACTGTATCTTTGGCATCTCCTATCAACCAAAACTAAACCCATTGCCATAGAGCCAGTTCTCACTCATGGTGATCTGGCAGTAATAGACACTCAGATATTTGTGGCATGGACAGTGTTGGTTATTGTTAATTGTAGTATAACACCTTCATTTATTATGTGCTAACGGTTTAATTGGATTTGTTTCTTAAATTGCGCAAGAAGCAAAGTTACCTTTGTAACTTTAGGACTCTATTAAAACCTCTCCGACATGTTCTCTCAAAGCTTTAGACTGAATGGCTTTTCTGAGATATTTTTCTCTCTGGAATGGAAATAGATCTTAGAAATAGCTGTAGTAATTTTAAACTGTTCCGTAGGATTCCTGCTGATTGCCGTTTTCTGAGGCTAATACAACACATTCTCATAGGTTGCTGAGGGTAGCATGAAGAAAAGAGTTAGGAGGTTTAATAATTAGTATAAATTTTAACATCTAAAATTTTCTGGAATAATTTGGTAGTGGGGAAAAGTATCCAGTGACTAATCTTCTAAAGAGAAACATAATTTATCTTCATTAAAAGCAAATGTGTAGGTGAGCATTAAAACTGCACAAAAGGAAACATCATAAATTATTCTGTTTCTTTATTTCAGGACTGAAAACGGAGTGAAATTACTTTTCAGAGTTAAAAGACTATTAAGAAGTCAAGATGGGGACTCCTGGTTCTGGAAGGAAAAGAACACCTGTGAAAGACCGATTTTCTGCAGAAGACGAAGCGCTGAGTCACATTGCCAGAGAGGTGGGTCTGGAAACCCCCCTCAACTCTGGCTTGCACAGATGAGAGTGTTGTAAAAACGCTAGGGGGAGAGTGATACAGACATTGACTCACTGAACTAGTTTCAGAATGCTTGCCATGAACAAGATGTTATGGCTAGCTTTCTCTAAAATACTGTATTAGAATAAAGTATGGTTACTATGTAAATTATAGTTATTGTATTTGGATACCTGTTCAGCTCATCTAGAATTAATTTTTCATTTTATTTCAATGGGTTACTAGAGTTCTAGGTACTTGTCTGAATGTATTGAAATGTGCAGTTGATTTTCAGTATTAAACTAACGTTAATTACAGCGTTGACAATATGACAGCTAATTAGAAATACTCACTGGGCTGTAGGGTTCCCGGAGGTGTTACATGAATGTTGACAGAAACGGTACTTACTGGTGTCTGTTCAGATTCAGTGTCTCAGCTGTTGACTCTTGAAATATTGCAGTGGGGCTTTTACATTTAATTCTTTTAGCTAGTAACAACTGCTGGTGCATTTTTGTTTCAGTTTGTTGGCAGCTCAGAAAAAAAAAAAAAAAAGAGAAGTGTCACCTATTGAATCACTGGCAACATTTCCTGTTACATATTGGAAATTTAAGATAACTCCCAGCTGGGGTTTCTTAGTGAGCTGCCAACTTCGGTTCAGACTCTACTCCATCTGCAGCTGCAGACTCGACTGTAAACTAATCTGGTGCAAGAATTGCTTGGAGTATCGTTGAGTTATATGCTTTTGGTGAGAACTATTCCCTCATCACTTCCTCTTTGTTTTCCTTACTAAGTAACACATTAAGACTATCGCTGCTTCCTGTTGACATCTTACACAGTCTTCTTTTGTTGCAGCTCATTGTTGTGTCTTTTTTATAAGCTACTCAGCTTCTGAAATTAGAAATCAAACTCTGTAGGATGGTATTGAAGCAAGAAAAAAGTTATTATCTGAAAACTGATGGCAAAATTGTGATATTACTTTAACAAAATCACTTTGAAAATCATTGGAGTATTTTTAGATAAAAAAGGTAAAAGATATTTAAAAATGAAATAGTAGCTATTACTTTACCATGATCTTAAATATTTGCACTAATAGAGCATTTTGGAAGTCACATATTTTTATTTGGAAATTGAAATTACACAAAATGTTTACTTCCAAAATTGGAGAGGTTTACCCAGATTTCTGTAAGGGAAAAATGCCGGCCCCTTCTGGGCTCTTTTCGAACTGTCAGCAAGTATTTGAGCTCTTTTTTTCTTTTGGGACCGGGGTGTAATGTCTTCTTTAAAGAATTGGGTAGGATACTAATGTTGTAACTAACACTTGTTGAGTGCTTGCTATGTGGCAGACACTATTCTAAGCATTTTACATGCATTAATTAATCCTCACAAAATTTTGAGATTACTTCAATTGTTGTCTCCATTTTACAGATGGAAGGAAACCATTGCACAGAAAGGTTAGGTAACTTCCCCAAGGGCACACAGCTAGGAAATAGAAAAGCTTGTGTTCAGACCCTTTCAGTGGCATTATGCGTGAATTCAGCAAACTCCCATCAGGTATCCACCTCTCGCCATGTTTTCCCCATTCCCCACCTGAGCTAAGGCAGAGGAAGAGGGAGGTGTGTCTGGAGAGCACTCCTCTTGTGCTGACCGCCCCCCCAGCGGCGCGCAGTCTGGCTGTGGTCACTCGCCTTTGTAATGGTCAGCATTACTCTTAGTCCTCTCAGTGCCCCTTGATTTGTTTAGAAAGATTATTGAGCCTTAGGAGTCCCTGGATGCTGCAAATGGTTAAGCACTTGACCGCTAGCAGGAAGGTTTTGGCAGTTCAAAATCACCCAGAAGCGCCTCGGGAGACAGGCCTGGTGATCTGCTTCTGAAAGGTCACAGCCTTGAAAACCCTATGGGATGCGTTTCTACTCTGTACACATGGGGTTGCAACGAGTCTGAGCTGACTCAGTTGCAAACTGACAACAGCCTTGAGCCTGAAGACTTTTTGTCTCACTGTGACTGAAGAATATTTGGTGTGACATTCACTGTCATGATCTTTACCATTCCTATGAGTTACAGTAACTTCTCTTTTCCTGAGAGTATTTCTGCCAAAATTGGAATTCTCATTTTTTCTCTTTGGTTAGACATACCATTTCAGATCCAAAGTTTCAGTTTTCCTGTGCTGTCTACTTAATAAGTTGTATTCAAACCTCAGTAATAAAGTCTTTAACCTTAGCTCTCCTCTCTCATTCCAAAAGAATATTTCTGCTGTCCAAAGATTTCTGAATAAAAGGAAGGTATAGTTGTTTGACATCAGAAGAAGGTGGGTTAAAATCTCTAGATTTTATCTATTATGTGTGGGTGTTTATGCATAGAACAATTTAAATATTTAGTCCTCAACTACCAAAAGCTTTAAATAAGTGGTTAAACGTAGTTCCATTATAAGATCTAATTAAGAAAATGGACCCTAAGAGTTTGTACTAAAGGGTAGTTTCTAGGAGATGAGTAATAGTTTTATTTGTTAATTTGGAAACCATGGCAACACAGTAAATATTATGTCTCTCAGTTTGTCGTTCAGTGTTCTTTTGGCATGAGTGTCACAGAAGAATAAGTTAAACACAGTCAGCTCTGAGTCTTAGCTACCTGAATCTTAGTCATTGTCCTTGAATGTCTCTAGAATTTTATATTATTTCAAATTTCTTGAAATTAAAGAATAGTCTGTAAAGGCACACATTATACCGTATCTCTCTTTTACTCAGCTGCGTAAGTTTTATATATATTATGAATATAACCCGCAGGCTGGCAGTTGAAAACGTTCTTGGCCTAGTTCAGTGAATTTTGTCAAATTACGAATTTTTAATTTACCTCCCTTTAAAACTGTTACATGATCACAGTAGGACAAAAGTTTTAAAGTTAGAGAGTTCTCTTCTTTTAAAGACATTTGGGTGTGTGTTTTCATGAATTATTTTTTCCCCTCAATTTTATTGTGGTGGAATATATATAACAAAAAGTTTACCATCTTAACAATTTATTTTATTTTGTTTTCTTTTTTATTATGCTTTAAGTGAAAGTTTACAGCTCAAGTTAGTTTCTCATACAAAAATTATACATATATTGTTATGTGACCCTAGTTGCTGTCCCTATAAATGTGACAGCACACTCCCCCTTTCCACCCTGGATTTCCTGTGTCCATTCAGCCAGCTCCTATCCCTTTCAGCCTTCTCATCTCGCCTTCAGACAGGAGCTGCCCATTTAGTCTCGAGTAGCTACTACAACTAAGAAGCACACTCTTAACAAGTATCATTTTACGTCTTATAGTCCAGTCTAATCTTTGTCTGAAGAGTTGGTCTTGGGAATGGTTTTAGTTTTGGGCTAACAGAGAGCCCGGGGGCCATGTCTTCTGGGGTCCCTCCAGTCTCAAACTGTTAAGTCTGGTCTTTTTACTAGAATTTGAATTCTGCACTCCACTTTTCTCCTGCTCCATCAGGGACTCTGTTGTGTTCCCTGTCAGAGCAATCATGGGTGGTAGCCGGGCACAACTAGTTTCTTCGGGTCTCAGGCTAATGGAGTCTCTGGTTTATGGGGCCCATTTTTTCTCTTGGGCTAATATTTTCCTTGTGTCTTTGGTGTTCTTCATTCTCCTTTGCTCCGGGTGGGTTGGGACCTGTTGATATGTCTTAGATATCCTCTCGCTAGCTTTTAAGACGCCATTCACCAAGGTGGGCTGCAGAACATTTTCTTAATAAACTTTGTTATGCCAGTTGACCTAGATGTCCCCTGAAACCATGGTCCCCAGATCCCTGCCCCTGCTACTCTGTCCCTTGAATAGTTTGGTTGTGTTCAGGAAACTTCTTAGCTTTTGGTTTAGTCCAGTTGTGCTGACTTCCCCTGTATTAGGTTTGCCCTTTCACCTAAGATAATTCTTGTCTACTCTCTAGTAAGTGAATTCTCTTCTCTCTTCCTCCCCACCCTCATAACCATCAAAGAATGTTCTCTTCTGTGTTTAAACCTTTTCTTAAGTTCTTATAATAGTGGTCTCATACAGTATTTGTCCTTTTGTGACTGACTAATTTCCCTGAGCATAATGCCTTCCAGATTCATCCATGTTATGAGATGTTTCACGGATTCATCGTTGCTCTTTATCATTGCGCGGTATTCCATGTGTGAATGTACCATAATTTATTTATCCATTCATCCATTGATGGGCACCTGGGTTGTTTCCATCTTTTTGTTATTGTGAACAGTGCTACAATGAACATGGATGGCATATATCTATTCATGTGACAGCTCTTATTTTTCTAGGATACATTCCAAGGAGTGAGATTGCTAGATCTTACGGTACATCTATTTCTAGCTTTTTAAGGAAGCACTGAATCGATTTCCAAAGTGGTTGTACCATTTTACATTCCCACCAGCAGTGTATAAGTGGTCCAGTATCTCCACAACCTCTCCAACATTTATTATTTTGTCTTTTTTGGATTAATGCTAGCCTTGTTGGGGTGAGATGGTATCTCATTGTAGTTTTGATTTATGTTTCTCTAATGGTTAATGATCGTGGGCATTTCCTCATGTATCTGTTAGCTGCTTGAATGTCTTCTTTGGTGAAGTGCCTGTTCATATCCTTTGCCCATTTTTTAGTTGAGTTATTTGTCTTTTTTTGTTGAAGTTTTGTGGTATCTTGTAGACTTTAGAGATTAGATCCTGATTGGATTTGTCGTAGCCAAAAAATTTTTCCCAGTCTGTAGGTTGTCTTTTTACTCTTTTGGTGATGTCTTTTGATGAGCATAAGTGTTTGACTTTTAAGAGCTCCCAGTTATCTAGTTTCTCTTCTAGTGTTATTAACCATTTTTAAGTGTATAACTTGGTAGCATTAGTTATATTGGCCATGTTGTGCTCCCAACATCACTATCTACACTATCCATTTTCAAAAGTGTTACATCATTCCAACAGAAACTCAGTCTCCTTCAGCAGCATTTCCCATATCTTCCTCCTTGCAGCTCCTGGTAACTAATACACTTTTGTCTCTATGTATTTGCCTATTCTAGATATTTCATGTAAGTGGGATCATAACAGTATTTGCCCTTTTGTATCTGACTTATTTCATTCAGCATAATGTTTTCAAAATTCATCCATATGCATGTATCATACTTTCTTTTTATGGCTAAATGATTGAATAACATTCCATTGTATGTACATACCACATTTTGTTTATTCCATTCATCTGTTGATGCACACTTGGGTTGTTTCTAGTAGGCTATTGTGAATGGTATTGCAATGAACATTGGTGTACGTGTATCTGAGTCCCTGCTTTCTAGTCTCTTGGTTATATACCTAGGAGTGGAATTGCTGGGTCATATGGTAGTTCTGTGTTTGAGTTTTTGAGTAACTGCCAGACTTTTTTCTATAGTGGCTGTACCATTTTACATTCCCACCAGCAATGGATGAGAGTTCCAGTCTTTCTACATCCTCACCAACATTTGTTTGTTTCTGTTTTCCAATAACGGCCATCCTAGGTTGCTGACTCAGTGGCACACAACAACAATAACAACAACAACAACAGTGGATGTAAAATGATATCTCTTCGTGGTTTTTATTTGCATTTCCCTAATGACTAGAGACCCTGAGCATCCTTTCATAGGCTTATGGGCCATTTGTATGTCTTCTTTGGAGAAATGTCTGTTCTAGTCCTTTGCTCATTTTTTAATTTGTCTTTTTGTTGTTGAGTTGTAGGAATTCTTTGTATATTCTAGATATTAAACCTTTATCAGATATATGGTTCTCCACTATTCTATTCTGTAGATTGTCTTTTCACTTTCTTAATGAAGTTCTTTGATGCGCAAGAAGTTTTTCATTTTTATGAAGTCCAGTTTATCTAATTTTTCTTTTATAGCTCATGCTTTTGGTGTCATATCTAAGAAGCCATTATCAAAAACAAGGTCTTTAAGTTTCTCTCCTATATTTTCTTCTAAGCTTATGGTTTTAGTTCTTATATTTAGGTTGTTGATCCTTTGGTGACAGTAGTTAAGAACTTGACTGTTAACCAAAAGGTCTGCAGTTCGAATCCACCAGCCTCTCCTTGGAAAGCCTATGGGAGCAGTTTTCCTCTGTCCTATACGGTCGCTATTAGTCAGAATCGACTTGATGGCAATGGGTTGGATCCATTTTGAGTTAATTTTTATTTATGGTGTGAGGCACTGGTCCAGTTTCATTTTTATTTTTTTTTATTGTACTTCAGGTAAAGGCTTACAGAACAAGTAGTTTCTCATGAAACAGAAGTACACAGGTTGTTTTATGACATTGGTTACCAACCCCACAACATATCAACCCTCTAACTTCTCAAACTCTTTTTTTTTTTTTTGGTGAAAATACACATAGCCAAAGATACAGCATTTCAAAAATGTCTACATGCACAGTTCAGTGACATTGACTACGCTCTTCGAATTGTGCTATTGTTCTCACTTAAGATGAAGGCTTACAGAACAAAATAGTTTCTCATTTAACAGTTACTATAAATGTTGCCCAATGACAACGGTTAACAATCTCACAACACATCAACAATATCTGTACTCAACTTTGAGTTCCCTATTACCAGCTTCCTTGTCCCCTTCTGCCTTCTGGCCCTTGTCACTGGACTCCTGTACCTCGTTAGTCTCATTTGGTTTTACGGGGCTGTACACTCCCAGGCTGAACAGCGAACCTCGTAGGTAACTTCACCACTGAGCTAAAAGGGTGTCTGGGGGTCATACTCTCGAGTTTTCTCCAGTCTCCTTTAGGCCAGTAAATCTGGCTTTTTTTGGTGAGTTAGAATTTTGTTCCACATCCTTCTCCAGCTCTGTCCAGAACCCTCTGTTGTGATCCCAGTCAGAGCAGTCAGTGGTGGTAGCCGGGTCATTTTTTTGCATGTGGAGATCCAGTTGCTCTAGCACCGCTTATTGAAGAGAGTCTTCTTTCCCCATTGAATGGGTTTGGCATCCTTGTCAAAAATTTTAGATACTTGGGTTTATTTCTGAACTCTCAATTCTATTCCATTGGCCTATATGTCTGTCCTTCTACTAGTACCACATTTTTTTGATTTCTATAGCTCTGTAGTGTGTTTTGAAATTAGAAAATATAAATCCTCCTATTTTGTTCTTCCTTTTCAAGATCGTGTTGGCTTTTTTGGGCCCTTTGCAATTCCATATGAATTTGAGGATCAGCTTTTCCATTTTTGCAAAAATGGCTGATGGAATTTTAATAGAGATTGTGTTGATTCTGTAGATCTCTTTGAGTAGTATTAATATCTTAACAATATTAAGTCTTGTAATCTATGAGCACAGGCTGTGTTCCATGTATTAGGTCTTCTTTAATTTCTTTCAGCAGTGTTTTATAGTTCTAGCAGACAAGTCTTTTACCTCCCTGGTTAAATTTATTCCTAGGTATTTTGTTCTTTTAGATTCTGTTGTAAATGGGATTTTTCCCCTTGATTTTCTTTTCAGATTGTTCATTGCTGATATATATCATATGCTACCCTTTGAAAAATATTAAATGTAGAAAAATTTTGGTAATAATTTAGTAAGTACCCAGTGAGTCCACCCCACAGCAGTAACAGATGTCACCATTTTGTCACAATTGTTTCAGATCTTTTCTTTGAACAGGTGGAAGTGGGTTAATAATACTGTATCAGCATTGCTTCATCAGTGGTAACCTATGTACCACAGGAATGCAAGATGTCAGTGATCGGAGAGACTGTGTGCAGCGGGGAAGGAGGGAGGTATGTGAGAACTCTCCATACTTTCTGCACAACTTTTCTTTAAACCTGAAACTGCTCTTAAAAAATAAAGTCTATAAAAAACAAATAGGGAGGGAGGAAGGGGACATTATAAACCAAGTTTAAGACCCAGGCCTATTCCTCCCTCTCTTTTTGCTTAGGGAAACACTGTAATAAAAGCAGAGGTATCCTTCCTGTCTGTGTTTTAAAAGTTCTGGCATATATTGCCACAAACAGTATTGTTTTGTGTGTTTTTGTGTCTTGCTTTGTAAGTGCTCTACAGATGTGAAACAGCTAGATCCATGTGGGAAACTGCCAGAATAGTAGCTCAGTATGGCTAGAGAGAGATTGGGGAATGGGGGATGATGCTGGAGAAGAAGTAGGAGTCAGTCATGAAGGGATTTATGTGCTGAGTAGTTAAAATTTGATTTTGAAAGTTGTGGGGAGCCATTGAAGGCTAAAACCTTTTTTTAGCTTTGAATTACAGTATAATTGCTTTAGCCACCATGTGGAAGGTGTCTGATAGGCAGAAGGACTGGCTAGGAAGCTGCTGTAGTAATCTTGGTAAGAGATGATGAGAACCTGAATTTAAGGCAGTGGGAATGGAGAGCAAGGAGGAAATGTTAAACAGCATCTTGATGGGAGATAATTGAGATTTAGTGACTAAGGTGTAGAGGGAGGGTAAGAGAGAGGGAAGGGTCTTATGGTGGTTTTTCCTTTCAGTTTTTGGGTGAGGGGACTGATGGACCAGGAATGGAAAGAGGAAGAGGAGGTTTAAGGAAAAGATGATAAATTCAGTTTGTGATATATTGAGTCTGAGGTTCTAATGAGACAGCCCCAGTGTTTAATAGCCAGTTGGATCAAGATTGTGGTAGAAAGTCTTGGCTGAATGTAAAGATTCCCAGACTATCAACATCACCCAGGGGGAGGACATAGACTGAAGAGCAAGGGATCAAGCCTGGAAGCCTTGGTTATGTTACAGTGACAGAAGCTAGCAGAAAACAACAAGCCCACGAAGGCTACTGAGGAAGAGAGGGCAGAGGAGAAGCACTAGTGCTGCAGAAAACCAAGAGAAGAGAGCTGTAAGAAGGGCTGAGCAGTCAGTGATGTCAGAAGTCCAAAAGGGACAAGTGAGATAAGAACAGAAAAATGCTGTTGGCTCTGCTAGTTAGAGATCATTAGTGACCTTCGCATGAGCAATTTAGGTGAAGTGCTTTGGGCCAAAGCCAGACTGCAGTCAGTTGAAGAGAGTAGGAAGTGAGGAGGGAGCTGCGGAAAACTGGGGTGTAAAGAGAAGTCCAGGCAGGACTAAATCAGGAGGTTTTGCCTTTTTTTTTTTTTTTTTTTTTTTTTTAAGGTGGGAGAGATTTTTGAACCTACTTGTAATAAGGAGAAAGAACCAAAAAGGGAGGGAGTGAAGACAAGAGAGGAGAGATGGGATGTCTGGAGCAAGCCCCTGGGGATGATGGGGTTCACATAGCGTGGACGGTGTGCGCATCGTCGCATGGAGGGTGTGTGCGTTGTAGCCTGGAGGGTGTGCACGGTGGGGTGGCGGGTTGATCTTGACCAGCAGCAGGAGGAGACAGCTCTTCCCGTAGGACCAGAGAGAAAGTGAGGAGGAGGGAAGGGTGCTGACACTGGCAGGTCTGCTGGTGGCTTGGGAGGGGTGGTGTGGAGGACGGGCTCCCTTTTGGCCTTGAAACTCCTGTTGTGAACAGACTGGGAAATGCACAGGAGGGGAAATGCCAGAAGCATCGGAGGCAGAATGGCGAAAAGGCTAAGTGCTGAACTGATGAGGTTTCACAGAAGATGAGCTTCCATTGAGAATGGAGATGACTTACATTGTATTTCGTGGGAATGCGGTCTTTCCTGTTTATTTAAAAATCGTCTCTCCGCTTTTCCTGTGGCCCAGTGTTTAGGTGCTAGCGGTTTTGTTTTTGAAAGCGAGTGTGGTCATTGTATACTTATGATGTGTATATCCTGAAAGAATACACTTATTTATTTACAGTACATTAAGTATATTTCTTTGATGGATGTAACTTAATTTGACACACACATACACAAATTCATAAAAATATATAATTTACAATTAACTCTACTGCCTTTGAATCTTAAGAAGATGGATTCAAACTGTTTTTTTTTTTTTTTTTAAATAAACACAACCGTTGTTTTCCAAATGACAGTCCCAAATGAAATTCAGTTTGTGGAGTATATCCCAAGGAAACTGAGCACTGTCCAGGGGATCAGATAGATCCTTCCTTACTCAAAGACCCACTGCACAAATGGAAGATTTATAACAGGATTCTTTTCAGATCGGTCTCTGACTTGGAATGCCACGTGGAGCCACAGCTAGTTTATTTTATCGTCTCCTCTGTGTTTATTTCACTGGAAGAGACAAAACAAAACCAGGTGCTGTTAAGTCGTTTCTGACTCGTGGCAACCCAATGCGTATCAGAGTAGAACTGTCCTCCGTAGGGTTTTCAATGGCTGATTTTTAGGGAGTAGATCACCAGGCCTTTCTTCCAAGGCACCTCTAGGTAGGTTTGAACCACCAACTCTTTGGTTAGCAGTCAAGCGTTTAACTCTGCGCCACCCAGGACTCCACTCAAACCATCGTACCTGATTAGTTCTCGTCTTTTCCTAGAAGTTTATTCTTAGTGATCACTATACCATTCCTAACTATTAGCTGAGCAATAAAGTGAATATTCTACAAGTTTGAAATACAACCTAAGGTATTTGCTCCAAGAGTGATCAAAGCCTACCATTTTTGCTGTCATTTTGTTTTTCCATTTGCCCAAGCATTTAGTGAGGAATGAATTTAATTCTATTCCAATCTATCTTTACTTTTGTGTTGACATTTTTACTACCCTATGAAGAAAAAATATCCATACCAGCGCAATTGGATACTGTTTTCTTTAATCAGCCTTGATGTACCTCATATTTGAAAGCGTAATAATCAGAATCATTTTTAGAAACCTGGTCCTATGGCCTACCTGCCATTACAGGTAACTTCTGGACCTGAATTTCCAGTTTTTTCATTTTCATATTAACTTTAAGAATTTAGGTTATACCAGCATAAAAAACTCTACAGGTACTCAAATGATTTAAGCTCTGGAATACTTGTGATGTCATGTCTTGTGCCAACTTTTTAACTAATTAACTTTGTTTTGAACTTAGTTAAATCTCTGCGGTCCTTTATTGCTATGTGCCATTTATTTTATATGTGTGTATATTAAATTAACACTAATCCGTAGCAGCTGTTCCTTGCTATTTTATTATGAGGGAAAAATGCTAGTGTTACTACCTAGAAGTGTGCTTGTTTACCCGTAATTGTTTATTTTAAAATATGCCAGGATGAGTGTAGAGCATATATTCTGTCTACTAGGTTGGAGTTAGTGTTGGTTCCTTGCTACTCCTATTGTTGTTTCAGTCCTTTGGTAGCACTGTATAGAAGGAACCATGAAACTGTTTTAAATCCTGTTCACCTCTTTTAAAGCCTACTGTTTAATTGCCTTCAAATGTATTTTTCCAGGTGGTGAAACTGGTAGTGGAATGGTCGCCCCAGGGCAGTGCTTCTCAGGGGAGGTCTGAGCTGCGTTTTGGATAAAGCTGGCTAACTAACCACTAAGCACGGGTGTTTGTGTGGCTTTGAAGCCCATGTTCTTTCTTTTCCATAGCAGTCAGCTTCCCTTTTGTTGTGAAAGAGCTCTTATTAGACAATAGATTTCAATTATCTGTAATTTAGGTTTTGAGGGAAGCCCTATTTTAGTATATAGATTGTGCGGAATTGTCCGCAGACAGATCCTAGAAGGATGAAATCGGCACTCTTGTGTTAAATTTTTTAGGAAGGCTACACGTACAGTCGTGCGTTGCTTAACGTCCACCATACATTCTTTGAAGTAGGACAGTATGTGATTTGGATGTTGTGCGAACACCTAGGTCCGCAGAGCACGGAGCTCCCGCTGCGGATGCCTCAGGTGAATGCTTCCCTGGGTCCCGGCGACCCTATCCGTTGCCCCTGCCTTGGCTAGGCCCCATGATGCCTGCTGACTTGGGACCTCTGGAGCAGGATTGGGCTGTGGGTATCCCCGGAGGGTGCGTGTGGGACATGATGTATATGTGGTCGGACAGTGCCCAGAGGGATGTTAGGTGGCACATGACTGTACAAAACTAATGTACGTGGAAATGAGAATTTCTGCACATTGCTGTGACTTTCTTAAAAAAATGACGCATAAAGTTATTTCCAGAAAAAAGAAATACTTTGTAATTTTTTGCTATCTGCTTTTGTAATTGTGTTTGCTCTTTGCTAAGCATAACTTAGCCTGGAAATCTTTTTAGTAAGACAGTAGTGGCCATCTAGGGTCAGAGGGATAGGGAAGGTAGGTGACTTACAGCAGAGTATAGGTTTTATTTATTTATTTTTATTTTATTTTTTTATTGTACTTCAGGTGAAGGCTTACAGAACAAATAGTTTCTCATGAAACAGTAGTACACATATTGTTTTATGACATTGGTTAACAACCCCACAACATGTCAACCCTCTCCCTTCTCGACCATTTTTTTTTTTTTTTTTTTTTTTGGTGAAAATGTACATAGCCAAAGGTATACCATTTCAAAAATTTCTACATGCACAGTTCAATGACACTGACTATGCTCTTCCAGTTGTGCTGCTATTCTCACTTTAGATGAAGGCTTACAGAACAAAATAGTTTCTCATTTAACAGTTAGTACACATGTTGCCCTATGACAATGGTTAACAACCTCACAACACATCAACACTATCCTTACTCAACCTTGGGTTCCCTTATCACCAGCTTTCCTGTCCCCTTCTGCCTTCTGGACCTTGTCCCTGGACTGCTGTACCTCATTTGTCACATTTGGTTTTATGGGGCTGTCCACTCCCTGGCTGGATGGTGAACCTCGGAAATAACTTCACCACTGAGCTAAAAGGGTGTCTGGGGGCCATACTCTCGGGGTTTCTCCAGTCTCCTTTAGGCCAGTAAATCTGGTCTTTGTTTTGTGAGTTAGAATTTTGTTCTACATCCTTCTCCAGCTCTGTCCAGAACTTCTGTTGTGATCCTGGTCAGAGCAGTGAATCATGGTAGCCGGGCACCATCTAGCTGTACTGGACTCAATCTGGCGGAGGCCTTGGTAGCTGTGGTTCATTAGTCCTTCGGACTAATCTTTTCCTTGTATCCTGTTCTCTTCATTCTCTCTTGCTTCTGAAGGGATGAGACCAGTGGAGTATCTTAGATGGCTGCTCACAGGCTTTTAAGACCCCAGATGCTACTCACCAAGGTAGAATGTAGAACATTGTCTTTATAAACTGTGTTATGCCAGTTGAGCTAGATGTTCCTGAGACCATGGTCCCTACAGCCCTCCACCCAGCAATTCAGTCCCTCAGGGAGTTTGGATGTGTCTGTGGAGCTTCCATGACCTTTCCTTGTATAAGTTGTGCTGGTTTCCCCTGTATTGTGTACTGTCTCACCCTTTACCCAAGATACTACTTATCTATTGCCTACTTAGTATTCCCCCCCCCATCCCTGGTAACCAGTAAAGATTGTTACATTTTGTGTGTGAACTTTTTCATGAGTTTTTACAATAGAGGTCTCATACAATATTTGTCCTTTTGTGATTGACTTATTTCACTCAGCATAATATCCACCAGTTTCATCCATGTTATGAGATGCTTCACAGATTCATTTTTGTTCTTTATGGTTGCATAGTACTCCATTGTGTGTATGTACCATAGTTTGTTTATCCATTCATCTGTTGATGGGCATCTAGGTTGTTTCCATCGTTTTGCTATTGTGAACAATGCTGCCATGAACATAGGTGTGCATATGTCTATTCAAGTGACGACTCTTATTTCCCTAGGATATATTCCTAGGAGTGGGATTGCTGGATCAAATGGTATGTCTATTTCTAGCTTTCTGAGGAAGCGCCATATCATTTTCCAAAGTGGTTGTATCATTTTGCATTCCCACCAGCAGTGCATAAGAGTTCCGATCTCCCCACAGCCCCTCCAACATTTGTTATTTCCAGTGTTTTTGATTCGTGCCAGTAATGCCGGGGTGAGATGGTATCTCATTGTGGTTTTAATTTGCATTTCTCTAACGGCTAGCGATCGTGAGCATTTCCTCATGTGTCTGTTGGCCATTTGAGTGTCTTCTTTGGTGAAGTGTCCGTTCATTTCCTTTGCCCATTTTTGAATAGGATTATTTGTCTTTTTGTTGTAGAGGTGTTGGATTTTCTTGTAGATTATGGAGATGAGACCTTTGTCTGACTTGTATTGTCCAAAATTTTTTTCCCAGTCTGTAGGTTCTCTTTTTACTCTTTTGGTGAAGTCTTTTGAAGAGCATAGGTGTTTGGTTTTTAGAAGATCCCAGTTATCTAGCTTATCTTCTGGGGTTTGTGCATTGATGGTTATGGTTTGTAGCCTGTTAATGCCATGTGTTAAGGCCTGTAGTGTTGGTCCAATTTTTTCTTCTATGAACTTTATAGTTTTAGGCTTTATATTCAGGTCTTTGATCCATTTTGAAGTAGTTTTTGTATACAGCGTGAGGTATGGGTCCTGTTTCAGTTTCTTGCAGATGGATATCCAGTTTTGCCAGTACCATTTGTTAAAAAGACTGTCTTTTCCCCATTTGATGGACTTTGGGCCCTTGTCAAAGATCAGGTGACCGTAGGTGGATGGATTTACATCTGGGTTCTCAATTCTGTTCCATTGGTCAGTGTATCTGTCATTGTACCAGTACCAGGCTGTTTTGACTACTGTAGCTATAGTAGGTTCTGAAGTCAGGTAGTGTGTCCTCCAACTTTATTCTTCTTCTTCAGTAGTGCTTTACTTATTCGGGGCTTCTTCCCTTTCCATCTAAAGTTAATGATTAGTTTTTCCATCTCTTTGAAGAATGTTGTTGGTATTTGGATTGGGATTGCGTTGTATTTGTAAATTGCTTTGGGTAGAATTGTCATTTTCACAATGTTGAGTCTGCCTATCCTTGAGCATGGTATGTTTTTCCATTTATGTAGATCCCTTTGGGTTTCTTGCAGTAGTGTTTTGTAGTTTTCTTTGTATAGGTCTTTTACATTCCTGGTTAGATTTAGTCGTAAGTATTTTATCTTTTTAGGGGCTATTATAAATGGTATTGTTTTCCTGATTTCCTTTTCATCATTCTCCTTATTGGTGTATACGAATCCAACTGATTTTTGAATGTTTATCTTGTATCCTGCTACTCTGCTCAATCTTTCTATTAGTTACAGTAGATTTCTCGTGGAGTCTTTAGGGTTTTCTATGTATAGTATCATATCAGCTGCAAACAGGGAGAGTTTAACTTCTTCATTACCAATTTGGATGCCCTTTATTTCTTTTTCTTGCCTTATTGCTCTAGCTAGAACTTCCAGCACAATGTTAAATAGGAGTGGTGATAAAGGGCATCCTTGTCTTGTTCCTGTTTTCAGGGGGAATGTTTTCAGCCTCTCTCCATTAAGAATGATGTTGGCCATTGGTTTTGCATAGATGCCCTTGATTATGTTGAGAAATTTCCCTTCTATACCTATTTGATTGAGAGTTTTTATCAGGAATGGGTGTTGGACTTCGTCAAATGCCTTTTCTGCGTCAATTGAGATTATCATGGGATTCTTTTCTTTCCTTTTATTTGTGTGGTGGATTACATTGATTGATTTTCTAATGTTGAACCATCCTTGCATACCTGGTATGAATCCTACTTGGTCGTGGTATGTTATTTTTTTGATATGATGCTGAATTCTACTGGCTAGAATTTTGTTCAGGATTTTTGCATCTATATTCATGAGAGATATTGGTCTGTAATTTTCTTTTTTTGTGACGTCTTTGCCTGGTTTTGGTATCAGCATTATGCTGGCTTCATAGAATGAATTTGGAAGTGTTGCTTCCTCTTCTATTCTCTGAAATAGCTTGAGTAGAACTGGTACAAGCTCTTCTGTAAATGTTTTGTAGAATTCTCCAGTGAAGCCATCTGGGCCAGGGTTTTTATTGGTTGGAAGTTTTTTTTATTACTATAGGTTTTATTTTTAAAGACAGAGACCAGTATAAAATCCAGTTGGGAAAACTAATTGCTCCGGGCATGTCCATGGTTAGATCTTGAGGTTGGTAAATTGCAGTGTACTTTGTAGGACTTCCACTTTTAAAGGGCCAGGTAAGCAGACCGGGAAGTTTCCAGAACAGGGGTAGTTGAATGAGAGTTAACTACTGTATTAAATTGTCACTCTCCTCTGAACCCTGCTGTGGGCTTGCCAAGTAAATCTAATTGCTTCTTCTTGCATGGCTTCCTTCCCTGTAAGCATTGTATTTCTGTTGTCCTCAACTAGATTGTGAGCTTCTTTAGGGCAAAGATGTTACCTTACTCTGTATTTTCAGCACCTACCATTGTTACTTACACTTGGTGGACCCTGGTGACCACTGGCTGAGCCCTTAATATGAGACCTGGGCACAAATACAGGTAGTCCCCAATTTACGACGGAGTTCTGTTCCGACAACTCCAATGTAAGTCGGTTCTGACATAAGTCGAATACCTCAGTTTTATTTATTTATTTTGTCACATTTTTATTATTATTGCCTTTTATTATCAGTATCTTTATAAATCTGATCTTTGAAGGTTGGAAAAAGTATATATAAACATCTGGCAGTGAACCCCTGAGAATGATAATCTCAGCAAATTCACGCTGCAGCATTGTATGTAGTACATATTACGAATAAGATGTACCAAAAAAAAAAAAAAAAAGATAGTTGTAAGTGTGGTTTGTGGTAACTCAGATATACCGTTAGTTGGGGACTACCTATATAACAACACAGGAAGAAGCACCTACTGTAGTTACCAGAGGGGAAATCTGAATTAGAGTTAGGGAGGCCTGGTCGCTCAGTGGTTAAGAGCTGGGCTACTAACCAAAAGGTCAGCAGTCCAAATCCACCAGCCGTTCCTTGGAAACCCTATGGGGCAGTTCTACTCTGTACTATAGGGTCGCTGTGAGTCGGGATCGACTCACTGGCAACTGGTGTGGTTTTTTGGTTTGTGGCTAAGAGCAGAGGGAACCACTACAAGATAGAAACCCCAAGAGTGAGAAGATTTTTAAGTTTGATGTGGTATATCAAGTATTTCCTTGATAAACTGGTCCAGGTATGTATTCATTTGATTATTGAGCAGACACTTAGGCGTGGAACTTGTGGGGTAAGAGAAGCATGTATTTTTAATGCAGTGTAATAAAGCCAAAGCAGAGGCATGCGCAGAGTATTAACCTGTAAAGGAGAGAAGGAAGAAACCTTCGTGGAAGGTAATCCTTGAGCTGAATGAGAGAGAAGGGAGAGCACCTCCTGCCAGGCAAACAGTCTGTGAAGAGGATTCCAGGAGGGAGATGGGACGCAGCTGGTGCATGTGGGACAAGGAGAGGAAGTAGGGCGGGGATCTGACTGTGAAGAAGTGTCTGTGTTTGCTTCTTTCTCCTCTCTTTTCTCTCTGTGCTCTTCTTAGGAACTATGCCTTAACCATAGGTGATGGGGAGCCAGTAGTGGGTTTCACGTAGAATGAGATGCTCAGAAATGTGGTTTGAGGAAGCCTCGTCTGGCAGTCATGTAACTGTGTAGATGGTGAATTGTCGGGCAGATTCTGTAGGCAGACAGATGGATTTAGAGGCAGTTGCAGTAGTCCAAGCAAAAGATGAGGAGTTCCTATTGTCTGATTCCATGTATATGAAATGTCCAGAGTAGACAAATCCGCAGAGATGGTAAGTAGGTTATTGGTCGCCAGGGGCTAGGGGAAGAAGGGGATGGGGAGTGACTGCTGATGGCGATGGCATTTCTTTTTGGAGTGATGGAAACCTTCTGGAATTATGCAGCGGTGATAGTTGTATGGCCTTGTGAATATACTAAAACGCATTGAATCGTATACTTTAAAAGGGTGGATTTTATGTGTGTGAGTTACAACTCCAAAAAAGAGAGAGAGGATGAGCTCCTGAAACAAGCAGAAACAGTGAGGATAAAGAAAATGAGGATGGATTTGAGACTCAGCAGTGGAGGACCTGCGGTACTTGGGGATTGAGTATTGGCAACATACAAAATGAAGTAGATGCTGGTTCTGAAGTTTCTAGTTTGGACGATTGAATTGATAGAGAAAGAAATTCTGGGGAGCAAAAAAGCAAATTTGAAGAGACACGATGAATTCAGTGTGAAATGTTTTGAATGTACAGTTAAACGTAAAGGCCCAGATTTTAGGAGAGACTCTGGGAGTAGAGAAAGAAATGAGTAACTAGGGCTTGACTGAAGAAATCAGTCCAACTTGCTGATAGGTGAGAACCCTGTCCTTCCCCCCTTCCTTGTCCTCAAATCTGGTGTAGAAGTTTTTTTGGTAGTTGTTGGTTTGTTTTAAGCTGAATCTTTATGTTGCTTTTTAGGCAGAGGCAAGGCTAGCAGCAAAACGGGCTGCCCGGGCAGAAGCAAGAGATATACGCATGAGAGAACTGGAACGACAACAGAAAGAGGTAATTTGGGGAAGCTGGGCGAGTAACCCTGATTCTGTGCTAGTCCTGAAAAAATTAATACTTGGCTAATTACTTCGGATGTGAATCTGGTTCCCTTTGAAACACTGGGCACAGTATAACCTGATATATGTATTTTAACAAGCTATTTTATATCAGCAAATCAAATGCAATGTTTGTTTTAAATAACAGCAAACACATCTATAGCCCTTACTATGTGCATTGTTATAAGTTAATACAGTGTTACAAATGCTTTACTTATGTTAGCAAAGATGAGCTTAGAGACTATATTTATTATAGTCTGAAATAGCCTAGTATTTGGATTAGTAATGTTATGATATCTAAATAGTAAAATACTATGAAGTGATTCAACCATATTTGTTTTGAATATTTTTATTGGTTTTAGTGAAAGTTTACACAGTGAATTAGGTTCCCATTCAACAGTTCACGCACAGATTGTTCCATGACACTGATTACAGTCCCTCTCAGCATGTCCGCACTTTCCCCATTTCCATTGTGCCTGCCCCGTTTCCCTCGATCCACTTTCCCTGCCCCTCCTTGCCTTCTCATTTTTGCTTTCTGGTAAGTATTGACCCTTTCATCTCGTATGGTTGACTGTTCTAAGGAGCACATTCCCCACGAGTGTTACTGTTTATTTTATAGGCCAATCTGTTATCTGGCTTAAAGGTGACCTCCGGGAATGGCTTCAGTTCCAGGTTAAAAGGGTATCTTAGGGCAGTAGTCTCAGGGTTTCCTTTCATCTCTGTCAGTCCAGTTAGTCTGGTCTTTTTTTATGAATTAGAGTTTTGTTCTACATTTTTCTCCCATTCTGATTGGGACCTTCTCTTGCGTCCCTGGTCAGAACGGTCGGTAGCGGTAGCTGGGCACCATCTGGTTCTTCTAGTCTCAGACTAAAAAGAGGCTGTGGTTTGCGTGGGCCGTCAGTCCCGTGGACCGATCTCTTCCTCGAGTCTTTGTTTCACTCCCTGCTCCAGATGAGAAGTGACCAGTGGTTGTGTCTTAGCTGGCCGCTCACAAGCTTTGAAGACCCCAGATGCTACTCACCAAACTAGGATGTAGAACATTCTTTATGAACTAAGTTATGCCACTTAACCTAATTGTCCCGTGAGTCAACCATACATTTCTGAAGCATATTTAATAATAGAGGAAAAATTCATGCAAGAAAATTAGTGGAGGGAAAAGAGAAAACTAAGACTGGTAGGATCCTAATTTTGTGTTATTACAAACCAATATCCATATATAGGATCAAAAAATACTGGCAAGAAGTGATTACCATCAATACTTTGGTTTGTCTATGCCGGGTTTATGGTTGATTTTTAGAAATTTTCAATGTTAGAAAAAAGACATATAGAAATTGGGCTGATTTAAAATGAAATGTATATTCACTTCCTCTTTTTACCTTTCCCTTCTGACATTAATGTGGCTCTGAAAATTCCCAGTAAAATATTTCTGCTGTCTTATTTTAGTGTGAAGGGGGAAAACATCTGCAGAACAGTATTAAACACTTTATTTTGATGTTGGATGTGGATCTCCTGCTAACAGCTTGAAGAGAAATTTCTAGATTCCATATTGTCACAGCTCAGAAAAACACAAAGTTGCTTTGTTGCTTTTTTTTTAAACATTATATATAGTTTCAAATATTGAATGCAGTTCTTGGCTGGAAATGGAAATGTTGCAATGCATTGTTTTTTATACTCCTAAAATTCTAGTCAATTATAAGAGGAGGAGACAATGACTGAGTCTGAGTTCTGTTTAGGGTCCTCTAAACTATAGAGAACCATATGTCTTTACTATTGAGCATATTTAGCTTAGTAAGTTTCCATGTTTTGAACGTGTGATTTCCTTTGAATCTGCTGTCATTGCTCTTCAGTGAAGATTTTTATGATTAATTTGAGGCCTTTTGGAGAATGCAGTATGTCGGAAACCTTCTATTTATGAAACTTTTGTGCTTGTAGCACTCTCGTCCTTCCTGTGACCGGAAGTGGGGACAGATTGAGAAGTGGCTGGTAGGCCAGGACTGCCTGTCATGCATGTTGTGACCAGTCGCTGAAATAATGCAGTCTTGGAGTAAAACATTGACTAATAGTTTGCAAAGTGGAAGTGTTTGGCATGTGTGAACCTAAAGGTCAGAGTATCTGTTCTGTCTACAGTGGGCCTAACGTGTACTTAGAGTTCAGCCATTTTCTTTCTTTCTTTCTTTTTAGCATGTCATGAATGCTCTTTACCAGGAAGGATTAATCAATTAATCTCAATCTCTCTCTGTCTCTCTGCCTTGCTGCCTCCTCCTCTCTCTCTCATATTACTAAGTTAGTAGGATCTTGACTGGGAGATGGATCAAGTCATTCTCTCATCTCTTCTAAAGATTACTCTTTATTTTTTCAGCTTTCTCACCTCCCTTTTCAAGTCCTCTACCACAACTCTCAAATTTGGTGGCTACACTTGTGAGCTAGCAGAGCATGCATCACTGTAAATTATTCCTAAATTTGATCTTTTTCAAAGTTAAGTTCCCCAACCGTCTCCTGTTGGAGAGGTTTTTAACTTGGTATACGAACAGCTTGAGAAGTAGGGGGGGAACATGAAGCCTTAAAATCCCATACAAAACTGTGAATGTGCGTGCATTTTATAGGAAGCGACCCAGGTGTTTTTATCATCAGATTCTCGAAGGAGTCTGTGATCCTCATAGAGCTAAGAGCCACTGTCTAATTGCTGTTAAATAAGCAGCTTTCATAAGCAGATCCTTTCTGTATCAATGTTTTAAGGTACAACGAGGAATTAAAGTATTTGTGGCTGGAATGACCTATAAATTTAAAACTTTATTATAATTCTCATTGTGCTATTGTTTTAGAAAAGAGAAAGAAGATGTTGAATTAAGTGGCTCTTCATGTATGTGTCTGTTACTTTGGTGTGGAATCTGCCCTTTCTTGTAACTAAAGCTAGTCTAATTCGTTTTATTTAAAACGTCTTCTGCATGTAACTGGGCTAACATTACTGACAGTGCATTAAGAGTGTTTCATGTGAGTAAAAGAAATCACTTTTGCCTACAATTGTTTTTCATGGAAATATTAGTTCTTTTTAATTGTGGATTATAATTCTAAAATTATATTACCTAAGATTTTAATGTCTTAGGACCTAAAACATTAAGAAGAAAAGCCCAGATAAAAAGTCTAGTATTTCCTGTGTTCAAGGGTCATGAAGATAAGTGTCTCTTTTTTTAATCTCTGTGAAATGTATGCAGTTTAGGCAGTCAATGTGCTAGATTTGTGTGGAGGTGGGGGTGATTTGGGTAAGAGGCTTAATATGCAGGTGGTGACTAACCCAAGTCTTGAGAGATGACTAGGACTTGGACGCCAGAGAAGGCAGGGTTTAGTTTCATGCCAGTCATGATCACCTCTCACTGCTCCTGAGCCTTGCTTTTACTCCTTTCAAATGATTCTTCCTCTCAATTCTTCCTCATTTCTCTGACTGCCTTCTGTCTGCGAGCCCATGGTATAAGTTGGCATGTGACAGTCACAATCTAAAATATAAATTGCTAGTAATTTCATAGTGAAATAAATGGTGCATACACAAACAGTAGAACTATCAGTTACCAGAAGGAAGAATCTTCCCATATTAAAAATTTCTTCTAATTTCAATACATTTTTTGTGAAGAGAGAATGTTGACGATGTGAATAGGAAAGCAAAGGCATGAGGCCCAGGAATGGAGTTGAGTTTGTATTGCACGCTTGTGCTGATGCTTTTTACGTAGGTTTTCATGTCACATTATAGGACAGGTACCACTGTCTCCATTTTATAGGTAAGGAGATAGATGATTGAAGTAAACAACTTGCTTAGTCATTGACAGAGCCAGAATTTGAAGGTCTGAGGTAGTGCCACAGCTGCTAATGAATTGGAAGGTGAAGGGAGCAAGAAGGAAAGGTCTAAGTCTGCCTGACTTTCAGATAGTCTTAGTTTAGCCACCTTTCCATGAGCCTAATGATCCTATTTTTAAATTGAGTGTCTTAATCAGTAGTGTGTTGATGACCCGAAAGAGAAAATGCAGTTACTGAGGTTTCCTGATTTGAAATTGAAGGCATGGCTCCGTCCCTGACTTAATAAACCTTATTTGTTGACAGAGGTGATGACCAGCTGTATTCAGGGGGCTGTGGTTTTCTTTTAATAAAACCACTTTATCCTCACTTCAAGTGAACCTTTGAAAGCAGAGTGTATGTTTCATTTCCATTAATTTAATCTAAAAGTATGAAAACATAATTTTCCAGAAAGTCTCAAACAAATATAAACCTATCTTTTAAGCAATTGTCGGCGTTTGTTCAGCCTGCGGTCCTTTCTTGCTAAGCACACCCAGGATGATGAGAACTTACTGCTTTCCTGACTGTGGAGGAGAGGCATCCTCTGCTTTGTGATTGGTATCCAGGAACCCAGTTTGCTGAAATGTTTTCCCATTTGGCCACTGGGGCTATTAATTAAAGAAAAGCCAATTGTCAGTTTAAACAGTGTCTAAAAATACCTGGGAAAGGAAGCTTTTTGTTCTTCCAGAGAAGGAGAAATCTCTTGAGTAAAAATCAGGATAGCTTGTCGTCTTCTTCCTGTTCTTTTTATGTAGTTAGCATAGATTGAGCCAGTGTTGCATGGTGTCTTTATGGGTCGGTGGTCTGGAGAGTTAGGAGATCTGAATGCTGCTCCTAGCTTTATGACCTGGGGCATGTTACTTAATCCCTCTGTGCTGCGGGTTTTTTACTGTAAAATAAAAGGATCAGGCTAGAGGAGCTCTAAGGAGTCATCTAGCTCTTAAAAGTAATTCTAGGGTTGCTTCCAGGGTCTGTTAGCCAAGGGGTTTCTTCTGTTTTCTTCACATTTACCACTGTGCAGAAGTATTCAAGGGAGGAGCACTTAAAGTCTGCCCAAATGCCTTGCCTTTCTGTATAGGAGTGGCCTTACTGGGCAGATTCTTAGTGGAATATGTGTTTTGAGTTTTTTTTAATGTAATGAAAGAATTGCCTTTACTGTTTTACCCGAGTATACGTTTATCAGATAGGTTTAGGTGCTGTCCAGTACAGTAGCTGTTAGCAACATGTGGGTAATTAGATTTAAATAGATTAAAATCAAATTAAAAATTTAGTTCCCCACTTGTGCTTTCAGCATTTCATGTGGCTAGTGGCCACCATATCAGACAACACAAATACAGAACATTTCCATTGCCACAGAAAGTTCTATTCGATAGTGCTGGCTTAAGGTATAGTTTATGGCTATGGAATGAATTATATTCTGTGTTCAAATTAACTGGCCTTGTGGAGTTTACACTTTATTCTGTAGTATTCTCAAGTCTTTTAGCCATTTTAAAAATGGGGCTAGAAAGAAAAACTGTTTAAATGTGGAGGTATATCAATTCTTAATAAGATATTTTTATTTAAATTATTTTTATAATAGGCATAATTGAAAATAAATATGAAATGTTCTGTCTTAACTACATCTTTGATGGGATGTACTCTTTACTGATGGGTTTTTAAAAAGTGCTTTTGTGGGATAGGTGGAATGAAAAGAAAGAGTAGAATAAAGGGAAGATTGGACAGGATCACATGAACTTTCTTACACCATGTATATCACCCTAGTACCTCAAATAGTAGCTGGGGTGCTGGAGCATGGAGAATTAACCTACCTGCATAGCACAAGGCTATTTAAATGATCCAAGTTAACTAGCCTAGAACTGGTTACCATTTAATAAACTATATCCACCTTAATGGGCTAAGGCACATGCCTTCAAACATTTGTGGTATTGCCTGATGTTCAAAGAAAGGGAAGGGTTTTGCTTGGCTTCTTGTAGATTATTATGTGCTTCTGTTGCATAACAAAAAATGTAAATCAATGATGAATACTACAGATCAGAACACGCTATTGGAAATCAGAAATTGTGGAATCCTACTGATGCTTATAACAAACTTCGGATTAGGTTTGATCACATACCTCAGTGCACACAGCAGATGTCAGCCAGGATTTTTTGTGAAATTATGCTCAAAGATGCTGACCCAAATAAGGCATTAAGTTGTGGTGTTGCAACTGAATTACTGTTTCTGAATTTGAAATGAATGGTCAGGCATAGGCACATCTTTTTGTTTCACCTGCATGATGATCATGCTGGATTGCCACGTGGTGTCGAGAATTAGTTCTTTTTGGAAAAGATAGTGTTGATTAGCTATGAACCCAGTTGTATGTGGATTCTTAGTCAATGCAAATTAGTTTAACGCTTTGGACTTTGAAGTTCTGAAAGATCAGACATTCCTTATAGTTTCAGGTGGTTAGGGTCTAGGGACTAGCCATTTGATTTTACCTGACTCAGGACTTAATATTCCAGTGCTAATCCCTAAATGTGAAAAATTTTAGAATTGCATTTAATTTAGTCAGCTGCCAGGCTGCGGTCAATTTTTTTTTCTAACAGTCTTCTTAATTTCATGACTTGATAACTTTAGCAGTTCTAAAATACCCAGTTTCGTCTAATTAGAAGTAGCTGTTTATATTAAGGACGCACAGTCAGAGGCTGTCATTTCATTTAATTGTTCTTTTCCAGTCAGGAGTGCTGAAAGAAAAGAAACTGAAATTCTCTGCAGTGAGCGTGAAATTATAACCAAAGTCCCTGTGGGGCAATACACTGTCTCCTTAAAAGATATCTGTGATAAGGTAGACGTTTCTTCCTGCCTTGGATAAACTGAGATCCACAATAAGAAGTTGACGAAGATTTACTTTTAATGCTGAACTAAGTTTCTGTTTGTTAATAAGTATACTCCTTTATTTTCATCTTGATATTTTGAGCTCGCTTGGTCATACACAGAGTCTACAAGTGGTCGGGCATACATACACCTGATAAAATGAGAACGTTCCACGATTACTTCTCCTTTCTTTCCAGCCAAAGCATGTGGCTGCCCAGAACTCAGCTTTTGAAGCTAAGTTGTCCAGACCTGGTGTTGTTAGAAGGAAGGAAGGTGTTACTCTTCTGTTAACCGATTGTGCTCGATTGTTCTGATAACCTCTAAGCAGTGATTAACTGTCGGTCTACTTTATCCTTTCCCAGGAAGATTCGGAAAAGGCCAGGTATTCCCACCGGTCCAGTCATCATCGTCCTTATCTGGTTTGTAGTAACCTATAAACTTGCCCCTAACGCTTTTCCCTGTTAGCTTAAAGTAGTCACTCATGAATTTTTACTATGTTTGTTCTTATTTTTATCAGGGAGTTGAGGATGCAATGTATGTTCGAAGTCTTGGCAGCCACAGGGTTGGTATTTTAAGTTGCTTACACCGTAATAGTAAAGCTTGTATGTGTGAGCTTTCTGCATCATCCTTGGCTAAACAATCTGACGGTGTCCATATGTTCCTTTGTCTCTTCAAAAAAAAACAGAAACTATCATAGATGTCTTTTTGTTGGAAAATGATGCTTTCCTCTCAAATTATTGCTGTACAGTAAATCAGTTTTTAAATTGCATATTTTCATCTATTATATGTTTCTACTCTTTCTATAGAAGGACTTTTGATTTTGGAAAATCAAAGAAAACAATAAGATTGAGTTTATAGACTAACCTCTGCTTGGTTCTGACTTTCAGGCTTTCTCCGTTTTTCATATTTAAAAAAATGATAATTAAATGGGAAATAATTTTGAGCCTTGGGTGACTAATTATAATTTTGCTGCATGGAAAAATTGAGATATTGATTTGGCACATTCCCTGCTTGTTATATGTATAGGAGTTACCATGCGTTGACATTTCGATGAACATTTTATGGAACGTTCACAGCTTTTAGCATGTAATTGCTGCTACTCAAGATACATGAGAAGCTGCTCCTTAAAGGCTTACGTATGTGCTGTGAGTGATCACTCTTTAAGAATTGTGCACTAAATCTTAAAGCAAGGCTTTTAATTTGCACATTGATAATATTGTATATGTACTTGCTTACACCTAGATTTTTCATCAGTAAAATGATCTTTCATGTTAAGGTCTGTATTTGTTAACTTTCCGTAAGTCCTTTTTCTTTCTGCCTTGTTTAATGTGTAAAAAATACATTATAGTAAACTAAAGTGTCTTCTGGCTTGTTCATTATTGACATGTTTGTATTTTTAAGTCTTCCATACAGGTTATTTTCATGTTAGTGAATGTAATCTCCTGTCTTTTTAGAGTAAGCTAGTAAACTAATTTTTGAGCCATAAACATTTTGCTTACTTATGAAACTTTAGACTTACAAGAATATTAACAAGCCTTTACAGAAATCTAAGACAATCAGCAGCTTAAAAATAATGGCACAGGAGAAAAGCTTTAAGATAATAAATGTGTCATGCTTCTCCTTGGAGATAACTTTGATTTTTTCTCTTTAAATACTTTGAAAAGAATCATACATGGAGTTGGTATTGAAAGCTTAAAAGTTGAGTATCAAGGACTGTGAAAACAACTACCCCGCCTACCCCCCCCCCCCCCCCCCCGCACCTTTAATTGTAGGGCTTTTTCCTTTGCTTTCAGCTATGATGTTCCTAGTGTGAATTTTTACATAGTGGTTCTGAAACTGGTCACATTTAAATTTGTATGTGGCCCCAGGGAAACTTGATTACATGTTAGTTTAACCTAAAGGTAAAAGTGACTGAATTTGACCTAATGTAGGAGTCTTAAAAAACAAATCTGCAAATAAACCAACAAACAAAAAGAAATGTGCAGTTAAACTGTTGGAGGAATTATTTACCCCGAGTGTCTATAAAGTAATGAGACTGATTTTCTTTTGATGGAAATTGTATCATTAAAAAAATTTAAGACATAACTAGAACACTTTTTATTTTATTGTGGTAATTGTGAAAAGTTGTTACCACGGGAAAAAGGGTAAGTGCTGAATATTTTCAAAAATTAGTGTGTGATCTTAAAGATTAATGAAAGGTTTATACCCTAGAGACTGTAGTACTTTACTGAGAGTATATATCCAACATGCTTTAAGTATTTAGATTTTCCTGGAAATATATCTGAAAGCTCATTAATAACACAATTTAAAAGAAATAATAATTAAGTTTTAAAATTTTTTTTTTGTTTTTCCTAGGTAATATTGGGAGTTCTAAATTTTCATCAGATTATTTGCTTTTAAAGATAGCTTTATCATCTTCATTTAGCTGAATATATGGCCAACTGTGTTCTCTATAAAAATAAATGTGAGGACCTAAACCACAGACCTGAATTTTCTTGTGGCTTGCCATATAGTTTTGAGGCTGTGGTATTTTTCTGCTCGTTATTTTTTTTTTAAGAAACTTTACTTATGAACCGTGTATTTTAAAATGCTAGTACTTTTTGAACCTTGTATTTGGTATATGAACGTTAGCAGTGCCTGGATGTGAGGAGATGTGTATTTATGGTTTTATGCTATCTTGTTAGGACTTTGACCTTTTGTCTAATTAACTTTCAGGTACTACCTTTTTGTTCTTTTTGATTGTGCTATAGGTGAAAGTTTACAGCACAGATCAGTTTCTCATTCAAAAATACGCATACAAATTGTTTTGTGACATTGGTTGCGATCCCCGCATTGTGTCCGCATTTTCCCCCTTTCCCTTTCCACCCTAGGTTCCGTGTGTCCACTTGTCCAGTTTTGCTGTCTCTTCTGCTTTCTTCTCCTTGCTTTTGGGCAGTTGTTGCCCATTTGGTCTCATATACTTGAATGAACTAAGAAGCACATCCCTCACGTGTGTTGTTTGTCTTATAGGTCAGGTACTGCCTTTTTGAAAGGTGACCTGTCAAAAGGTATTCAGGCTGGAAACATTGGTGTCGATCCTGTAGACATTCAGTATAGGAATTAAAAGAGCAAAGGTAGTTCAAGAGTGTTGGTGGTGTGGTGAGAAAGGAGGATTATATCAAAACCCTGAGATTAGAATTGAAACAGTCTGTATCTATTAGTTATGATGATTAGACCATTGACAATGTGGAACATCAGTGGCTGCCTTAAAAAAAAACTCACAAAGCTTGGTTATACTGTCGTCTCTCACTGCTTTATATGCTGGAATACAAGAAGACTGTAAGATGATCCAAATGAGGTGAGCTTGAATCAGAGCAGTCAGGCATACATTGCTATTTCTCATTGGTGGACATGTTTAGTTCCTATTTATGTATCAATGGCCTTAGTATAATTTAATGAATTTATTTTTCTTAAAATGTTTGCAATTTGTGTTTTATCATTACACTGCTTAATTCCATTGAAGAACCCATCCAAGGATATAACTGGGACACACTGGAGCAGAGCCAGTACCCCCAAAAGGAAAGACATTATGGTGTGTAGCCCAGAAAAATGCATGGTGTTACACGGTGTTAGGTATTATGCGTTCGCTGCTGGTTGACTCAGCTTTCTGGGGTTTTGAGAAGTAGGTACATTCTGATAGAAATTGATGCTCGGTTAGCTTTGTTTCCACACCTCTTTGCTGTTATGTTTTGTTTCCAAATGAAAACTTAACAGGCAAATTGTTCTGAGAGTTTTAAAATATATATATATATATATATATATATGTTTTGGTAAATGTTAATAACAAATTTGGAAATATTTTAGCTAGAGCCATTGATATTTTTGATTTTTTCTCCTTTGAGGAATCATTTTGCTTTTAAAATAACATAAATATCAACTGTTATTTATTGGACGAGTTCTTTTTCTTTGCCCCATGTTCTAGTAGCAGTTTGGATGTCCGAGTCATGAATTTCTCTGTCAGATAGATTCAGCAATTTTTTAAACCCAGCTGAACTCACCATTATATTTTGGAAAAGGAAACGGAACAGATTAATTTCAGTTCAACTGTGTTAAATCCTATGCTGAAGAAATAAGACGGCTACTCTCTTCAGTGAAATTTACCTGGTTGGGAGGATGGAATAGTTTATATGCTAGAATGTGTGGCTTGAGTAATATATGTTTTGATCATTTTTTTTTCCTTTCCCTTTTAAACAAATGGGTTAGATATTAACTGAGAAAAGTAAATTAAATTTACTGTAGATAAGGAACTTTATTTTCAGGCAAATAACACCTCGGAAAGTTTCATTATACATTTTAGACAATTTTGGATAAACAAAATTTTGTTACACATGCAATAGTAACACTCTTATTGCTTGTCTTTTCTGGTAGTTTTTAGGATTAAAAAAAAAAAAGCAAAACCCATTGCCATTGGGTCGATTCTGACTCATAGCGACTGTACAGGACAGAGTAGACCTGCCCCATAGGGTTTCCAAGGAGTGGCTGGTGGATTCGAACTGTCCACCTTCTGGTTAGCAGCTGAGCTCTTAACCACTGTGCTCCAAAGATACATTTACCAAACAATAAATATTTAAACTGCCAGAGGAACTTGTTCATTACTTTTGTTTTATACCTTGGTGTCCTGGCTGAGATTGCTTCAGACAGGTAAGTCAGAATGCTTAAAGAAATAATGTTTGGAAACCACAAATCTGAGTACAGTAGTTATTACTTAGGTATTTGGATTTGAAATGTGACATTACATATTTTACTTTTTTTCTTTTTTAAGGACCCTACATAAAATGTAGGTTTACTGGTCTTAACATACATTTTATATATTTTTCTTTGATTTACATTTACTGTAGCACTTGTGTGTATACTTTGATCTGACCCCATCTCTCAGTTTGTTCAGCATTTTTAATGGGGAAGGTTTTTGACGAAGGATGTCTTTCAGGTGTGTTTCTGCAGGCAGATCCAAGGGAACTCTCCCCATTTTGATGCTGTTGTTTTTCCTAAGCTTAACCCTGCCAATTCTGTACTCTTGCTTCATTTGCCTGTCCATGTTTCAAATGATGGGAAAATAATGAAAAGTAAAGCATCTTTTGACTTCAGAATGCTTAATCCCTGCATTTAAAGGTTCCTTAGGGTGTTTTGTGCTGTTGTGTACTGAGATTGAATTCTCACCATTAAGATTATGAGTTCTGTTACTTAGAAGAGAAATAGACATGCAATTTTAAATACACACAGTTTAGCAACAGTTTATAGTAGAGGAAAGTGGGTGGGGGGGAGAATAGTCTTTAATTCAAGTGCAATAACCTTCGCATTCGATAATATTTGACTTTAAAAAATAGTGCTGGACTTTTAATAATTTTGCAAATGTTCCTTTTTTTTCCTCTTTGTATTTCTGAATTTGGAAATACATCCAACTCTCACCTTTTTCTGAAATCCAGTATGATGCTATCAAGGATAGATCCTCCAGACTTCCATCATTAGTACGTAGTGCATGACTGTGTTAAATGTAGAGTTTTACTCTATCCACACCTGATGATGCTAATCATCGATTATGACTAACTTTCACGGGTTTGTTATGATGTTGTGGGGGAGCCAAACTTACTGTTTTGTAATTGCATGATAATTTATCATTTGAATAATAATTTTTCTTTTAGAATTTCAAGATCAGTAAAAATGATTTGCTTCTCTGTTCAGGACTGCAATTGGTATTAACAACATCTTTTGTTAAAATGATGAGCCAGCCAGCCAGCTGATCCGCACTCATTGCCCAGTGAGGCGTGTTCCTCACAGGGTTTGGTTACACGCTGAGCTGTAGTAGTACGGGACCGGCTGTGCTTCATGTTATGTGTCATGAGCTAGCAGGTGTAAGGTCACTAACAGAAACATCCAGCAGTCCCAGGTGAAACCAGAGACACCAGTATGTCTGAGCATTTTGGTTTTAGTTTTTTTTTTTGTAGTATGTCATTTTAACCAAGGAAGTTAAGCTATAGCATGCTTTTCTTGGGTTAATATTATGTCAGTAGGTTACCTGAGTGTCTAGACTGTATAGGCATCTCTTAAAATGTTCAGGGTGATGTATAAAATGAAAGATATGTGTATTAAAAAAAGGAGTTCATGATCATTGATTTGAAGCCTAGCTGCACAGGTGTGAGACGGTTTGCCTAGAGCAGAGAGTGTTCACCTGTGTTTGGCAGTGGATAGAGAGGACACTTCCAGCTGCTCCCCTCATTTCGGGCAAGCAGTACATAGCCAGATTGAATTTCTTGTTTGCCAGTTGGCCTTTTTAGTAGTTCTGCTGTCCTTTACTGCCCCCTCATATACACTTGGCTCTCGGTACCCCTAGCAGAAGTTATGTATTGAGACAGTTGTTTCTTCAAAGTTTCCTTATACAAGGTGATTGTCTAGTAATGCTCCTCCTGTGCTGGCCAGCCTGTGATGTCTTGGCTGGTTTCCCCCTGAGCAGCAGATGCTCTGGGGCCACCCACCTGGGCTGAGAGTGCTGTCTAGGGCAGTGCGGTGTCGTGTTCTTTGTTCTGTCAGTCCTCTTTTGGATGATCCAAAGGATTGCTTTTTGGCCTCTTTTTTTTTTTTTCTTGGTAAGGAAGACAGTAGAAGGAGGTCGACTCTCTTGTCACTCATACCTTTAGAAAGAAGATAGAGGGACTCCAGTGAGGTGTGGGGTGAAGATCCCTATGGATATCCTGTCTGGCTTTGAGTCCTAATTAAATTTTCCTTAGCTGGCTGGACATTGAATTGGATGCTGGGCAGAGGGGGAGTGAGGGAGAGTGCAGATGTGAACTTAGAGGGGCCACGGATCTTGTCCACTCAAGTGCAGTGAGTCGGTTACTAACAGATGGGGAATAGATTGCATGTAGACTACTCTTTTTCTCATATGGACCCTTTGTGTGTATAATTTTAAGATTCACTGCATAAAAGTGCTTTTAAAACTTTGCCATTAAAGTTAATACAAAATATTCACTTCCAGAGTCATTCCTATAGTCACTCCTACGGAATGAAGAGGAGGCCTTCCGGTTCTCATAAAGATCCCCTGGTTAGTTCTCTTGTGTCTTGTATGTCTCCTTCTGCTGTAAAATTCACTGATGATTTTTAGGGGACTTAAGAATTACGATTGCTTTGGGGTGCTCCTAAAGCATTATCAGAACTTGTTAATGTATGTTACATGGTTTATCAGAACCCCATTAAAATAATTTTGTTTTCATTTAGAAGATTTAATGTCAGATTTAACATACGCTAACCCCAGGGGCTAGAGGTTGTAAGGTATCACAAGAACTCATTAACAAGGTATCTGCCTTTATGAACCATCTTTGGGATTAGACCTTAAGAGTAGCTTTAGTGACATTCTCGTCCTTATTTTAGAAACTTGATTTGATTTAGTTTTGGTGTTATGTTGTTGTTAGGTGCTGTCAAGTTGACCCCAACTCACAAAATAGATTTCATTTGGAAGGTGTTTCTAGGTCAGATTTTGGGAACGTGGAATGCATTTTCTGGTAGAAATAAAAAGTCTGATGGCGGAACTCCCATGTTAACTTGAAATCTCTTTAACCTATAATGTAATTAAACTACAGAACTGATAGTGTCCAGTCCAGCCTCCATGAAGACCATTTCTGTGGGGGAGAATGTCTCCAGAATGCCCGCTTGGGGCCCTTGGAGCACCTCCTTCCTGTCAGGCTGCCATAGGAGTACTGGCAAAGGAAGTGCAATCCGAGCTCCCTGCTGACTCTGACTTTGGTGGAGTGGAGAGAGGGTTGGGAGGCTTTGGCTGCTAGAAGGAGGGAGGGGAGACTGCTAGGGGTGCCGGAACACAGTGTCAGCAGTAGAGAACCAGAAAACCAAACCCACTGCCATGGAGTCGATTCCGACTCCCAGCAACCCCGCAGGCCAGAGTAGAACTGCCCCATAGGGTTTCTGAGGCTGTGTGATCTTTCGGACGCAGACTGCCACATGGTTCTCCCAAAGAGGGGCTAGTGGGTTCCAACTGCCAACCTTTCAGTTAGCAGCTGAGAGCTTAATCACTGCGCCACCAGGGCTCCTTGTCATCAGTGCAGGAGTTTTTTAATTCAGGAATTGCCTGAATTTGCTTAGCGTTGAGTAAAATACATGACTAGAGAAAGGAAAGGGAATTTTATTATGATTTTCTCCCCCTCAGGTAAACACAGTGTATAAAGTTATTGTTTGTGCTATGTATTGAAAATGAAGCTGCTGTGTAGATAGTTCAGACTAACCATATTTAGCGCTCTCTTTTTTAAATAATTTAATTCAGTCAGTTTATTTTGACAAGTAGTGAGGCTAGGCAAAGTTTGGAATCAGATGACTGTTGAATCATTTCCATGGCTTTGCCAAATGGATTATAAAAGTGGTAATTATTTAGTTGTCCTGGATTTTCCAAGCACATTCCTAAGTATGACACTTAAATAAATCACTTATTTCCATTTCATTTTGACTGAGGGTTTATTGTTTTGTTTTTAAAGTAAAAAAAATTAGTAATGGCTTGGTTTGAAAATGGTTCAACTTTAATACCAGTCTTTTGAGAGACTTAACAATAATTGTTATTTTAGTTTTTACTTTCAAACATGATCCAGTGCTTTAAAGACGTTGTTTTAGAGGAGAAGGGGTTTAAAATATCAAAATTTGCCTTTGTGTGTTCAGAGTATTGTTGTGTAGTATTAACGTTAATCTAAGAAAAATGTGTTTGCTGTTGCTTTTTGCAGAGCGGCCTCTACTTTGACCAGAGAAACTACAGCAGTCTTAGACATAGCAAACCCACCTCTGCCTCCTACACCCGGGTTTGTCTACACTGTTCTGGCTTTTGGGTTTCATCCCCATTTAACACATTGCTAACTCCCTTCTCCCTCGTTTGCGTTTTGACTAGTTAGAACTAATCTCTGCGTGTGCATTTATTAGTTTTGGTAACTGAATTCACATAGTCTCTGTGAGTGTGTTTTTAAAAAGGGAAACTGTTGAGTCACCATATTTGTGAGTACCATTTTTTCAATTCTTTTTAATGAGAAATTTCAAACATACAAAAAAGTTGAAAGAATTGTACAGTGCACACCATGTACCTACTACTTAGATTGTACAGTTAGCGTTTTACTCAGTTTCCTTTATCACATGATTATCTGTTTGTCAGTCCATCTTAGTTGATGCATTTCAGAATCAGTTGAAGGCATCAGGACACTTCATGGTGGGTACCCTTTTAATAAAAGCTTACATGTGAGAATCTAAACTATAAAAAGGATTAATGACAAGACGCTATTTGTTTAACGTTAGGATCTTTTGCTTTTTCAAGGCATTTGGCAAACCATACAGTTAAAATGCACATTGAGTATATGACACACAGTACGTTTAAAATAATTCATTTTATTAAACCTGTACAGACAGCTTTGATACTCTCTTTTCCATGTCTGATTGGGTTTGTGAGAAAGAAGTGAAAATCGTGTGCTCAGATGACACCAGGAAAAGAAATTCCTGTTTAGAAAGTGCGGTGCCCGTAGTGCATGGAATTCACTGTGACTGTAAATTTGTCTGATTAAACTAAGGCACCTTGTCCTTGGCTTGTTTTGAAATACGGGTTTTCTAATCTATTTGGGGCAGTGCTTGAAGCTGTAACTCAGAGATCGTTTACCTGGTTCCCCAATAACCAGACTAAGCCCATTAAGAGTCTGTCACAGCATCATTGAAAATATCACAGGAGCTGCTGGTGACTGAGCGGTATGGCCTCCCTTTGCCATACTCCCTGTCCCGTGAGCCTGTCCCACTCAATGTCTTCTTAGGCTGCCGTCCTGTCTCGAAGCAGTGGTGTTCAGAGACTAAGAAGACAAAGCACGTTTATAAAAAACTGTTCTGAATGTTTTTCTTTCTTATCCTTAGTACTGGTGGGCAGAAAGGTTTCTTACTGACGTATTTCTCACTTTGTGTGTTTCTCATCTACCTTAAGCTCTCAGAAATTGCTAGTGAAATATGAAATCATAACCTTGAGTCGTGTGAGCCCACGGTGGTGAGACTGATTCTCCTTTGTTTTTGTTTTTTGCTCATTTGTTTTGTTTTGTTTCTTAGCAGTGCTCTTCACTGTACAGCGACCTGCTGGCAACATCTAAGAGGCGCAGGGTCAGTACTTTGTACGAGCGTGTTGCCTTCCCAGCCACCGGTTACTTGTCTTCGCCTTTAACGATGCACTTTTTCCATAGGCCTCCCCTACGGCCAGTTCGGGTCTGCTGAGAAGTGCCAGTCTGGTTTGTATTTCTCTCTTCCAGCGTGTGCGCTGCTGGAGGTGCTGGTGTCGTGCTGCTGACTCTCTGGCTTGACAGCTTTCCCCCAAATCCGTCAAGGACACGTGGCTCTGTTGCTGAGTGTCCTGTGGAATGTGCTGTCTGTGCTTAAAAATCAAAACTTTAGGGTAGTGAGAACCGATACCCTCCCTTCCCAGAGGTTAATGCTGCTGGCCGTGGTAGGGCCTTGCTTAGTCCGTTTCCTGGAAAGGAGGTAGATTTACGTGGCTCTCCCCACGCTCGGGTACTCCGTGAGGTGGCTGCCCACGTAAAGGGCATCATCTTTTCCTTCTGGACAGCCTGTTGCTGTGACCTTGGCCACTTCAGTCTCGGGCTCTAATAAAGCAAGACGCTGACTAGAAAAGCAGAAACAATAGCTCTGTGAAATGTGCAGGCTGTGAGCTGGTTGCTTTCAAGCTCTTGTTTGCTGTGGCCTGTTTTAGTGGACTGGGAACCTGAAGCTCTGTGACTTCATTTTATTGTGACAGTGAGCAAGACGCTTTCTGTACCTCAGTTTTCTTTTCTGCTCTATTCCCTCTTTTGAGAGAATTAATTCATAAATATTAGTTCGCCCAGTTTTATAACATAATGATGAAAGGAAATAAGTAACTAGTGGGGCTTTTCTAATGAAGTGTGAGCTTGAAGTTATAATGAGACTGATGTGGGTATTTGTGCATGTAAATGAATGTTACAGTCTTCAGAGTCCTCATCTTGGGAGGCTGTACACTTATTCATTCTTCAAAACTTTTTTGGAACTCAGTACTGCGAAGAAGTTATGCCATTTTCTATGTAACTTTGCTGCTGAATAGAGCAACGGTATTTCCTTTGTTCTTTAGGCATCATTGTACGATGGTGGATTATATAACCCTTACGGTTCTCGAACTGTAAGTCTAACTGGGGGGAGGTGGTGAAAAGGGTAGTGTGTAGGCGGGCATGTACTTATAAAGAAAAAGCCATTTAATCTGACCTGTGATTACTCTATAAGCTGTGATCATTCATTCAGTTAGCCATTATGACTCTTGCCCAGGCTGTGAGATCGTGCCTGCTGGCAGTCATGGCCTGAAGTATGAAGGGAATACAAGTAGAACAACCTCTTTTCTTGCTCAGGAAGAGGATGAGAGTACCCGCTCAGGGCAGCCCCTCTGTCCACTCTCCCGCTCGCTCTGGGCTGGCAGGTCTGGAAGGGGGAGTGAGGTGGGGTTACTGACCAGGGGTAAGTTTACCTTCTCCCTGGGAACCAGGGGCAGAGTTAGATCCAGAGCACTGATCTATTCCCAGCAGGAAAAGGAGCTGATCATTGTTGTAAAACCTTTCTTTTCGGAAACTTTGTAGCCGTCTGAATCCAGTTACTACTCATCAAGAACAAGCTCAGCCCGAAGCAGTCCCATGGTGGTGAGCTGTCTGTCTTCTTTGCATGCTTTGTGAAAGCTTTTTGGTTGTTTTGTTAACCTGTACTCACAGTTCAGGATGTCAGAGATGCGGGGTGTTGTACTTCCTTGTATGTGGAGTATGGTTTTTCCTCAGTTCACAAACTCAAGCGCTGATTTGTCCTAATTGTTAGTTTCTGTATGAATGCGACTTAGCATGTGATTTCTTAACGAGTCTGCACCCAGTGCCTTTAGAATTTCTTTGATTTGTATATTTAATTGTCATTAAGGTGGCACGTCTTGTCTTTTCCGTGATGATAATTTAGTTTACGGGTTGGCTATCCTGTGTTTCTCCTTCCACCCTGGGTTCCTGCAGTGTGCAGGGACGGGTGAAGTTTGCCAGCACTTCTGTCTGGAAGGAGAAGAAATGAGACAAATTCACTTCCAGAATTTAATACGTGAAAGACACAACAGGGATAACTCTAATCATCTAACCTTCTGGAGCATTAAAAAATCTTTTAATTTATGAAAGTAATAATTGCTTAAAGTAAAAATAATTGCCATAGTCAAAGTCCCCGGGCCCTCCCTCTGTTTCCATTCCTCGAATGTGGTCTTTCTTCTTGTGTATCCTCCCAGGGATCTTGCCTGTTTCTGAGTGTACTTTATTGTCACACACATACTGCTCCTTCATTGTCACACACAGTCTGCTCCTTGACATTTAAAAGGTGTTTTTTTTTTTAAGTAAGCCATGTTTTTTACTTTTTTTCACTTTATCCATGTTTCTTGGAGATTGTTTCATATCAGCACCTTTAAAAAATGGCAGTATCTTATTCCATTAGTGTATAGGTTGTGCATTTTTAAAATTACTGCCTTATTGATGGGCATTTAGGTTGTCAGAGTTTTACTACTACAAACACTTGTATAATGAGCATTCAAGTGACTTTTTTTTTTTTTTTTTAAATATAGGAGTGACAGTCTTGGAAATGTCTCTTGGAAATGCCATTTGGGAATGGCAGGAGAACTGAGGCAAACATATATACAAGCAAATGCTTCTCTCTCAACTCTCGGACTCCACAAAGTAAAGTTTGTTGACCATTAAGAAACTGCTTTAATAATTTCTTCACCTTTGGCCTGGTCAAGGATAACAAGATAGTACACAAAAAGTACTTGTGTGAGTAGATCTGCAAGGTAAATTGCTAATCATGAAATGATGGGATCAAAGGGCATATGCATTTAAATTACGACGTATATTGCCAGATCGGAGCCCCGGTGGCGCAGTGGTTAAGAGCTCAGCTGCTAACCAAAAAGGTCAGCAGTTATAATCCACCAGCTGCTCCTTGGAAACCCTATGGGGCGGTTCTGCTCTGTCCTGTAGGGTCACTGTGAGTTGGAATTGACTCAATGGCAGTGGGTTATTGCCAGATTGCCCACCCTCCCAAAAAACCAAACCAAACCAAAACAAAAAAAAGACCTATACTAATTACCAATAGCAAATGATGATTTTAGGAACTACCTTGTTATCCTTGACAGAGCCAAAGGTGGAGAAATTATTAAAACAGTTTCTTAATTGTCAGTAAAGGTTACTTCATGGAGTCTAACAGTTGAGACCTGTGGGCTTTCTTTTACATGGATGTTTGGCTCAGCTCTCCTGCCGTTTCCAAGTGGTACTTCCAAGTGGCGTTTTCAAGATTGCCAACTCCTGTATTAAAAAACAGAAAATTACCCAGGGATGTTTAAGGAGTTGAAGAGTTTTTCACATAATAAAGGAGTTTATTTTTAACCTACTCTTCAGTAAAGTTCCACTTGGTGATTCTTGGGCTGGGTGCCATTTTTAGTGTACCAAGTATGGTGGCCACTTGCAAACAAAATTACAATAAAATATTTTCAGTTGAGTGTAGAACCCTATCCTCATATTTTATATGGTAATAAGGTTCAGAGTTCTTTCCTTACTGATGTCAGAATGGTTCCTTAGTGATGTTAAAATGGTCTCTTAGTGATGTCAGAATGGAGATAAACTCCATGCGCCAAAGATGAGTCTTCTTCTGCTGGTGAAGCAGAAGGAAGACTGCCTCGTGTCTCCACTGGCTACACGGCAGTGAATAAAGGAAAATAAGAATCATCATTTCAGTGTCCTTGCTGGTAGGAAATTCTGCCTCTGACTTACATTATTTAACTACAATATTCTCTTATCTTTCTCTCAAACTAAAACATTAAGTGTATTTCTTATTTGACCTCTGAGGAGATCTCAAAGGGCCTGGAGGTTTAAAAGGCATGAAATCCCTCGTTGGTTTTGGCTAGTTTACTAATAGCCCCCTCCCCGCCTTAATTTAATTTAATTAAAAGATAAGGTTCTGTTTTATTCTTTGTTCCTTTTGGAAATGTCTTTTGCTGTTTATTAATGAAAGTTCATTATACCCTGAAACAGCTTTTTGTTTGTGGTGCACTATAGATTGTGCTAATTATAATGCTTATATAGAGTGTTTGTATGCATTCCCAAACCTTACCTAATGTGCTTACTGTCAGGTAGGATCTGCAGTGAAATTGCATCTTTTTCATTATCTACTTTTAACATCTATAGTTTGCCGACGATGACAGTGGGAGCATTGCGTCTTCTGGTCGGGCCAGTTGTGGGCGAAGAGAGAGTATGGTGAGCGTGGTTGCATGCAAATACGATGATTTAAAAAATGACGACATTGGGTTCTTACATGAACTCCATTGGAAAGTGAAATGTGCGTTTGACAAAAATCAACATTTTCCTCAAAAATATGTTCTTGAGAATACAGACTCTCAGTGGGCTGTGTAAACTTTCACTAATAACTTGCTTTGGTCCAGCTCACAGTGTGAGTCATTGTGTATTTCAAAAGTTTTCATATTTTATTCCTTGTTGATATTTTGTGCATCATCTATGTGCACAGTTCTCAAGTTTCTCAAGCAAAATGTTCACATTGTGCAAAACTCATAGCTATGAATTACAAGACCATGTTGCCATCTGTTGCTTTCTTTACTGTTGTATTTAAGTTTAGCCAGTGTTCATCCATACTGATAAGACCTGTGAACTTCTTAAGAGTTGTTGATGCTGATGGCAGAATTAAAAAAATTCTGGTCTTAGGCTTTGAATTAGAGTATTAGTTGTAAAGGCAACAAATAGCTGTGTTAGAATACAAGTTATATAATTTCAGGTTATTCTTTTGGTGAAGCTGGAAATTTTACAGAGAGCTAATGACGTTTTTGTTGTATTTTAAGAAACTGACTTGAAAATAACATTGATGAGGATAGTGTTAGTTTAGAGCTAGGGTAAAGATCCCTGGAATCTAGAGGCTATAATTCTTTTAGGAAAAATAGAAGGCCTTTTAATATAAGTCATGTTAAATGAAAAATTGTGAACTGAAAATCTTCACAGAGAAGAGGAGCACCAAATATTTATGAGATTTGTTGCCAAAAATTCAGTCATCTACTTAGTGTCCCTATGGTTCGGACATGTGGGGTTGCTGTAAGTCAGAATCGATTCCGTGGCAACTGGTTGGAGTCCCTGGGTGTGGTGCAAATGGTTAACAGGAAAGGTTGGAGGTTCGAGTCCAACCAGAGGTGCCTCGGAAGAAAGGCCTGGTGATCTCTTCCCAAAAAATCAGCCATTGATAACCCTGTAGAGGAGCGTTCTACTCTGAGACACATGGGGTTGTCATGAGTTGTTTTTTTGTTTGGTCTCTTGGGAAGCAGTTAATGCTCAGGCTCACAGTTGAAGAAGAAGGAGCAAGACAGGACACGTGAAACCACCTTAGAAAGTGATGGGGTGGAAAGGTCCAGGACTGCGAAATAATGCTGCCTGGGCTTGAACCCACTTCCACTACCCGTTAGTTGTATGAATGACAGTTTTTTTATTTGAATAGTGGGGATGATCAGTGGTTGCCTTTGTAGGTAGGCTTAGTATGTGGATTCAGTGAATTACTATATGGAAGATACCTATCAAAATTCTGGGACAATAGGTGCCAATAAATACTAGGTATATGCAAATCTAAGTTACATTATGTTGTTATGAGTAAAAACACTATGCTTGATTGTATTAGCCCTTAGAAAATCTTCATGCTGTAAGCTTGCTTTGTTTCTGTCGATGGCCTTCTGAATTCCCTTCCTGGAAGGGAATGAGTTTTTAAGCAAGAGAAACAGGCAGCTGAGATAAAGAATAGCTGATGAGTGAGGTAAAAACATGTTCATTTATTAATTGAATAAATGTTTATGTATTATTACCATACTTTTACTCAAATAACGCGTGCCTTCTGTGTTTGTTTACCAGCAGCGCCCTCCCCCTGCAGGATATTTTCATAAAGATAGGGTATAGGTGAGGCACTGTGTTAAGTGCTGGAAATGATGTGATAACCCAGGCAAACCAGATTTCTGACTTCATGGAGCTTATATCCTAGTGAAAGAGAGAATAAGCTAGTAAAGAAAGGAACAAAAAGGCAGCAGATTCCAGGGACTGTGAAGAGAAAAAGCAGGCTGATGTTATAGGGAACACTGAGGGGTGGGGATGTGTGAGGGTAGCCCTTAGGGTGGGATGGTCAGAGAACTGGCTTCTCCGAGGAACTGACCCTTGAGCTGAGACCTGAAATGTGAGATGAAGGACCCAGCTATGTGAAGAGCTGGAAACAGAGATTTCTAGGCAGGTGCCAAGGCCCAGGATTGGAAGGGACTTCTTCTGTGTTTAGAGAACCAAAAAGAGCCCAGCGGGTTTCCTTCTCTCTATTCCTTTTCCTCCAGTTTCTGGTCCTGGGAAGAGGAGGGAATGGTGGAAACTGGGCAGAAAGCGTAGTACCCTTCAAGTAATTCTTTATTCAGCATGTCTGTGCTTCACTGAGTTGGTACCTGTAATGAATTACAGATTTTGTGGAGGAGAGTAGAGGCTTTAGGTGGAGGCTGTCCTAGAAACCCTGCTGCTGACAGCGGTGCATGTCATTAACGCTGGCGGCTTTGCTGGCCCGCAGGCAGGAACTGATCTCTGTAGTGGGAACCTCTGGTTACGATGAATACAAGAGCTTATTTTAAGAAGTTGTGATATCATTGAGAATCCCCTTCTCTTTCCTTTTTTGAGTAGGTTAATTGCAAGAGTTTTCTCATTTCATTTCATGGTAGGTAGTTTACCGTAGACAAAAAATAAAAAGCATTTTCCCTGTTTACCAATGTTCTTATTTTTTTCTTCTTTCTTTTCTTAACTTTTAAAGCATCTCATTTTTTTCTGACTCAAAGGTTTCTGTGGCTGATTATTTTAGTCACTCCGATCGTAGGGGGAGCGTTGTCTCTGAGGTGGATGACGTCAGCATCCCAGATTTGACCAGTGTGAGTGCCTTGCACGGAGTGGTTCCAGTGTCTCACAGCTTGTGACTAATGGCTAACACATTAGTTATTGACTGCCTAGAAAGTATTTATTTGACTATATTAACATAAAATACATTGTGTTTTGTTTTGTTTTGGAATGTACATCTTTATGTGTTCTGACTTTTAAAAAAATTCTGTGAAAATTGGCCCCATGGAACCCATCACCAACTTCAGTAATTATCAATATTTTGCCAGTCTTGTTTAACCTATTTCTTAACCTTTTCCTCTTCTTCTTCTTTTTTCCCCCTGAATTATATTAAAGCAAATCCTAGACCTACCATTTTGCTCATAAATAGTTCAGTGCGCATCTCTGAAAATTTTTTTTTTTACCATCATAAAACCTGTTGCTGCTGAGTCATTTTCGACTCATAGCGACCCTATAGGACAGAGTAGAACTGCCGCATAGGGTTTCCAAGGAGCGGCTGGTGGATTTGAACTGCAAACCTTTTGGTTAGCAGCCTGAGCTCTTAAGCACTATACCACCAGGGCTCCCAATTATGAAATTATGAAACCATTATGAAATTAAAAATAATTCTGTAAAATACTATCTAATATCCAGCCCATACTCCGATGTTCCTGATCAGTTGTAAAATTTTTTCTTCCCTTCTGGTTTTGGTGAATCTGTAAAGTTCTAGGTAGACTTTAAAGGTTGAATAATAAAATACGATGCTTAGTATGAGTCGAAATTTGAATTGACAGCAACAGATGTTTCACAGTGTCACTAGTTCATAATAACTGGGAAGAATCTGAATTGATTTTAAATATTTGGCTTATGGCACTGTTTTGAAGAAATGCCTCTCCATTGCTTTCACATTCGTCAGGAACTGAATTAAGGAAGGATTGTCTAGTAAAGATACTTGGGGCATTTGTCATAATGCAGGAACCCCAACCAGCAGCTCAGGAGCTACCTGATCTTGAAGTCACAGCCTGATTTCCTCCATGGCTGGCATTGGTGTTGTCTTGCCCACAGACCAGCAATGCCTGATTTTTATCAAGCACTTTAGAGGGAATGAGAGGCATTGTTTCTTAATAGAAAAGTTAGACGTTCATTTTTAAATGAAGAGATAGCAATGATTTATAATTAGCACTTCACCAATTATATTTAAATAGCTATTTCTGAACTAATTTAATCCTAGCAAATAATTTAAGTGTGGTTCTTACATATTGCAGAATATTATTAACATGAAGGTTTGGAAAACTGGCTCCCAAATTCATTCTCCTTAAATACCGTCTAGTAGTTGGTTTAGCAACCTCTTTCTTCATAAATGTAGACAATGTAATTTATTGTGTACACTTTTTCTCCTAAAAACTTTGAATTCAGTCTGCTTCTGTGATGTCTGAGTTAGTGATTATACCCTTCTTACACTTGTTTCTTGGCGAATTTATTTTAGTAGCTACACAGAAGTGAAAAGGTTGACAGTTTTCAAAATTTCCCCTGCTTCTGCTTATTAAATATAACCCTTTAATACAGACGATTAAAAAAAAAATTCTAGAGCAGGGGTTGACAAATCTGACCAGCTCTGTTTTTTTAATCCCCTGTCAATGTACTGCTGCAACCGTTTTTGAATTATCTTTAGCGTAATTTTACTTGAATGTGATATTAATGATATTGTTCAATAATTTCTGCTTTCTGTTGGATCACCTTTGTTTGGAATAGGCACGTATATGGATCTCTTCCAGTCAACTGGCCAGGTAGCTGTCTTCCCAATTTCTTGGCATAGATGAGTGAACACTCCCAGCGCTGCATCCATTTGTTGAAACATCTCACTTGGTATTTTTCAATTTTGCTGTAGGAGATTATTAAAATTAATTGTTCTTCCTTCTGAGATTGGGTATCAGATCTTCTGTTTCCTGGTTCTTTCAAACACAATTTTTGAATAGCATTATCAAGTAAAAAAAAAAAACAAACCTGTTGCCGTCGAGTTGATTCCAACTCTTAGCGGCCCTATAGGATGGAATAGAACTGCCCCATAGGGCTTCCAGGGAGCGGCTGGTAGATTCGAACTGCAGACCTTTTGGTTAGCAGCCGAGCTGTTAACCACTGCACTACCAGGGCTCCAATTATCAAGTCAGTGTATACAAATTAGAAGTTAACAAAGGATTGAAATCCAATCACTACATCGAACAAACTGCATTATAGATATTTCATTAGACTGTAGTGCGATTTTACACTTTACTATATTAAACATGGTCAAATCTGTCTTATTTCTAGCCTGTTCGCCATCTGGGTTATTACTTGTCAGTGCCTGGCAGCCGTGGGGACTGGATGGCTGGTAGAGCCCGGGGGACTTGAAGGAGGCCTGGCTTCAGTTAGCTTTTTGTCTGAATGCGAGACAGCACCCATTGCGGCGTAGGCCTCACAGGGACAACTGAGGCATCTCTGGCCAGGTCACCGCAGCCCGAATCACTGGGCTGCGGCCTGCCTGCGCCAGGTATTTTTTTGCTGCCTTACCAATCCTTGAGGTTTGGCGCATGATCAGCTCGGATTGTGACAGTTGGGATCTGTCGGAAGATTGTTAAAGCGGTATAAACATTTAGATGGACGAGTTCAGTGTTGCAACCTCTGAAACGTAAGATTGTTTCAAGTTGACTGCCTGCTAAAAAACATGGGTGAGTTTGGGGGTCATTTTTTTGAGAGGTGATATGAGGAAGGATTTCAAATAGAATTACAAGAATTTTTATATTTCTGAATGCTGCCTGCTTTTCTCTTTAACTCATTAGCAGAAAACAGTTGGAAAATATTCCAAGGAAAATCAGCCAGTTTATTCAGTTATAATATCTATTTTACAATTAAGAATAAGACATTAAATATTAGTGCATTTTGCTAGTATGGCTGTGATAGAGGATTATTCCTTTATATGGCAAAAACTGCCAATATTAAAAACTAAATTTTAACACTGTTATTGTGTATTTGTTTTAAAACATTTCATATGTTGTTTAAAAAATGAAAATCAATTTCCTTTTTTTTCAACATGAGCGATCCATGAGGTGAAGGAAGTATTCTATATCTTGAGTGTAATAGTATCAGTATTTTGGTTGTGATGTTGTACTGTAGTTTTGTAAGATGTTCCTGTTGGGGAGAACTGAATAAAGGATATATGGGATCTTTCTGTATTCTTTTTGTTTTTTTAATTATGCTTTAAGTGAAGGTTTACAGAGCGAATTAGTTTCCCATTAAGTAGTTTATACACAGATTGTTTCGTGACATTGGTTGCGATCCCTGCAATGTGTCAGCACTCTCCCCATTACCACCTTGAGTTCCCCGCTTCCATTTGTCTGACTTTCCTGCCCTTCCTGTCTTCTCATCTTTGCTTTTGGGCAGGTGTTGCCCTTTTGGTCTCGTATAGATGATTGTTCTAAGGAGTGCTTTCCTCACGAGTGTTGTTTATTTTATAGGCCTGTGTATTACGTGACTGAAAGGTGATCTCCTGGAATGTCTTCCTTTCCAAGTTAGAAGGGTGTTTAAGGGCCATAGTCTTGGGGGTTCCTGTGGTCTCTCTCGGACCAATAAACCTGGTCTTTTTTATGAATTTGAATTTTGTTCTGCTTTTTTTTTTCTTCCCGACTCTAACTGGGACCTTCTGTTGTGATCCTGGTCAGAGCGGTTAGTAGTGGTAGCCGGGCACCATGTAGTTCTCCTGGGAAAATCAATTTCTTGTTACAGCAAGAGGCAACATAAAGAGTTCAAAATCTAAAAGAGTATTTCTCTTACTAATTTAGTACTGATCGCCATACTAAAAGATGTTTACTGAGAGAAAATGAGCATGATAAATGTGAGTGCTGAAAAAGTGGAAACTTTTGATTGTGAGGAAGTTAGCATGAAGGAGCTGCATAAAGCCAGAAATGAGAACATTTTGTGCTTTAATAATTAACTGAGGAAGATTTTCAGACCTTTCCCCTAGATTGGGCCGGGAAGGTTGGTCTAGGAATTGAAGTCTGGGTGTGTTTTTATTTAGTTAAATCCCTGTGTGACTTCTTTTGTTTTTCATGGTAACTAGGACAGTATATGCAGGTAAATAATATAAGCACTGGGATTAAAAATCATAAAACTGAGGTTTAGATCTAACTCTGATATTCAGTAGTTGTTCAACCTTCAGCAATATCTTCTATCCCTGAGTTTCTTTTTCCTCAGCTATCAAATGAGGTGTTGGACTAGACCTCCCTTCTCAGAACTCTTTCTTTCACAACCTTAAGGCCTGTCAGCAGAAGATAGGTTGCCTGAATTATGGTATGTCTAGATAATAGGATACTATGCAGCTCTTAAATAAACGAGGTAAGCCTGTAAGTACCAGTGGGGTATGACTCATTTTCTCATTCATGGGGCAAATTTTGAGTCCTTCTATATGCCAGGTGCTATTCTTGGTATTAGGAACACAGAAAAGAACAAGACAGACACAGAGCTTACTTTGTAGAAGGAGATCAGACAACAACAAATGGAGAAATAGTGCCAGGTAGTGAGAAATGCTATGAAGAAACATGAACTACTTCCTGTAATCGCTGAGACTTGGTGAGGGAGAAACAAGATATAGACTGTGTGTAGGACACTATTGTTAGGATTTTTAAAAAGATTGGAGGTTGGTTGCCTTTGGGGTGAGGGATTGGAGGCGAGGGGAGGGTATGGCATGATTGGGGGAGAGGACTGCTACTCATATCCTTTTGAGCTGTTTGAATTTTGGAGAGGGGGAGGGGACACATGCATGCATTACTTAAACAAACAAACAACTGAGTCCTTAATGCTGTAGGGAAAAAAAAATATTTTTTTAATAATTTATTTTTGTTGGTGTTGAAAGTACACACAGCAAAACATATACCCATTCAACAATTTCTGCATGTACAATTTGGTAACGTTGATTACATTCTTCAAGCTGTGCAAGCATTCTCACCCTCTTTTTCTGAATTGTTCCTACCCAATTAACATAAACTTACTGCCCCCTAAGCTTCCTTCCTATCTAACCTTTCAAGTTGCTGATGTCAGTTTGTCCCCATATGGATAGTTCTTTAAAAGAGCATGATGTTCAAAGCAGATATTCTTTACTAAGCTAAACTGTCGTCTGGTTTGAAGAAGACTTCAGGGGATATTTTTGGTTTAAGGTTTAAAGATTATCTCAGAAAAATAGTTTCAGGGGTTCATCCAGCCTCAGTGGCCCCAGAAAGCCTAGATTCCATGAGAACTTGAAATTCTGTTCTACATTTTCCCCCTTTTGATCAGGATTCTTCTATAGACTCCTTGATCAAAACTTTTAGTAATGGTTGCTGGGCACCATCCGGTTCTTCTGGTCTCATGGCAAAGTAGGCAGTTGTTTATGGAGGCAGTTAGCCACGCATTCCAGTGGAAAATTTTTTTGATGATACGTTTGACTTGCTTTATTCTAGTCTGAACTTTTTTGCCTAATTGTAGTTTTACCTGTGTATCCTATGTCCTAATAATGTTTAGAAATAAAGCTTTTTGACTTTTGGTTTCATCAGACTTTTCCTTTTGATATATACAAGTTTTTTTTGTATCGGTATTTGTGCCACTAAAACTTAAATTTATGTATAGTTTTCTTTAAGGTGTTTTAAATATCGTGAGAAGAAAATCTACCTGAGAGTTCTAAACTCTTGAGGACGCACAGCTTACTTACTCCATGTCTTCCTTAGGATAAGAGTTAAAGTTTTTGACGTTTTGTCTTTTATGTCTCAACTTTTATTTCAGTCTTAGTGTGTTTACTTTTAGGTCCCAAACGTCACTGAACTCAGAGAACTCAAATGAGTCACTTGTTTTTTTCCTTTAAAAAAAATCAACATGCTAAGCATCTCTCCTGATTTTTATCTGTGTTCTTTTCTAGTTGGATGAAAAATCTGACAAACAGTATGTTGAAAATTACACAAGGGTAAGTGTGTAAATCCCAAGGGAGTTAAGTCCTCAAGGTCAGTTAAACTTACTTCTCTTTCATTCTTTATTTTACTACAATTGGACTGAAAATGAACTACCCTTCCTCCCTTCATCTGTTTCCTGTCCTTGACCCCCCAGAATTCCTTCGAAGTTGAATCATGTGAAACACTGGGAAGAGAAAAGGCAGTGCATTTTATTTCCTTGCATGTCACTTGTTTAGCTTCTGGCTGCTCTTCTGGTTTCTGTTCCTCTGGAAATTGATCCTGAGAAGTCATTGAACACTGAAAATGAAGTGCCTTCAGGAATGGTGGTGACAGATTCGGAGGGTTTTTTCTTTTACAGCTGAACTTTTTTTTTTAAGAAAAATAATTCTTTTCAAGGAGTTGCTTTGTGTAAAACTCTCTTTCTTCTAGAAGTAGTTTTAGAAAGTCATCATAGGGAAGTGATTTAAAAAGATTAATTTTATGCTGTACCCTAGACAGATAACACCAGCTTTGTTCAAGAGAAATATGAGCCACAAATGTAAGCCACTTGTATGAGTTTAAATTTCCTACTAGTCACATTAAAAAGGTAAAAAGAAACAGGTAAATTTAATTTTAAAAACAAATTTTATTTAACCCAGTACGTCCAGAATGTTATATTTCAACATGTAATCTGTATGAAAAATTAATGAGATATTTTACATTTTTTTCCCCACACTAAGTCTTTGAAATTTGGTGTGTATTGTACGCTTACAAAACATCTCAGTTTGGACCAGCCACTTTTCAGATGCTCCAGAGCCAGGGTGACTGGTGGCTAGCACATCGGGCAGCACAGCTGGACACCATTTATCAGTTTCTAGCATACTCTCACATTTCATTGTGATACACAGTGTTGTTGCTCAGCTGCAGATCGTATCTCCACCTTAATCAACCAACTATTAGAAAACTTAATAGGGAGACTGCTAATTAGCATACCAGTTATAAAGTTTGAAAATTGTTTATTTTAAATTAATCTGAGATGCTTATCCCAGTGTTGTTTACAATATAGCAGAGATAAACTTAGAATACAAACAAACATCTCCCACAAAAAACAGTCCCTTTTTAGTTACTGTAAATTCTAGATTCGATAAGGAGTTTGCGTTGAGTTATGCCTGGGAAGCCTGGGCCCTTCTCTGGGGACTTCTCCCCCAGAGCCGGTGTGAGTTGCCCCTGGACTGTACTTGCACCTTCTCTATCCACACGGTATTAACAGTAAACTCCATCTAACACCTGCGTGACTTTCTACCATTCTTCTGGGCCACTCCCCGCCCCATGTTTAGTTCCCACAGCAAACATATTTTTAAATAAACAAGACTTAGGAGTGACGTTTTTCTTTCTCTCTAGCCTTCGTCTCGAAATTCTGCCTCAGCAACGACCCCGTTAAGTGGGAACTCATCCAGACGAGGAAGCGGGGACACCAGCAGCTTAATAGATCCAGACACCTCATTAAGTGAATTGCGGGTAGGCTTCAGTCCTTGGTTTGTTTTTTCAAAACAGCCTTTGGCTTCTTTGTAGTAACTGGAACTTTTCACTTTTAATAAGATTTAGTAGAAAGGAGGGATATGGGCTCTTTAAAAAAAAAAAACATCGTTAATACAGTTCAAAAATGTGACTTGGATGTTTCTGAAAGGAAAGAGGTTAGTTCTTTTTTCTTTTCTCTTGCCTGAAAGTTTGATGATATTCTAATCAGTTCTGCTAATTCACAAATGCCAAAAAAAAAAAAAAAAAACCTTTGCAACGTGTGTAAAAGTATTTTTCTCAGAAGTAATTGGCCATATTTTAAATGGAAAACGTGTGACTATGCAAGGAACCAGAGCGTGGGAATTATTAGTCTTTTGGGTCATTGTGATATTATTTGGCTACTTGAATATAGTCATCTCTCAACTTTTCATGATAATAGAAGTGTCATAATATTTAGTGTAACAGAAATGCCTGGAGATAATAAAAAACTCATTTGACCCATTAGTTGAGTCTACATACTTATTTAAAGATAGGAACTTTTAAAACTGTATTTGAATACCTATCTGCTGAACCTACTATTTGCTAGGAATGGGGGCGGGGTACTGGAAAAACTTCATTCATTCCTTCAACATCGATTGAGCCGTTGGCCCTGGAGATACAGACAGTCAAACACATTCTGGCCTTCAGGAGCTTGCTGTCTCATAGGGAGGACAAACTGATAAAAACCAGTTAAAACCAGCTAATGTGGGACTAAGGTCATAGCAAAAATAGGGCTGTTTGGGGAATTCAAAGAAGCCTCTTCTAGATTGGACTAGGAGAAGGGGTAACAAAAGGCATTTTAGAGGAGACCAACTCTGAGGGAGGAATAAAAATTAATCAGGTAAAAAAGCTGGAGGGGGAAGGCTTTCTCCAAGAGACGGGTTTAGAGAACAGGAAGGTTATCTGCACAGCAGGGTTGCCAAAGGGAGGGTTAAGAAGTGAGGGGTAGTGATGGCTGAGAGCGTTGGCTGGAGAAGAAATGAGGGACCAAATCATGGAGTACCCCTGCATGCCAGTCTCAGAGAGCTTCATTGTTACCTTGACAGCTCTAGGGTGTTAAACAGGGGAGCGATACTGTCTGACTGACATTCTTAAAGATAACTTTGACCACAGTTTGGAGGAAGCCTTGGCGGCCAACAGAATAGTAACCCAGGTTGTATATGATAAGGGTATTGCATCGGGGATGGAGAATTAGCGTGTTCTCTGAGAGAGGCTTTGGAGACGGAAGGCAGAATGAGAAGACTTGGTGACTGGCTTGATGTGGGGGTGGGAGGGTAGGAAGTAGGAGAAGTCGTGGATGTCTTAAGATTCTGATTAGATAACTGGATCAAGAGCAGTGCCATATCTGGCAGCAGGGAATATAGGACCATCAAGTATGCGGGGCGGGAGTGATGATGAATTTTGTTTAGCAGCACTGAAATTACAGTCTCCCTGTGGTCTGAAGGTGCAGGGTCGTCCAGAAGGCAGTTGAAGAGTTGGGAGTCGTTCTGGGCCCCTGGGAGCTGAACCACGGGAGGTCGAGATGTCTTCTCACTAGTGTCCCTCACATCTACATGCACCACAGCATGCCACCTACGCAGGGAGAGAGGGAACACTGAAGAGAGAAAGCTAGGACAGAACCCTGGGATACAGCTACATTTAAGAGTCGACTGCAGCTGTGAAGGGAGCGTGTAAGGCTGGAGAGAGACAAGGAAAACCCTGAGTGTGGAGAAGAAGCCCTGGGTGGGGAGCTTCCAGGAGGGAGTGTAGGGCTGGTTAAGAGAGTGCAGTGGCTGAAGGCAGGAAGAGCCTCAAGGGCCCATTAGTTTCTGCTGGGGCTGAATCCTGAGGGCTCACAGGCCAACACAGGAAGAGGGGAACTGGTCAGAGCCCTGGTGGTGCAGTGGTTAAGAGCTGGGCTGCTAATCAAAAGGTCAGCGGTTCAAATCCACCAGCCGCTCCTTGGAAACCCTATGGGGAAGTTCTGTTTTCTGTAGGATCACTGAGTCAGAACTGACTTGAGGTCAATGGGTTTGGTTTTTTTTTTTTGAGGGAGGAGTTGGTTGGGCAGTAGGTAGAAGATGAAGAGAAGGTTTTTGTTTCCTTGTAAAGATGGGATTGTAATTTTTATTGGTTGGATGGAGCCAATAGAGAGAGAGGCTGAAGGTTGAGGAGGAGAGGACAGAGCGGTGCCTGAGTGGTTGAGAGAGGGGCCCAGGGCTGAGATGAAGGGACTTCCCTAGGTTGGAGGCCCCCTCCCACCGAGGTACTACAGGGGATAGGCACAGGTGGTGCCTGAGTGAGACTGTTGGCAGGGTAGGAACAGGAGGGAGATGGGCTGGCATGCAGAGGAGGTGGAGAAGGTTTGAAAGAGTGAGAGGAGAGGAGAGCTGACCCAGGATGTCGGGAGAGGAGAGGGGAGGGGAGGGGAGGGGAGCTGACCCAGGATGGCGGGAGAGGAGAGGAGAGGAGGGGAGAGCTGACCCAGGATGGTGGGAGAGGAGAGGAGAGGAGAGGAGAGCTGACCCAGGATGGCGGGAGAGGAGAGGAGAGGGGAGGGGAGGGGAGGGGAGCTGACCCAGGATGGCGGGAGAGGGGAGGAGAGGAGAGGAGAGGAGAGCTGACCCAGGATGGCGGGAGAGGAGAGGAGAGGAGAGGGGAGGAGAGGAGAGGAGAGAAGAGCTGACCCAGGATGGCGGGAGAGGAGAGGAGAGGAGAGGGGAGGAGAGCTGACCCAGGATGGCGGGAGAGGAGAGGAGAGGGGAGGAGAGCTGACCTAGGATGGCGGGGGAGGAGAGGAGAGGAGAGGGGAGGAGAGGGGAGGAGAGCTGACCCAGGATGGCAGGAGAGGAGAGGAGAGGAGAGCTGACCCAGGATGGCGGGAGAGGAGAGGAGAGGGGAGGAGAGGGGAGGAGAGCTGACCCAGGATGGCGGGAGAGGAGAGGGGAGGGGAGGAGAGGAGAGGAGGGGAGAGCTGACCCAGGATGGCGGGAGAGGAGAGGGGAGGGGAGGAGAGGAGAGGAGGGGAGAGGAGAGCTGACCCAGGATGGCGGGAGAGGAGAGGAGAGGAGGGGAGAGCTGACCCAGGATGGCGGGAGAGGAGAGGAGAGGAGGGGAGAGCTGACCCAGGATGGCGGGAGAGGAGAGGAGAGGAGGGGAGAGCTGACCCAGGATGGCGGGAGAGGGGAGGAGAGGAGAGCTGACCCAGGATGGCGGGAGAGGAGAGGGGAGGGGAGGAGAGGAGAGGAGAGCTGACCCAGGCCAGTGTGGCCACAGCTTTGAAGCTGTCAGTGCTTCTGGAGCCCTTGCTGTGTAGCAGGCGGAAGGGCTGGGGTTGCACAGGTGAATAAGGTAAACCGTTGCCCTCAGGTGCAGCACGCCAGTGGGGAGAAAGATAGGAGGACAGAGCCTCCCAGCCTCAGACTTAGTTTGCTGTTGCTTAGCACTTGCCACTCAAGCATGCAGAAGAGACCTTATATACCAGGGTCAGGTACAAGAAAGACAATGTTTTCCATTTAAAATTTGACCTGTTTTGCTTTTTTTTGTAAGGATTATGGTAACATTTGGAGCAGATGCTTTTCTCATCATTTAAGTAGTATCCTCAGGATAGGATATCTCATTTGACACTGTGTTCCAAATGTTTGGTTAAGTCTCCTGGTTTTACTCCCTTCTTCTCAAATTAATTGTGGTCAGTAACCAAGTCAGTGAAAGATAACTTGGTTCATATCCATTTATTACATTGTAAAAAACGTTTGCACGAATCAGTAAAATGCTCTGCTTATGATTAATTTATATTTTACTAGGTTTAGGTGAAGCATTGTGTAAGCTAAAATTATATGTTTAAATGACTTATAAAATTTTTTAAATTGTATGCAATCTGTGTAGCTTTTTCCACAAACAGCCCCACCCCATTTGCTAGTGCTGTTTCCAACAGACGTCAATGCCAAGAAAATATTTAACAGTGTAGATGGATTATTTCAGCCCTGCTGTCACATGACCCCTTTGCCCATTTCAGTGGTTTGGAGTGAGTTAAGTGTGCGTGCTTTGATTTGTCTTTTAGTCTGGAGTATATGAAAAGAATTCACATTTTCATCTGAATCTTTTGAGACTTCTGATGTGTTTGTGCCTGGTTTTATGCAACAGTTCATTCCTATGTCCTGCAGGATATCTATGACCTGAAGGACCAGATTCAGGATGTAGAAGGGAGATACATGCAGGGGCTTAAAGAGCTAAAGGTATCAGGGCCTATTCTGCAGCCCGGCATGCTCTCTGTGCTCAGAGGTGTCAGCAATGGTGATTTCACGGGTCTCTCCACCCCACTGCACGTGGCTTTACTAACGGTGTTTGTCTTGCAAGCATGTGCTTAACTTGCCGTGCACAGGAAAGACGAACTTTCCCTCTCCGCTTAGGGTTAAATGTCTAGTATCCATCCTGGACCATTCAGCAAAAGGCATTATACCTTACTGTTTTTAAACCTTGTAACATACTGCATGTCCCTTGTGTCTTATCCATGCTAAACTGAATTGGACAAACTCCTGTAAAAGTATTTCAAGAATATTTTTATTGAGATTTGACCTTAGAATCCTTCCAAGCTAAACGAAAAAGTATCGCCTACTTCTGACACCAGATTCAGTCAGTATTAAAAGCAGGAGGAGGAAACAGCTAAGAGAGCATTAGTATAAATGTCCCCTCTGCAGGAAGGCTCAGGAAGGCATGGCACCTGTCTTTTCCTTTTCTTTAGATTTTTTTACCTGTAGATCAAAAAAGATTCTACAGATCCAGTGCCTTAAAGAATTTGGAGGCAAATTTAAGTGGACAGTGACTCTTTCCAGCAAACCCGTTTTCAGAACAAGTGTCCTTCTGAGGTGGGTGTGTTGGTTGTAAGTGACACTTGGTTATCTTGCTCTTTTCCCATGTTTTATTATGAGGTTCAAACCTAGTATTATGCAGAAACCAAAGTTTTCTCTAAACACGTGCATGTCCCTATTTGAATTTGAAATATGCCCCAGTCCTATAAAAAGGTGAAAGCAAGGTATTCAGAACGGTGACTTAGGGAACACTAAAAGAACAAAGCATGGACCTCATGGGCAAGGCCTCCGTCAGCCTCCCTGGCGTGATGTGAAGTAGCGCAGCTACCAGGCGGATCCTTCACACAGGTGGCTGTGGTCCATAAGGAGCTCCCTGTTAAAGATCAGGACCAAGAAGGCTGAGAGGTCTTGTGGGGAGTGACTGCTGATGTGCGGCCTGAGGTTGGCAGTAAATGTCGGAAGAATTACAGAGTTAGTATGCTGATGTTGCTCGTTCAGTCTTGTTGCTCTGATCTTCAAGATTTAATCCCCTCTGTAAGGCTCGGGGCCCTGGTGGCACAGTGGTTAAATGTTTGGCTGCTAACCAAAAGGTTTGGCAGTTCAGATCCGCCAGCTGCTCCTTGGAAACCCTGTGGGGCAGTTCTGCTCTGTCCTATAGGCTCATTATGAGTTGGAATCGACTTGATGGCAGCGGGTTTGGTTTTTGGTTTTTATTTAGCAGAAGGTTACATTCCGTAAATTTCCTTGCACCCAATACTTGAACTATCTTGGATTCAGGTTTGCATGCAGTTATGCTCCATGGACTGAGCTGTGATGAGGACTTCTTAGGCTATTAGCCCTCAGGTGAATCAAAATAACTCTAAATTCTCCATTATATTAAGATACTGCTATATTTAGACCATTATACAATTGACCTTGCTTGGATTCTTTATTTTGGTTGTAATTGTTCCCAGTCCTGGTATAAACATTGCCTATTAACACAATTCTGGCTTGTTAAGCATTTTTGGAAGTATATATATTTGTGTATATGTATATTTTTAACAGCTTTATTGAGATATAATACACATACCATACAATTCACCCATTTAAAGTGCACTGTTAACTCAGTACTGAAGTCACTCCTGAAATTCACCCTTCAGCCGAAGATTAGACAGGCCTATAAAATAAACATTAACAGTGGTAGTTCAACTATGTATACGAGGCTAAATGGGCACACCAGCCCAAAGGCAAAGACGAGAATGCAGGAAGGGACCAGAAAACTGGACAAATGGAAATGGGGAACCCAAGGTCAAGAAGGAGAGAGTGTTGGCACATTGCAGGTTTGCAACCAATGTCACAAAACAATTTGTGTCTAAATCATGTAGTGAGAAACTAATTTTCTCTGCAAACTTTGACCTAAAGCACAATTAAAAAAAGTTTTAAAAACAAAACAAAAAAAATAAAGTGTACAGTTCAGTGGTTTTTAGCATAGTCACTGAATCATGCAGCTGTCACCACAATATAATTTTAGAACATTTTCATCATCCCAGAAAGAAACCTGGGCCCATTAGCAGTCATTCTCCATTCCTCCCCTCCCCCAACTCTCGCTGTCACCACTGGGCAGCCATTAATCTACTTTCTTGCCTCTGTGGACTTGCCTATTTTGGACATTCATATGAATGGAATCATATAATATGTGTCCTTTTGTGATTGGTTTCTTTCACGTAGCATAATGTTTTCAAGATTTATCCACGTTGTAGCATGTATCCGTATTTTTTGTCTTTCTTCTTATGGCTGGATAATATTCCATTGTATGGATATACCACATTTTGTTTATCCATTTGTCAGTTGGTGGACATTTGGGTTGTTTCCACTTTTTTTTGGGCTGTTATGAATAATGCTGGTGTGAACTTTTGTGTACAAGTTTTTTGTGTGGACATATGTTTCCATTTTTCTTGGGTAAATATTTGGGAGTAGAATTGTTAGGTTATATCGCAAGGCTATATTTAACATTTTGAGGAACTGCCAGACTGTTTTCCAGAGCAGCTGCAGCAGTGTATGAGGGTTTCAGTTTTTCCACATCCTCACCAACTGTTATTTTCAGTCTTTTTGCTTATAGACTATAGCCATCCTAATGGGTGTGAAGTGGTACCTCATTATGGTTTTGATTTGCGTTTTTCTAGCGGCTAATGATGTTGAGTGTGTTGTTGTGTGCTTATTAGCCATTGCTTTATCTTCTCTGAAGAAGTGTCTATTTACATTCTTTGCGCATCTCTAAATTTAATTTTCATTTTATTATTGAGTAGTAAGAGTTCTTTATATATTCTGGACACAAGTCCTTTATTACACAAATGATTTATAAACATTTTCTCCCATTCTGTGGGTTGTCTTTTCACTTTCTTGATGGTATGTTTGCAGCACAAAAGTTGTTAATTTTGATAAAGTCTAATTTATCTATTTTTTCTTTGGTTGTTAATTGCTTTTAGTGTTAAAGCAAAGAAACCATTGCCTAGCCCAAAGTCACGAGGATTTACTCCTATGTTTTCTATCAAAAGCTTTATAGTTTTAACTGTTACATTTAGGTCTGTGATCCCTTTTGAGTTAATTTAAAAAAAATTTTTTTTATTGTGCTTTAGGTAAAAGTTACAGAGCAAATTAGTTTCCCATTCAATAGTTTGTACATAAAGTGTTCTGTGACACTGGTTGCATTCCCATAATGTGTCAGCACTCTCCCCATTTCTGTCCTGGATTTCTTGTTTCCTTTTGTCCAGATTTTCTATCTCTGCCTTCTCATCGTTGATCTGGGGCATATGCTGTCCTTTTAATCTCTTATAATAGATTGTTCTAAGGAACACGTTCCTCTTGGGTGTTAATGTTTATTTTATGGACCTGTCTATTGTTTTGCTGAAAGGTGGTATCCTGGAATGGCTTCAGTTCCAGGTCAGAAGGGTGTCTTAGGGCCATAGTCTCGGGATTCTTCCAGTCTCGTCAGACCAGTAAGTCTGGTCTTTTTTGTGAATTTCATTTTTTGTTCTACATTTTCCCCTGCTCTCTGGGCCCTCTGTTGTGATCCCAGTCAGAGTGGTGGGTACTAGTAGCCAGGTTGAGTTAATTTTTGTGTATGGTGTGAGGTAGGGGTCCAGCTTCATTCTTTTGCATGTGGATATCCCATTGTCCCAAGATCATTTGTTGAAAAAACTATTCTTTCCGGATTGAGTTGTCTGGGTAACCTTGTAAAAAATCAGTTGATTTTATTATAAAAATACTAGAGCAAATGTTTAACAAACCAGGATCAAAGATCAGAACCGTTACATTTTGAGCTCTGAGTTCTATTTCATTGATCTTGGTTTGTTAAACATTTGCTCTAGTATTTTTACAATTTATTTCCAGAAGTGATTATTTTTTCTGTGTGAAATGTTTTTCTTTTAGTTTTAAAAAAGAACAGTCACCAGGTAGTGGTAATCTACCAAGTTAGATATAGTTAGTAAAAACAAACAAACCAAAAACCAGGCTTGTAGACTGTTTTAGGCAGAAAACTTTGACATATAAAATTTCAGGCATTTTGTGATAGCTCCTTTTTTGTATTGCTTAATTTAAAATATTGAAGTATAACATTTTAGGCATTTTGTAATATTCCTTTCTGTATTGCTTATTTTAAAATGACTTAAATTTGAGTGATTGCTAGCAAAAAAGATGTTTACACATTTTCATTAGCATTATTATGCAGAAAAGCAAAGTACTGAAAACAAACATTAAGGAAATGGCAAAATTCAAAAGACTATGAAGTTTACTTCTGTAGAGAGAGACTGCGTTCTGTGTTATCATCACATTCTGAACACCAAAAAACTGCTAAAAACTACAAGAGTAAAATTTCTGAAATACTGATTTTTCATCCTATGACACTTACAAATATATGTTGTCTGCACACCATGTCATCTTTTCAGAGGCTGCACTACTTGATTCTGTTTTCTTGGAGAATAGAGAGCACATGTAGTTCTTGGAAAGGCATTACTGGCTTATTGTTGTCTTTCTGTTCTGTGTGCATGTTACTAAACAAGGAGTTCCCCAAAGTGCTTGCCTTTTGCAAAAATGCATCTTATGTGCTCATGCCGGTGCTGTAATTCCCTGTGTCTGTTGTATGTAAGCAATGGGCGTGTTCTAGGTATTTGGCTGATGACTTTAACTTTCATTTAGGAATCTCTGTCTGAAGTGGAAGAAAAGTACAAGAAAGCCATGGTGTCCAACGCACAGTTAGACAATGAGAAGAACAATTTGATCTACCAGGTAGACACCCTCAAGGATGTCATTGAAGAACAGGAAGAACAGATGGCAGAATTCTATAGAGAAAATGAAGAAAAATCAAAGGTGATTGCTCATCTTTATCATACCATTCTCTTGGTCAAAAAACAAAAACCTGCCATTTAAAAAGTGACAAAAAATAGACAATAGATAAGTGGTGTCTTGGGTGAAGGGTGAGACAGTACGTAATACAGGAGAAACTAGCACAATTTGTACAAGGAAAGGTCATGGAAGCTCCATAGACACATCCAAACTCCCTGAGGGACTGAATTGCTGGGCAGAGGGCTCTGGGGACCATGGTCTCGGGGAACATCTAGCTCAATTGGCATGACACAGCTTCTAAAGACAATGCTCTGCATTCTACCTTGGTGAGTAGTGTCTGGGGTCTTAAAAGCCTGCGAGCGGCCATCTAAGATACTCCACTGGTCTCATCCCTCCGGGAGCAAGGGAGAATGAATGAAGAGAACAGGATACAAGGAAAAGATTAGTCCAAAGGACTAATTGTCCACAGCTACCAAGGCCTCCACCGGATTGAGTCCAGTACAGCTAGATGGTGCCCAGTTACCACCACTCACTGCTCTGACCAGGATCACAACAGAGGGTTCTGGACAGAGCTGGAGAAGTATGTAGAGCATAATTCTAACTCACAAAAAAAAGACCAGATTTACTGGCCTAAAGGAGACTGGAGAAACCCTGAGAGTATGGCCTCCAGTCACCCTTTTAGCTCAGCGGTGAAGTTACCTTCGAGGTTCACTGTTCAGCCTGGGAGTGGACAGCCCCGTAAAACCAAATGAGACTAACGAGGTACAGGAGTCCAGTGACAAGGGCCAGAAGGCAGAAGGGGACAAGGACAAGGAAGCTGGTGATAGGGAACACAAGGCTGAGTAAGGATATTGTTGACGTGTTGTGAGATTGTTAACCATTGTCATAGGGCAACATTTGTAGTAACTGTTGAATGAGAAACCACTTTGTTCTGTAAGCCTCCATCTTAAATGAGAATAACAGCACAATTGGAAGAGTGTAGTCGATGTCACTGAACTGTGCGTGTAGAAATTTTTGAAATGGTGTATCTTTGGCTATGTGTATTTTCACCAAGAAAAAGGTTGAGAAGTTAGAAGATTGAAATGTTGAGGGGTTGTAAACCAATGTCATAAAACAACATGTGTACTTCCGTGTCATGAGAAACTATTTGTTCTGTAAGACTTCACCTGAAGTACAATAAAAAAAGTAAAATAAAAAACTAACAAACAAAAAAAACCAAAAACCTGCCATTTAAAAAGTGACAGGGTTAATGGAAGATGGCGGCGTACCCGGGAATGACGTTTTGGTCAGAACTGAACTGCCCAAGGAGATCGCCAGAACGCCGTAAGACATCAAGCCCTGAAATATTTTCCTTTTTAAACTTAAAAAAATTTATTTTCTTTTCTTAAGGAGAAGCTTATGACCTCCTCTAGGTTTCTGAAAATAGAATACAGCTCAAGTTTTATCTTTATTTTCTCTCTCTTAATTGAGGCTATTATAGCAGATTACTAATTTTCTCCTGTTACCTGGAGCTCCATGAGGCTCCAAATGCTCTGCCTTAATGAGATGGTTCATTTCCTGGGAACCCCTAAACAGTTTAAGAGCACCCATTTTCTAAATGACTGGAAAGGTATCTTTAACCAGTTACTTCTAAATAGCGTTATGGCACTGTGGGTCAAGAATTGATGTATGTTTTCTTTAGGGGGTTGTAAGTTAAACTGTTTAAGAAGTGTAGCAGTAAAAGGCCCACATTTTCCCTTTGACAGCTACAGAGAGCAAATTGGGTTCTCTTAAAAGCTTTTTGGACTTGGACTTTGTGAAGCGTTGATGTCAGTCTAAGCAGAGGACAGATGGACATTAACACCAGAGATGAGTTGTCCTGTGTAAAAAGCGTTAGGATGGGATAGGTGAAAAAGAGGTTTCTGGGTGTTTTCCTGTTGGCTCGACTGTTGCCATTGAAGAGTATGATTGGGTGGCAGTAGGTGATTCCCTCTGTGACTCTTCCTGTATCCCATTTTTGGAGATTCTGAGCCATCATACTTTATTTCAAATCTTATGGATTCCTTTATTTGCCTTCTAACACATTTTTCATTTCTGTTTCTGGCTGTCTCTTTGCTTTCAGCAGATTAGAAAACTATCTCATGCTAAGTATTTAATGGTCAGCGTTACTAAAATGAAGGAGCCCCAGTTGTGTAAAGGTTAAGTGCTCAGCTGCTAATGGAAAGGTTGGCGGTTCGAGTCCACCAACTGCTCTGCGGGAGAAAGATGTGGCAGTCTGCTTCCATAAAGATTTACACCCTTGGAGACCCTGTGGGCACTTCTGCTCTGTCCTATAGGGTTGCTGTGAGTCAGAATCAACTCAGTGGCAGTAGGCTTGAATTATTACCAAAATGAGTTCATATCCTTCCATTTTACCAAATGTCCTTGAGCATTTTTCAAAATAAAACCTCTTATGATTACCTATTTTCACCAACTTAATTTTTCCCTTCTGTCATTTACTAAGATATAGAAATGTCTTAGTATACTTAGAGATTTTTTTTTTTTCTAATCTTGTATTTTTTTTTTTAACTTGAAGAATCTGTAAGCTTTTTTCAATACCCTGGAAGTCTGCTTCGCACACTGTGATGCAGAAGGCTTTGTCTTCCCAACATATCATCATCCTGAGCTTCCTTGTTCTCAGCAGATATTGCCTCCCCCAGTAGAATGTTCACATTCAGAGGCATAGGAAGAGGGCAGACACCGTGGTATGTTTCCTCACAGCCACAGATGGTGAGGGTAGAGAAGAACTGTTCAACAACAACAGTATTCTTAAAACATTTAAAAATATTCGTAACACCTCCTGCTGGGATTATACTAACTGCGTCTTACATATTGTCTCTGTGTCTACTTTAGGGACAGAATGCCTGATTGGAAATGTCTGAAATATATAGTGTTCTCTTCTTAATAGCCATTCATTTTGTTAGGGAATTCTTTTTTTAAACTTATCTGAGTTTATTGTTGATTTTAGACGTAAAATAGTAGGCAGAGGAATATAATGAACCCTCATGAACGTATCACCTAGCCCCAACAACTGTCACCCCATGGCCAATTTTGTCCTGTCCACTTCTCCCACTCCGATATTATTTGAAGCAAGTCTTAAGCATTCCATATTTTTATATGAATTTTGGTATGGCTGTCTCAGTGATACGGACTCTCTCTGTCCTTTTCTCTTGTAGAAACGTAACACAAGAGCATTTGTTTTACCTAAAAAGTAGACCACAGTTCCTTCATGTTAGATATCCGATCTTTGTTATAATTTCAGTTATCTCAAATGTCATAAATGGTTTTTCTTTGTTATATGTATGTATTTTTTAAATCAGGGTCCAGATAAGTTTTATACATCGGTATTAGTTGACGTGTCTTTGAAGTCTCTTGAATTTATAGTTCCCTTTTCATCTCTTTTTCCCCTTGCAGTTTATGTGTTGAAGAAACTGTGTTGCTTGTCTCAACAGTTTCCCACGGTCTTCCAGACTTTGCTGTTTTCATTCCCATGGTGTCTTCAATTGCTTTTTCCTCTGTATTTCCTGTGAGTAGGTAACTGGATCTAGACACTTGATCAAAGATGGGCTCAGGTGTTTGGGCAGGTCTGTGTCATGGCCGGTACAGTTGTCTTCCTTCAGGAGGCCCAGATGTATGGCCGTCTTGCTCTTTGTGGTGCTGTAGGTAGAGGCTTACACTGATGAGTTGAGTAGAGGTTGCAAAATGGGATATTCTGTCATTACAGTTTTATTTTTAACAGCTTTATTGAGATATAGCTCAAATACCATACAGTTCACCCATTTCAAGTGTAAAGTTCAACAGTTTATAGCTATCAGCCCTCTACCTCTCCACTCCCCACCTCTTCCCCAGCCTTAAAAAACCGTTCATCTATTTCCTGTCTCTATAGAGTTCCCTATTCTGGACTTTCGTGTGAGGGAAATCCTATAATATGTGGTCTTTTGTGACTGATTTCTTTCACTTAGCATAATGTTTTCAACATTCATTCATGTTGTAGCATGTATCAGTATTTCATTTTTTGATGGCTGACTGTTTCATTGTGTGGACAAACCACAGTTTATCCACTTGTCAGTTGATGGACATTTGGGTTGTTTCTACCTTTTGGCTGTTGTGAATAATCTTCTTTAAACATATATCTACAAGTTTTTGTGTGGACAGTTTTCATTTCTCTTGGGTATATACCTAAGGGTAGAATTGCTGGGTCATATGGTAAGTCTGTGTTTAATTGTTTGAAGAATTCCAGACTGTTTTCCAAAGCCGCTACACCATTTTACATTTCCACCAGTAGTGTATGAGATCTCCAGTTTTGCCACATCCTTGCCAACACTTGTTTATTCTGACTTTTCTGATTATAGCCATCCTTGTGGGTTTGAAGTGGTATCTCATTGTGGTTTTGACTTGCATTCCTCTGATGACTAATGCCATAGAGCATCTTTTCATCTGTTTATCGGCCGTTTGTGTATCTTCCTTGGAGAAATGTCTATTCAGACCCTGTGCCCATTTCTAAACTGAGTTGTCTTTTTATTATTGAGTCTAATAGTTCTTTGGAGCCCTAGTGGCACAGTGGTTAGGAGCTCGGCTGCTAACCAAAAGGTTGGCTGTTCAAGTCTGCCAGCTGCTCCTTGGAACCCTGTGGGGCAGTTCTACTCTGTCCTGTAGTGTCACTAGGAGTTGGAATCGCCTCGATGACAACGGGTAAATAGTTTTGTATATATTTTGGATACAAGTGATGTGTAAATATTTTTCCAGTTCTGTAGGTTGGCTTTTCACTTTCTTATGCTTTTATTTATTAGCTTAGGTATGTTTTTAAAGAGAAACTTCCCCACACCTGTTATTACCCAGATGAGACAGTTTATATAGGAAAGGCGAGATAAAGGTTTGATTCTTTGCCTTTCTTTACAAGTTTTCAAAATAAGGAATTTTTTAGCATCCTCTGATAGTAATGTTTATTTTAAAAGCGTCATTATGAAGTCATGAATTCAAACACTCGAGTTTTATTCTTACTGATACTCAAATTGTCCCACCTTTTGATACAGGTACTTTTGATTCCCAGACACGTTTGATAGGAGTCTAGTTGTTTTGATTACTTCTTTGCTCTTTGGTACAAGAAGGTGTTCCATGCTCATCTTGTCCATTTTCTGCCCCAGACCTGGAATCAGCTCTTTCTCCACGGAGCCATGGCTCCCTTTTAGAGGTGCTGTGTGAGTGTTGGGCTGCTCACTGCCACCCAGCTGGTCACTGTTTATAGGCCTTTTAGTGGATGTGCCTGAGAATGTGCATAGGAACTCTTTGTTTTGTTTTTAAGACAAAATATATCATGAGTTCCTGCTGATAGTTCAGAATCAGGACTGGAGGGTTTTTACTTAACCTCTTCTGTCTTACATCTCTGTCTCCTTTTCCCACACTGCAGTTCCCAGTCTCAGAGTCACTGAGGATGGTAGTAATTATGTTATAGTCTGTTCTCATTGCTTTATCCCACATCACCCGGAATAGTAACCCCGACATCACCGCCAACAGTGTAATTACTGAAAACAGTTAAAAGCTTATGGTTCAGTTTTGTTTAGTTGTTATTGTTGCTGCTAGGCCATGAATAGTCAAACTCTTGTTTTTTGAAGTTACTTTAAATAGTTTATGTGTGCATCTGCTATCAACTGGGTGTATAGTTAGGTTCATTGTGTTTTATTTTCAATATTTAGGAATTGCTTATGAAATTTAATTTTCTTATAATTATGTAAAATATTTACCTAGCTCTTAAGTCCAAATTACAGAGAAAATATATTCAAAGAATTATGTGTTCTCTGCTTCTTCTACCATATTTCCTCCTCCTCTTAAGGTTTTTTTTAAAATTTATGTAAATTAATGATTTATCCTTCTTTCTCTCTCTGTATATACTTATTTGTATCTCCCATGTCTTAGAAAATGGTAGCACACTGTAAATACTGTTCTGCACCTTGATTTTGTCACCTTGTGGTTGTAGTAGATAGAGATCTTCCTGATTCTTTTTCACCTCTGTATAGTTAATCCATTGTGTGGCTGTGCTGTTGTTACTTCACTGGTTTCCTATTAGCCGACAGTCGGGTTGTTGCAGTCTTTTGCTATTACAGACAGTCCTGTACCAATACTGCATAAGTGTTTTTGTATTTATATCAGTGTATCTGTGGGAAAGATTCATGTATGTTGCATTGCTGTGTCAAAGGGTAAATATTGTGCTACGTATTGGCATCTTCCCTTGCATTGTGTTTATACCGTTTTACATTCCCACCAAAATGTACGAGTGGGCCCATTTCCTTCCGGACAGTACTTTCTCCAGAGTATGTTGTCAGGTTTTTGGACTTTTACGAGTGTTTTGGTGAGAAATATAGTTTTAATTTGAATTTCTCTTAGTAGGAGCATCTTTTCATGTGTTCAGAGTTCTTTTTTTTTGTGAACTATCATTTTTTTAGCTTATTTTTTGTGTAGTTAGTGGCTTTTTTCCCTAATTTTTGAGGCTCTGTATGGAGAGATGGAATCCCTTTGTCTCTGATATAAGCTGCAAATTTTTTTTGCGGTTCGGCATTTTACTTTGCTTCTGGCATCTTTTGCCATTCAAAAGTTTTTATTTTTACATAGTCCAGTTAACTCCTCTTTTCTCCTTATTATTGTAGATTTTGAGTCATTTCTTAGTAAAGTCTTTCCCACTCCCTACATACAGAAATTCACTTATCTTTTCTTCTAGTATTTTTTTTCCCCTTCCTCCCTTTTTTAAATTTACATTTGCATCTCTGGTTCATTTGGAATTTGTCCTAGTGTATGGTGTGCGGTATGATTCCAATTTTATCTTTTCTCATATGGATATACAGTTATTTCAACATTACTAACTTAAAACTATCTTTTCTCATTGATTTGAGATTTTTTTTTTTTTTTGTTTACTGTACTTATGTATGAAATTGAGTCTATTTCTGGGTTTTCTGTTCTACTTCATTGTTGTGTATCCATGTGCCAGTACCACATTGTTCTAGTTATAGAATCCGTATAATATATTTTGAGACCCACATCCAAGTAAATATCTAAAAACCACTAGTTGCCTCCTTTCTTCTTTTCTGTAGTCTCTTCTCCTTGCTATTTTTTCTTCCAAATAAACTTAATAATTGATTGGTCTTGCTCTGATGAGACAAAAACCTAATGGTGTTTTTATTTAGACTACATTAAATGTATAGATTAATTTGGGGAGAACTGACATATGATATTGGGTCTTTTTATCCAAGAAGATGTTGTGTTTTTCCATTTGTTCAGACCTGTTTCTCTGTTTTCCAGCAGTATTTTATATAATTTTCCTCATATAGGTTTTGGATGTATTTTGTAGGTTTTCATGTATGTGTTTTATTTTGATATCGTGAATGGGGTTTATTATATCTCTAGCTTTTGTTAGTCTGTGAAAGTTTTTAAATTTTGTATGTTAATTTTATAACTTGTTACTTCACTGAGTCATCTCATTGTAGTAATTTTGCCATTGATTATTTTGGATTTTTCGGATATGTAATTATGTGAGATGAAAATTTCTAATTTTCTAAATCTTTCCATAGAAAACAATATTTATTGTGGATCAGCAATCTGGGCATGTTTCTGGAGGTCATATTTAGCTTCTGTGTGGTACTGTGTGTGTGTGTACATATATATATATTTGAATTTTTCATGTTCCATGACCTATATAAACTGTATTATTTGTTTATAACAGGAGTTAGAAAGGCAGAAACATATGTGCAGCGTGCTGCAGCGTAAGATGGATGAACTTAAAGAAGGCCTTCGGCAAAGAGATGAGCTTATTGAGGTATGTGCACGAACTGTGGAAATACATAATTTTGAAAAAAATGTATTGGATGAGAAAAGAGTGTATGTGTTGGGAGAGAAAGTGAGTAAAATGCCACAGTTTCCTTGTCTCTTCATATTTGCTGTACTCTAAAATCTCAAACATGAAACTCAAAAGAAGGATTTAAAAAAATCGATGCTATGAACCCTATAACCATTCCCCTTTTAATAGCAGAAGTTTTTGTAAGTGCCTTTTTTTTCTAGACACATTCTTTCCTAAAGAAAAATTTAGGAAGTAGGCAAAATGTAAATCATTGTGCAGCATCCTTTGGAACGTAGCAAATGCCAGTTTTGGGGACATGATTCTTGGGAAATAAGTACGATCTTCACTCAGGTAGCTATATTTCTAAGGTGGATAAATGAAAAGAAGAAAATGTTGAGAACTTTATAAACCAGAGAGCAGAGGTGGCCCATGCTGAGGCTCAGGCTTCTGCTGGGTGAAGAACTCTGAGTACCGCAGCATTGGCAACACCCTAGGAACAGAAAGGAGCATGGTCCCCCAAAACGTGACTGAAAGCATTTGTCATCCTTTTGTGCATACTGCCTTGCATGCCTCTCTGTTTTATCTCTTGAGATTGTCATTTTCTCTGCATATGGAATTAGGATTTGGGGAGATCCTGCCCACTCTCTTGGTGTGGTTATCATGACATCTGATGTTAGCTTAGTGTTGGTGGCGTGCCAGTGGTATCCGGATGGCCAGCTGTTCGAGATCCCTGGGGGGGAGACTCTTGCTCACCAGAACAGCGACACCCCTGGCCTCTCCAACTCCCTTGCCTCGCTTTCCCCTTTTTGTTTTCCTCTCTCCCAATGGACCCACCTCACCTAAAGTCTCTTCCTGTAAATTACTTAAAAAAAAAAAAAAAAATTAATAGTGGAAAAGGAATTGCTTTTCTTTCTACTTGTGGATTTGTATTATTTTTTGTCATTCTTAAGAATAATTGAATTGATCATAGCCTGATGAAAGTAGGTAGAATGTGACTGCTAAATGCAGACACAGACAGCCCTTCAGGTGTATCAGATTCCGAGGGAACTTAGTTGTAGTTGTCTTTCCATGGACGGCAAGAAGCGTATTATCCAAATTCGGTGTCTGCTGCTATTTAAAAAAAGTCCTTTTGTCTTTTTGTGTTAAATATGCCAACTACTTTTTATTTCTTTTTTCTAATTAAAATATACACTTCCCTTTTATGATTTAAAAACAATAATAAAACTACTTTTAGGGTGGCTTCTCAAGTTTAGTAGCTTAAGTTAGGATTGGTTAAGTGTCCTTGTTTTTAATTTTGATAGTTGCATTTAAGGGAAATTGTAGTGTTTGGTTTCTATAATTACGTATTTGCCACTGTGGTTTTTCTAAAAGTCTGGAGTGCTGGGCATACAAACTTTAAAAAATAGTTGCAGCTCTTTTTACGTGTAGAATTAGCATCTTTCAAATGTTGGTATTCATCTCTGTGTATAACTGAGAGACCTCGGATATGACAAAGAATGTGGTTTAGTCTTTGAACTAAGAATCACTCACACTGGAGGGTAGGAGTTGATAATTTACCAATAACGCACAAGAAGAAAATCAAGTGTTGTTGTCGTTGCTGTGTGCTGTGAGTCCGTTCTGACTCAGAGCGACCCCAGGTGACCGAGTAGAACTGCCGCACGGTATTTCCCAGGCTGTGATCTTTACAGGAGCAGGTTGCCGGGTCTTTTGCGTCATTGCCTAATCAGAAGAGTTCTTTCAGAATTGATCAATGCCAAATTGGGGATTTTCTGCAAACTGATGTGACTGTTCCTTTCTAATTCATGATGTTCTTGCTATCATAGATTCCACTAATAGAAATTTGAAATGATGAAGCAAAGATATGTTTGTCTTGAGTATTTTTTTAGTTCTGCTTTAAAAAATAAAATTCAAAACTCTTGCTGTTCTCTGTGATGGGGGTCATTTGTTCACAAGCAAACCTGAATTTCCTTCTTTAGAAATGTAAGCTGTTCCATATTGGGAAAAAAGGCAGTTATCAAAGAAGAGCACCCACAAGGAGCTGTGTACACACAGACCCCCTCACTAGCTTGCTGCCACCTAGCTGTGGTCGGAACAGGCACTCCCAGTTCCCCTGCTTGCTTTTGTAGGGAAAAGCCAGACACAGTCATGTCACCAACTTTCCAGAAGTCATCTTTTCTTGTAGCAAGCAACATTTGTCTTTTCTGTTCATCACACACTTTGCCCTTTTGTTAAACTTCTTTATCGGCTTTATTTTCATTCTGTTTTCCTCCCTCTAGCCTCCTCCCTTTTTTCTTTCTGCTCTTTTCTTACTTCTCTTCCCCTCTTCCTCTGCAGGAGAATCAGCGCATGCAGCAGAAAATAGACACCGTGACAAAAGAGGTGTTTGAGCTCCAAGAGACACTTCTTTGGAAAGATAAAAAAATTGGGGTATGAGATAAAATTGGGCTTTGGTGAGGAGTAGACTAATATAATTTAACTTAGAGATTCCTGAAAATCTGCCATTTGGGTTATTACTGAGTATTTTGACAGTATGAACTACGAAGAAGCAGGAGACAGAAGGAGACTGTCGTCGGGCTGGGACAGACCAGACACACCTGATAGTGTGCCTGGAGATAGGCCTTCTTGCCAGCTGGCTCTGGGCTTGTGATGCCTCCAAGTAGGAACTTTATAAACAGGAAGTCACTGTTTATTCCCTTAGGAGTCTTACCTGGAAGCAGCCAGGAGCGTTTAATTCAGACTCAGCGGGTAGCTTGATATCCTTACAGGACAAAAATTTAGATAAGAAACCAGAGGTTTTCGATGGGATAGGGAGTTGGAGTGGGGGAAACGTTTTTAGCATCCCGTAAATCCTTGGTGAATAAAATGGGAATAAAATCAGTTCATTACAGAAGTGGTTAGGAATGTAAGATTTGCCAGGGCTGCCAACTGTGACGCCATCTCTAATTATAACCCCAGAACTCCCCAAACGGGAGCCCAGATAAGGAAAAAGTCTTCATGGCCTTTTTGCTAAACCCTGCAGGTAAAACCCTGCAAGTACACTGGAGGCTGAGAAAGTTCCCACCGGGTCACTGTGTGGCCCTTGACCAGCAGCCCCAGCTCGTGGCGTGGCCTCTGTTCTGGAGGAGGGGATACAGCCGTGGCTGCCCAAGGTTAGGTGGGGTAGGAAGAAGCTGGCAGAGATCTCCAGGAGCACCTGTGATAGACGTGCCTCGCTGCGAAGCCCTCTGGATCCCACCCTCCGTTGGTGGGGGTGCTCTGAAGCCCAGCCAGTACCCGGTGCTTTCACATTTCCAAGGACCTCATCCTCTCAGTAATAAACACAGGGGGAGAAATTACTTCTTAAGAGTTTGGTAGACCAAAATTTTAAAGACATACAAAGAAACCCTTGGAGTTTCTGATGCCTAAATACTGCGTTTGTAAAATTCATCCAAAGATAGAAAAACAGCCTCTAGCCTTCTGAGAGGTAAATGAGTAGCTGTTGGCAGTTTTGAAATTGTGGTTGTGAACTACGGATTTTATTTATATTTTTACACAGAGAATTTAAAATGATGTATGAAAAAATAGAGTGGCACAAAATAGGCAATTTGTAAAATTTAGTTAAATCTGGTCACTAGAATGTGGCTTCTTTAGGGCTTGATATAATTTCTTTAGCACAGATCTCCTGATCTCTGATTTCTGATTTATATGATTGTCTTAGTATTTTAAACTGATTATCTTTGACCAGCCATAGAAAAACTCTAAACTTCTCAGTCCTGTAAAATAGCTATTCAAAACAAAAGTGTTTTTTTCTGCCAAAGAAGTATACAAATGGTCAAGATACCAATTATTTGTCTTTATAATTTTCTTAGCATTTATTGAATGAATAAGTGGGTGTCTTCATTCTGTGTGATACACAATAACGTGTTCCCTTGACATTTTTAAGTTAAATCTTTTGAGAAAATTGAAGGTTTCCAGTTGTAAGAAATAATACAGAGACATCATGTGTACTGCTGATGCAGTTTCCCCTCATGTAATATCGTGCAAAACTGTAGTACAGCGTTGCAGCCAGGACATTGCCACTGACACGGTCCAAATACTGAACAGTTCTGGCACCACAAGGCACCCCTCCTGTTCCCTGTCAGCGTCCACGTCTGCTACCTCCCATCTCCTGCCCCAAACCCCTGGCCACCACTAATCCGTTCTCCATTTCTATGATTTTGTCATTTTGAGAATGTTACATAAATGGAATCGTACTGATTATAACCTTTTGGGATTGACTTTTTTTCTGGCCAGTGTGATTCCCTCGAGATCTTTCCAAGTTTATTTTCAAGATTTAAATTTAACAGCAAGATTTAAATTTAGTAACATGATTAAATTTGGGAACATGATCATTATCCCAGGCTGAAGTTTAGTTTTCTTTAGTTCTTCCTTCACTGAGCCTAGTGTTCTTGCCCCCATTGCAGTTCTTAGCACCCAGGGGCCGTAGGTAGAATAGGTGGGTCTATGAAGGACTTGCCTATCTGTGTAGCCCATTCTGACTAAAGATAGTTGTGCCCCTGTGCAGCTAATGGGAGCCCTGGTGGCGAAGTGGCTAAGTGTTTGGCTGCTAACCCAGAGGTCGGCAGTTTGAACCCACCAGCGTCCCCGAGGGAGAAAGATGTGGCGGTCTGCTTCCGTAAAGATGACAGCCTTGGAAACCCTAGGAGGCAGTTCTACTCTGTCCTACAGGGCTGCTGTGGGTGGGAATGGACTCAGTGGCATCGGGTATGTCATGTGACAGTGGTTATACGGGGAATGGACCTGTTGCCAGAAAGTTCACTTGCAGTTAGCTTAGGAATCAAGAAGAATAAGATCTCCACAAGCATGTCCTTTATCCTAAAAAAAGATCTTTACTGTAGGAGCTATTGTTGTGTGTAGACACAAGGGCAGTGGTTATCTGGTCAGGCAAGATGGAGGATTTCAGATCCAGCATGAACACATTTGGTCCAATTATAAAGTGTTTCAGTGGTCTTCAAACTTTGCGGTGATATGGCTGAATTTACAGGTTGTGTTTTGTATTTCCATCTATAATTATGGGAAGATAAAATTAAAAAGTCCAAAAGTAAAAATAAACCAAGTGCTATAAGCATGGAAGAGGAGCAGATGACATGCACTAGCATTTGCTGGAACCCCTAAGAGTCTTTTCTTTTCCATGTGGTGTTTATGTAGAGCATGTTGTAAGTGACCACTTACCAGTTACGCGTGGTGATGCATGACATAACTGTGCACGCAGATGCCGGCAGCCGCACGTCTAACCCAGCAGAGAATAGAATGACTGTCAGCAGATGGAGAAGCATTGCCTGCGCCTTGTTGTCCTAATGCTTCATTTGTTATTAACCTAATGGAGTGTTAACACTAGCTTGAGGGGTTAAGTACCTTAAGTATGTAGAGACTTAAATTCTTAATTTATGGGTAGACTAAAGACACATACATAGTGTGCATGTAAACTGTCAGAAGGAAGTTAGATGTTGACACTGCAGTTTGGAAAATTAAGGAGTAGGACTTGCCCAAGGAGCCCTGGTGGCGCAGTGGTTAAGCGCTTGGCTGCTAACTGAAAGGTCGGCAGTTCAAACCCACCATCGACTCCATGGGAGAAGAGACCTGGCAATTTGCTCCCGTAAAGATTACAGCCTAGGAAACCCTATGGGGCAGTCCTCTAGGGTCGCTGTGAGTGGGAATCAACTCAGTGGCACCGAGCGACAGCAGCAACAGGACTTGCCGTGTGGACTGCTTCTCCAGCACTGTCTGAGGTGGCAGTAGGGAGCGTACTTGTAGCCTTCTTGGGCTGTGACGTAGAAGGGGCACACAGGTGCTTTGGAACCCAAAGAACTGGATTCGGTTCTTGGCTTTGCCACTTACTATGAGTTTGAGCCAAAAATATAACCTCTCTGAGCCTCAATTTTCTGATCTGTAAAATGGGGATAAAACAAGTACATTGTAAGGTGTGTAAGGGAGAAATTGTATATATATTATATAATAACATATAAAAGAGAAATTATGTATATTTAATGTTAATATTATATATAGTATATACTTTATGTGAATATATGTAAAACCAGTGCCTGCTGGAGCTGCATAGATGGTAGGTTGCCATCACGTTTTATTTGTTTATTTCCAGTGTATTTACAGAATAGGATTATAATGATTTAAAAATTGCCTGACTGTTCATCCATCAGTAACTAAGCCGTCGGCCCCCATCTCAGCCCAGTAAACTGACAGGAAGGTTGCGGGGTGTAGCTGAGCTGCTTGGATCAGTGAGCGCTGGCGGCCGTGTTAGCCATAGGAACAGCCGTGTAGAGACTTGAGCAGGTGCTGTCTCACTGCATTTGTGGCTGGTTTGTGTGTCACTGACAACACAGTGTGCTCCTCTTCTGCACTGTCCTCAGCTCTGGCAGTTGTGTGAGTCAGGGCATAGCCGTGAAACCGTAAATGAAAACAGGTCAGTTAAGATTCCACAGCCCATGTTCTGCCACCTTCTGTAAGTGGACTTTGTCTGTTTGGGCTGTGTTTTGTTTTTGTTTTGCACATTTTGAAGGTGTATCGGAAAACAAAATGACTTCATTTGTGTTTAATTAAATTAACAAACAGGTACTTAAGACCCCTGTGGAGATGAGATATTTTGAATTAAGTGGTGTTGGAGGAATGTTTTACCACCCTACTCAGGGACCTTTCACTACAGCTGATGTTCAGTTAAAATACCTTATGTATACTTTTTCTTCCAGAACCACTTTTTAAGTCAAGTGTATTCTTTTTTTTTTTAATTTTATTGTTCTTTAGGTGAAAGTTTAGAGTGCAAATTAGTTTCTCATTCAAAAATTGATCCACAATTGGGTCTGTGACACTGTTTGCACTGCCTGCAGTGGGTCAGCTCTCTCGTCCTTCCTGTGTTCAGGTGTACCATGCGATAAACTGTTTCAGTTAAATAGGAAATGTGTTTTTCTGTTCACCAAATGAAAATGTATTGAGGCCAGAAAGGAAAACTTTAATATTGCTGCTATCTTCGTCTTCCTTTTCCTGCTTTTTTTTTTTTTTTAATAGATTAGAAAAGATTTTTATCTCCTGCCTGATGTAATAAGCATGCTTTGCTGAATTTATGCACAAGAACCAGTTTCTATTACAAATATCTCCTGGAGACGTATATCCATATAACTGTGTGTCTGTCCGCATCTAACTGGCTTATTTCTGAGCGCCTAACTGCTTCCTTGCTTTTTTTATTGCATTATATTTTTGTTTATTTGAATTAGGTACACCTCTGCTACCTTTCACTTGCTCTTTTTCTGTGCCATTCTCCCCCTTGCTCCCCTGCCTAAAAGCAGGCGCTAGAGAAACAGAAAGAATACATTGCTTGCCTCAGGAATGAGCGCGATACACTCCGAGAGGAGTTGGCTGAACTGAAGGAGACAGTGAAGACAGGAGAGGTATGTCAGCCTCAGACCAGTGGCGGAGCAAGTCCTTCACTGCCTCACTCCCCCTGCCCTCCTTTCATCTGGGTATCTTTCCTAGCCTGCGAACCAACAGCAGTATTCATTCCCTAATCCGGATTTGGCAGCTTTAAGTCATTTCCTCTGCAGAGTAACTAATTCCAGCCAGGTCTTACCTGTGGCAAACATGTATTGTTGCCCAGCCGCCCGGGACAGCGTGCTGTTTCCATGTGGGCCGTTTTGTGATGGAGGCGTTTTTTTCCCCACAGAAACACGGCTTAGTTATAATCCCCAACGGCACTCCCAACGGAGATGTCAGTCAGGAACCAGTGGTGGGAGCCATCACCGTCGTGTCTCAGGAAGCCGCCCAGGTCTTGGAGTCAGCAGGAGAGGGGCCGCTAGGTAAGATGCTGATCACCATGTTGACTCGGATTGGGCTTCCGGCGTACTCATTTCCTCACTTGGAAGACAAAACCGACACAGGGACTCTGAACCGTGTCTACATCTTTTATAGGAAGAAAGAAATCGGGGCACGTTTTGTTCAGACATTTCTGACCTTGGGAAACCAACATCTGGGTTGTTGTAAGGGAGTCCATGCAGCTGTGAGGTCCCTGGGTGGAAGCACGAGGGTGCGTGCATGTTCTTTTTCACTGAAATATAAACTTCTGTGAAGAGATAGTCCAGCACCCTCATTGGAAAGCAGTGGGTTTACAGGAGCCTTCCCAAGTTTAAGTTTCTTCTTCCCGGAGCGTCTGGTTTTATGTTCTGCTACTTACTCCAGGGTTCTGGAGTCTTCTGCCACCACATTTATTAAGGCAGGAAACAGATGACCAAGAAGATAGGTATCTGAGGGGTGTGATTTCCAGAATAAGGCTTCTGAGCTCTTAAGTCTAAGCCTTTTAAGTTTAACCTTCTGAGATTTGCTAAGAAGTCCCACAGAGGCCCATCCATTGCCTCCACTAAGAATCCTACAAGAGAGGAAGAAAAATGGCATAGATACCGCATCACCAGCCTACTTTCATTTATTAAAGAATGACCTTCTTTCTTTTTTCATCTTGCTTTCAAATAGGTGTAGGTTTCCTAGAGGAGTGGGATATAATGTAAGAGTGGGCAAGCGGAAGAACTTAAAGAGTCAGTACTAACCTTCACTAGCGTGCAGAAATCCAGAATGTGTGTGAAGAGAACTCTGATAAAGCAGAGGATGCTGGGCGAGTGAGAGAGAGGACCCAGAGGGTGGAATGAGGCTATCGGCAGCTCAGGGTGTTTCCTGCACCTCTTTGGAAGGTGCTGAGGAAACCAGAACTTACATTTGCCCCTGACTCTGGTTGGTTGCGGGGCATGGCTGGACAGCGGTGAGCTGTTTGTTTCACTGATCCAGGGGTATATCTTCTCAGTTCAAGGTGCCCATTCTAAGGCAGGCTTGGGAAAAGCAGCCCTCCCCACAGGCCACGAGTGAGCCCCAGTGACCTGGCTACCAAGCTCAGATTGGCCTTGGCTGCCCACAGCTTCCTCCCCCACGAGATCTGTGGGACTCTGCGTCTTCCAGCACTGTGTCCCTCTCTTGTCCTTGTTCCATCTTTCCCTCCCCGTCTCTTTCACACTCTTACCCTCATCTTCCTTCCCATATTTTGTTCTCTCCTGCCGAGGCTTTAGCCTGTGGGAGCACCCTTGGAGTTTGAGTTGTCTGTTTATTGGTGAAAGCTTTTGTGTTTTTTAAATCAAGGAAATGATCTCCTTGGTGCTTCAGTTTACTTTGGGTGGAAAATCACTGCTTTTGAGGAGTAAATGTTATAGTTGGTGCCCAGATAAATATCAGTTGTATGGAAATAGGTGTTGAATAATTACCTTTCCAGAACACTTTTAAAGCTTTTATTTCTTTTGATATTCAGAGCTGTAATTTAATTTAACAGTTAAGGCTTTACTATTAATTATGAGTTTGAAGCATTATTGTTAACTGTATATAGTACTGCATCATTACAAATTTAGTTTACAGTCTTCTTAATTTCTTTCAGATGTAAGGCTACGAAAACTTGCTGGAGAAAAGGAAGAGCTGCTGTCACAGGTACAGGCGTTCTCTTCCTTGGAAGGTAACACTCATTGCAACTGGGGACATGTTAGCAAGTTAAAATGTCCATTAGAAAGGAATGTGCTTATTTCAAACATCAGTAGTTCAATGAGATTAAATTTATCTGACTCAACAGAAGGATAAAAAGATTTCACAATTTGCCTCTTTGTTGTTTTCTATTCTTTTAAACCATTTTAGAGGACACATAGCTGAAGGGGTCACATGGTTTCCCTGCCCTGCCTCCTTCACCCCGACCCCTGACCATTTCAGTTCTCTCAGCTGCTTCTATGGAGTGTGCTGTCCTCGTATGGCTCCATAGAACGTGCTGTTGTTGCTGCTTCTAGATCTCTCTGTTTCTGACATTCTCTGTTGACATCCCTCTGTGGAAGCTGAGGGTTTAGCTGTCTTTCATCTCCTGTCCCTGCCACACCCTTGCAGATTCCTATCCTCACCTCCTCCTAATAAAGAAGCGGTGTAATTCCAGCCTATGTACAGTATTAGGACTCTGAACACTCGTCATAGTGGAGCCATGTAGTATTCTAGGATTGCCTTTCATTTTCTTCATAACTTTGTTTCCCCTAAAGTTAATATTGTGCTTTTTGTTTTTCTTTGCTTGGTTTTCTACGTGTTCATCACTGATTCAGCCCAGACTCTCCAGCAGTGGTTTAAGCCCACTCTTAGTGTTCTCAGAGGCATCAGGTGTTTTTTCAGTGCCATCTTTTTGAGCCTTGGCGCGTCCTGATTTGCCACATTCTGCACTGATGCTCAGTCCTCAGTACAGATATGATCACCATTCGTCATCATCTGGGGCTTCCTCTGCCTGTGGTTTGGATGGACCACCCTTTTTCCAGTGTCTCATGCCTTCTTTTACTTATTTTCTCATTTTGGTACACCCTCAGTAACTTCCTGAGAAAAGGTGTATGTGGACTGTAAATTTTTCATGACTTTGCAGGCCTGAAAATGTCTTTATTTTACCCTCTTACTTGATTGATAGTTTGGCTGGGTATAGAATTCTGGGTTGGCAGTCATTTTCCTTCTGACTTTTTAAAAGAAAATGCTTCATTGTCCTCTGGCTTCCAGTATGGCTGTTGAGAATTCCGAGGACATTTTGGTTTCTCATTGTTTGTATGTGACCCATTTTTCCCCTTGTATCATACCTTCTTTCTCCAACATGTCCTAAGATTTCCTGATGATGTGGTTTGAAGTTCCTGTGCGTGGTACTGGGCACTAGTGGGCCCTGTTAATTCGAGGAACTCCTGTTCTTCAGTTCTGGGAAAATTTCTTGAATTATTTTGTTATTGATTTTCTCCCTTCTTATTTTCTGTGTTATCTCTTTCTGGAATTCCTATTCAGTCATTCAACAAATGGTTTAGAGTCCACTGCTAAATACCATTCTAGGCACTTGGGATAGATCAGTAAATAAGTCAGGGGGAAGAAATCGCTGCCCTAATAGACTTTACATTCTAGTGATAGGAGACCAGATAATGAACAGTAAATGTCATTATAACCAAATTACATGGTATATTAAGAGGTTTGTGTGAATGCCTTTAATGTATGTGTTTCTTCAGCCACATTTAGCTGAATAGGTACAGGCATGGAATGGGTAGAGAGATATTACAGGCAGGTGTAAAGGGGCAAGGGAGGTGAGGCTGTGTGCTAGTGAGGAGTGATTATGATGGACCTTTACCTTGAATGGTAAAGAGAATGACATCCAGGAAAACATTGAAGCACAGTGGGAAGGGGGATCAGTGGGTTGGAGATGCCATTGGCATTGAAGGATGGTTGCAGTCGGGGTCCAGAGCGAATGAGGTGAAAAGATCAGGAACAGTGGTTAGAGAGAGGATATAACGGAATGAATTAGGAAGGGGTCGCAGTTATCTAGTGAAGTATAGTGTGTGAGTATGGGAGCAAGTGGCTGAGGGCAAGAACAGCAAGAGCCGAGAAAGGGAGGTGTTCCGGTAACTGAGAGATCCTCAACTTAGATGTGTATTGAAATTGCCAAGAGTTAGGGAGTGTGGGTCAGGAGCTAAAATGGTGAAGAAATGAGTAGGATGATGGCAATGATGAGGGATGGTAAATGTATACAATTTGAAGAAATGAAATTAAGAAGTAGGATGCTGAGGGAGAATGGAGAATAGTTTGGCAACAGCAATGAGAAGCGAGAGGGTATCTGTTCCATTTTCAGGCTCTGTGGTAGGAGGGCCAAGAAGGAAAAAAACCAGCCCACAACTTGTGAGGCTGCAGAGGAAGCCGGCTTTCAAGGGAGGGAAGTTTCCATTAGAGCAGGAAGGTAATGGGAATGCTCCAAGAAGAGGTTAGAATGGAAGGGTTTTGCTGATGATAGACTGATAATTCTAGAGGATCCAGTAGAAGTTTCAAGCATGAGGGAAGGAGAGGAGATGAATACAGAATAGTTATTGTATAGAACTTTGTGGGGTGTACAAGAGTTCAGGAGAGGAAAGATGGACATACGCAAGAATGATGGGGCTAATGAGATTAGTCCTGGTTCACTCAGGGCAGATAGTGATGGCGACCCTGTGGTGGGGGTGGGGGTGTCTGTGTTTCACTTAGGCAGATAGTGATGGCGACCCTGTGGTGGGGGTGGGGGTGTCTGTGTTTCACTCAGGCAGAGTGATGACGACCTTGTGGTGCGGGTGGGGGGGCGTCTGTGTTTCACTTAGGCAGGTAGTGATGGCGACCCCATGGGGTGGGGTGGGGGCTATCTGGGAACCATGGAGCAAGTCCCAGTGCAGAGTTCCCTCTTTCCGTGAGGAGAGCAGCAAGCTTAGTCCTGGTGCCGAGACCTGCCCTTAACCCCGCTGATGGAGTTGAGGACAACTGGGGAAGCCACCTGGAGTTCTGAGCATGCAGACTCCCTCTTGACCTGATGATGGGGGTGAAGGAGGCATGGGGAGGCGTGGTCTCAGTCCCAGAGGTGGGCCCATCTTGAAGGAGATGGATAGACTAGCTCTGAGTGTCTGGTGCTTCCTTGATCAGTTGATAAAAGTTGTAGGCATTTGGGGAAACCTGGCACCCTCTTGATTTCTGATGCAGGGGCCGTCAGACTCCTGGGACTGATGCTCTAACTTATTCTCTTCGGTTTTTCCATCTCTTTTGCTGTATTTCCTAAAAGATTTCAACTTTATCTTTTAATACTTCCATTGAGTTTTTATTTCTGCAGCCGTTTCAAGGATGTAAATATTTTCACTTGTCTTTGAGAATATTGATAGACTGGTTGGTCTGTTTTAATATTTTCTTCTGTCTGTCTGCATAGCTTGTTCCCTTCAAGATGCTCTTTCATATATATTTGTTTGGTCTTCACTGTAAGAGTAGGGTACCAAAAAGCTGATGGGGAGCTCTGAGCATGTAGTTAGGGTTTGTCTAAGGAAAGTTGTTGTGAAGGTTGATGTGGCTGGGTGTTCTGTTGGGAACAAAACATGGGTATCTTGGTTTTTTACTCTTAGCCTAGTTGGAGAGTTCTAGAGCGAGACTTTGCAGTCTCCCACCTGAGGGTACAGGCCTAGCTGTCTGCATTCTGGGAACTGAAAGTGTGAAGATGATTAGAGGCCTTAGCATTCAGTGCGCTTTGCTCACCATATCTCCGTTTCCCACATATGGCATTCCTCCCCGCAGATGGGCCTAGTTTTTCCCAATCCAGAGCTACTTTTAATTTTCTGTATTTTATAAATTTTAAACAGCTTTCTTAGAGTATAATGGATATAGAATAAACTGCACATATTTACAGTGTATAAATTTGATAAGCTTTGACATATGTACACACCTGTGAAACCATCACCACAGTCAAGATGGTAAACATATCCATCACTCTTCAGAGTTCCCTTCTGCGGCCCCCTCCCCAGGCAACCACTGATCTGCTGTTGGTCATTACAGTTTGCATTTTCTGGAGTTGAATAGAAATGGAATCACACAGTATGGGCTCTTCTTATGTTTGACGTCTTCTGCTTAGGAGACTTATTTTGAGGTTCAGTCAGGTTGTTGGCATGTATCAATACTTTTCCTTTTTTTTTTCACTGAGTAGTAATTCCATTTTATGGATGTGCCACAATTTGTTTATCCATTCTTCTGTTCATGGACATTTGTTTTTTTTTCCAGTTTTTGTCTATTATGAATAAAACTTCTATGGACATCCTTTATTTTGGGTGAAATAAGGCAGGTTCACGATGTAGCCAAACTCAAAATATGTTTCCAATTATTTTTGTACCCCAGATGTTTTCTAAATAAGAATACTAAACCTATCTCTAAAAGTAAACAGAAAACATCCAACTACCCATGGATTTTTCCATTTTTAATAAAAGTAAAAAATACCCCAAAGATCTACTGTTCCACAAACATACACAAATAATAAAATATGGCTCTTTTTAGTGGGACGATGGGTCCTGGGGCTTGCTCCTTTTGATATTTGTTTATAAGTGTATCTCCAGCACCTAGAACAGTGTATTACATAGTTTAAAAAAAAAAAACAAAAAAAAAAAACCCCATTGCTGTCGAGTCGATTCCGACTCATAATGACCCTATAGCAACCCTGCAGGACAGAGGAGAACTGCCCCATAGGGTTTCCAAGGAGTGGCTGGTGGACTGAACTGCCGAACTTTTGGTTAGCAGCCGAGCTCTTAACCACTGCACCACCAAGGCTCTGTATTCCATAGTAGGCACTCAAAACAGTTTTTGAATGAATGAATGATTTGTGTGGCTGATACGATGCGGCTCTGCCTTTTCCAGCCATTTGGCCACAAGGCCCTATGTCCTGCATTTCCGATTCTGGCTGTCACCCATGAGCCTTTCTTTCCATTTCAGATCAGAAAACTGAAGCTGCAGCTGGAGGAGGAGCGGCAGAAAGGCCCCAGGAGTGACAGCGCCGCCACGGGCGACCTGGCGGGACTACAGAACGGCACAGACTTGCAGCTTATTGAAATGCAGAGTAGGTACTGGGGGCCGCAGTTCCATTCTGCACAGGCTGTGTCAGGAGTGGGATCCTTAGCAGGCTCAGAGCCTGTAGACATTTTTCTCAAGAGGAGCCAAGTTACAAAGATGGGTTAGTCCTCGGCTGGTCCAGGAACACATTCCTAACCAGGACTGTGGTCGAGCAGAGGCTTCTGCTAGCTCGTGTGCTTCAGAGGATGAGGATAAGGGCATTGCTCTTCCTCTGCTGGGCACAGCTGTTTCTGGGAACTTGGTGGAAACATCCCGACGGCGTCCTCTCCCACACCCTCCCTTGCATGCAGACTTGAATAGTGGCTTTTGTGACAAGTGATTTTAAAATCTCAGTCACTCATGGCTTTCCCCTCTAAATATTCAGAATTAGGTTAAATAGAAAAGACTTCCTGGCTTAAGCCTCAGGAGTTTGAGGTGAGTGTCACTTACCCCGCTGTGTCCGTTAGGACCCTCCTGGCACTCCCTGGTCAGTTTGTGTGTTCTCAGCATGTTGGTGTAGAGGGTGGATGAAGAGTGGGGCTTGCCGAGCAGCACGTTACTCGTTAGGAGGCTTTGATGGTGACCCCAGCGGGAGAGGACAGGGTCAGTTTAGAAGAGGTTGATCTAGAGCAGTGAATTCAAAAGGAGTCCTGTTGAGGGGATGGGCTGGCATTTATGTGGGTGCTTCCCAGGGCGTGTGCACATCTGTGGCGTGTGCCCATCTGAGGCGTGTTGTCTCAGGCGTTAAGGTCCTCTCCTGCGCTGTGGAGGGCACTGCTGCCTGCTGGCTTACACCTCACCCTGAGGGGTAATTCATTATCATCTTCTGTTCTAGGAGATGCCAATAGACAAATTAGCGAATACAAATTTAAGCTTTCAAAAGCTGAACAGGATATAACCACCCTGGAGCAAAGTGTAAGTACTCTCGTTTGTTACCAAGTGGTTTAAGTGCCCTTGGAACGTGTCTGCGTCCTGCGTGTAAGGGGCGGCCCCGCGAGTGCCTGGGCTGCTTCGGGCTGTCTGTGCGGCTGGTTCTCTGGAAAAGCTCTAAGTCAGAATAGAAAAGCCGGCAAAGGACGACTTCAAGGGCACTTCAGCCTTTTGTTTTCTGTGAAAACATAGGAAACTGCAGCTGTAATTGTCTTTGTAGTAGATATTTCAAGATGGTAGTTTTATAACAAAATCCCTTATTGTACATTTCAGAAAAGTCTAGAAACATTTCCATTCAGCAAGTCTCCTAGGATGTTACTCTGGTATCGAAACAACATGGTCATCATCGAACCTAAAACGTGGGAAATGGCCTGTAATGACTCTACAGCTGTCATCTTCTCTGGGGACCTTTCTGGATTTAGAAACAGCAGTTGGGTTCTGAGAGGGCCTATGACTCACCCTAGGGGACTGTGTTAGATTACTTGGAGTTTGTAATGACATCGTGTTTCCACCTCGGGACAAAAGAGTGGTGGTTCCGGGTGCCCACACGGAAGGCCTGTGTTCTCGCGTTTGCAGATTGGCCGACTCGAGGGACAGGTGCTGCGGTACAGAACTGCCGCTGAGCACGCCGAGAAGGTTGAAGATGAGCTGAAAGCAGAAAAGAGGAAGCTACAAAGAGAGGTACTTGTTTTAGCCGGCTTTCTGGGATACAGTCCCAAAAAGAAATCCTTTGGAAATAAATCCGTTACGTGAGGAATTTAACATGGGTTTCGTCTTAGGGAAACAACGCTGGAGTCCCTTACTCTCTTGTCTGTTGATTTTTAAATTGCACAGTGACTGCCATTTACTTTTATGATCTGGTCTGTTAGGCAGTCAGAAAAAGGAGAGTTATTTTGTTTTCTGATCAGGCCTACTCTGTATATCCTTCCTGTGATTTAAGCAAATAAACAATCCCCAGCATTACTGTTTAACACCTCTAAACCAAAAACCAAACCCACTGCTGTCGGGTCAGTTCCGACTCACAGTGACCCTGTAGGATGGAGCAGAACTACTCCATAGAGTTTCCAAGGAGCGGCTAGTGGATTCGAACTGCTGACCTTTTGGTTAGCAGCCGAGCTCTTAACCACTGCGTCACCAGGGCTCCTTAACACCTCTAGCAGACCGAACGAAAGTTAGGCCATCCCAATCAGCTGGGTTTCTGTTTCCCCGAAAGCTGAAAACGTGCCACTCTGACTGAATTCTCCCTGTCTTCAGTTACGAACCGCGCTGGACAAGGTCGAGGAGATGGAGCTGACCAACAGCCACCTGGCCAAGCGGCTGGAGAAGATGAAGGCCAACCGGACGGCCCTTCTGGCCCAGCAGTAGGGAGGCTCCAGGCTGCCTGCCTGTCCGTTGACACCAACAGACCCTTTCAGTACTGCTGGAGTTCAGCCATCAACATATAGCCACCTTTGTATTCTATAATTTATGAGAGAATGAAACAGGTTGAAATCTTCGTGAATGAACACTTTGGATTTTTCGTTTGTAGTTTGATTCTAGACTAAGAACTGGTCCGTGCTGTTTTTATTTTTTATTTTCTGCAATTTTAGAATCACGTTTACTCACCGTTTCCCCCTAGCTGCCTCAGTTACTGGGCACTCGGAGGCTTCAGGATGCTCCTGCAGGACAGCGACTGAGCGCTCACTGAGATACGTGCTGGAGACGCCAGAAAACACAAGTGCCTTCTCCACGCTGCAGTTCAGACTTCAGTGGTCTCCAGGGGTCCGGAGACTCTTACCCTTAGCATCAGACAGCATTTCTATTTTGGTGAGGAAACAAGTTCACGGGTGTGGAGTATACGTTTCACTCAGATTTATATGTCTGGAGGAAAAGCCTTTTTTTGTATAATATTTAAATTTATATAAGAAAATGTTAGAAAAAAGATATGGGGAGTGTATATAAGACTTATTGCATGGGGTAGGGAAAGTCCAAGGCCTAATACTCTTATTAAAGTAAGAGTAGGGTCCTTCAATGTTAACTGTGCTGTACTTTGTCAAGTAGTTCATCTGCTGCTTATTTGTGGAAATAAATAATGAAACCTCAGAGAAGCCCATGGGCGAGTGGGGGCAGGGCAGGCGGCTGGGAAATCTGCCTGGAGATGCTATTAAACACACCCTTTTGCTGACCACACTTGGCTACCGATACGTTCATTTTGTTGTAGGAGTCTTGGAGACAACCCGTGAAACCACGTCCCTCCCTTTCTCCCCCTCTTTTCTCCTCTCCTCAGAGAAAGAGAAGATGGGATATAAGAACCTTTTCTTTTTAAGAACTTCAGGTCTGTCTTTAAAGGGATCCAGTTCGGTTTTGCCATCGAGTGCAGCCAAGCTGCAGGATTTCAGACTCTCTTTTGTACTCAGAATCAAGATGGTTTTAGGGAAGTGATCACTGTATCCTTTAAAGTATTTACACAGAAAAAATACTGGGGAAAATCGAATGAATCAAGGCCAAGTAAGATAAACCGGACTTGAAACTAAACAATAAAGTTAACTCAAAAGTGAATAAAATCTCTAATTATTCCCTTCTTTCAAATAATCAGGCCTCTCTTTGTAAAATATGGAGACTGTCTTAGTCATCCAGTGCTGCTATAAAAGAAATACTACAAGTGGATGGCTTTAACAAAGAGAAATTTATTTCTTCACAGTAAAGTAGGCTAAAAGTCCAAATTCAGGGTGTCAGCTCCAGGGGAAGGCTTTCTCTCTCTCTCGGCCTTCTCATCAGTGTTCCCCCGGACTAGGAGCTTCTCCACTTAGGGGCCCTGGGTCCAAAGGATGCGCTCTGCTCCTGGCACTGCTTTCTTGGTGGTATGAGGTCTCCCTGTCTCTGCTCACTTGTCTTTTATGTCTCAAGAAATTGCCTCAGGACACAATCTAATCTTGTAGATTGAGTCCTGCCTCACCAACACAACTGTCACCCATTCTCCCTCATTAACATCATAGAGGCCGGATTTACAACATATAAGAAAATCACACAAAACCAGGAATCATCGCCCAGCCAAACTGATACACACATTTTTTGGGGACACAATTTAGTCCATGACAGAGACCAATCTTCTGAATTGAGATGATTTCCTGTAAGTTTTGTTTCTAGAAGTAGCAACAGGTGGGTGGGTGGATGGCTGGATGTGAGGGGAATAGTCTTAAAAGCAGATTTATCCTAGAATCCCGTATCTGGATCCAACATACTGTGTGGGGCTGCTCCTGAGGCCCTAGCAGCCTGTCTTTCTCTTCCCCACTCATGGTCACCCAGCCTCGGCCTCCCAGGCTCATGGACTCTCACTTCTGAGATGCCCTGTTCCACTTCTTGTCAGTTCTGTCAGAACCTGGTCTTACCCTCTTCGGTGGCACAACAAACATGTCTTTCTCCCCCACAGGGACACATTTCCGAGCGAAACTGTCTCACTTCTTCATATCCTAAGAGTTTTCTTTTCCAACGAACTTTCTTCATTGAATCTTGTAATAGCACAGGCTTATTCCTCCCCTGTGCTGAATGCCATATTTCTGTTAATGCAGGCTCTCATTAAGGTATCTTATTTTGACACTTAAAGTTTGTTTGCATTTTATATCATACTTCAGGGAGATCATCTAGAAACTTCTTTATCTTAAGCTGGTAGTATTGACAGCCATTAACAAAGCGGCAAACTTAAAAATTTGACAGCCAGTTACAGACTGGATAAGGACTATCTTCTTCCCTCAAAAACAGAAATCTATTTTTTTTTCATGAAGAATAAGTTAATTACCTTTGGTTACTGGAGTTACTAACAGATTATAAACCCAAGTTTCTTGATAGTCAGTGCGCCTGAACCTACAGAATCAATGATTACCACCTGATATTACAAAATTATCACTAGAGGAAGAACTGAATCGGAACATGATCCAGGACAGCTTCATGACCTTTTTAGAATTCTTAAGGTAGTTGCACAATACCTCATCAGATGCCCAGGGGGACTTCAAACTGTTTTTGGGATTCTTCAATAAAGTATATGCTAGGTGAAAATCAGTCTAGAAAAAGTTTCAGGTGTAATGAAATTAAGTCTCTAAGAAACATGTTAAGATACACTCGAGAATTTATTTACAGTCCACTATTGGTGAAGGTGTGTAACTAGTAAGACAGCAAATGCGAATCTTCAGCCTTAAGTCCTACCAACACTGGGAAACAAGACAACCACACCACACTCCCCAGTCCACACTCCCCCATCCACACTCCATGGTCCACACTCCCCTGTCCCTACTCCATGGTCCACACATGGCCACGTTCAGCACCTCTCAAAGACTTTGTACAGGTCAGGGAGGTTAGCAAGCTGCAGGATATTTCCATCTTCTGTAAAACGTTTTGGTGGCAGAAGGTGTGAGCGGAAGGCTTTATAGACAACGTGCTCTACGGTCCACTTCCAGGGGTTTGGAGCAGAGCCAGGCTCTTCACTCTAGAAAACACACAGTAGATGTTGTAAGCCTCCAGGTTGGAGTGCCTAAAGCCTCCCTGTTCACAGCCCAGCGTACACCACAGCCCAGTGTACATGGCTTCCTGGCCGGCGTATACCACAGCCGCCCAGCGTATGCCACAGCCCAGCGTACACCACAGCCCAGCATACACTGCTTTCTGGCTGGCATACGCCACAACCCAGTGTACATGGCTTCCTGGCTGGAGTACACCACGGCCCAGAGTATACCACAGCCCAGCGTACACCACAGCCCAGGGTACACCACAGCCCAGAGTACACCACAGCCCAGCGTACACGGCTTCCTGGCCGGTGTGCACTGGCCTCTAGGCCAGCCTCTCAGGGGTCCCACAGGCAGAGAACACAAGAAGCGAGGTTTTTCAGGTGGAAAAGAGGCTGCTGTTCTTCTGGGACTTTCTGCTGTGGACCCCTTGTTTCCACTCAGTTAGGAGATGTGTTACAGGAGGATCTAAAACAACATCTGATCCTTGGGTGTCTGGACGGCAACAGGGGGAGGTAATTCACCACTAAAGCAGGGGCGGGGTGTCTTAGCACAGCCCATTACCAGAAGCTCCATGGACAAGAAAGGAAAATAAAACAATGAGGAGAATTTTGCTCCCCCTTCCTCTCCTACTTCTAAGCCTTAGCTGTCTCACCTACGAGAAAAAGTTCTTTTTCATCTGTCTTTCCTTTCTTTGAGGTAAATTTTTCCAATCAAATGAGACTCTGGGCACCAAGACCTGGGTCTGAATCTCTGCTCCACCACCTACAGACTCTCAGCCTGAGCGTCTTAGCTGCCCCTCAGCTTCCTCACCTGCAAAACGAGGATGCCTTTTAACCTGAGAATAACTGTGAGCAGTCAGTGAGGGTCACATAGGTAAAGGGGCTACCCTTTGATGCCCACACTATTTTAACTCTCCTCCACATCCCCAGTGAATAACTGCCGACTGAACAGCATTCTCATCTGAACGGAAAAAGTGACACCAAAACACGAGGTAAATCCAGGCCCTTTCTGTGTCAAGCTGACCTTCACAAGAGGAGCTGGGGACTGACTGGCCTTGGCACAACCCCGCTTTCCTGGTGGGGCTATGTCAGACGCGGGGTGAGGCCAAAGCTGGGGACTGGGGAGACAGCTGGCGTCCGATGACTGGTAATGGTGGGAGACAGGAACCCACCAGCCTTGGATGGTCTAACTCAGCCTCCAGTTTTCTTACTGTGATGGCTGGTTTTCACATCTGAGAGCACTGTGGAGGTACCTTCTAACCAACAGAAGGAAACAAAACTCATGAATAAAAGCTGAACATTGTTTAAAGCTTGTTAATGTGCCATGAAATCCCAGCGTCTTAGAGATGGGACAGTTTCGTCTCCAGGGGCTGTGGAAGGCCCATCCCGTCCTGGGGTGCAGTGTGCATCCCAGTACCTGCTGGCTGGAGAGCGTGGACCCCTCACACACGTACTGCTGCCGGACGGAGTAAAACAGAGCACATTCTTTACTGAGGCTTTCAAAGCAGTCCTTCTCTTCATCCCAGTTCACCTGGTCCGGAGAGAGAATTCAATACTTCAACATGGGACGTGCTGAAAATATATTTTCATTTCTAAATGGAGGTCTACTTAAAGCTAAAACACTAAACGTGACTTTTTAGGCAATAAAGCTGTAAACTGGAACTGCTGAATATTGCTAAAGGGGGTTAAAGGAAGGAGCTTCAGCTGCTTTCACCCTTTTATCTTTTATCATTGCAGATGGAGACGTGGCCAGATGCCCACTCCCCCCCACACCCTCACATGCTCAGTACTCGCCAGATCACTCACCTCAGTGGCCAGTCGAAGTATGAAGATAGGTAGTCCCTCCAAAGGGGGCACATAGTTGTCAATCAGAAGGGGTAATCCAATCAGGTTCCCTTCCTGCTTGTGGAAAAAAAGCCAGGACAGCAAAGGGACAAGAAATACTGTGGTTACGGTTTAAACAAATTCCATTTCTCCAGTGCTTCCTCCAGGCCTTGTCCCACACCTGCCTCTCTGGGTGAACTGGTGCTGAGCACTGGGGGCAGGAGAGCTAAGCCAAGCACTTAAAAAGAGCTTTCTGTCCTAACGTGTGGCAGAGTAACTTCTTCCTTGGATCTGCTCACCTTCCAAAGACAGAAGGCCCTGAAGATCAAGGGGCAAAGGAGGAATAAATGGGAGGGCAAGTGGCTGGGAACAGTCTCATTTACTACGGCTCCAGCTCTCCCTCTTGCCTGGGTCCTTCGCCCTGTGAACAAGAATGGCTGACAGAACAGTTGTGTGACCTAGAAATGCAAATGGGAAGTGGAAAAACACCACATATGTTGTATGCTGCTTCTGAGGGGAGACTCAGCCTTCAACCCTGGTCTTGGACCATCTATAGAACTTGTCGCTTATCTGAAGACTATGACAGGAGTTAAGAATGGCTGTCCCACCTCATCAATTTCCAAAGAGAAATAGTCCGCAAGCATCTCGGCCTTTTTCTTCAGAAACTCAACAATGTATTCGGCAAGCCCTTCTTTGGGGCCGTCGTCTTCTGTCCAGCCACTCTCAGGACTGTCTAACGCGAGCATTGCAAGGTCAAAGAGTGGCGCTGGCTCCTGAGAGGGAGCAACAACAGTGAGGACAAGTGTCAGTGGGGCATCAAACAAAGCCTCAGTTCCCTTCACCACCGACCGTTAGCAGAACAGCGGGCACCCAACCGCAAATGCAACCCTCGTTCCCCGTCTCTCCCAAAGAAAACCCCTGAACGATCCATAATAAACCCTCTGCCTCCTCCTCGCCAATGGCCATTTTACCAGAGATGACATGACAGACAAAAAGTCTGCTGAACCTGTGAAAAGGGGGAGGCCGTGCGGAGGCCAAGCTTGTGAGCAGGGGGAGGCCGTACAGAGGCCAAGCTTGTGAGCAGGGGGAGGCCGTGCAGAGGCCAAGTCTGTGAGCAGGGGAGGCTGTGCGGAGGCCGAGCCTGTGAACGGGGAGGCTGTGCGGAGGCGGAGCCTGTGAGCAGGGGGTACCGTGTGGAGGCCAGGCCTGTGAGCGGGGGTGCTGTGTGGAGGCCAGGCCTGTGAGCAGGCGGGGGGCTATGTGGAGGCCGGGCCTGTGAGCAGGGGGAGGCCATGTGGAGGCTCTTTCCTTCCATGTAGCCTTAAGGATACCACTCACTTTCATATTTCTAGAAAATCACTAGGCAGATTCACTTCTCTCTGCTGCCTCACCCGTAACCAAAGCAGGGGGAGGTAGAAGAAGTTAAACCAAATGACATTTTAGGTACGTGGTCAGAAGAGCAAGAACTTTTGGTTGAAACCTATGATAAAATTTTGTTAGGTGCTGTTGAGTCGATTTCAACTCATAGCAACCCCATGAGACAGAGCAGAACTTCCCCACAGGTTGTCTAGCCTGTAATCTTTACGGGAGCAGACAGCCAGGTCTTTCTCCTGCAGAGCCACCGGGTTAGCAGCTGAGTGCCTAACCACTACACCACCAGGGCTCCCTGATGATGCCTGAATTTCTTTCCTTTCTCCCCTCCTGATGCTGGTGTTATTGCTGTCATCTTTCTTTTATATGTTATAAACCCAAAATATGTTGTTACTTTTTCATAATGATGGAAGAATCAATTGATCCAAAGGCTACGACAATCTCAAACATTTATACACCCAATAATAGAGCTTTAAATATATACAGAAAAAACTAACAGAACTGCAAAGAGAAACAGACAAATGCACAATTATAGTCAGAGATTTCAACGCCCCTTTCTAAATAATTAACTGAACAAGCAGCGACATCAATAAAGACCGAAGACTTGAACATCCTCATCAACTTGACACACCTGACATTCACCCAACACTGCAGTCAACAACAGCAGATGAATTCTTTCCAAGTGCACAGGGGACGTTTACCAAGACAGACCACATTCTGGGCCTTAGAATGAGTGCTGATAAATGCAAAAGGATCCAAGTGTGTTCTCCGACCACAGTGAAACTAAATTAGTAATAAATAACATGTCTGGAAAACCCCCAAGTATTCAGAAACTAAAAACACCTCTAAATAACCTAGGGGTCAAAGAAGAACTCGAAAGGGAAACTACAGAGTATTTTGAACTGAATGAAAACGAAAACATAATCCATCAAATCAGTGCAGTGGATTAGTTCACATGGCCCTTCCAGCCACGCATGTTCTCGTGACTCTCAAACAATGATTGGGTGGGACTATGCAAATAAGGTGTATGGAACCTCGACAAGGGGATTGGTCAGTTTTGCCATCCCGCGAGGCTTAAGAAGAAAGACAATCCCAGAGCAGGGGGGAAGCTCGCTACCATCAAGAAAGAAGAGCCAGGAGTAGAGTGGGTCTTCTGGACATGGTCCCTGCACTGAGAACCTCCTACACCCAGGAGACGGAGGGAACTGTAACACCAGAGAAGGCACGAGACAGTGAGAAGTGGGAGATGGTGAGAGGCAGTGGCAAGCACAGCAGAGATATGGCAGCAGCAGAATGAGAAGACTGGCATGGGATGGCGCAGTGGGCTTCCTGGCCCATGCAGCAAGGCGTCTACAATGAGTGTACCAACCCACAGAGCAAAAGAGAGAGAGCTGAGTGCCTTCAGGCAGGAGACTTGCTGGCCAAGTGGCGTGCCTCTGGACACGTGGCGGAGCTAGGCTTACTAGCAGAGTAAGCTGCCTCCAGGCACTTACTGGCGAAGCTAAAGAGCTGTAGCACTTGCCTGAGCAGGACTGAGGGAGAGGCCTGCCTGCGGGCATGGTGGAGAAGCTGTTCTGACCAAAGAACTGTATCCTGAGTGTTTCTGATCCTGAATTGCTACTTCCCTAGTAAACCCTGTGATCGTATGGTCTGTGAGTTCTTTGTGGCCATTGTAAAGAATTATTGAACCCAGCAGAGAAGGAGAGGGTCGTGGGAGGGATGGCTGGTATCAGAATTGGTAAAAAGGTTGGAGGATGAAGGTATATTTGACCTCCCCCTCACAGGAATCAGCCTTTGGGCTAATGCTGATGGTGATTCTTCCTTGTGAAGTTAGAGGAGGTCAGACGCCCCACGCCATGCCATTTTTACAGTAAAAATTTGTGGGATGCTGCTAAAGCAGTGCTTAGGGGGAAGCTGATAGCACTGAACACCCATATTAGAAAAAAAGGAACATCTCAAATGGGTGACCTCAGCTTCCACCTTAAGAATCTTGAAACTGAAGAGCAAATTAATCCCAGAATAAGTAGAAGAAAGGAAATAATAAAGATCAGAGCAGATATCAACAAAATAGAAAAACAGAGAATTAATGAAAACAAAAGTTAGTTCTTTGAGAAGATTCATAAAATTGATAAACCTCTAGCCAGACTGATCAAGAAAAAGAGAAGACATAAATTACCAATATTAGGAATGAGAGAGGTTATACCACCACGGATCTACAGATATTAAAAGGATAACAAAAAAGATTATGACAACTTTATACCAATAAATTTGAAAACTTAGGTGAAGTGGGCAAATTCCTTAAAAGATACAAACTACCAGAGTTCACTCAAGAAGAAATAGATAACCTGAATGGCTTTATAAGGAGTTTACTCAAGAAGAAATAGATAACCTGAATGGCTCTATAAATCCACTGCTGTCAAGTCTATTCTGACTCATAGTGACCCTATAGGACAGACTAGAACTGCCCCATAGGGTTTCCAAGGAGTGGCTGGTGGATTCAAACTGCTGATCTTTTGGTGAGCAGCTGTAGCTCTTAACCATTGCGCCACCAGGGCTCCGAATGGCTCTACAGCTAAGAAAGAAATTGAATTTGTAGTTAAAAATCCCCCCAGTAAGAAATGTCCAGGCACAGGTGGCTTCACTGGTGAATTTTTTTTTTTTTTAATTGTAGTTTAAGAGGAAGTTTACAATTCAAGTGAGTTTCTCATACATTCATAGGTGAATTCTAACAAAAATTTAAGGAATAAATACCACCAACTCTATACAAACTCTTTCAGAAAATGGAAAGGAGGGAACACTACCCAGCTCCTTCTATGAGGCCAGGCTTACCATGGTATCAAAACCAGACAATATAAGAAAAGAAACCACAAACCAATATCCTTCATGAACACAGAACAAAATCTTAGCAGATCAAATCCAATAATATAAAAGGATAACACACCATGACCAAGCAGGGCTCACCCCAGGGATGCAAGGTTGGTTTCACATTATGAAAATCAACATAAATGATCAAGGCAAATTATGTCACTAAGAAGCACTCAAGAAAAAAGGGCATGTTTGGTAAATGCTAGGACATATATAATGTTGCAACAACCAAAAAATAAACGGGAGTATATATACATATATGTGTACATATATACATGTATCTATATGTCTATGTATATGCATGTATGTGTATACAAATATATTCATATGTATAATAAACCACATGGGAGCAGAGTTACAGGTACTTCTTAGACATAAACACCTCGTGGGATTGGATTTCTGGGTTTGAAGCCTTGAGACCATGGTCTTGTGGGTCAACTCATCAACTGGCATAATACGGTTCATAAAGTTTATGGTCTATACCATAGTCTGTTGAGTAGCATCTAGGGTCTTAAAAGCTTGTGAGGGGCCATCTAAGATACAACCATCAGTCTCTTCTCATCAGGAGCAAAAGAGAAGGAAACCAAATATTCACAGAAGAAACTAGTCTACAAAACTAACAATATACACGAACCATGGCCTCATCTACCCTGAGACCAGAAGAACTAGATGGTGCCCGGCTACCACTACATCGTTCTGATCAGGGCCACAATAGATGGATCCTCACTAAAGGGGAGAAAAATGTGAAACAGAACTCAAATTCTTAAAATGTCCGGTCTTACTGGACTGATTGAGACTAGAGGATGCACCAAGACTATCGCCCTGAGATACTCCATAAAGCTTGGACCAAAACTACGCCGAGGTCACCTTTTAGCTAAGTAACAGTCTGGCTTATAAAATAAAGAAGAGTACCCGCGAGTACTACGTATCTTTAAAATATCACCTATATGAGACCCAATGGTTGACAATTTCTCTAAAGCAAGGATGAAAGGGTAAGCGTACAGGGAAACCAGATTACTGGAAACGAAACATCCAGAATGGAATTAAAGAGAATGTTGACACATTTTGAAAAACGTGACCAATGTCTCTGAACAATTTGTGTAGTAATTGTTAAATGGGATCCTAATTTGCTGTGTAAACTTTTACCGAAAACACAGTGAAATATTAGTTAAAAAAAAGTAAAACCAATTTTGAAAATTGATATAATATATTAACAAACTAAAAAGAAAAACTGTATGATCATTTGAATAGCTGCAGAAAAGCATCTGACAAAATTCAACATCTATTCCTAATAAAAACTCTCAGAAAACTAGGAATAGAAGGGAGCTTCGTCAACCTTACAAGGGACATCTATGAAAACCCCAGAGCTTACATCACACTTAACGGAGAAAGAATGGGTGCTTCCCCCCTTAAATCAAGAACAAGACAGTAATTCCCACTCTCCTCACTTCTTTTCAACATTTTACTGGAGGTTCTAGCCAGTGCAGTCAGACAACAGAAAGAAAGAAAAGGCTCACAGACTGGAGAGGAAGAAGGAAAACTGTCTTTGTTCACAGATGACATGATCGTCCAGGCAGAAAATTTGACAGAATCCACAAAAAAGTTACTAATATTAATAAGCGAGTTTAGCGAGGCTGCAGGATACAAGATCAATACAGAAAAATCAATTGTGTTTCTATATACTAGCAACAAGTGATAGGACACCGAAACACAAAACAAAACAAAAATAAAAAAACCCAACAGTGACAGTGAGAACTGCAAACTGAAGAATAAATCTGACCAAAGATTTTTCTCCCCAAATATAGATTCCACACAATCCCAATCAAAATCCCAGTAGGCTCGTTTGTAGAATATGTCAAATGAAAATCAAAGATATAAAACTACATAGAAAGGTGGTATGATTTTCACTTAAGATTGGGAATAGAAAAAGTCTTGGAAGAAACGCACTAAAATCGTTGGTAGAGGCTGTGTTTAGATTAGGGGCTTTAGAGAAATGTTTATTTCTATTTTCACCTCTTCCCAAATATCTTCAAGTAGATACAAATTAACTTGATAAAAATGAGCATTTTTTAAAGTTGGCTTCCAAATGACAAAACCGCGTGAAAGATATTTCCTCACGCAAATCATACAATACAGAAGCTGCCATCAGCATATTTCTCAAAGTCTAATACACCACAAATAAAATAGCAGGGTAGAGCTTAACTACTTTCAGAAATGACCCACTGCTGAAGTTTCAGAAGTGGGAAGCGGAAAAATAAACTTACCGATAACCTCAGCACACCAAAATTGGCAAAATCATAAATGAGGATCTGGTAGAAGAGTTCTTCACTGCAAAGAAAAATGAAGCAACTTTAAGGAAGAGCCAAACTCATGCCTGAGAGCCAAGCAGTGGGGAAAAGTGGGGGAAGTAAGCAAGCCTACAACACGGGCGGGACAGAGGGGCTCCGCCTCGCTGGGGGGCCCGGTCAGCTGGCTAACAAGGTCTTCCACCTTTCAAAGCGCTGGGGGTTCCCTGTGTCTGCTCCAGCCAGGGCTCTGGACCAAGCTCTGGCTTGCTTTCAGCCTGGCTCTGTCCCTACCGTCTGGTGCTGTGAAGGGGTTTGACATCTTGTAGTGAACTGTAAGGAATTTTGTTTGCTTGCTTTCCCCTCCACTTAAAAGAATCCTATAGATCACTTTTTTTTTTAAAATTGTAGTTCAGGTGAAGGTTTACAGAACAAATAGCTTCTCATGAAACAGTAGTACACATATTGTTTTATGACACTTGTTAACAACCCCACGACATGTCAACCCCTCTCCCTTCTCGACCTTTTTTTTTTGGTGAAAACAGACATAGCCAAAGATAACCATTTCAAAAATGTCTACACGCACAGTTCAGGGACATCGACTACGCTCTTCCAACTGTGCTGCTATTCTCACTTTAGATGAAGGTTTACAGAATAAAGTAGTTTCTCGTTAAACAGTTAGTACACATGTTGCCCTATGACAATGGTTAACAACCTCACAACACATCCACACTGTCCTTCTCAATCTTGGGTTCCCTATCACCAGCCTTCCTGTCCTCCTGCCTTCCAGTCCTTGTCCCTGGACTGCTGTGCCTCATTAGTCCCGTTTTGTTTTACGGGGCTGTCCACTCCCTGGCTGAACGGTGAACCTCGGAAGTGACTTCACCACTGAGCTAAAAGGGTGTCTGGGGGCCATACTCTCGGGGTTTCTCCAGTCTCCTTTAGGCCAGTAAATCTGGTCTTTTTTTGTGAGTTAGAATTATGCTCTACATCCTTCTGCAGCTCTGTCCAGAACCCTCTGTTGTGATCCTGGTCAGAGCAGTCGGTGGTGGTAGCCGGGCACCATCTAGCTGTACTGGACTCAGTCCCGTGGAGGCCTCTGTAGCTGTGGACAATTAGTCCTTTGGACTAATCTTTTCCTTGTATCCTGTTCTCTTCATTCTCCCTTGCTCCCGAAGGGATGAGACCAGTGGAGTATCTTAGATGGCTGCTCACAGGCTTTTAAGACCTCAGATGCTACTCACCAAGGTAGAATGTTGAATATTGTCTTTATAAACTGTGTTAGATCACTTTTTTCTAAAGACTCCTATAGATCACTTTTTTCTAAAGACTCCTATAGATCGCTTTTGTGTAAAGACTCCTATAGACCGGTTTTGTGTAAAGACTCCTATAGATCGGTTTTGTGTAAAGACTCCTATAGATCGCTTTTGTGTAAAGAATCCTATAGATCGCTTTTATATAACTCATCATTAACAAAAAACAACTGTCAAGTATATATCAACTTCCAGAAGAGAGAAGTGAAATAAACGCCCCATTTATGTAGTACTTTTTAGTTCTTAGGGTCGCTATGTGTCGGAATTGACTCGACGACGACGGGTCGGTGTTTTAGTTCTTAAAGCAATTTGAACCACGTAGGTCTTGCTTAAAAGACTTCACTGTCGGTGGAAACAGACAAAGCACCTGCTATGCCTGCATCCAGGTGCCTGCTTGCTTCTGTGTCTACTCTGCTCTTTTGTATCTCAAAAACGATTGGCTTAACTGGCCTCATTAACATAAACTGGCATGGCCTCGTTAGCATAACAAAGAAAAACCCTATTCTCAAATAGGGTTATATCCCCAAGTATAGAGGTTAGTATTCCAACCCACATTTTGGGGGGCACAACACAATCCCTAACACCATTCTCCTAGAGGCTCTGCCCTTCCACCCAGCCCGACTTACCTGAGCTTGGTGGTGTTGAGAAGGTACAGCTTCGTCTGGTACTGTGCCAGGGCCCACTGTGGGTTCACACAGCCCACGAAGGAGTGGTTGTGCAGCATTTCCCGGAGAGCTGGGGGAAAACCACAGGTAAGCAACGGGATCCCAGCAGTGGGATCCCAGCTGCACCTCCTCACAGCCCAAAACATCAAGCACCAGAACAGAACTAACAATCACGCAAAGATGCCTGGACTGACCTGGCTGCTGAAAACAAAGACAAATGCGGAATAAAACAATCTTTTAAAATGTAGTAAGGAACTGCCAAAAAACAAGGAATACTCAAAGACTGGACTCTAAGACAAAGCAGGAACCCAGAGATACTGAGAGCACTAAAACCAGCTTTTAACCAAGGACACCTGCAGCTCAGGAATCATGAACTCTGCTTCTCACAGGCATTGAGAGGGTGGAGAACAGCAAACAAAAGCCTAGGGATGGGTTGAAATGGGGGATCTAACAAGAGACCACCTCCCCAGCACATGAAGCTAAGACACCAAGGGCTGCACGCTCAGTGTGAAGAAGGAAACATACTAACGTCTCCTAATGTAGCCCTCGCCCCCTCAAACGGCAGTAAGAAAAGCTGCCTGCCTGCCTCTAGCATTGGTGTTGGGAGAAAGAAAGAAAATATATCCTTGAGAATGCGTTTGCAATCAGAATTCACCCTAGGCAGCGAACGGAGGTTTCAGTTTAAATTGATACCAGGGCTGACCGTTACCCCAGGTCACTGGCAGAATCAAATGTAAGTTCTCTACCCAGTCTTTAAATAATTCCCCCCAAAAAGTTCCAAGAACTAGCAGTCAAAAAATTATAAACCATACAAAGAAATAAAGCACCAAAAAGTAGAATCCAGAAGAAACCACAGAATCAGACTTGCAATGGTTTCAGAGATTGGAAATATCACATGAAATTAACTATGTTGAGTACACTTAAGAGGTATTAAAACTGTAAGCGGCAAGAAACTATCGAAAATGATCCATCAGGTTTCCAAAAGAACCAAATAAAATTCCTAAAGAAGAAAAAATATGATAATTAAAATTAAAAATCAAGATAGATTTACCAATGGGTTAGATAAGGATGGAGAGAGAGGTAATTAACTCGAAGGCAGGTCTAAAGAAGTTATCCAGAATGCAGCACAGAAGACAACAAGACAGAAAATATAAAAGACAGCTCATACCACATGGAAGATAAACACGTAACAAGCTCCAGAAGAGGTGGGGGGAGAGGGAGGAGAGGTATTTGGAGACTTTGAAGACAAAGTACCTGAGAAGATCCCAGAAATGCTGAAAGACACAAAGACTCAGCTCTATGAAGCCCAATGATATCCACACCTGACAGATACCAAAGGACACCCCCCCAAAAAAAGAGATCTTAAAAGCACTCAGAAAGGAAAAAAACATTATCCACGAAGTAATAAAAGACTGATAGCTGAATTTTCAACTGCAACAGTAGAAGCTGGAGAATGACGGAATAGCATCTTCAGTGCGTCAAGAGAAAATAATGGCCAATCTAGAATTTTACAGCCAGCAAAAATCGTTTTAAAAAATAAGGGTGATTAGATAAAGCAGAACTGAGTTTGCCACCAAAGATCTCCCTAAAGGATGTGCTTCAGGCAGACCACGAAAGATCTGAGACAAAGAATTACCAGCACCTAAGATGCAGGCATCAGGGATTGAACTGTGTCCTCCAAAACAGGTACTGAAGTCCTGGCCCCCGTTCTTGTGAACGTGATGTGATCTTACTTGGAAAGAGGGTTTCTCTCCTGTCGTGTTAAAGAGGTCAGACCAGAGCGGGGTGGGTCCTAAGCCTAATCACTTCTGAGTCACAAGAAGAGAAGAACAGACACACACACACGGGGAAGATGCCACGTGAAGACAGATGCACGGCAAGTGCATCCACAAACTGGAGAACCAAGGACTGCGGGCAGCTACTGGAAGCTGAGACAGACAAAGGAGCTTCCGGATGAAGCCAGATCAGACGAGGCTGGAAGTGTAATAAAGACCCTGAATTTGCACTTCCAGTCTTCTGAACTGTGAGAAGACAAATTTCTGTCCTTTAAGGCCACCCACTTGTGGTGTTTTTTGTTACGACAGCACTAGGTAACTGACAGAGGGTGATAGTAACGATGTAGTATATGGAACAATTAAGACATTCACATGGAAAATGTGAATCTCACACCACACACACAATCAATTCCAGGCAGACTAGACACTTAAGTATAAGACTTTTGGAAGACAATGTAAGAGTATATCTTTATCTCAGAGTAGGGAAGATGTCTTAAATAAGGTAAAAAAGTAAATCTGTAAAGAACAAATTGATAAAATCTGTCTACATTAAACCTGAGAACTTCTGTTCATAAAACAAACGTTCATTCTAAAAAGTTACAAGTGCTGAGACCTAAACTGGGGGACGCGATCTTCAGGTAACTGTCTACTGTCTAGGATATTTGAAGACTTCCTAAAATCAGTGAGAAAATACCAAAAATCCAACCAAAAAATGGGCCAAAAATTTGAAGAAGCACTTAACAGAAGAGGAAATATACATACTCAACTCTATTAGTAACCAAGAAGACGCAAATAAAACCCCAATCAGGTACTGTTCAATAATTACCAAATCGGTAAAACATCTTAAGTATCAAACATCTGAAACAAAGGGTAGCAGCTAGAACTCCTGCACGCTGTTGGTGGGAGTGTAATGAATCCCACCCCGCTGGAAAGCAAGTGGTGCATCACCGCCAGCAGTAACTCTCCTAGGTATATAGCTGAGCAGTGCTTCCCAACCAAGGTACCAAGATGAATTCACTCATGGCAGAGGGGACGGGGGAGAGAGTGGAATGGTGAGGAGGGGTGTGGGAAGAAGGCAGGGACGGAGGCCATCTGAGAACTCCAAACGTCCTTCAACAGTCCAATGAATGACTAAATGTGCTGTATATTCATGACATGGAACCTATTTGCAGCAAACGTAAACCTGCCTATATGCAATAAGATGGATGGCTCTTAGAATATACATACAGACAGACAGATAATATATCTCATATATAAATAAAAGCAAATTGCAGAAAAATACGTATGCCCTTGTGGTGCAATGGTTAAGCGCTCGGATGCTAACTGAAAGGTCAGCGGTTCCAAACCACCAGCAGCTCTGAAGGAGAAAAGATGTGGCAGTCTGCTCCCGTACAGATTACAGCCTTGGAAACCCTATGGGGCAGTTCTACTCTGTCCTGTAGGGTCGCTATGAGTCGGGATCAACTCGACGGCTCACAACAACAACATAATTCCATTTATATAAAATTTAAAAGTGGCAAAACTAAACAAATTAGGGATACAAATCTAAGTGATAAAACTATAACAAAATAAAAGGAAATGATGACCTCAAAACCGAGGGTAGCAGTCACCTCTCGGGAGAAGGGCACAGGGTGGGATGCAGAGGACACACAGTAGGGCTTCAGAGATGACGGCAATGTTCAGTTTCTTTTTTTTTGACATTCAGAACACTTATTTTGAAAACAGTTTTAGAGCATCTATTCACTCTTTTTTTTAAAAACTGTGCTTTAAGTGAAAGTTCACAATTCAAGTTAGCCTCTCATAAAAAAATTGATACATACATTGTTATGTGACCCTACTTGCTCTCCCTACACTGTGACAGCACACTCCTCCTTTCCACCCCAGATTTCCCGTGTCCATTCAACCAGCTCCTGACCCTCTCTGCCTTCTCATCTTGCCTATGGACAGGAGCTGCCCATTTAGTCTCATTTATCTACGTGAGCTAAGAAGCACACCCCTCACAAGTATCATTGTATGTCCCATAGTCCAGTCTAATCTTGGTCTGAAGAGTTGGCCTCAGGAATGGTTTTAGTTTTGGGCTAACAGAGAGTCCGGGGGCCATGTCTAATGTTCTGTTTCTTAAATAGGGAGTGCTCTTACAAATGTGCACTGGTTTTTTCTTTGGGTCCTGTGTATCTGTATACACCTGTGTAAATACTCTTTTTAATGAAAAGAAAAAAAACATCACATCAGAGAGGGCGTGGTCCGGGACAGCAATGAGCTGGTGCCCCACATTTGCATTTCCTTCTTCTTTTTGTTTTTCAGCTTGTGTACACGTCAGTCCTCCAGTTGTTGCATAAGTTCTGCCCCCCGTCCCCCCAAATAAAAAGACACGCGTTTTCTTCATTTTAAATAGTGGAAGCTCGGTGCGTCTACAGGCTGTTCTGCATGGGCCGAGAACGATTCTTTTAAAAGCTAGAAAACATCAAGATCCACTAAAAAGTGTAAGATTCTTCTGTACCGATTTTCCATGGAATGCTCGGATGCATCCAGAGCTCTTGAAAGGCAGCCTTGCCAGCAAGGGGCGGGGAGGAGGGGTCCCGCCAACCACAAGCCTTTCAGAGAAGACAGCCGTGGGGGGCTCTGGCAGGCTTCATGGACGTCTTCAAGGTCTCCTGTCCAGATTAGGAGGAGGACCTATATTTCATTCCTACCCTAAGTGTCCCAACAACACCACAAGTCTGGTGCAATTCCCCGCCATTCTGCTAACAGCAAAATCGGACAAAAATCCTTCTGTGCGTCAAAGCCAAACCACACATCTGAGTTCATGACGGAGACCTTGGGTCTCAGCGTGCTTTTCTGAGAAGTGGCAAGCAGAGCTAGACCCAAAGCCAGGGCAACCAGCCCTCAGTTCTAACGTTCACGTGCAGAGAAGCAGCCTCTGTACACCACGTCTTCTGCTGCTGCTGGAGACAATCTGGATGTCCTTCCAACCCTCTCAAGCATGTCTCATCAGCCTTCCCTGGCTCCTCTGAACTGGGCTTCCTTCTGTCACATGACTGCTCTAGTCACACCTAATGTGGCAGCCAGTTACTAACTAACCAGTCCCCACACGACCTCTCTAGTTACACCTTATGCTGCAGCCAGTTACTTACTAACCAGTCCCCACACGACCTCTCTAGTTACACCTTACGCTGCAGCCACTTACTAACCAGTCCCCACACGACCTCTCTAGTTACACCTTATACTGCAGCCAGTTACTTACTAACCAGTCCCAACATGCCCTCTCTAGTTACACCTTATGCTGCAGCCAGTTACTAACCAGTCCCCACACGACCTCTCTAGTCACACTTTATGCTGCAGCCAGTTACTAACTAAGCAGTCCCTACACAGCACCGCTGTCCTTCAGGCGGTGGTCCTGGCTCACTCACCTCACCACCTCAGAGCACGGGATGGCACATTTCCTGCAGAGGCTACTTGATAAAGGTTTGCTGAACTGACTCCGTGTACCAAAGGAGACCGGCATCTGGTGACTCGTATGTGAGTGTGGACACTTAGATCTAGGGCTATTCACCAAAGACCAAGAAAACGGAATTAAGTTGTGGAAATCTGGAGGCTAATAATGTGAAGCAAGTTTTCCCACTTAAATGAATAGGGCAAATAACGTGCAGCATTCCTTGTCCTCACTAATGATCAGATCAGAACTATGGGCCCAAGAGTGAGTCAGTCCAGTCATCATGAACCTGAGACGAGCCCCATTCCATGGATGCCTAACTGAGCCTTCCAAAACTAACCACATTTGTGAACCAAAAGTATGCCTACCAGGGGTGGTAAACCCAGCAGACTCAAGGGAGCTGTTGGATTGTGTACACAACCTGACATCCATTCAGAGTAAAGATTCTAGGGCTTCACCTCTCAACCGTTCACCTGTGCTGGGAGCAGCTAACGACTGGGCACACGTGCAGGGCTCTCCAAAGGCGAGGCAGTGAGCGAAACAGACCCTACGGAAACACTGATCACACAATCTCAAACAAGTGCAGTTAAGAATATGACATCACGAGGGAACTATTTCTTCCTTCTTTCCTGGGCCAGAGGCACAACCCCACCAGGGAGCAGACAGGCTTGTCGACTATTAAGGCGAGTGGCTGACCCCAGCTAATCTGGGCTTCAGAGAATACCCTGTACTGCATCAACTCAAAGACAACCAGCTTCCCCCAGCATGGGGCTGTGGGTGCACACCAGATGCCAGCAGCAGGGCCCGTGGCAAGGTCGCTCCCGGCAAACAGTCTTGAAGCTTACGAAGCAGGCACATGGTATCTCAGGTCTCATCACAACAGCCTCGTGAGGGCTGTATTCAGAGCATCACTGTACAGATCAGGAAAACGAGGCCCAAAAAGGTGAACAAATTTCCCACTGGTTACTACATGGAAGCCAGCGGTGGGAGCTTCAGCCATGTTCTCCAGCTCCAGGTGCTCATCCCACTCCTGACACCACACAGCCTGCTCCCTCTGGGAGGCCTATACCAGGGCGCCTGAAAATCCCTCCGTCTACAGGATCAGAATCACATGCTGTGCTTCTTCCGCACAGGTGGCTGACTGGTTTCGCCTGTAAATATGGGGTTCGCTTGCTGTCAGGGAACCACCACCACCAACAAAACATGGGCCTTGCCCATTTTTGATTGTTGGGATGTTCCAACTAGCCTGTGCTCTCCATTCCATTTCCCTCGTCTTGACAGTAGGGTTAACAGCATCTGCTCTGCCTCTTACACGACTATCCTAGAATTAGATGAGGTAACGTGTATGAAAATAGTTTTAGAACGTGTAAAGTCACCATTTTAGCCTTGGCAATGGACTCCAAATCTGACCAAATCTGATGCAGGCTAGTTTCATGTGGCACTGCAGACAATGTACTGGCATCGTAACTTTACGTAGCCTCCTGTGTGAAGGATCCAAGACAGTAGAGAGAACTCGATAGATTCCACATCTGGGAGACTTCGTCAAAATTTGAGGAAGACTGCTAAATAAAGCTACTAACGCACCCTATATTGTTTTAAAAGCTCCCAGCTTGAAAGTTGTAACAGAGGGAGAGAGCAGCCGGACCCAGTCTTGGTGGAGGTGAAAACCAGCAGCCAGCTGGCAGCCACTTCTAGAACCACCAAAACCTTAGCCCCCGAAGTTTCTGCCCCTCCCAAGTGCACAGACACCCTTTCTTTCTTTTCTCACCTGTACATAAAGGCCTAAGAAAAGAGAATGAACAAGAAAAGGCAAATTAAGGCCCTCCCTGAATTTGCTCAGACAAACAGTGACTGAGACAGAGAAAAAATTTAAAGAGCTACTGAATCAGAGGCATGAAATGGTTAGGGATTAGCAGGGAAGGTTCAAAGGTGCTGCTGAGCTACTCATACATTTAAAGTTAATTTGAACTGTACAAACAACAAAAGAAAAAAAAAAACCAGATAAATTGGACTTCATCAAAATTAAAAAACCACCCAAAGCAATCTATACGTTCAATGCAATTCCCCATTAAAATCCCAATAGTCGGTTTTCGTAGAAATAGAAAAGCCAATTCTCAAATTTAAATGGAATGGCAAGAGGCCCTGAATAGCCAAAGCAATCTCATAAAGAGACAAAGTAGGAGGACTCATACCCTCTGACTTTAAGACATACTATAAACCAAAAAACCCAAATCCATTATATGCCTAACAGTGCCAACACTTTGTACACAAGAGGCATGAGCTACACGTGTTGCCTGCAGGAAGCTGTTGTGTTCACCTCGTCCAGTTACTTCCACTACATCCTGTTCTCCGACCGCCATTTCTGAACTCTGTTATAACCTTATGGAACCACAGACGTATACGCGGACAGACATTGCCCAAACGAATGTTATGTGGTACGTGACTAAATTTTAATCAAGAAATGTAAATAGGGAGGTGGCGCCAAGATGGAGGAGTAGTCAGACGCTTCCTGTGGTCCCTCTTACAGCAAAGATCTGAAAAACACAAGTGAATCAATTCAAACAAATGGATAAGAAACCACCGGCCTTCTGGTTAGCAGCCGAGCACTTAACCACTGTGTTACCAGGGTCCTTGGGCAGTAACTAGCCCCCTTTAATTCCTAAAATCATAAAGTTAGTTTTGAAGTAACAGGGACCAAAAGTAACCTCCATGCTCAGGTATTTCCAAAAGCTATTTCTGAGGAAGATGATAACGATTTATTACTAAGCTTTATCTTCAGGATATAAAAACATCTATCGATTCTGTACTCTATACCAAGTGTTTCACATACATTTTATCTCCAATCAACACAGCAATCTTCAGAGTAGGTAAAAGTAATCTCATCTCACGGATGAAGAAGAAAGCGTGGCTGGAGTCTAAGGTCACAGAGTAGGAAGTGGTGCAGCCCGGAATTGAACCAGGGCCACCTCCAAGCCTGTGCACTTCAGCACACCACATCCCATGTGGGCCACGGGATACAATCTGTCTGATCGTTACACTGCTTTTCGCTTCAGAAACAAACTGAAGATTATTTAAATGACTTCTGTGTTTTAATGAGAACAGCAACTGATTCTAACTAGAACGAACAGAGACTACTTTTCCCTTCTCTCCCAGTTGAAGACTGTCTTTAAGCTGACACTTAGATGAAACTGGTAAGGAAAGAGGTTTTTCCAGCACGCTGCAGTGGCCACCCCGACACCATAAATGCTCTCGGCATTTCCAAGCACCTGATTGATGTCAGCCATTCCAGCACTCAGGTCCCTGGCAGACCTCAGGCCTTACATACCCTCATGTCCCTGCTCGTTAATTTCTTCCTGGAGATTCAAAATGCTGGTGAGGTTAATAATCCTCCTCCGAGGGGCACAGGCTGCTGTTATTTCCTTTGGAGACTCGTCTTCCACCATTTCTACATCAGAGTCCTCCCGAGGCCTCTTTCTGCAATGAAAACAAGAAACTGGCAGATCATCGCTTTTCTTCTAAATGTTTCTAAGTGACACATGTTCTGTGTGCTGTATTAAAGAGAAGGGATTTTTAAGTGAGCCACGTTCTGTGTGCGGTATTATGGAGAGGGGACGTTTAAGTGAGCCACGTTCTCTGTGCTATATTACGGAGAAGGGATGTCTAAGTAAGCTACGCTCTGTGTGGTGTAGTACAGAGAAGGGATATTTAAGTGAGCCACGCTCTGTGCGCTGTATTACAGAGAAGGGACGTTTAAGTGAGCCATGCTCTGTGTGCTGCGTCATGGAGAAGGTAGCAGCTCTTCCGTGACCGCTCTGCGCGTCTGCATAAGGCATGCTGTGCTGGTGGCCGACCAGCAAGATCTGCTTGTTCTCCTCAACACTGGTTTTCTGATAACCCTCAGATCTCTGCAGCCGGCTGTGCAGCGGCACACAGCAGGACTTTGGAGTCTAGCTACAGGGCCCTGGGCAAGTGAACTGACCTTCCACGTCTCATTCATTCATTCTTCCATTTAACTGTCCATCAGACAGTGTTACGCACCAGCTACACAGCGCAATGAGCAAGACAGACAAGGTGCCTGCCCTTATGAGGCTTCACTTCCAGTGAGGGAGGGAAACAGCAAACAAAAAAGATAGTTTCATATTGTGATGAAGTGCTATGAAGAAAATAAAACAAGGTAATGCAACAGAATGGCGGGGAGGTGGGAGGAGGGGCACTTTAGACTAAATGGACAAAGAAGGCTTCTAGCAAGAGGACACATTTCAGCTGAGACCTGAGGGACAAGAAGCCAGGGCCTTCCTAGACTAAGGGAACAGCAAGGGCAGAGTGGGGAAGCAGCTCAGCGGGTTTAGGAACAGCCACCAGACCAGTGTGGCCGTGAGCGAGAGGGAAGTGGTGGCTGGAGGAGGGCAGGGTGAAGGACTCGGGTTTCTCCCGAGTGCAGTGAGGTAAAAGGTTCTCAGCAAAGGAGTGACATAGTCTGACTTCTAGTGTAAAACGGTTCCTGCGACTGCTATGTGGTAGATCATTAGTGCTGTCAGTTCCCCGAGTGATAAACAGAAGCACAGCTCTGATCCCACCGGACTGTTGAGAGCACTGAATGAGGTGCTCTCTGGGAAAAGTCCTTGGAGGTCATCCAGACAGACTGACTCAGAAACGAGCAAGCTGGACCACAGAGAGGTTAAGTAACTCATCCAACTTCAAATGGCCAATTAGTGCCAGGGATCTGTTACTCAGCAACCAAACACATGTGCAACCTTGGGCAAACACCTTAACCCTGAGCTCCAGGCTCAGTACCTGTACACACTGAGAAAAGACCCACCTTTCAGATCGCAGTGAGATAACTTCTGTAAATTAGCTCCAAGATGCATGCTGGGAATTCTCACAATTAAATGGCAGCCTTTCCTGTTACTGTATCTGCTCCCTTTCACCGCTGGCTCATGTGCTTCGGGGACTTTTATCAACCAGACTGAGAAAGTGTGCTTCTTCTGAAAGGAGTCCAAACAGCTTTGGACAGAATGAAAGTGAATCCTCAGGATATTTTAGGCTTTTCTCTTTAGCCATGCCTGGTGTTAACACTTTATCAAAATTCTTTACTAAAAATAAAGCCTCAATCTTCTGATTTTTTTCTGATGAGTTTTTGACTAATGCTTGGAGCTATGGATATTCAAGACATTTCAAGGACACCGTGGTGCACGACTCTCAAGGCCATGGTTAAGGGCAGACAGTGGACAACCCCACAGCTCTGGCGCCATGGAGGCAGAGGGCAAGTCAGGCCGAGAGAAGATGCAAGTGGTTCGTGAAAAGTAAAAGTCAGAAAGCAGTTTTAATAAAGAACAGAGGAGGCAAGCTGCGCCTTCCCCGAGGGCCATACCTGGGAACGCCTGGACTCAAGGTGGGCCCCCTCTTCTCTGTCGTTTCTGAAGGGCCCTTTGTTGCCTCCCCCTCAAAGCCCTGGTTTTTGGCAACTACTTCAGCAGGGGCTGGGAGTTCGAGCATCTCTTCATCTTGCTGCCTGGCCCTGCCACTAGAACCATCTCTGCTGTCCTCTGGGACTAGGGCCTGGGGCTGGCTGGGCACGGCCTTGCTCACAGGCTGCAGAAAGGCATCAAGTTTCTGTTCCCGGGAATCTGTACGAACCATCTGGTGGGCGTAGACTTTGTCTCCACTTTTAGAAGTAGAAGAGGAGGTCATACCGATTGTGGACTTAACCACCTCACCAGAGGGGCCAGCAAGTCCTGGTAGCAAAGTCTGTATCAAAAAAGAAGATAATAGGATAACGTAGAATATGAAGTACAGAATTCCAGGTCCCAAAATGAAGTATCAGAGAAGAAAACTAGAGCCAGGTATAATTTTGATTACAGTTTTAATTGTAGGAGCAATTCTGACTAAAATTAAGTATAACATAAAACATACATAAGTACAGAGAGTGAGCAGGAAGATGGCGGTTGTCATGGATTGAACTGTGTCCCTCCAAAAGTATCTGTCAACTTGGTTAGGCCATGATTCCCAATACTGTGTGGTTGTCCTCCATTTTGTGATCGTAATTTTATGTTAAAGACGATTAGGGTGGGATTGTAATACTCTTACTAAGGTCACATCCCCGATCCAACATAAAGGGAGTTTCTCTGGGGTGTGGCTTACATCAGCTTTTATCTTACTAGAGATAAAAGGAAAGGGAAGCGAGCAAAGAGAGGGAGACCTCATACCACCAAGAAACAACAGCCAGGAGAATAGCACGTCCTTTGGACCTGGGGTCCCTGCGCTAAGCAGCTCCTAGTCCAGGGGAAGATTAATGATAAGGACCTTCCTCCAGAGATGACAGAGAGAGAATATGGACTTCTAGCTCTGACTAGACTCTGAGAGAATAAACTTCCCTTTGTTAAAGCCATCCACTTGTGGTATTTCTGTTACAGCAGCATTAGATAACCAAGACTGCAGAGTAAACAGACCATCGTTCTGACCCTCCCCCACAAATACAAGAAATACAACAAGGAGACGGTGCTTGGCTTTGAGGGACTCTGAACTGGGGAGCAGAGGAAAGCAGCAGAGAAAGACTTACCAACAGATTTAATCAGGCAGAAGAAAGAATCAGTGAATTAGAGAATACGATAGTTAAAATTACAGACACTGAAGAGCAACAAGAACACAGGCTCAAGAAGGCTGAGAACAGTTTAATGGAAGTATGGGACAATACAAAGAAACATACGCATCAAAGGAATTCCAGAAGGCGATGAGAGAGAGAGAAAGGGACGGAAAGACTATTTGAAGAAATAGTGACAGAAAATTTCCCCAATCTAATGAAGGACATGAATCTACAAATCCAAGAAACTCACAGAACCCCAAACAGGATAAACCCAAAGAGATCTACACCAAGATACATCATAGTCAGGCTCTCAAAAAGGAAAGATAAAGAGAGAATACTGAAAGCAGTGAGAGAGAAGCAAACAGTCACATACAAAGGATCCCCAATAAGATTAAATGCTGATTTGTCCTCAGAAACAGTGGAGGCCAGAAGGCAAATGAAATGATAAATTTAAAGTGGTGAAGGGAAAAAACTGTCAACCCAGAACACTATATCCAGCAAAACTATCCTTCAAGACTGAGGGTAAACTAAAACATTCCCAGACAAACAGAAGCTGAGAACGTTCATATCCACCAGGCCAGCCTACAAAAATTACTAACAGGAGCTCTGCAGATGGAAGGGAAAAGACAGTAGAAAGTAATTCAAAGCTATACATAAAAGGAAAGATCCTTAACAAAGGGAATGCATGGACCGGTATAAGGGCTAGTAATAAGGTATTCACGCTTGATAATTCTAAATGTTTTGTCCTTTATTTTTTTAAATAACAAATATATAAAAAGCAAGGATAAAATTATGTTACAGGACACAAGAAATAAAAAGACGGAATTAGCGATAACAACAACAAAGGGTGGGGGGGAAGGATTGGTATAGATACAAAATTTCTTTTCTGTTACTGAAGTTGGTACCAACTTACCCTAGGATATTATAAATACAAGCTCTTAAATGTAATATTCATGGTAACCAGTAAGAAAATATACAAAAAACATACACAAAAGGAAAGGAGAAGTGAACCAGAAGGGCTCACTACCATAAACCAACAAAACCCGAAAGCAAGCAGCAGTAAGAGACAAAAGAGAAAGAAGGCTTAAGACACAAAACACAACAAAATGGCAGAAGTCAGTCACTTCTTATCAGTGATCACAGTGAATGCAAATGGACTAAATGCGCCAATCCAAGGCAGAGAATGGCAGAATGGATAAAAACATGATCCAACTATATGCTGTTTACAAGAGACACACCTTAAACAAAAGGACACACTTTCCCCACCAGCCAACCCGTTTCCAGGTCCTGGCAATTCTAGATTCTCAGCTGTTAGTGAGTGGAGCTACTCCTGCTGTCCAGACCCCTCATCACTTCCCTGGAATTGCTGCAGGTTTCCACTGGCTCTTTTCCAATCCCTTTTCCACTCTGCAGACAGACAGCTCCTCGTAACACCAATCTGCATCCAGTCCAACTCTAAACTCTATATGCTGAAGAAAACCTCCTCTGTTCGCCCTGAGCTCTGCAGACTCAACGCTCAGCACTGCTACCACTCCCAACAGGCCCTCAGTCAGGCCCAGGGTTGTTTAACCTTGACTGCACATGATACCATGTGGGGAAGCTTTTTATAAATACTGATGCCCAGGCTCCACCCCAGGCAGGTGATTTATTGGTCTGCAGAGGGCCCAGGCATTGGTATTTTCTAAAAGTTCCCCAGGTGACTCTGATGTGCAGCCAGGATGGAGAACATGACCCACCACCTAACTTTAGATTGCCGTGTATGTCCTCCTGCACCTGTAGGCCTTCAACCCTGTCATTTCCTCTGCCAGGAACTCTCTCTCTCTCCTCTCCCTTTCTGCCCAGCTAATTCCTACTCAGCCTTTGGATTTCAGACTCCATGTCCTTCCTCTGGGAAGCCTTCCTCGGTTCCCCGGTTGTCCGTCTGGACTGTCCTGAGTCCCTCTCATGGAATGTACTCTCTGGGAGACCGTGAGCACCTCTGGGAAGGCAGAACCCGTCTAGGCTTCATCCCCAACACCCAACACAGTGTCTGACCCATTGTGAGTGTCACTGCATATGTGGGGAGGGAGACAGAGAGGCTGACTAAGAGTGGTAAAGGGCACTGAGACTCAGCAACAATAACAGCCTATTAATAGCTACTGGGCACTCCCTATGTATCTGATACTGCTCCATGCTTTACCCACACTAAGCACATCAGCCCTCTCAGGAGATGTGTGTGTCTTCAGCTCGTCCATGCGCACAGCAAGGGTTTGTGCACTTACTACCTCTACAACACCTTGGGGTAATACTGGTACCAAAAACCAAAAAAAGCAAACCCACTGCTGTCAAGTCAATTCTGACACACAGGGACCCTATAGGACAGAGTAGAACTGCCCTATAAAGTTTCCAAGGGTGGCTGGTGGATTCGAACTGCTGATCTCTTGGTTAGCAGCCAAGCTCTTAACTACTACGCCACCAGGGCTCCATACTGGTACCAGAAGCCCATCAAAACAAACGAATGAGGGCTGGTTTCCAAGCTCAAACTTCGTTCTTCCGTACCTGTCACATACCCCTTTCAGGCATCACCAACAGACATCCCTCTCAGTTCCAATATCTCCAGGTGTGTGGGTTTGGTCTTGCTGCCTAGTGCCATTCCATCTCCCACTAAGGGTCTTTCTAGGTGGGTAACTGTGAAAGTTCTCATGGAAAGCACTCATTCACTTGGTAATTTTAGAACAATTTTCTGTAACATAGGGCCTCACAGAAGCCCATTTCCTGCTTGCAGGACCCAGTGTAATTTAATGGGAAAATGTTTCCATTTCTGTAGTTACGGCATTTGTCGTGCTTATGATTAACACATCCCTCCCATGTAAAGGGATGCTCAGAATCATGTCATCTCAGAACTGGGAGGGGACATCGGATAGCACATTATGCAAGCGGCTTATTTTACAGATGGGAAAGTGAGGCCTCCAAATCACAAGCACTAAGAACCTGGATAATCACAATAAGACAGCTGGTGCCAGGCCCTATGCCAGAAGCTTCCATTCACAGTTCACTACTGCTCGCAGCGGCCTCTGATGTGGGGCTGACCAGCTCCCTCTTTGCTGAGGCAGACGTGGAAGCTCCAGGAAAGTGTTATGGGTTGAACCATGTCCCTCAAAAAATACGTTGAAGTCCTAAGCCCTTAACCTGTGAATGTGACCTTGCTTGGAAAAATAGAAGATTTTCTTTGCAGATGTTCTCAGTTAAATTAACGAGGTCACACCGGAATAGGGAAGGTCTTCATCCCTTCTGAGTAGCGTCCCACAAAGGAGAGGACAGACAGTGGTAGAGCCGCACATGGGGAGGACACCACGTGAGGACCCGACTACAACCTAGGAATGCCAAGAGACGCCCAGGGCTCGCAGAACTTAGAGACGAGGAAGGGTCTTCCCCCAGAGCCAGAGAGAGACACAGTCCTCCCAATACTCTCAGGGCTTCTAGCTCTAGAGTTGTGAGACATCAAAGGTCTGTTCTTTACAGCCACCCACTTGGTGTACCTGGTTATGGCAGCACTAGGAAGCCAAGACGGAGGGTCAGCCACACAGCCAGTCACCCAGGTCTGTCTGCCACTAAAGGCCCCACTCTTTCCACTCTGCCCTGCACCTCCCCAGGACACGGCCCCTCCACGCTGCCCTGTGTACCAGGATCAACTTCTTCCTGAACACCTACAGTGGAATGGATGCAGTGAAAAGCGTCCTGTTCCTAGGAAGTGGGTCTTTCTAAGGTCCCAGATGAAGACAGAATAAGAACTCAGGCTTTGTGACTCTGGGCCCTGAGATCACAGCATAACACCTTCACAGGTTCAAAGAGGAAGATGCTACTCAAAGAAAATTATCAAAGTAAATACTTGGAAAGAAAGTTCTAAAGCAACAGGCAAAAATGTGGGTTCTCATGTCTGACAGGGCACCCTTGAAGGTGGCAAAGGCACCAGACAAACAACCGGTGAGAAGAGACCTCACCTGGGTGAAGTACGTCCTGGAAGAGTTGGAGCCGAGGAGCTTGCTCTCAATGTGCTGCTGCACCCGTTCCAGGATGCTGTCCTCATGCAGGAAGTGGACTTCATGCTTGGTGGGGTGCACGTTGACATCCACGTTCTGGGGGCTGATTTCTAAACTGGCAGGAAGTAAGTCAACAATTACTTTGGATGGTGGAAGAAGGGGTAAAATTCCACACGTGGTAACACGTGAGGGCCAGAAGACATGCAGAGGCCAAATGACATAGGGCTCAAAACCTCAAGGTCAAGTCTGAGTGACTGGGTTCAAATGCTGGCTCTGCCACTAAGAGCTGTGTAGCTTTGGGCAAGTTACATCATCTTCCTTTGCCTCGGTTTCCTTGCCTGGAGAGGGAACAGCACTACTTACGTCACAGTTTACGGTGGGGATTACATTCATGCAAAGTACTTTCCATGTACCTGGCACCCTCACTATGTCAGCTAATATCATCATCCTAAAACTAGTGAAATCTTTTATTATTTGACCTTATGTATGTTACTTCCCTGGATCTGTTTTCTCAGCTATAAAGGAGGGGCAACCTTAAACCTGTCTCCTGCTTACTTTTCTAGATTATGCAAGGATCAAACAAAAACATGTGAAAGAACTTTCTACCATTAAAATGTAACATAAGTCAGTTAAAAGAGTCTGTGCCAGCTATCAATTTACTGCCTTTCAACTCCAAATCTTTCTGTCACTCCTGGTAATGAAGCTTGGCAACGTGGGGCTTTGTCAGTGGAGGGCGCTGGAGGGCTCTGGATGAGGAAAATTCATTCTTCTAGAGGGTTCCTGAAAAGTGTGCGGTTCTTCCACAGTGCCATGCAGCCAGCACCACGTGGCACCTTCTCTCTCCCTGTCACTGCCTCAGGTGGCTCTGCCACTACTAGTGGAGCACTGCATCAACCTGGCCACCACCCAGAAAGCACAGAGGCATCATCTTCAGCCAGGTTTGCATCTCAGCCCTGGAGGACGGGGCGAAGGCGGCTTCCCTGGGTGCCACATCTCAGCGCTGGGGCGATGGCTGCTCCCCACATACACTATTTCTGTCCCTTTACCTCTTACTAGCCAAGCCACATGACGCCCATCCCTGGCCTAACAGTGCTTCATGTTAAACTAGGAGCCCTGGTGACACAGTGGTTACAGCAGTTGGACGCTAACCAAAAGGTCAGTGGTTCCAGCCGACCAGCTGCTCTGTGGGAAAAAGATGCAGCAATCTATTTCTGTAAAGACTGCAGCCTTGGAAACCATATAGGGCAGTTCCACTCTGTCCTACAGGGTCGCTATGAGTTGGACTCGACTCGACGGCAGTGGGTTTGGGTTTGGGTTTATGTTAAACTTCCCCTGTTCAAATGACTCACTGCTTCTGTCCTCTGGTTAAAAGATGGAACAAGTGATAACCCGACTAGCTCATTATCTAGTGGAAATCATGAGGGATTCAACAATTCTGTGTTTAACCTAAAAACTACTTTTAACCCTAAAAACCTGTTTTTAACCTACATTTCAATCAAAGCTAGATCAAAAAATTAACTTTCTAACACAGTAACTTCTATTCAGAGGGCGAAGGTCGCAGACTGAAGCCATTTTAGTATAACCCACGCCTTGTACAAAGACAGCCCTGTTACTGAGGGTGATCTTTTGTTATGCTGTGGTAAGAATGCTAAGCATGTTAACTGGACAAGCTATGGGGAGATCCTCCATAAGTCAGCTCCTAGATTCTAAGTTCCTGTAGGGCAGGGGAACCTCACAGTCTGTATTTCCAATACCTACTAGGAGGGCCTGTATACTGCTCACAATAAGACTGCTGAATTGTTTAAACTGCACCTTGGGGCACTCAACAGCTGGCTAGGTTAGCCAAGGCAACAGTCTCCACAGAGTCGAAGACTGCCTTTCACGCCAGGAAGGAAAACCACGGCCACCACAGCTGCTGTGGCTTCCCGGGTGGACAGTAAGCAGCATTGGTGACACCCAGAGCTTCCCGGGTGGACCAGCAGCAGCAGTGACACCCAGAGCTTCCCAGGTGGACAGCAAGCAGCATTGGTGACACCCAGAGCTTCCCGGGTGGACCAGCGGCAGCAGTGACACCCAGAGCTTCCCGGGTGGACAGCAAGCAGCATTAGTGACACCCAGAGCTTCCCAGGTGGACCAGCGGCAGCAGTGACACCCAGAGCTTCCCGGGTGGACAGCAAGCAGCATTAGTGACACCCAGAGCTTCCCGGGTGGACCAGCGGCAGCAGTGACACCCAGAGCTTCCCGGGTGGACAGCAAGCAGCATTAATGACACCCAGAGCTTCCCGGGTGGACAGCAAGCAGCATTAGTGACACCCAGAGCTTCCCAGGTAGACCAGCGGCAGCAGTGACACCCAGAGCTTCCCGGGTGGACCAGCGGCAGCAGTGACACCCAGAGCTTCCCGGGTGGACAGCAAGCAGCATTAATGACACCCAGAGCTTCCCGGGTGGACAGCAAGCAGCATTAGTGACACCCAGAGCTTCCCGGGTGGACCAGCGGCAGCAGTGACACTCAGAGCTTCCCAGGTGGACCAGCGGCAGTAGTGATACCCAGAGCCTCCTGAGCTCATTTCTGTCTCTACACTGCTCACAAGTTGCTGGCCCCACTAGACACATCCTTCACTTCTGTATCGCCAACATGGGGCCTAGCACATAGCCGGCTCTCAGTGAGGTGCTGACAAATGAGTGTGTGAAGGAAGGAAAGCGACACCTTTAACCTGTGAGAAGGGACAGAACACCCTTTGCCAGCAGTGGGTGGCGTTCATTCAGATCGGGCGGACCCTTCTGAAGAGGAGAGCCTTAAAGCATTTCTGTCCCTTCTAAGTCTTGGATGAAGAGTCTGGTGTGTGTTACCTGAGGTACAGGAACGGGTGCGTGTTTTTGGGCAGATATGCTGCATACACCGTTTCTATGGCTTTTCTCAAGGAAGCTGATTCTACCAGACGATCTAAAACATAAAAGGAAAGTGACTGACTCAAGATGTTCCAAGTGGTGAAGTCACAAGTGCCCACTCACACAGTGCCATGAAGTCACCTGGGAAGGAAGGACACCTCTCGGGTGACATCCACATCAGACCCACAGGCCCACAGGCCCCTGTGGTCTGTCACTGCTTCCCAGTCTCTCACGTGGCATCTTCTCTTACACAAGTAGCAGAAACATGACAGGGCGGTAAGTTCTGCCTCCAACAGCACCCACCCCTCCCTCCACCAGCCAGGCATGGAAACAGCTCTCAGACTTCTCATTTTGCAAACACACACTGGCTACCTATTACACGTGCTTAGCGCTGGGGGCAATATGCTTGTGAATACATGAGTTCCAACCCCACAGGGCAGGTACTACAGAGATGTGCGTGCTAAATAATGGGACCGGGGGTCTCAACAGCGGGATCTCCAAACTGGGTAATGATGGATAAGAACGAGTTTTCCAGGAGTCTCAGGCAGCACAAATAACTGAATGTGTGTGTTTAAGGTAATTTAACAAACCAGGTAAGCTTGAGGGGATGGAAAACAACTAGAGCTACAGGAGAGGTAAGACAAGATTGGAAGACGATCTGTTTTCAGAAAACAGGGCTCTCCCTTCTCCCCCAACAGATTTTAGATGACCTGCTGATCACCCGCTGTCCCGTGTCCTCTTATTCCCAATGAGAAGAGCAGCTGTGACGTGACCCATGAGAGACTGGCATTCTTTGAAGGCTCACCACACCCCCGGCCCTTCAGTAACTCGGCGCGCTCTGTAACACGCGTCCTGAGCACACAGGCCCAGAGCAGGAGTGGTTGCCTGACGAAGGGACAGCCGGAGCCCATGTGAAGGCTCACCACACCCCCGGCCCTTCAGTAACTCAGTGCGCTCTGTAACACGCGTCCTGAGCACATGGGCCCGGAGCAGGAACGGGCGCCCGATGAAGGGACAGCCAGAGCCCATGTGAAGGCTCACCACACCCCCAGCCCTTCAGTAAGTCAGCATGCTCTGTAACATGCGTCCTGAGCGCACAGGCCCGGAGCAGGAGCGGGCGCCCGATGAAGGGCCAGCCGGAGCCCATGTGAAGGCTCACCACACCCCCGGCCCTTCAGTAACTCAGCGTGCTCTGTAACACGCGTCCTGAACGCACGGGCCCGGAGCAGGAGAGGGCGCCCGATGAAGGGCCAGCCGGAGCCCATGTGAAGGCTCACCACACCCCCGGCCCTTCAGTAACTCAGCGTGCTCTGTAACACGCGTCCTGAGCACACGGGCCCGGAGCAGGAGCGGGCTCCGAGGGAGGCTGCACAGGGCGCAGAGTACAGTCGCCCCCCAAGCCCCGCGCGTGAGGTTCCGCTCTCCGCAGTCCCAGTTAGCCTCGGTCAACCTCGGCCCAAAAACTTAAAACGAGTACGTAGACCGAGGATATCTCACACTGCCCCACTCCATCATTCACACAGCATTTGTTACAGTATATTGTTATAATTGTTCTATTTTATTATTATTGCTGTTAATGTCTCACTGTGCCTAATTTACAAATTAAACATAATCATAGGTACATATAAGTAGGACAAATCATAGCATGTACAGGGTTTAGTACTATCCTCGGTTTCAGGCATCCACAGGGGGTCTTGGAAAAGACCCTCTGTGGATAAGGGGGGGCTACTGTGCTGAATAAACACCCTCTAGCCTTGAAAACACCATGCTGAGCAAAATAAGTCAGCTGCAAAAGGACAAATACTGTACGATCTCATGTATATGAAAGAAGCAAATATACAGAAAACAAAGATTATTAGTGGTCACCAGGTGGGGGAGGGAGGGTGTCATGGTTTGAATTATGTCCCCCAAAAAATGTGTGTCAATTTGTCTGGGCCATGATTCCCAGAATTGTGTGGTTGGCTTCCATTTTGTGATTGTAATTTTATGTTAAAGAGGATTAGAGTGGGATTGTAACACCGCCATTACCCAGGTCACATCCCTGATCCAATGTAAAGGGAGTTTCCCTAGGGTGTGGCCTGCACCACCTTTTTTACCTTAATAAAGATAAAAGGAAAGGGAAGCAAGCAAGAACTGGGGACCTCATACCATCAAGAAAGCAGTGCCAGGAGCAGAGCGCGTCCTTTGGACCCAGAGTCCCTGCGCGGAGAAGCTCCTAGTCCGGGGGAACACTGATGAGAAGGCCAAGAGAGAAAGCCTTCCCCTGCAGCTGACACCCTGAATTTGGACTTTTAGCCTACTTTACTGTAAGGAAATAAACTTCTCTTTGTTAAAACCATCCACCTGTGGTATTTCTGTTACAGCAGCACTAGATGACTAAGACAGAGGGGAAAAGGGTTTTTTGCTTAGGGGACACTGAGTTTATGTTAATGGTGGTGGAATAATTCGGAAAAGAACAGTGATGACAGGTGTACAACATGAAGAATATAACCAATGCCGCTGAGTCCTCCACGCGGACACGACTGAACTGGCCAACGTTTTGTTGGGTGTAATTTCACCACAATACAAACTAAAAAAAAAGTCTGACCTGTCTTTGCTACGGGAAACTTAGTTAAAGCAGAGGCCGTGATACAGGCTCATCAGATGGCATTTACACTGATTTTTGCTTATCTCTGGTGGAGCAGTGGTTAAGAGCTCCTCGGCTGCTAACCAAAACGTCGGCAGTTCAAATCCACCAGCCACTCCTTGGAAACCCTATGGAGCAGTTTACTCTGTCCTATAGGGTCACTATGAGTTGGAATTGACTCGACGGCAATGGTTTTTTCTTTTTTTAAATCTGTAGTTAACACGTGTGTTACAAAGCAGGTATCATTTCTTTTTCATGATTAGGATGAAAACATTTTTTAAGCCTTGATGAAAGTAAGCTTTGTTTATGTTGGGCTTAATTCCTCCCTAACAAGAGAAAATCCTACTAATATCAATCATTCTAACAGACTGTGTTTACACAATGACTGGCTCTCCTCACTGCTCCTGTACTGCCCTGAGCAACTGCTATAAAACACGACTAATTTAAGACACTCATAGCTGGTTACTGCTCCTTAGAAGTGAGGATGGCAAGACTTCATCTCACGCACTTCGGACATGTTATCAGGAAGGACCAGTCCCTGGAGGAGGACATCATGCTTGGTAAGGCAGAGGGTCAGCAAAGAAGAAGAGCCTCAACAAGATGGACTCATACAGCGGCTGCAACAACGGGCTCAAACATAGCCATGATCATGAGAATGGCGCAGAACTGGGCAGGGTTTTGTTCTGTTGTACGTAGGGTTACCATGAGTCGGAACTGACTCGACAGCACCCAGCAACACTGCTATAAATGGAAAGGTGGAATAGCAAACGAACAAAACAAAAATAAGAAAACTATAAAATAATTATAAATTGCTTTAAACAATAAAGGTAGAGAGGCGGGGCCAAGGTGGTGGAGTAGTCAGACGCTTCCGGTAGACCCTCTTACGACAAAGACCCAAAAAAAACAAGTGAATCAATTACATATGACAATCTAGGAACCCTGAACATCTAAAGCAAAGTTGAGGAACAAGACTGAGTAGCAGGGGAGGGTGAGACAGTTCGGAAGCAGCTAGGAGTTGCCAGATCTGACCTGATACGAGCCTGAGCCCTTCAGGCCTGAGCAGCTCGTGGGTGAGCAGTGAGGCAGGCAAGCAGCAGTGCTCGGGAAGTGCGTTTTCTGCACCTGGAGAGACCCAGCTCTAGAGAGTCTACACAGCCACCCAGAACCAATGAGAAGCAGCCCTCGATCAGTAAAAGATAAGTACTTGTGTATGGCCTACTGTGTGGATCAAAAATATCCCCCTTAGGGAAAAACTTCTCTCCCATTTACCTCTGCGCTCCCTGCTCTGCACCAGGTCCTGGACCGGCTTCAGCAATTGCCAAGTCCCCAGGGCTGGAAGTATGATCCATCACATGCCCTGAGCCATTCTCCCGGCCTTGGAGAGTGAACAAATTAACAAACAGGAAAAAAAAATAATTGCCGGCTCCCCTAAGCCAAGAACCCAGGGTAGGCATAGCTCCTTTGCCTAGGCACAGGCATAAGGGATCCACAGACTTTGAGTGCCTTTCCCCCTGCAGAGACTTGTGTGGGCACATTTCAACAGCGTAGGCCCTCATTACCACAGTACAACAGGGTATATACCTGAAGTCTAACTTCAACTGTTTCAGCTGTGAAGTGGCAGGTTCATGGCATTTGACCCTGCTCTGCCCATAAGCAGGGTCTTCACCTCCCCACATGAGGGGCCTGAGGACTGGTGGCCCCACCCACGCCACCTAGCCACGTACGATAGGAGCCCAAGAATAAGAGGTGCCCCCAGTCCTTACAGCCAACAGCACTGGGTGCTCATAGTCCGGCTGCAAAACCCACCCATGTGCTCTAGGGAACAGGGACACGCCTTCCTCCTGGACACTCGGGGGCAGCCGTCGGCCCCATGCCTTGCTTGGAGTGTGTCCCCCTGTTGCAGCCAGATGCCTTTGCCTAGACCAATCACCCATGCCTGTCTAGGACTGTAAGTGAGAGCCTACACCACACACTTGGTGACTGCCTACCTGGGCACCTGAGCTGAATCCATACAAGAGGAGTGGGTGGACTCCTGAACTCACATAACCAGTAACAGATCTACCCACCTGGTGACAGGATATTAGCGCTTCAAAGGTGCCAATAATCAAACTAGCTCATATGAGCAGCCTATTTGGGCATAACAAAACAAAACAAGAAGCTAGGACACAGTAAGCAAACATAAAATAAATAAATATAATAACTTATTGATGGCTCAGAGACAACAGTCAATATCAAATCACATAAAGAGGCAATCCATGGTGGCTTCAGCAAGCTCCCAAAATAATGAACCTAGAAATTTTCCAGAGGAGGAAAATTTCTTGGAATTACCAGAGGCAGAATACAAAACATTAATATACAGAATCTTCAAGAAATTCGGGAGGAAATTAAACAAAATGCAGAACACACAATAGAGGAAATTAAAAAGATTACAGAAGAGCATACTGACAAATTTAACAGGCTCCAAGAATCCACAGAGAGACAGCAACCAGAAATCCAGAAGATTAACAATAAAACTTCAGAATTAGACAACTCAATAGAAAGTCACAGGAGCAGAATTGAGGCAATGGAAATCAGAATTAGTGAGATTGAAGATAAAGCACTTGACACCAACTTATCTGAGGAAAAATCAGATAAAAGGATTAAAAAAATGAAGAAACCCTAAGAATTACATGGGACTCTATCAAGAGGAATAACACACAAGTGACTGGAGTACCAGAACGGGGGGATAACAAAAAACACAGAGAGAATTGCTGAAGATTTCTTGGCAGAAAACTTCCTTGATATTGTGAAACATGACAAGATATCTATCCAAGATGTTCATCGAACCTCACATAAGGCAGATCCCAAGAGAAAGTCACCAAGACATATTATAATCAAACTTGACAAAACCAAAGATAAAGAGAGAATTTTAACAGCGGCTAGGGATAAACAAAAAGTCATCTACAAAGGTGAGTCTATAAGAATAAGCTTGGACTGCTCAGCAGAAACCATGCAGGCAAGAAGGCAATGGGATAACATACATAAAGCCTTTAAGGAAAAAAACTGCCAGCCAAGAATTATATATCCAGCAAAACTGTCTCTCAAATATGATGGCAAAATTAGGGCATTCTCAGATAAACAGAAATTTAGGGAATTTGCAAAAACCAAACCAAAATTATAAGAAATACTAAAGGGAGTCCTCTGGATAGAAAATTAGTAACATCGAATAACAATCCAAGAATAGAACACAGGACAGAGCAACCAGGTATCAACCCAGATAGGGAAGTCACAAAAGTAAATCAAAGCTAAAACATCGAAAATAGGGAAACAGATGTCAATATGTAAAAGATGACAACATTAAAACAAAAAAGAGGGACATAGACTTTGCATATGGAGAAGAAGTCAAGGCGATATAAAGAAATAAAAGACTGGTATAAACTTAGAAAAACAGGAGTAAATATTAAGGTAACCACAAAGGTAACTAACAATCCTATAAGTCAAAATAAAAAACTAGAAAAATATAAAGACTTAGCAAACAAAAAATCAAAAACAATGAAAGAGATGAAAAGAAAATACATAAAGAAAAACGACTCAGTACAGAAAATTAAGTGGAACAAAGAAACTGTGAACACCACACACAAAAAGACATCAAAATGACAGCACTAAACTCATACCTATCAATAATTATGCCGAATGTAAATGGACTAAATGCACCAATAAAAAGACAGAGAGTGGCAGACTGGATTAAAAAACACGATCCGTCTATATGCTGCCTACAAGAGACACACCTTAGACTTAAAAGACACAAACAAACTAAAACTCAAAGGATGGAAAAAATATATATCAAGCAAACAACACTCAAAAAAGAGGAGGAGTGGCAATATTAATCTCTGACAAAATAGACTTTAAAGTAAAATCCACCACAAAGGATAAGGAAGGACACTATATAATGATTAAAGAGTCAATACACCAGGAGGACATAACTATACTAAATATTTACGCACCCAACGACAGGGCTCCAAAATACATAAAACAAACTCTAACAGCACCGAAAAGAGAGATAGACAGCTCCACAGTAGTAGTAGGAGACTTTAACACACCACTTTCGGTGAAGGAGAGAACATCCAGAAAGAAGCTCAACAGAGACACGGAAGATCTAAACACTACAATCAACCAACTTAATCTCATAGACGTACACAGAACACTCCACCCAAAAGCAGCCAAGTATACTTTCTTTTCCAATGCACATGGAACGTTCTCTAGAACACATATTAGGCCATAAAGCAAGCCTTAACAAAATCCAAAGCACTGAAATATTACAAAGTATCTTTTCTGACCATAAAGCCATAAAAGTAGAAATCAACAAATGAAAAAGCAAAGAAAAAAATCAAACACGTGGAAATTGAACAACGCCTTGCTCAAAAACTACTGGGTTACAGAAGAAATTATAAGAATGGAAAAAACAAATTCATGGACTCAAACGAGAATGAAAACACATCCTACCAGAACTGGTGGGACACAGCAAAAGCAGTACTCAGAGGTCAGTTTATAGCAATAAATGCACACCTCCAAAAAGAAGAAAGGGCCATAATCAAAACATTAACCCTACAACTAGAACAAACAGAAAGAAAGCAGCAGAAAAAGCCGTCAGTCGCCCGAAGAAAGGAAATAATAAGAACTAGAGCAGAATTAAATGAAATAGAGAATAGAAAAGACAATTCAAAGAGTTAACAAGACCAAAAGCTGGTTCTTTGAAAAGATCAACAAATTGATAAACCACTGGCCAAACTGACAAAAGAAAAACGGAAGAGGAAGCAGATAACCTGTATAAGAAATGAGATGGATGATATCACAACAGACCCAACTGAAATTAAAAGAATCGTAACAGAATACTATGAAAAATTGTACTGTAACAAATTTGAAAACCTTGAGAAAATGGACAAATTTCTACAAACTCACTACCTACCTAAACTAACACAAACAGAGGTAGATCAACTAAATAAACCCATAACAAAAGAAGAGATTGGAAAGGTAATTAAAAAACTCTCAACAAAAAAAAAGCCCTGGCCCCGATGGCTTCACTGGAGAATTCTACCAAACTTTCAGAGAACAGTTAACATCACTACTACTAAAGGTATTTCAGAGCATAGAAAAGGATGGAATACTCCTAAACTCATTCTATGAAGCCAGGATAACCCTGATACCAAAACCAGGTAGGGACACCACAAAAATAGAAAATTACAGACCAATATCCCTCTTGAACATTGACACAAAAATCCTCAACAAAATTCTAGCCAAAAGAATTCAGCTACATATCAAAAAACTAATTTACCATGATCAAGTGGGATTCACACCAGGTATGCAGGGATGGTTCAACATTAGAAAAACCATCAATGTGATCCATCACATAAATAAAACGAAAGACAAAAACCACATGATCTTATCACTCGATGCAGAAAAGGCATTTGACTAAGTCCAACACTCATTCATGACAAAAAGTCTCAACACAATAGGAATAGAAGGGAAATTCCTCAATATAATTAAGGGCTTTTACACAAAGCCAACAGCCACCATCATCCTGAATGGAGAGAGTCTGAAAGCATTCCCCTTGAGACCGGGAACCAGACAAGAAAGCCCTTTATCACCACCCTTATTCAACATTGTGCTGGAGGTCCTAGCCAGAGCAGTCAGGCTAGAAAAAGAAATAAAGGGCATCCGAATTGGTAGAGAAGAAGTAAAAGTATCTCTATTTGCAGATGATATGATCTTATACACAGAAAACCCCAAAGAATCCACAAGAAAACTACTGGAACTAATAGAAGATTCCAGCAAAGTAATAGGATACAAGATAAACATATAAAAATCAGTTGGATTTCTCTACACCAACAAAGAGAACTTCGAAGGGGAAATCGTTAAATCAATACCATTTACAATAGCCCCCAAGAAGATCAAATACTTCAGAATAAATCTAACCAGAGATGTAAAAGACCTATACAATGAAAACTACAAAACACTACTGCAAGAAACCCAAAGAGACCTGCGTAAGTAGAAAAATATACCTTGGTCATGGATAGGAAGACTCAACATTGTGAAAATGTCAATTCTACCCAAAGCAATGTACAGATACAATGCAATCCCGATCCAAATTCCCCTGGCATTTTTTAATGACATGGAGAAACAAATCACCAAATTCATATGGAAAGGGAAGAGACCCCAAATAAGTAAAGCATTATTCAAGAAGAAGAACAAAGTGGGAGGCCTCACACTACCTGATTTTAGAACCTATCATACCACCACGGTAGTCAAAACAGGCTGGTACTGGTACAACAACAGATACATAGACCAATGGAACACAATCAAGAATCCAGACATAAATTCATCCACCTATGAGCAGCTGATATTTGACAAAGGCCCCAAGTCCATTAATTAGGGAAAAGACAGTCTGTTTAACAAATGGTGCTGGCATAACTGGATATCCATCTGCAAAAACTGAAATGACCCATACCTCACATCATGTACAAAAACTAACTCAAATTAAATGGAAGACTTAAATATAAAATTGAAAACGATGAAGATCATGGAAAAAAAATAGGGACAATGCTAGGAGCCCTAATACGTGGCATATACACAATACGAACCATAAATAACAATGCACAAGCACCAGAAGAGAGACTAGATAAATGGGAGCTCCTAAAAATCAAACACTTATGCTCATCAAAAGACTTCACCAAAGGAGTAAAAAGACAACCCACAGACTGGGAAAAAATTTTTGGCTACAACAAATTCGATCAGTGTCTCATCTCTAAAATCTACAAGATACTGCAAAACCTCAACAACAAAAAGACAAATAACCCAATTAAAAAATGGGCAAAGGATATGAACAGGCAGTTTGCCAAAGTACATTCAGGCAGCTATCAGACACATGAAGAAACGCTCAAGATCATTAGCCATTACAGAAATGCAGATCAAAACTACAATGAGATATCATCTCACCCCAACAAGGCTAGCATTAATCCAATGAAACAAAAAATAATAAATGGTGGAGAGGTTGTGGAGAGACTGGAACACTTATACGCTGTTGGTGGGACTATAAAAATGGTACAACCACTTTGGAAATTGATTTGGCACTTCATTAAAAAGCTAGAAGTACCATAGGATCCAGCTATCCTGCTCCTTGGAACATATCCTAGAGAAATAAGAGCCGTCACACGAATAGATACATGCACACCCATGTTCACTGCAGCTCTGTTCACAATAGCAAAAAGATGGAAACAACCTAGGTCACCATCACTGGACGAACGGATAAACAAATTATGGTATATCCACACGATGGAATACTACAAAACGATAAAGAACAACAATGAAGCTGTGAAACGTCTTATAACATGGAGGAATCTGGAGGGCACTATTCTGAGTGAATTTAGTCAGTTACAGAAGGACAAATATTGTATAAGGCCACTATTATAAGAACTCAAGAAAAGGTTTAAACACAGAAGACAACATTCTTTGATGGTTACGAGGGTGGGGAGGGAGGGTGAGGTTATTCACTAACTAGATAGTAGACAAGCATTATCTTAGGTGAAGGGAAGGACAGCACACACTATAGGGGAAGTCAGCACAACTGGACTAAACCAAAGCTAAGAAGTTTCCTGAATCAAACGCTCTGAGGGACAGAGTAGCAGGGGTAGGGATCTGGGGACCATGCTTTCAGGGGACAATTAGGTCAACTAGAAGAACAAAACTTATTCAGAAAATGTTCTGCATCCTACTTCGGTGAGTGGTGTCTGGGGTCTTAAAAGCTTGCAAGAGGCCATCTAAGATGCATCAACTGGTCCCAACCACGTGTAGTAAAGGACAATGCCGAACACCAAAGACACAAGGAAAGTAGTAGCCCAAGAGACAGAAAGGGCCACATAAATCAGACTTCATCAGCCTGAGACCAGAAGAACTAGATGGTGCCTGGCTACTACCAATGACTGCCCTGACAGGGAATACAACAGGGAGTCCCTAATGGAGCAGAAGAAAGGTGGGGTGCAGAACTTAAATTCTAATAAGAAGACCAGACTTAATGGTCTGACTGAGACTGGAGGAACCCTGGAAAGCATGGCACCCAGATTCTCAGCCCAGAACTACAACAATATCCAAGGCCAACTCTTCAGACAGGGATCCGATTAGACAGTGGGACATAAAGTGATACCCGTGAGGAGTGTGCCTCTTAGCTCAAGTAGATACAAGAAACTAAACGGGCAGCTTCTGTCTGGAGGTGAGATGGGAAGGCAGAGAGGGTTAGGAGCTGGTTGAATGGACATGGGGAGTCAGGGGTGGAAAGGAGGAGTGTGCTGTCACAGTAAGGGGAGAGCAATTAGGGTCCCCTAACAACGTATGTATAAATTTTTATATGGGAGACTAACTTGAAATGTTAACCTCATTTAAACTACAATAATAAAATAAAAATAAAGGTAAAGGTCCTACATGATAAAACTGAACAAATGGAAAGATGCATCTTATTTCTGGATGGGAGAACGAAAACTTGAATCAGACTATGTTCCGATTATTTGTTGTCTCAAAACCTTATAATATGCAATTAAGTGAAAAGAGGAGGAATGCCAAATAAAATTAATTTACTTAGTAAGCAGCAGTCATGGAAACAGTATCAGCAGAGAAATAAAGACTGGAAAGGAATCTGAGACAAATCCAATTAATTTCCTCCCTGATTTCCACTAACGCTGTTTATCGTAAATAACTTTCATTCCTTAAAGAGGAAAATCTCAAGTGGCTTAGTGTTCAATTTCTCTACTTCAACAACATTGCCTGTATCCCTGGTATCTCTGTGTCCTGCTGTGCAATTTCAACCCGTGAACCTTTAACTAAGGTGAGAACAAAGCCTTGCCCAGAACCGCTTATAGAGGCTCCAGTGCCAGCTGTCAGATGGTGTGCTGGGCCTGTGACGCCCTCTCCTGGGCCTCCTCGTGGAGGAGAGAACCAAACTCCTCATCAAACCACACTTCACAGAAGGTTTCCCCAGGTGTGACCATACCTGTGGATTAGGAATTTTCCCATACTTCTAGAAAATCTCCATGGATGGATTTCCCCACTTGGCTCTTTTTCACTTACGGTTGATGAAGAGTAAGAAGATGCACTTCTTCACCGAGTAGTTTGCGTTGGATACGTAGCCATTCATTTTGAAGGCTAGGGTTTTATCCTCACATCCAACTTCTATTAATTCTCTGGTGAGAAAGGAGAAATTGCGAGATTTTTGAAAACACTGGGAAACTCAAACATCGTAAAAGAATCAGAGTTGGAAAATAGAGGGCTCCTCCCCATAAACTCACTCTGCCAAATGGGGACCCTACAGACTTTGTTCATTGAAGTCTCCTGGGCCTGCCCATCCATCCACCCACCCACCCACCTACCCATCCATTCATCCATGCCCCACCTACCCTCCCACCCACTCACCCATCCATCCATCCATCCATCCATGCCCCACCTACTCATCCAGCCCCCACCCATCCATCCATGCCCCATCTACCCCCCACCCCCCCACTCATCCATCCACCCATCCACCCACCCACCCACTCATCCATCCATCCATGCCCCACCTACCCTCCCACCCATTCACCCATCCATCCATGCCCCACCTACTCATCGACCCCCCCACCCATCCATCCAGGCCCCATCTACCCCCCCATCCATCCATCCATCCACCAATCCACCCACCCCCCCACCCACTCATCCATCCACCCATGACCCACACATGCCCCACCTACTCATCCGCCCCCCACCCATCCATCCATCCACCCATCTACCAATCCACCCACCCACCTACCCTCCCAGCCAACCACCCACCCACCCACTCATCCATCCATGACCCACCTACCCACCCACCCCCTCAACCATCCATCCACCCATCCATGCCTCACCTACCCATCCACCCTCTACCCATCCATCCATCCATCCATGCCCCACCAACCCACACATTCACCCATCTAGTCAGTGTTTTCAAGCACTTATGCTACTGGCCAGGCATTTCCTGAACTGTTGGGATATAACAGCAAGTCCAAGCTCTGGGTCCTTATTTTATTGAGACCTGTATTATGTTAGCAACCTAAACCAAAGATAAGGTCCCAAGAAGTCATTTCTTCTGAACTCCTGAATGTACTGAAAAGCACCATAATGGCACTCCACTGTGAGGTCCCCCAGTGTGTGTTTATGGGGAAGGGGAGGTAAACAGGTGAAAAGGAGGCCCATAGACAAGCCACACTTTCTCGCTTCAGGGCCTCTCTGAGTGCTGGTCCCTCTGCCTGGGAAGCTCTTCCCCCACCCATCTTCAGCTAGATAATTCCTCCTCATCCCTCACATCTCTGAGAGCACATCCTCAAACAGGCTTCTCTGACTATGCTCCTAAGAGATTTTCCCTTTGTGCCCTGTATTTTTCCTCTGAAGCATCTGGCACAACCAGCTAATGAAGGGTATGATTATCTAACGTATCTTTCTAAGTAGAATATGAGTTCTCTGAGGGTAGGAATCATTTCATCTTTGTTCACTACCATATCCCCACCATACAGCACAGCACCTGGTAAAGAGCAGACCCTCAGTATGCGTTTGCTGAATGGGTGGTGGGAGATTTTCATGCAGTGATGTGCGCGTGAATCTCTGAGCGGAGGGTCCGGCTTGCAGGGTTCCCCACATACACTGAATCCCCAAACCTTCCTTCCCAAAGCATCTCAAGAGGCCAGCGTTCTGAAAACACACTCTGGGGAATGGTGCTCCAAGGCATTTCTAATTTCTTATAGTCCCTAGGAAGAATCCCTTAACAAGTAATTCTAAGACTTGTAAAATGTAGTGGAGAAGCTCCTCACGTCTGCTGTAGAATAAAGCTCTCCCTTTGCTCTAAGGGCATGGTAAAAAAATCATAAATAATCTACTAACACTTAGAAAGAAGAGTGTAATTAAAAGCAAACTGGCCATTCCCTGATTAGACATGTTTTTGCATAAACACTGAATACTCTGTCCTTCAAAGGAGACTGGATTCCGAGACAGCTGCTGCTGTGGTCAAGCGTGTGGGAAATGGGGGCATTAGAGGACAACAGAACTCTACTAGACTAGAGACATTCTGAAGACAAAGATCCAGAGAGAACACATTGATTTACAGCTCCCTGAGCTTATAGGGAAGCCCTAGTAGAAGAGTGGTTGAGAGCTACGGCTGCTAACCAAAAGGTCGGCAGTTCAAATCCACCAGCTGCTCCTTGGAAACCCTAGGGGCAGTTCCATCTGTCCTACAGGGTCACTATGGGTTGGAATCGACTTGACGGCAATGGGTTTGAGCCTCTAGGAGATAACCTGCACCCAGATAACATGTCTCAAGGACGTCAATTACATGGAATAAAGACTCCACTGACAAATCTGAAGTATGACAATAAGCCTGCACATTTGATTAAACCCAACTCTCAAGGCTGTGCTACCTTGACAGATTCCAACACAACGCAATGAAATGATAAACCAAGACATGGAACGCGAGAGGTTTTTATAGAGGCTATCAACATACCGACTAACAGCATTTCCAAAGATGGATCGAATGTTGTCCACGGTGGTGGCGTTGGGAAGTGTTCTAACGTCAGCCACTGTCTCACCTTGCTGATAAACAGAATAGAAGATATCACGGTTCACAGCTGCATTTAGAACATCATAACCTTATCTCCACACACAAGCTATAGTAATCTCCCTTTTTCTTTTCACAATGCAAAGCCACTCCCTGTAAATCAAGAACTTACCTTTTTGACTGAGAAACTAATGCCTGAATTGTGTATTGAATACCTGGGTGAGGGGGGAAAAAAAAAAAACAAAAAACCAGTAAATAGAGAAGGCTCAAATGAACAATACATGTGACAGCCCCTTTTAGTGAAATGAATTGGTGGAGTTGAGTGATTTAAACAAAGATGTATACAAACAAAAACATCTCGATACGTCATGTTTTGCCCCCAGGAGAATAACTAACAGAGACTTCATGGAGATAATGATGCTAAATGTGACTGAATCAAACAAAAAATAGGGTTCTCTTTGGCTTTTATGGGTTGGTGACTAGACTCTGGAGCCCTGGTGGTGCAGTGGTTAAGAGCTATGGCTGCTAACCAAAAGGCTGGCAGTTCCAATCCACCATCCGCTCCTTGGAAACCCTATGCGGCAGATTTACTCCGTCCTACAGGGTCGCTACGAGTTGCAATCGACTCGGCAGCAGTGGGCTTGGGTTTTGGTATTGCTGTTCTCCACTGAGCTCGGCGATTACTTTCGATTAACAAGCACCGGAACACGTCTGGTGAGAGATTTCTGAGACCCACTCCCAGATGCTGGACCGTACCTGCCAACAACTTCCACAATTTTCCCATACTCTTCACTTGGATTTTTTAAAGCTTTCCTCCTCGTGGCTATGTTGTAAAAAAGGTCCTCCACCTGGACAGAAGATTAATTTTTCTTGTAAATTCACAGAAGTACATGGAAGTAAAGACCCAAACTGTCCACCTAAAGTTGGGTCGTAAGGCAAGGAAAGAAACCAGTCATGTTTATCAAGAGCACAGTTGTGAGCACTGATCGGGGAGGGCGCGACAGACAGTGCAGCACTGACGAAGGGATTAAAGGATATTCTTCCTGCCTCCAACATTCATTCATTAATTCCTCAAATATTTACTGGGGGCTATCTCTATGTTGGGAGTTCCTGGGTGGTGCAAACAGCTAAGCACTCGACTACTAACCGAAAGGTTGGCGGTTCGGATCCCCCAGAGGTGCCTAGGAAGAAAGGCCTATGGATCTGCTACTGCAAGATCACAGCCGATGAAAACCCCCTAGAGTGCAGCTGTACTCTGAAACGCACAGGGTCGCCATGAGTCGGAAGGAACTCGATGGCAACTGGTTACCTCCATGTCCGGCTCTCTGCTTTGTGCTCAGAAGAAGGTACAGCACAATCTTGCCAATGAGGGTTTATTGTTTAGTGAGGTGAACATGTAAATTTCTACGATATCACATGGGAGTCAAAGATATCTTTCAAACTAAGACGATAAAATTTCTGAGGTGATGTGGGTTCTTGGAAATCACACCACGGTCACCCTGGTATAAGACCCTTCTTAGCACACACTCATTTCTGCCTCCTGCCTGTCTCATCAGGCCCAGGGGTGGGACAGGGCAGAGGTGGCCTTCGAGGTGTGCTCTAGCTGGGGCACTGGGGGCTGAGGGCTGGGATGTGGAACACAACAGTGGGGTGCTCTGTGGGATCCCAGAGTGAGGACCACAGAAACAAGGCAGTATGACAAGCTTCCTCCCAATTAATGATGCCATCACATTACTCAGCAAACAGCCTCTGAGGCAGGCGAGTAGATACTCTCTGCTCCATGTGACAGCTGAGCACATCTAACTAGGTTAAGGGAAGTGAAGTGACTTGCCTCCAGATGCATGACCGCTGAGTGGCAGGGCTGGCACTCTAACCCCTATCTTCTGGAGCCAAGCTGAATATCCTTTCAATGCCAGCCACCCTCGACTGATTTCTGCCCCCCCCGATAAGAGAGTCCCCCAGACCCTTAAAAAATGACGAGGGAGTAGACAGGCTGTCACGCCACAAAGGCCCAAAATCCTTTCTTTTGCTTATAGGGTAACATCCTGGAGCTTCTATTAACTGGTACAAACACATTCTTACACTGAAAACTCAGAGAAGATTTTATTTTGTATTTCAATATTTACACAATGTTCTTTTTCAAAGACTTACAGTCACATGTACTGTTCTTACCGTGATCTGGGTCCCCTGATTGCCTGCACATGGTTTAGGAGGTGCTTTCAGCTTTCCATCTGCGTAACTTGCCCTAACCGGAAAATATAAGAAGGTATTAATATCCAATAGAAACACAGACACTTACCCAAACTGTAAAAAATAAATACCAACAACAGACTAAAATAAAGCCACGTTATATTTATTATGTCTTGACTAATTACTATCTTTTCCTTGATTTTCCAACTAATGCCGTAACTTTCATTCTACCTGTACACAAAAAAAATCCTTGTTCCTTAGGGCTAGCAAATGTTAGTTTTAATTCCTGAGTTCTGAGCTACCAAACAATAGCCTAAGATAACAGTGAATTTTTTTCATTGTTTCTGCAATCACTTACTGAGGGGCTCCACGCCTCAGGCCCGTGGAGGCCTGGTGATAAAGAAAGGCCTTGGAATGCTCTGGATCTAGCAAAGAGGCAGACTTTTTACCTCAAGTGTAGGATAACGTGCTAAGAGAAAAGGATGCATTCAGCCTGCGGTGGGTAAAAGCTTAATTCACCCAGCTGGGCTTCAGGGAAGGACAGCTTCAGGTGCAGAGGGCAGGAAACAGCACCCAGGAAGGAAAAAACCATAACAAAGAATAGGTGCTCTAGAATACGTAAAAACCAAACCAAACTGGTTGCCGTCGAATTGATTCTGACTCATAGCGACCCCACAGGACAGAGGAGAACTGCCCCATAGGGTTTCCAAGGAGCGGCTGGTGGATTCCAACAGCCGACCTTTTGGTTAGCAGCTGAGCTCTTAACCACCGTGCCACCAGGGATCCTCTATACCACGTGGCAGCTGTGAGTGACTGGACAGAAGTGGCGGCATGGGAGACTGGGAGCACACGGGGAGGCCCTGAAGGCCATGATGACAAGTTGGAGTTCACCCTCCCGGAGGGGGAGAGGAGGGAGCACTGAAGGTCCCGAGCAGTTGAAACACAACCCAGAGGTGAAGAAACCCAACCTGTGCCCCAGGCTGTATGAGAACAGTCCCCCTGAACTTCGAAAGAGTAAACTTCTGTTGTCTTAAGCCACCCAGCGTGTGGGAATTTGTTACAGCAGCTGCAGGAGGCTGATACTGGCAGCACACGCAGCGGCGGGGTTGGCGTGCGGAAGTCCCTGTGGTGACGGAATAGGGATGCGTGTCCTGACTGCAGTGACAGGTACAGGAATTCACCCATGTGATAAAATGACACAGAGCCACACACACATCATACCAGTATCCATTTCCCTGTTTTGACATAAGTACGTAAAATCTTATCTTCCTTTGGTGGAAAACGGGTGAAAAGTAAACAGCCCCTCTGCACTGTTTTTGCAAATTCTTGTGAATCTATACTTACTTCAATATAAAAACTTCAACAGATTACAGAAAAAAGATGTTGACTCACAACTGTCTCCCCAGTTTGTGAGAGGGGATTCTAATACCCAGATCCTAGGACAATTTTAATTCACAGAGAATCAAGCTCCCTCAGCATCAGGACTGCATGCTGTGAAATGCTCCACCTCCCACAAATCCACACTTCCCTGAAGGAGGCTGAGAAGCAGGCCCAACTGCCCTTATTGAAACAATTTCCTGTCTTGATTTACAAACTACCTGTATGATAAGAAATACCTTTCTCATTTTTGGCATGAATGTAGGTACTCTTGGTCAGTGATTATAGAAATAAAAGTGCATTTTGATTCCTTAAATCCTGGTTTTTGTTCCATTCCAAGGCCATTCATCAGCCTATGAAAACTGTGCTAGCCCAGCAGACAGCCAGCAGCTCCCATGGGAAGGACAGCCAGCAGCCCCCTGTGGGAAGGACACCACCCCAGCAGACAGCCAGCAGCCCCCGTGGGAAGGACAGCCACCCCAGGAGACAGCCAGCATACCCTGTGGGAAGGACAGCCAGCCCGGCAGACAGCCAGCAGCCCCCGTGGGAAGGACAGCCACTCCAGGAGACAGCCAGCAGCCCCTCTGGAAAGGACAGCCAGCCCAGGAGACAGCCAGCAGCCCCCCTGGGAAGGACAGCCAGCAGCCCCTGTGGGAAGGACAGCCACCACAGCAGACAGCCAGCAGGCCCCTGTGGGAAGGACAGCCAGCCCAGGAGACACCCAGCAGCCCCCGTGGGAAGGACAGCCAGCCCAGGAGACACCCAGCAGCCCCCGTGGGAAGGAGAGCTACCCCAGCAGACAGCCAGCAGCCCCCGTGGGAAGGACAGCCACCCCAGCAGACAGCCAGCAGCCCCTTGTGGGAAGGACAGCCAGCCCAGGAGACAGCCAGCAGCCCCTGTGGGAAGGAGAACCACCCCAGGAAACAGCCAGCAGCCCCCCTGGGAAGGAAAGCCAGCCCAGGAGACAGCCAGCAGCCCCTGTGGGAAGGAGAACCACCCCAGGAAACAGCCAGCAGCCACCCCAGGAGACAGCCAGCAGCCCCCGTGGGAAGGACACCCAGCCCAGCAGACAGCCAGCAGCCCCCGTGGGAAGGACAGCCAGCCCAGCAGACAGCCAGCAGCCCCCGTGGGAAGGACAGCCAGCCCAGGAGACAGCCAGCAGCTCCCGTGGGAAGGACAGCCAGCCCAGCAGACAGCCAGCAGCTCCCGTGGGAAGGACAGCCAGCCCAGCAGACAGCCAGCAGCCCCCGTGGGAAGGACAGCCAGCCCAGCAGACAGCCAGCAGCCCCCGTGGGAAGGACAGCCAGCCCAGCAGACAGCCAGCAGCCCCCGTGGGAAGGACAGCCAGCCCAGGAGACACCCAGCAGCCCCCGTGGGAAGGACAGCCAGCCCAGGAGACAGCCAGCAGCTCCCGTGGGAAGGACAGCCAGCCCAGCAGACAGCCAGCAGCCCCTGTGGGAAGGACAGCCACTCCAGGAGACAGCCAGCAGCCCCTGTGGGAAGGACAGCCAGCCCAGCAGACAGCCAGCAGCTCCCGTGGGAAGGACAGCCAGCCAGCAGCCCCTGTGGGAAGGACAGCCACCCCAGCAGACAGCCAGCAGCCCCCGTGGGAAGGACAGCCAGCCCAGGAGACAGCCAGCAGCCCCCGTGGGAAGGACAGCCAGCCCAGCAGACAGTCAGCAGTCCCTGTGGGAGGGCGAGCCAGCCCAGGCATGGACATGGGGCATGAAGCTGGGGGCTCAGGAGTCAGTGATGAGACCATGAACCCTTGACAGCCCAGCCACAGGGCCTATAATCAGCCCAAAGCGACACCCTAATGAAGGGTGAAGGGGCAGAAATACCAGCAGCAGCTACCGTTCCTTCCAACACGCACGTGTACCAGGCACCTGGTAAGGCACTTACGTTCACTGTTATCTTTTAAGGATCCACGAAGTAGGACTATCACTTGATCCTCATCCCTGTGGATTATCTACTAATCCCCAGGAGGAAGAAAACGTGCCCGAGATTCCAGCCCAAAAGGATAAGACAGGTGTTTCAACAGGATTACTCTGAGATCCAGGCAGAAAGCCCGTTTCAGGTTGAAGGTATCAGAATGAAAAGGTCAGCACAGTACCTGAATGCGCATTTTCCATCAGCTGTTTTGGTTGTAATAGTAACGTGAGCCACGTGGCTAATGCTGGCCAAAGCCTAAAGAAAAAGAAGGAATTTGCTTAGAAGAACTCACAGCTAGGTCACCCACGGCCGCTTCACAAAGGAAAAGGCCACCTGCATCGCCTCTTCCATTCTGTGTTAGCACTCTGCTCACTCAGCTGGCCGACACAGGGTTCTCGCTTTACGCTTCTCCTTCGGAAGGTTTAATTTCAGCCAGCCCTGCGACTGTTTCAAAACCAAACACCTGTCCCCCAGCCCGGCCCTAGGCAAAGAATGGAAGCACGTGGCCCAACTTCAGGCAACAGCTTTCTCCACTTTTCAATGGTGCACGATTTAAACGGTTTACGTGTGGATCAAGATGAAAGAAACACAAGTTTTCCTGGCTCCTGTAAGATTTTAGAGTACCACCATTATTTCATTTGGAGTGAAATCCAAACTCCAAAACTCCAGACATATTATCCTTCAAATATAAACATTCCAGAGTCAAATGTAAGTGGTAAAGACATTCTCTTATTATTTATTTACAATAACAAAGAAAAAAGAAGGAAGAATCAAGAAACTTGCAAACAACCTGAATGCCTTGTAAGAATTTATAATCAGAAAGGGTCAAGCAGAGCATGGCACACACACAAACACACCTTTATTTGGTGCTGTGCACACAACTACTTACCTATCATTCCAAACTCAGTATGTCCCAAGCTAGATCCTGGGCTCCCTCTCCCAAACTTCCTCCTTCTGCAGTCTTCTCTATCACAGTAAACAGAATCCCTTCTTCCAGCTGTCCACACCAAGTGGACATCACGCTTGACCCCTCTTTTCCCCCACGCGCTCCATCAGTGAATCCTCAAGGCTTCTCTTCGCTATACGTCTGGAATCCCGACTACTTCTTGCCACTTCCACTGCTACTATCCTGGGGCAAGCCACCAGGATCGCTCACCTGGATTACTCCAACAGCTCCACAACTGGTCCCCCTGCTTCCGTCTCTGCCTCCCCTAGTCTATTCTGCACCCCACAGCTAGAGCAATCCTTTTAAAATGGAAGGCAGTCAGGCCAAAGTCCCTCCCACGGCCTGTGAGGCCTGATGCGTTCTGCCCTCCTCTCTGGCCTCACCTCCTATCCCTCACACTCTCACCCAACCACTGCAGCCATGCTGGCCTTGTCTTTCATCCTTCAGAACGTGGCAGGCATATTCCTGCCTCAAGATCTTCGCACCTGCTCGTCCCTTTACCTGGAACGTTTTTCTCCCCAGGTATTCACATATCACACAAACTTCATTATTAGCTTATCTGTGAGCTCCTTCTTGATTACGGTGTTTAAAATTGCAATCCCTACCCACTCCTAGGGCCTCCACCCCCTCCTTAGCCTGCTTTAACTTTCTCCATAGCACCTGCTACACAGCTACTCATTTATACCTGATAGCATGTAAGCTTCACGAGAATAATTTTATGCTGTTTTGTTTAGTAACATATTTGCGATATTTAATAAACATTCATTGATGATTGAATAATGTAGCTAATAAAATAATGAAAACCATGAAACACTGTTGAAAGAGATGAAAAAAGACTTAAATAAATGGACAGATGTTCCACGTTCATGAATCGGAAGACTTAATATTGTTAAGATGTCAATACTACCCAAAGCAATCTATAGATTCAACGTGATCCTGATCAAAATTCCAACAGCCTTCTTTAAAGAAATAGAAAAATCACTCCTCAACTTTATATGGACGGACAGAAGGCTCTGAATAGCTAAAGCAACGCTGAAAGAAAAGAACAAAGCAGGAGGACTCACACTTGCTGATTTTGAAACCTACTCTGCAGCTACAGTAATCACAGCAGCCTGGTACTGCCGTAACAAATGACACACAGACCAACGGAACAGAATTCAGAGTCTGGAAACAAGCCCACACATCTGTGGTCAACTGATCTTTGACAAGGGTGCTCAGTCCATCCAATGAGGAAAGAAGAGTCTCTTCAATAAATGGTGCTGGGAAAACTGGATTTCCACATGCAGAAACATGAAACAGGACCCATGCCTCACACCATACACAAAAACAAATTCAAAACGGATTAAGGACCTAAACGTGCAAACTAAAATCATGAAATTCTTAGAAAGAAAACAGGGACTACGCTGTCAGGCCTAGCTCTGAACAGTGGATTTTCTAACATAATAACAAGAGCACCAACAGCCAAAGACAAAATATGGAAGTGGGGCCTCATAAAAATTAAAAACTTCTGCTCATCAAAACGCTTGACCAAAAAAGTGAAAAGACAAGCTACCAACCAGAAGAATATCTTTGGAAACGCTATATCCCATGAAAACCTAATAATCAAAATAGATTAACATTTTGATAACTTAACAACAAAAAGACAAATAACCCAATCATAAAATAGGCAAAGGACTTGAACGGACATTCACTAAAGAGGATATTCAAATGGCCACCAAGCACATGAAAAGATGCTCATCGTCGTCAGCTATCAGAGATGTAAATCAAAACCACAGTGAGTTACCGTTCACTCCACTAGGATGGCTAAGAGAGAAGCGAAAAAGAGAAAACAACAAATGTTGGCGAGGATGTGGGGAAATCAGAACCCTTACCCATCGCTGGTGGGAATGCGAAACGGTACAGCCATTGTAGAAAACAGTGTGGCGGTACCTCAAAAAACTAAAACTAGAACTACCATATGACCCAGCAATTCCACTCCTGGGTATATACCCAAAAGACTTGAAAGCAGAGACTTACGGAATTGTACATCAGAATTCACTGCAGCACTATTCACAACAGCCACAAGGCGGAACAACCTAAGTGCCCATCAACAGATGAGTGGATATGGTCCTGCCGTGGAGCTGCACCAGCAGCGGAGCCAGTGGACAGGGCAGACTGGAGTCAAACTGCCCGGGTTCAATTCCCCACTCTGCCACTTTCTGGCTGTGGGCCCTGACCACGTTTCCTGGTCTCCCTGTGCCAGTTTCCTCACCCGAAAAACAGGGTAAGAGTCAAACGTCCTCTGCAGGACTGCCGTCAGGGGTGAAAGAATTCACAGATACAACGTGCTGAGCAGCACAGCTGGCACACAGAAGGCTCTCGATAAATCTTCCCTGTAAGATTACAATCAAACACTAAACCCCAAGGATGCCCTACTGCTAGGTGAAGGTTCCAGCAGGCCGTGGGCTTGGACACTGACTGAGGGAGTTGCACAGCCAGAACAGAACTGCTTTCCTAAGGCCTGACCTGAGGCATGCTAACATCAGGCACAGCCTTGCGGTAAACAGCTTCTATGAAACTGCCCCCACTGGAACAATCTGGGGGGCACTGTGAGCCACAGGGTGCTTGAGATCACCCCGGTTTGGTCTAAATCACAGAGATTGTGTCATAGCTGCCTTTTAATTCTTTTTTTTCTTAAATAAAAGTATTATATACACGCGGTAAACTTTAAAAAACTATACTTATTTCCTAAGGAAATAACTGAACGAAGTACTATGTACAAGAATATTTATCAGCGCATTGAACAGGAAAAAATGACAAAGAACATAAAAATGTTCAACATGAAGCCATTTAAATACATTACAGTACGTACCTGGAACAGAACAGTATATAGCCATTAAAAATTATCTAGGTCTGTATTTAATGAAAAAAGAGATATCCACAAGGTATTAAGTGATACCAGTATATAATCCTATTTCAGTCCTAAAATTTTCAGCTATTTTCTTTATCACATATTCCTAAGATCCATCATATAATTTCATCCATACATATTTCAGTATTTACCTCTGAAAAATGAGGACCTGTGATACTATTTTTATACCAAAAAAAATTAAAAATAATTTCTCCTTAATACCATCAAATAGCCAGTCTGTGTTCAAATATCTCTGACCATCTCCAAAAAATTTTTTTTTTAGTTTGTTCATCCCAGGATCCAAGTAAAATCTATACGTTGGACCTGGTTCATGTGCCTCTTTAAGTCGCTCTCAACCTAGAGGTTCCTGAACTCTGTCTCTCCGTTTTTCCTCCCCCTTGCAGTTTATCTATTGAAGGAAACAAGCCTTTTGTCCTGTGCTCCCAAGCCTGCATCTTGCTGACTGCATCCCTGCAGCGTCATTTCCCTGTGCTCCCTGGCCCCTACGTTTCCGTACCGGTACTCAGATCTAAGTATTCATCAGATTCACATTTGATTTTTTGACAAGACACCTTTGGGGGTGGGGTGGCATATGTCCATCAAGAGACACACAATTGTCTGTAGGTCTCTGTACACAAAATAGTTTATGGTGCATTAAGTATTTATGAACAACTCTCACTCTTGGAAAACTGAATTTAATTAACTTTGTTCAGATGTGTATATATTTACAAGTAAAAATTATCATTTCTTCTTTAGCTCTGTTGAGAGACATTTGTTGCCAAATGGCAGACGTCATTAAGAAGGGTATTTGACACCTTCCTTAATCCTCAGCTTACCTCACCCCGAAAGCCATAGGTAGAAATACTGGCTAAATCCTCAAAGGACTTCAGTTTACTTGTGGTGAACCTCTCACACACAATGTCCAGGTCTTCTTTCTAGAAGGTTAAAAAAAAAATAATAGTTACATTACTCATTCTTCAAACCTGTGGATTTCCCTTTTCTTGATTTAATTCAGGAAGACATTCCTCCTGGGTGAATCAGCAGTAACTTCCTCACTCGGCATCCAGAACACCACTTTGTCCCGGTCTCCTCCTTGGTCACTGGGTTTCTCCTGTCCAGTCTCGTTTGCTGGTTCTGCCTCATCTCCCCGACCTCAAACTCTGGAGGAACCCACAGCTCCATCCTCGGGCCTCTTCTCTATCAACACTCACTCATCTCATCCAGTCTCGTGGCTTTTAATACCATCAACATGCAGACAACTCCCAAATTTTTATCTCCAGCCTGGACCTCGAGCCAGTAGTCCAGACTCACATGCACATCCTGCTAAAAGGCATCATAAATTTAACAGGAGCCAACTTGAACGTCTAATCCTCCCCCACGCCGGCTATTCCCATCTCAGTAAACAGCAAATATTCTTTCCATGGGCCCAGACCAAAACCTCGAAAGCTTTCTTGCCTCCTCATTCCTTCTTTTATGGATTGAACTGTCCCTCCAAAACACGCGTTGAGTCTTGACCTCTATACTTGTGGATGTGATCCTATTGGGAAACAGGGTTTTCTCTGCTATGTTAAGGAGGCCATATTAGCGTAGGATGTGTCCTAAACCTCATTCCTTCTGAGTCACAGAAGGAGCGGATTAGACACAGAGACAACCTAGTACTACAGACGCGCATATGAGGATCACCAAGGACCCAGGGACTGCTGGGGCTACAGAAGCTGGCACAAGGATCTTCCTCTAGGGCCTGTGCCCTGACTTTGAACTTCCAGCCTCCTCAACAGCGAGAAAATAAACTTCTCTCCTTTCAAGGCCACCCGCTTGTAGAACTTGTGTTACAGCCTCATTAGGAAACTAAGGCACCGTCACACGCCACATCAGCAAATCCTTTGAGCTCTGCCTTCACTATCAGCCCAGAACCTCACTGTCTCTGACATGTCTGCTGTGGCCCAGCTGACCCGGGGCGCCACGACTCTCGTGGGCTGCTGCAGGAGCTCCTCGCTGCTTCTGCCCTGTCCATCGACAGTCCACTTTCTACACGGTGGACAAAGTGTTCCTCTACAGCTCATCAAAATGGTCCTTCTTCATTCAACACCCTCTGTTTAGAGTAAAAGCCGAAGATCTTATAAAGGCTCACGAGCTCCTACATGATCTGCCTACTTCACTCTCAGGCTTCAGCTCCTGTTACTCTTCCTTTGCCCATCCTGCTGCAGACGCACTGGCCTCCCTGGTCCTCAGACCTACCAGGCATGCTTCCGTTCTGTCTTCTCTCTCCCTGGAACACGCATCCTTTAAATAGCTTCATGACTCACTCCTGGACCTCCACCTGGTCTGTCCTCAAATATCACATCCGAACAGAAGCCCTCCCTGAACCACCCAATTTAAGCCGTGGCTCTTCCCACCCGGAGCTCCCCATCCTCCCTCTGCTTGTCCTCTCCATAGCACTTAACACCATCTGACACACTGCTTACTGCACTGACCGAATGGTTGTCAGTGAGAAACCACCCAGCGGCTCCACGGGAGAAAGACCTGGCCATCCACTTCCGTACAGATTACAGCCTAGAAAACCTCCTGGGGCAGTTCTACTCTGTCACATGGGGTCGTGATGAGTCGAAAATTGACTGGACGGCACCTAACAACAATTTGTTTGTTTGCCTTCCACCTCTAGAATGTAAGCACCAGAAGAGAAGGATTTTTGTCTGTTTTATTCACTGTCACATCCCCTGAAATGGTGTCCGGGAGAAAATAATTACTCAATAAACATTTATTATTGGTATTGGATTTTTCAGTAAAAAAAAAAAAAAAAAAAATTCCCATCTGCAAAAGCCTAGTTTCCAGAATAGAGCCTGCTGCTTCTTGCAGATGTCACCACATGAAGTAGACAAACATCCTGCTTTCCTGAGGGTTGTACTTACCCTGATCCCAGTGCCGTTGTCTTGGATCTGAATCAGCTTCAGGCCTCCCTCTTTAACAACCACTTGAATACTTGTGGATTTTGCATCTAAACTGGCAAATCAAACAGAGAAAATAATCAGCCTGCAACTACTCTAATGCACAAATTTTAATACAAGCCAAAAGATACTGAGCCAAGAGA